>OZ007586.1:223558055-224808055 GCA_963931845.1 Maratus michaelseni
ACTACCCGACATCCCCCTGCTGTTACAAATCTTTACCGTGTAATAAAGCGAAAGATGATAGCTAAGTAAACGAAGTATCTAAATTTTTATGTGCAAACTGTATATGATTTATAGATTAGTACATGTATTACATACTATACTAAAATTTAGTTCAGTTAGAAAACGCATAACACTGTTGAAAATACCCCTTCAGCAATTTCCACCAATAAACTGAGATATACGCGAATTATTTTGTGCAGCCATGTGTATAATCTATAGAATTTTTACACACCAAGAAATATGAAAAAGATTATATAAATTGCATATCAGAACAAGCATATCAAAACTGAAAACGTACATCCAGAAATCATGACTCATAAACAGTACTGAAAACGAACTGTATCGTTTATCCCTGTAAATGAACGATGACTACGCTATATTCTGCAGTAAGTATCTTGTACAGATGTATATAGAATTCAATATGTTTCAAATACTATAACATCATTAAAAAAAAGTGTAAACTATTTTTCACCATAGATCACAATGAAACTCAATTCTTTGTGTCCCCCTGCAAACGAAGTATTAATACTATGCCATCCATTGTCAATACCAACATGCCATGGTAAACCTCAAAAACACATACATACTTCTCGCTGGTCCGTTTTTCCAAAACCAGTAATTTTTAACAAAAAAATCGCCGTAGGTTTTTGAAACAATTGCAACAGAAACGACCTTCCAGTTACGTTTCTTTGAAATTTATAAATAAGATTTTCCTTTGGAAAAAGGTGGTGGTCAAAAAATGGACAGAGTGGGAACCCTGCATATATTAAATACATGGCAATCGTGTATATTAACAACAACGTGTACATTGACAACGTGTATATTAACGCGAGTTGAAGCCCGGAGAGACAGATGGCGAGACAAATCGAATTTACTTTTCAACTATGTCGGAAAGTGTTTAAAAGATGTAATAAATTGATGACAGGGTTCGTACGATTTTACCAGAATTGTTTAATAGAATTTTTCTATTTAATATTTAAATAGAAAAAATTACAGATGACTCGTTTAATTGTAGGATTTGTAATACTTTTCTGCATTTAAATAAGGCAAAAAATTCTATTAAAATTGTGATAACAGTATATGAACCCTGGATGACAAACACAACATTAATTTTAACAAAACTGTATTTCTTACTTATTTATATTTATTCTACGCCAAATGCATGGATAAAGGGACATCTGATGAAAAGTTTTAAATTTGAATTAGTTATGATTAACTCGTAAGAGTGCAACTTTAAATCATTTGCAGAAAATAAAAGAAATGTGTTCGTTAAAATACATATTTTTACTTGAGAAATTAATATATTTGTACGATAAAATATTCCACCAAATCTTATGTTTCAAGTGTTATTACAGATTTTATTACAGACTGATCCTTTCAAGTTTTATTATACCATTTGATGTTGAATAATTTCACTTTTGCATAGATATTCTGTTAATTTCGCTTATGGAAGAAATTATACTGCATTTCAATCGCATATGTGAACATTTTTTATTTTTATTAAGTTTTGTACACCTGCAACAAAAACGTAATATTTATTTTTCTCACCGGAGATTAATTGAACGATTTAAGATATTACTTATGATCTAAAAATTGTTTAGTAAGAAGCCCAACAAACACAAGAATTTTGGCCGCAAGTAGAAAAGTTTTGGTCAGAGAAATTTCTGACCATTTGTATCCGACCATCGGTGTATTTTAACCGACGCACCACTACATCCTGTGTTCATCGTCAAAATGATAATGTGCAAATTGGGAGAAAACTAACGCTTTTTAGTGCCCAGTAGCCACAGTAAGTACGCTTACTGAGAAACTGAGCTTCGCCGCCAGGCGCCTACTGGCGCCCGTCTGGCACGTCAACAGCCGTACCCATGTCCTGAGGGACTTTTAACACACTCGACCAGGAGGGTCCTCCTGTAAGCGCTACGGCGCCGTCACCTGCTGACCACTCCCATTTTCCCTAATGAAGGACGGCAACGGTCGCTGCGACATGTGGTGGAGCCCACATTTAGAGGAATCCACCACAGAACACTTTCGAGTCCTCCGACAGCTTGGTAGCCGGAATCCAAAAGAGGGAAACGGCCCTAGGCCGTATGCCGAACATCCACAACGACTCTTTTTGTACCGCAGCTTCCGATTATCGAGCACTAGGGAGGGACGAAACGACTTGTTTATCGGCTGCGGTGAGGAGAAGGAGCCTCTCTCCAGCACGGGGCCTCGAGGAAAGGGGTCCCTGAACGCATAGACACGTCCTGGCACTGGTTGTCTCCGCATGGACCCCAGAAACTTTCCCTCCGACGAACCCCTACGCCAGAACATAGGCGTGGCCAGTAGACGCAACTGGCAACTCAACAAAACAAAAACAGAACAAATGTTAAGACAACAACGGACAGTTAGGTTAAGCACCACAATCGGACTCTGAAGGTCATAGAAAACTCCTTCAAAATCGCCATAGAGAGAGTCCCGATCGAGTACAGTAGCTGGAATGTTAATAATAAACTCCTGATGAACCAAGCATCGGGCGCCGAAAGCTCCCATAACGCAAAGAAACACTGGATTAGTTTTCGACCCATGGTTTGTGTTTTGGATTGATCGCCGCCGCATTAATCGCGAGACACCGGTCCGATTCCTCGTAATCGAACAGTCTAGGAAAAGATACCAACCCCTCCCAAGGAGGTGATACGGTCCACGGTGACTTGAGTGGCACCGAGGACACATATCACTATTGGTACTAACGGGCAATCCCCTTTCTGCCCTACCGTTGAAGTCAACACACAACTACTCTAGCTGCAGAGGATTACGTGGTGATTGTGGACCATGCGTGTTATCTCCACATGCCGGTAAATATGCTCTGTCGCCTTCCAGTACTGAGAGTCGTTTCACGCCACCTCACGCACTAACTAGGCGTCACAACAGAGCCACCACGCACCTTGCTCTTTGGAGTTCGATCTCGTCTCCGTAATCGCCCGCATAAATTCTGGAAACTGTCCTACCGCCGTTAGCAAGCCGTTCCTGAGCGTCACTACCTCGACCCGGAGAAACGGTCCCGCTCTAGCAACTGAGATTGGCCTACGGGGGCGTCCTTCCACCACCTAGGGAAGAGGCTCCCAACATTGGCCGAGTCCTCACACCGCAGAGAACCTGCGCTTATGAGGGCTTAGTAGCAGAGACTCGGTGGCTCACATCACCGAATCCTTGCGGCGCCTCCGGCTTTTTCGGGCGTCCCTCTACCACTGGTGCACCACGTTGAGGTTGTGGTTGCTCCTTTTCCTGCCCTCGTCGTGTCTAAGAACATCTCGCAGTGTCGAGCTTCCGGTCATCTCCCCCACTTAAGGGTCCGAATTGGAGTTGCCCAACGGAGAATATCTCGCAATTCTGAGCTTCCGACCATCTTCCCCACTTAAAGGACCGAGTCAGAATCACCCGGTACCAATAGGGCCCACCAGGTACGGTTTCGATAAATGTAGTATATAAAAATAGCATCGCATAGAAGGCAGAGGCCCAATATTATCTACTCGGCAAATTGATTATAAGACGTAAAAATAATATTTCACATTTTATAACACAATTTTCGTTATTTTTAATCTGGATACAGTTGAAAAGGTAAGATATGGTGTATGATTTATATTTTATGCAGAAAAATATAAATCCTGCAACCACGCATTTATATTTTATACAATAAATTATACATAAAAAGTTACTTTATTTAATTTAAAGTGTTTTATGAAAACCTATTTATGGAACTACCGCCCCCCTAAAAAGATGAATATGATCCAGAACAATCTATCTACAATACCGCTGTGATGTCACGGTACCTCGCTCAAAGATGTGCAGCGGTGTTCTGTCATTATGCATAATGCCTGCCCACACCATCAGCCTTGGCCATATCGATCACTTTCATGAACATTATGTGGTGCGTGACGTGTTCCTCCCTCTCTCCACACTAACTGGTGGCCAGAATTACTTGTCACAGCGAAGCTTGATTCGTCGGAGAACATCACTCTGGAGCACTGTAGCTGAACCCAACCAGTATGTTCCTTACACTATCGCAGTCTTTCTTTTCAATTGCGTGGTTTGAGTGGGATACATTGAACAGGCTTCCGTGCATAGAAACCAGCCTGATTTAACACTAGAACGACCAAGAGCGGTCATTTTGACCGCTACCAAATGAATATATTGCGATTCAAACTAGAAATTTCTTTTTTTTAATAAATTAAATATAAATCTCTCAGAAATATGTTAAAGGAATAAGTTAAATAGTTTTAAATAAATATTCTGGTGTGAATTAGTTTTATAAAACTTGAGTAAAATTTCCGGTCGTTCTAGTGTTAATCGGCGAGAAATAGTTCTGGCAGATATACGTGTATCGGTAGCGGCTGCAAGGACTGCAGCTATCTGACTAGGAGTGAGATTTCTGTTCCTTTTTACCACTAGGGATACATATCGATCCTTTTGAAGTGTGGTGTATTTTCTACGACCACAGGCATGCTTTCGTATAGCATTTCCACCTTCAGCGGCCTTTTTTAATCGTGATATGACACTTTTTGACCAGGGCCTGATTACCGGCGGGGAAACTCCCACCAGTGAATTTAAATAGACGTTTCCGACTTATTTAATCTCAATATTCTTACAAAATTTCTCTAAAAGAAAGACAACAATTTCTATTATTTTTTACCGGTGGAAGCTTTCCCCGCCGGTAATCAGGCCCCGTTTTTGACACTGCCATTCCTGTGGCCACAGTAGTAACACTTTGACATGCTTTGAGCCATCCAACTGATCGTCTACGATAGTAAGCACTCAATTAATGTCTTGCAGACATTTTGCACTTAATTATTGCTGTACCACACGGAATTTCACAGAAATTAGTTCAACAACCTAAGGCGCTATTTTTCCAAACACTTAACTGCATAAAATTTCGGATGAATAAAGAGTTCCACTGCACAACCTTTCAGGCAGATAACAGGTCCTGCCTTACTACTCCATCTACAATTAATTTTACTGTGGTTGATTGGCTGTTAGAAACGTTACGTTGAAAAAACGAGTTGCTCCTTTGCAATTGTGAAGCAGTGTATTTAATTCATAAAAACTCCCAATGTTCTCCCTTTTAAAATATGCATTAATATATTTAATTGAATACATTTTTATGAGCATACTGGAATAAAATAAATATGTTAAATTGTCATTTTATAATTTTTTTAAAGCGAAGATAAAGGCATACTAACATAAAATATATCCAAAATGCCGATTTGAACAATGTAATAATTGCAGTAAGCTGTAATCCCTAGGCATACATATTACTCACACATATTAAAATTTTAATGAATTTAATGTGAAAATTTAATGTGAATTTATTTATTTATTTTCCATTTACAAGATTTTTTTTTGTCATAAACAAAAGCAAACAAATATTACTTTGTTAAACAAGCAGTTGCAGTTGAACGAGAAAAAAAAGAGTAATACCACTTTTTTATTATTTAAACACTTCGATACGACTGTCGTTCCGTTACTCAAAACCTAAAGCAAGTGCAAAGTGTGCTATAATATATATTTAAAAACTTGAAATAAATTACAGGCAGCAATAGCAAATTAAGAAATACAGTCACGGGGATGGAACAAATATTCACGTATCTTGAGTTTATGCATCAGTAAACATCTTGCAATGTACGCATTTAATATTAGTGTCTTACAATCTAACAAAATATGGACAATATGATAAAAATGTAGTTTCTGTAAGGTAGAAGACACGCAATTAGTCAATTATGTTTTTTGCATGAAAACAAGATTTCTCGTTTTCTGTTAGTGTTAATGTAATAGATTGTAATTGATATGATAACTGACGACTAAATTTGATTATGCTACAGAAGTGGCTAATAACAAATATTGAATAATTAACACCAGTTGTTTTTTTGTGTGTTAAAGGAGCTGGTGTAGAAAGACTAAAATATGTGTTTTCAATCTTTTTGTCTGAAATCCATTTGTCGACTATATTTCCTTATTAAAATATTTTCTTTAATAATTCGCATATTTTACGTCATTTAATTAAATGAAACTTTTTTCTATTTTGTTATTAATTAATTTCTATTAGTTAATACACTTTCCAGTTTCATTTGGTTTAAAAAACCGGAGATTTGTGCAGCTATGATAAGTTAATATTCACTTTAGTTTTAATATTTTCTGTAAGGTAGAAGCCACACAATTAGTCGATTATGTTTTTTGAATGAAATTTTTTGAAGATTTATCGTTTCCCGTCAGTAATGTGTTAATATAATCGATGTGTGGATACAGACTTCAGTCGAACATCGGTGGTGAGCATTGATATGATGACTGACGACTAACTTCGATTATACTACAGAAGTGGCTAATAACAAATATTTAATAATTAACACCAGTTGACTGTTTTTGCTTTTGTGTGTGTCAAATGAGCTGGTGTAGAATGACTAAACTACGGGTATCCAGACTTTTTGCCTGAAATCCATTTGTCGACGATATTTCCTAATTGAAATATTTGCCTTATTAATTGGCAAACTATTTGTCATTTCATGAAACGAAACTTGTTTCTATTTGGTTATTAATAAATTTCTGTTAGTTAATAAAATTTCTGGTTTCATTTGGTTTAAGAAAACTGGACGTTTGTGCAACTATGAAGTTAATATTCACTTTAGTTTTGGAATGTTAATGTTTTGGCTGTGAGTTACAGACAGTGTTTCATAGACTATTTGGAACTCTATTATGGTTCAAGTAATATGCATTTAAAAAAAAATACTTTGCTCTACTCTAATTCACGTGATACGTACATCTCTGGCACATTTTATTATAGGAATTTTCTGCCTTATTGAATTTCAGAAAAATATTACAAATTCTGCGAATCATCGGAGAAAAGTTATTTTTTATGAAAAAAAAAAAATAGCAGATATTTCAGATCTAATATAGCGGTGTCATACGCCTTTGAAATTATAAGGAGTGTACGCATATTGTATACAATAAACAAGCATACAAGGTTAAATATAAATATTGCAGTTCCATAAATATATATACAATTTTAATTAAATTACAAAAAAAAAAAAAAAAAAAAAAAAAAAAAAAAAAAAAAAAAACGTTTTATGAAAATCTTGGGGGTCTTAACAAATTAATTTAATAAAAGAAAAGTGCAAAGTTAAACTGATGGCATTGAGCTCACAGGCTATTCACACTAATTGTATATTATACTCATATTTCAAAGAATAATGCCCCTCGAAAAATACAGAAATCGACAATAAATTAAGGGAGGATTAGCCCCCGTACCGCCCTTTATATTTAACCAAAGAACCCCCAAAACGAATCAGAGAATCGCCTTATCAGAATGAACCTGTATACAAAATTTGAAGCAAATCGGATAATTCTACTTGAAAAACACATTTATCTAAATTAACATTTTAGAATTAGTTGTATGGAAGTTTGCCTGATTTGTACCTGTAGCCCCCGTTAAGTCTGCGCCTATTTTCAAAAACCACAGCAATAAGTTTCTAAAATAATAATAAAAGAAATTCTGAATTTGAAGATATGTTTAAATAGGGCAATTTCAAATCCAAAACGTTTCGCATAATCACGAAAACCTATTTATTCAGGGGATGTTTTTCCCTTATTCTGAAGTGTCAAAACTGCGACCAAGAGTTGCAGATTTACCACATTTTCGTATTTAACCCCTTAAGCACCACGACGTACCTGCGTACGTCATGAACTCTTCTATTTGCAATACCAGGACGTATGTGCGTACGTCCTCATTTTAAGTCCAGATTGCAATGTTCTAAACATCTAGTTTTTTGCGTCGCTAATTGCTATTGTGATTGGTTTTGTACGGGCTTTATAGCAATGATTACTTTCGCATCCAATAGATGGCGTCACGTGTGTAAAAAAATTCATTAATTTTCCCGATGCTAAGTTTCTTTCTTTGTCATTCATTTGCTTATGGTCTGGTCATTCTGTTCAGTTGTCTTTCGTAAATTATAGTGTTTCGCTTTTGGTTTTGTTTGTATCTCTGATAGATAGTGATTTTACAGAATAATAATTATTTAAGACACGGACAGTGATTATGTTCCAAATTTCGATGATCACATAGACGATAGTGATGATAGTTTTTAATAAAGCGATGAAGATTGGAACTTCGAACCTTAATTATATTTGTATAATATAAATAAACATTTATTTCATCTCCTTGCAGTACATGAAATTAAATTATTCACATGTAATTAAAAATAATGACATAAACTACTTTTGACAAAATTTAATATATCTGGTATTCAGCATACTATCACTAAATTGAATATGGTGCTTAAAAGGCTAATATTTCGTCTTATTTTATGAGAGAAAAAATATTTTTATTCGGAAATAGTGGTGACAAAGTATTTACTGGAAACACATTTGGACACTTCTGCTCTAATGTATGGATGTATAGTATAACGTGTGACACTCTAGCCACGAAGTTATTTTAGGCTAGAATAATTTGCTTAACCCTTTTAATCGCCGTGCCCGCTTCACGGCCTGAACTCGTCGTAATTTTAGTTATATCTTGCACCAGTTTCACAAAACAAAAATATTTTAATATACTTTAACAGCACTTTCAAAAGAAATATATTACATAATAATATAGTAGAATAGTGATGCAAATAGATTATAAATATAGTTGCCAGAGGCAGTCGTGATATTGTTGTTTATTCAATGATTTTTCACCCATGAGGTTATTTTAAAACTTCTTAATCGTCATGCTTGATACCTTCACGGGCAGTCATTTGTAAACAAATTTTGTCCCGCCCCACGGAGTGGTGTTTAGCCCCAAAACATGGCCAAAAATGATTTTTTTTAATCGGTTGCCTACCCTGTATATTATTTCTCAAAAAGTTAAGTAGTTACTGCATCCAAAGACGAAACTTGCAAGGCGCGCCACGCGATCAGTCCGAAGTTGTCGTTCTCTTACAGTGGTCCTGTGATTTTTCAATGCGCCCAGATGTTAGAGTTTTAAAATCTCTTGTAACTTTGTGTCTAAACAAGTTAGTGGCTGTTGTTGTGATGGATAATTCTGAACCACATATGTACTTTATGCACACTAAATTTACCTAATGAATATCCAGCCTATTATTGCCTATATTGTCGACAACTCAGGTGTAATTAATAGTGGCATAAATAAATATTTATAATATTGAGAAAGGATTTTGTTATATTTCTAAACATATCTAAGCAATGAAAACTATTGTGTAATATGCAGTACTTAGTATATAAGACAGTTATGAAAAATTCAGCCGCCCGAAACCGCCCCCCAATTTTTAAAGAATTTATTTGTTGGTTCCTAGAATTTTTGATATAAATTACTGCAATTTAGTTTTTTATTTATTTTGGTAAGAGGGGCCCTCTGGATTGAGGTCTATGACTTGAAATGAGTTTCATACCATCATGCAATGCTCAAATGAGTCAACATTTGATGGAAAGCTTCAATTTATGGAGCAAGAATGAAGAAATTATTCTGAAGGTGATCCAAGTATAGTTGAGATGAAGCAAAAGTTCTCGGTTATTAAAAATTAGTTTAAACAAAAATGGGTAGCTACTCATAAAACGAGGACAAGATTCGGAAAAAACAATACGGATACAAAATTAATACAGAAGAATTTGAAATATATTAAGAAATGGCTAAACTGTATGTGTCGTTGTATGGTTTTTATCCCATGTCCCCTACAATGCGCAAGGTACTTTGTCATGGAGCAGACGTTATGAAAGAGACTGAAGGACCTCACAATGAACATATTAGGTCATTTAGATTAAACTACAGAAGAAAATTTTCGAGAGTGACCTGCAAAATTAATGTCCTGAATAGGCTTCTTTTAACTTCTGACCCCTTATAACGGGCATGAAATGCAACACAAACAAGAAAAGAAAGCCCTTATCTGCTGAAGTTTTAAATTTTTTGTGAGAAAGTGATATTACAAATGTTAATATTCTAAAGGACAGTAATACAGAGTGGCTACTAAATACAGTTACACTCCAAAAAATAAGAATTAATTTTAATCGTTTGGTAAAACAATTTATTTCTCTATTTCAGCGTTTGGCAATTTTCTATTAATGCTGACATTTTTTGTATAAAGCAAATATTTTAAATTATTTTAAAGATGGAAGCCAAAAGAATGATGATTAAACAGCTCTTTGATCACAGATTTTCCGCAAGTAAAATCTTTAACCCTTTCGCGGGCGGTGTCCACAAAAAAAGGACACGTAATTTTAATTTTAAAACTGACAAACGGCACCAAGAATATTTGATTATATTTTTCCTTTTCTAAACTACGGGAAAATAAGTAAGTTATTATTTTCTAAAAAATTCTTTTGAGAATTCTGGTGTCAGTCGATAATTTCATCATTTTAAAGACAGATGTACTCCGCGCCGGAAAGAGTTAAGCAATTAAAATGCCTTGGTTTTTATAAAACATTTATATATAGAACTATAAATCAATTACTGGATACTACTAGCTGTAAATATCGATTATTTCTCGTAATCCACGCTCAGTTTGCACAAATGAGCGCATCAAAAGAATTGGTGAAAAGATATGAAGAAATCCACAGCGTTCAGAAAATAAAATGGCTTCAGAAGAGAACGTGAGTCGCAGAACTATGCAAGTTATTATAAATGAAGACCTGGGTTTTCGCCGTTATCGCAAAAGAAATGTTGAACGTTTGACTACTGCAGAAAGAATAAAAAGATCACAAAGTTACAAGAAATGTTTTTTACCATGCCGCTTCAGCAGCATGGTAAAAAAGTATTGACAGAATAATACTTTCTGATGTGAAGCTATTTTGCAATGAACAGGGTTATAATGCTAAAAGTGTTGTCGTATATTTAGAAACCTTCGAGTATATACCTGAAAACCTTCAAACTGCTAAACGCTTTCAGAACAAGAATTCTGTTATGGTTTGAGCTGCAGTGTCAAATAATGAAAAAATTGCCTTTGAAATTCATCGGTAAAGGGATAAAAATCAATTCAGAATATTATAAACAGGACATATTGGCTACACATTTATTGTCAAATGCAGACAGGTTGTATCCCAAACAGAATTGGATATTTCAGCTATATTCTGCACCTTCGCATCGAGCTAAATCAACACAGGCTTGACTTCATGTCAATTGTCCGAATTTCATCTTGCAAGAAGATTGGCCATGTTCTTTCCCGGATCTAAATCCTTTAAATTATTGCGTCTTGTGGATTTTAGAGACTAAAGTAAATAGTAAACAACACAGATGTTTGGACTCTCTCAAAGCTTTCATATTGCGTGAATGGGACCGATTACCTCTTAAAATGATTCGTGCCGCAGTGGGACAAAGCCATTAGAGATTATCTTTGGTAATAGATAAAGATAGCGGTCGATTCGAGTAAAATTATTTCCAGGTAAACTCTCATCTCTGCTGTTCATCATATTAGTGCATTTATCATTTTATATTTTATATTAGTAAAAAAAAAATGACTAAATATTTGTAACAGTATTTAGTAGCTCTTGAATAAGATAAACTGATGAAACTGGTGAATAAATGCTTTGATTTATAAATAAGACTTTGTTTTACCATTTTTACTCTACAATTCAAATAAAAACGTAGATATGTAGCTTTTAGAGGTATAAAATAATTTTGGCCAGGTTTTGGGACTAAATATACCACACTGTGCGCACGTAACCTTCACGGGCAGTGTAAGCTACTGTTTTTAAATTCAGATTGTTTGCCTCCAACCGGTTTTTTCAAAATAGTGTAATTGGCCTTATTCTCGCATTATTTAATCGTCATTAAATAAGGTGAATATTTCATCTGCAAAAAAGTAGTGACAATCAAGAAAACTGACTTAAAAAATAAGTAGCTTGTGTTAAAAGAAAAGCCAAATATAAGGTAAGTAAAATTGCGATTTTAAAAATTTTTATCCATCAGGAATACTTTAAGGGTGAAAAAATACACTGTTTCTTTTATTAATTAACTCAGAATTTTATGATTAATAAAATGGGGTAATAAAAGAAATCGACAATTTTTGAAGGAATTTACCGAACATTACGTGACGGTTAAGTGGTTGTGAGTAAATAAGACTCAAATCACATTTCGGGAATTGTGATTTCAGACAAATTTCAGGCAAAATGTTTTTCAGCGCTATTCTAAATTTTCCAGAAATAGGGACATGTTTTCCATAATCAAGATTAGTTACAATGTTATACTGAATTTGCGTAATTTTTCTTTTGAATAGTGACAATATTTTGCTTTTTTATAGCATACATTTTAGTCTATAATCATTAATACAGTAAAACACTTGGTATAGTTATTTTAATCTCAAACAAAAAATTCTGCACTTTTCAATTCATCTCTCATATTTCTAAATTTATATAAAATAAATTAATACATGGAAAATATTTGTTTTTGTGAAATGGAGAAAAATACATTTATACTGAACCAACCTGAATGTCATCCATTCTTGCTTGGATTGTATTTTAAATTTATTAATATCTGTTCATTTGCAACTTTTTGGGGCAGACATTTAATGCTTTGGACTAATATAACAGCACATAATGGTACATGGAAAAAAAATCTGATAAGAATTAGTTAATAGATTCCACAATTTAAAAAAGCATTAGTTCAAAAATACTTCAAAATTTGGAAAGTTTATTTACTCTTTCTAGCACTGCTGATTTGATAATGCTTATTCTGCAACAATTCATTATATATAACTTATATTAAAACTATACTGTAATGTGAATTTCAGCCTCAGAACGTACATATTAATATTTGAGCAAATTTTCAGAGATTCTCTTTGTGGTAAATATTGACTAGGATAACATATTGCCGGTTTGCAGCGTTGAATTTCCTGACATTAATTTTAGAATCGCAATTAATCTATACAGCTATTCCATAATATATCAATTAAGTGACGTGACTCAATGCTATAAAATGTTCACGAAATAAACAGCATATTCTTTGTAATGTGATTTATTCAAGTTACCATGAAGGTAAATATTGATAAATATTTTCTAGTTTTCGATATTTATTAAGTATTTTACAGATTGCATTCTACGTAGCTGATCATCTGTTAAAATATTAACATTCCAGGTGGAGTTTTGTTATCTGATGAAATTATTATAACTGAAAAAAAAAATATATGAAAACGATAAGATAATAAAGTAATAGGCTGAGATTACTTTTCTCTAGTCATTATTTTATAGATTAACATTTATTACTCAACCATACATTTAATGACAAGTAATTAAAATAGCTTTTAATTTTTTCACAATCTTCTATCGGCTAAAGGATATTGCAGATTTGACAAAGGCACCTAATTTTATTATATTGGCTATCATTGTTTCCAAAAATAATAAAGATCTTCTTAATAAAATGTAAATATATCATTTATTTGTAAAATAAAGAATAGAAGACATTAAAACTTACCAAACTAGCCTGTGCTATGGCAGAAGCGAAAATGCCAAACATGTTGTGTTTAACTCTTATTTTCATGATCACGTGACTTTAAAGGAAATCACATGTTAGTATCTTATCATCCTGTCACGATCCACGGTGGGAGATTTGCCGATTCCAGCTGGCCAAAATTATTTTTCAACTTCTATTTGATGAAATCTATTTTTCGTTTATATAAACGATATATTAGACTGATTTAAAGAAAATATATGAAATTTTAAACGGTAGTTTAATAAGAAATCATTATATTTAATAAAAAAATATTAATGTAGTACATTAGATGTGCAGGGTGGCTAGTGGTCAGTGAAAAATACGGTCAAAAAAAGTTATAAACACCAATATATTTTTATAGAAAAATTCATGTTAATTATTTGATCGAATAATCGACATGAATTTTTCTATGAGAATATACTGGTGTTTATCACTTTTTTTGACTGTATTTTACCCTGACCACTAGCCACCCTGATGTGAATTTTTTTATTATATTACTATGATGTACCATTCAGTTAAATATTTAAATTATTTAAAGCTTTAAAACATGTATGAATCAGTTAATCTTTTACTTGATAACTAAAAAGGACAATATTTATGAACTTTTATAATATTATTAAGATTTAAGCGATAGAATTATATTATATGATACCAAATTATAAAAGTAATTTTTTATAATAATCTACTAGAAATTGGGATACAAAATAAATATTAAATAGTAATACATATTATTATATATACAAAGGAATAAGAAAATTGCGCAGAAATTTTCTGACAATTCGCCATCTAATAGTTCTTCATTCTGGCTTTCCTCAGTAAGTTACGAGTACTGATTGAACGAGGTATTTCAAAACTGCTTTGCAGCCAAGTTTCATATTTTTTCATAAATTTCTCATGTGCTCTATGTACAGCAGTCCACTTTTGTCTAAACTGGGCCTTCTGTATAATAATTTCCTGCTTGAAAACTTTCATTTGTACTTCGTTATAATTTTCATTTGTCAACAAAACATATTAAGCCAATTCGATTTTTTCGTTAAATGTGGAAGCTTGTTGCTGCTGTATGATATTATAAAAGCTTATTCGTGTGATTGGTTTACATTCTGATGACCCTGGTAAAAAGAAAAGTGTTCTTACAATAAAAAATATAATAATAACTTTAGACTTCGTATGATAAAAACAACTTTAAAATCTACGGAAGCAGATAGAAGCAGACAAGTAAACGTTTATCCAATATCTAAGACTCTAAACTATTTACTAAAATTAAAAGTTGATATTTATCTAGCTTTATCATATAACTTTTTGAATTTTAGAAATGAAATTTATAAAAAATACATAAAGTCATTAAAAACATTAAATGTGAAATAATTATTGACATAAGAAAAAATGATGCTTATAAATTAAAAAAAATAAAGTACATGCCTTGTTCTAAAGCACTCATAATGTACAATTTCTTTCAATTTCTTCAACATTCACATATTAAAACAATATACTAGAAATCATCGATTTATTCTCCTCTAATAAACGCCAACTTCATACTCACCTACTGGCAGTACGGTTGCATTTATATCAAAAACATCTGCAGTGCCCACCACCTGCACATATAAGGTACATGTAGTAAAAAAAAATTCCAGTTGGATAAACTTTGAAAAATCGACTTTTGGCAAGCTAGAATCAGCAAATCGTCCACCGTGCGATCTTAGTAACAGCCACACTGTTTGAAGTAGCTGAGTAAGATGGACACACTTTTGCAACCGGGCTATTTTTGTAAGTATAAATGAATCTATTTCTTTAATGTCAAGCTTATTGTTATTAATTATCAGAATATAGGGTTTCTAATGAGGAAATAAGGCAATTTATATTACATAACTAAAGTTCCACATGTATATCGATACATATACATACATATATATATACAGATACACCCACACACACGTACATACATATAGACATTTATACATATATACACACTTACATACATGCATACATACATACATACATACACACACACACACACACACACACACACACACACACACACACACACACACACATATATATATATATATATATATATACAGGGTGTATCTGAAATGCTTCAACAAACTTAGAGCGATGATAGTACTCATGAAGACGAACAAAAAATGCAATGGAACATGGGGTCGCAAATGACGTTTAACCCTTTCAGGGGCAGTGGTATGTTTATGAAACCACTTAATTTTCATTCCAAAACGCCACGATGGCACCAGAATTTTGCTAAAATGTTTTCCATCTAATATGTATGTGAAATATAGCCCTTTTTTATTTACAAACAATTTTTTTTGTAAATTCCGGTGCCAGTCATTTATTTCAACATTTTAGTACTAAAAGTACTTTGCCCCGGAAAGGCTTAAAGGATGAAAATCGAGAAAATGCGTCTGAAAATGGACTGGTAACGGAATTTACAAAAAAAATGTTTGTAAATAAGAAAAAGGCTATATTTCACATACTTATTAAATGGAAAAGATTTTAGCAAAATTCTGGTGCCATTGTGGCGTTTTGGAATTAAAATTAAGTGGTTTCATAAACATACCACTGCCCCTGAAAGGGTTAAACGTCATTTGCGACCCCTTGTTCCATTACATTTTTTGTTCGTCTTCATGAGTACTATCATCTCTCTAAGTTTGTTGAAGCATTTCAGATACACCCTGTATATATACATAGATATATATATAAACTTAATTTTAATAAATTATAATTTTTTAAAACATTTATAAAATAATTTTGTCAACTTTTCAATGTTGTTAACTTATTGTAATTAAAAAATATTTAAATTATTTTGTTTACTTATAAATTTTTTATCTCGAAAAAATATTTAAATTACATTGTAAATTTTTAAAAACTTTTATAATAATTTAAAGTAAGTTTACTAACATGTTTGAATTATTTTTTTTAATATATGTAGTAACATAGTAACTATATACTATGTTAGCATTATATGCAAGTTGTCCCAAAATTCTCCGTACAACTTCAAAAATTTATTACAAAAAAAAATAATAGGCCTACATCAAAAATAATTGCAACAGTGTATAGAGTAACTTAAAACGTTTTTTTCTATTGCCTTAGTAAACTTCAACATGAGATCCTTTCGTAGCACGAAGAATATCAAGACAATATTCCAATTAAATCCACGAACATTTTTTATGTTAACATCAACAGTAGCTACTGTTGTTTGGATCTTTTGTTTCAATTCCATGAGACTATTGTTCACTATGATGACTTCCACGATGACTTCCATGATTCCTACTATCACCTCCATGAGACTATTATTAACTTTTGTTCAAATTTCATCAAACAGTTGTAACTACTGTTGATGTTAGCATGCTGAATCGCACGTGGAAGGAATTGGAATATCGAGTTGATATTCTTCGTGCAACGAAAGTATCTCATGTACAAGTGTACTAAGGTAGTAGAAAAAAACCTTTTTAAGTTACTCTATGTACTGTTGTAATTATTTTTGCTGTAGGCCTATTATTTTTTTTTGTAATACATTTTTGAAGTTGTACGGAGACTTTTGGGACACCCTGTATTATTAACATACAAAAATACAAGATGAATCAATTTTGAAATATTATGGAATACTTTTATTAAATTTTAAATTTATAAAAAAATTCAAAATTGTAAATTTATAAAAACTTTTTTTAACTTAAAAATGTATAATTATTTTTTTAACACATTGACGGACAGTAGGAACAAGTGAAGTATATGTTTTTGTAATTTTTAGAATATTAGAAGTATAGTTTTACTCTTTCTGCTTAAATAAACTTAATTTTGATTAATTCAGTACCTTTAATTAGGTTGCACTACTCCCTTCACAACCACGTCAGGGTGGCTAGTGGTCAGGGAAAATACAGTAAAAAAAGTGCTAAACACCAGTATATTCTTATCAAAAAAATTATGTTGATTATTCGATCAAATAATCAATTTGAATTTTACTATAAGAATATACTGGTACTTATAATTTTTTACTGCATTTTTCCTTGACCACTAGCCACCCTGCACGTGCATACTGAAGCTGCAACTCGTATAACAGGTGGAAAACGAACTTCAACCTAAAAAATTGTTTCCAAAACATGACACTGGGCTTCTACTAGTACGCCGGTAAATGCACATTTGTGCTGCTATAGCCGTAGTGTCTAAAAACGACCGATTCGTTTTGGGCGGCTATTTCCATCATGCCACATAGTGAACTTCTCTTTGACGGCTATAGCCGCAAGCATCCGTCAACGTGTTAATTGAAAAATAACTTTATTATTTTGTAAAAATAACCCCTTAATCGTCGCGCCCGAGACATTCACGGGCAGTGTAGGCTACTATTTTTTATTCTGGTTATTTGATTCCCACCAGTTTTTTGAAATAGTGTAACTGGCTTCAATCTCCCATTATTGTATCTGCCATTACATAAGATGAACATTTATTCTTCAAAAGCTGGTGGCAAACAAGCAATCTGAATTTTTTTTAAAGTAGCCTACACTTATCGGGCGCGACGATTAAGGGGTTAAAAAATATATATAATAGTTCAAAAATATTTTTACTAACATGCGTATAGTATACATATTATGTTACCACGTTTCTGTTATAAACATATAAAAGAAATTATTAATCTTAAATTGTAAGTTAAACTATATTAATAAACAGACACACGCATTTTGTTTAAATAAACATACAGTATTTAAAGTAATACATTTTATTTTTTGGATTTAAACAGTACATTTCGAATAAATTCCACATTAATATTACGTAAAAAAGTTTTGCTTATTTATTCAACTCTGTTTAAAAACCTATAAATAACATAATAAGAATTTACAAGCATTAAAATCATATCCCCTAATTGAATAAATCTTTCACGTTTATTAAATGTGAAACATGTATGTGGACTTTGGCTTTGGAGTCTAAAAGTACAACCTATGCATTCATAAATTTCGTTTAATATTGTCATTACATTATCTTCAATAAAATATATAAGTTTCGATAATAAAACAGAATCTATTTCAGAAGGTATATTAACAAGTGTGCATTTTTGCGTAATTAAGTGCGGTAGATGAATTGTATACAAGTGATTAATAAGCTTGTTATTAAAATCAAAAGTTTTTCTTTTAAATTTTCTAATTGAAAATTGTTTAAGACACATAGCGGATAATTCTTTAAATTTTAATTTAAATAATAAAAATATTATAATTTAACACTAAAACTGTATTGTTAGCAATAAACGAGAAACTTTTATATTTTAAATTAAATCCAAAAAACTTATATTGAAATTCATGCTAACTTGAAATAGCCATAAAAATTCTAATTGTTGTTGAAATTTTTTCATTTGTAAATACATTGTGTTTGATCTCTTCAATATATATATAATATGGCCTATTATGATGTTTTAAAGTTAAAAACATAAAATCACCAAATTTAATCCGAAACACGACAAAAATGTGAGATTTACAATGTTTGGTTTTGGAAATACCATTCACACATGCAATGGGAGGGGTTATGTCTTGTAATTGTTCACTAATATGTGTAATGGTACTTAGTGTTTCTTGTAACACTACATTGAACTTTCTCTCACATAACATTTTTAAAAAAATTAAGGGGGAGTGGGGCAATGTTCGGACTCTACCATAACAGATACTTAATTTGCAGTCCTACTCTAAGACAGTTGTTCTCAAAATTACCCCCCCCCCCTAAAATACCCCCTCTACTATAATTTGCTTCCTCCTCCTAAAACCCCCTCTCCTATAGCACACCCTTTCGCCCCACCGTAGACGTAAAGTTCCTATTTAACCATCGTACTCCAAGACAAAAATTTTCCACCACCTCACCACCACCTGAGGCAGAACCTCTGTTTTTCTTCTACTTATTTGGATATTTTTTTTGGTGCAATTTACCTTCGGATACTATACGGGGAGTCATTCATCCAAATAGGTTAGGACAGAGATGTAACCAGAGGGAGAATTGTGGGTTGATCCCTCCTAGCAACTTCTTGCGCCCCTGTAGACTTTTTTCTAGGACCCCCCCCCTCTAGAATATTTTTAAAATAAATAACAATCATAGTAAAAATAAAAAATAAATCAATCTTTTTAATCAAAGTTTTTATGACACGTGGACTTGTCCTCTATTTCTGTCTGTAATTATTTATCACTAAAATGAAGGGGAAAAACAGACGTGACTTAGTTCCACCAAAAATGTCTAAGACTACCCTGACATTGACGGCTTGTTACAACTGACGTTTAGAAATTACCGTAATTTCCGGCCGTGGATCAAACAATTCTTTTTCACCCCAGAAATTGTATTTTATAAAATGTAGCTTACTAGATCGCTGTAAATACTAAACTTGAATTATAGAAAAGAATTTCTGCGTTGAAACAGAATTGTTTGATCCGCGGTTTATAGGCCAAAAAATACGGTATGCAGTTTTGACATTTGGTCTTAGATTTGATATACTGGATAACCGATTTTTTTTTTTTTTATTACGGTTAAAAAAAGGAAAAAGTTTGTGAAATTTTAGGGATGTTTTGATAACCCTTGTTTATTCCCTTTGGGAGCAGACAAAGGAAGGAATTTTTCGCGTGTGCTTGTTTATCCAATGCTAGACGCTGAAAAAGTAATATTTTATTTATCGGATGCGTAGTTAATATTACTGAAACACCATCAAATAGAAATGAATTTTTTTTCGCATGTGCGCGTTTATGTAATGTTTGAATGCTCGGTGCAGGAAAAATAGTAGGTATTTTTATTAGCGGATGCATAGTTAATAATTGAAACGCCATTTCTTTAGAATTCCGAGAAATTAACTATTATGATTTGCGCACATGCGAGAAACTTTGATCAATTTGTTCTGTGCAGTGTTTGATCTTTTTAATTGTGGTATTGTTCTAGCAAAGCTGATTATTTCTGTAAAATACTGGTTTTTTGCAATTCAAATGTATTTTGGACAATAAATTTTATTTATTAATATGTATATTGTTTCTAAGTATCACTTATTCGTTTTCTTTTATTAATTAGTATATCTGTTTAAATTGTTTTTGTAAATGTCGTATTTGTTTCCTGTCAATATGTTCTGTTCAGTATTGGTGTTCAAAATTGAAACGCAGCAAAATTAAGACATTCATGGTAGTTCTCGTACAATCTATGTACTATTTCTTTCTGTTCCTGTTTGATGCTTTGAAATTCTCCTGAGTATTATTTTGATTTTAATGAACCCGGAATGGTAGAAGTTATGTTTATATAATAATCTTCAGAATATATTTTAATTTCCGTAGCATATTCCCATTTAGCACATTTAATTTATCCTACTTTGACAATTTCATAACAGTTTATTAAACCTTTCACTATAAAGTATATTACACGGCTGGGACATATATGCACATCTGTGATAAAAAAGAAAAAAAAATCATTTAAAATGAAAGGGAAAAATATAAAATCTAGATCCGGTCGCGTAAAATTCTGCAACAATTTTCGAATAGAATGTGTCGTCATATTTATATTCAGAAAATTAGTACGAATCTGCGATTAATCGCAGACTGATTTTTAATTTGTTGAAAATATATTAGGCAAAGGTTTCTAATTCTGAAATAGCGGTGCCACAGTCCTAATTCCAAAGAGTGTACGCACCTAGATAGCTTCCTGCATAAACACAAAGCAAAGTACATTTTTCATGATTTCCGTTTTCCTTACATGAGGCTTTCAGAACAAAATGTGATCAAGTTCATTTTTCTTTTTCATTCCACAGAGTTAGAGATGAATTCTTGCTACCGTAATTTCCGGCGTATAATCCGCGGATCAAACAATTCTGTTTCAACATAGAAATTTTATTCAATAATTGGAATCAAATATTTACAGTGATCTAGTAAGTTGCATTTTATGAAATAAGATTTCTGTGTCGAAACATGATTGTTTGTTCCGCGGATTATACTCCGGAAATTACGGTATATAAACACTAATTTATTCGGTGTTGTAACATACCAAGTAATAGACTAGAAATGGGAGCAATAAATGACTGTATGGTTCTCAATTAAATGCAACTAAGTCCATTAAATTTAGCTACAAATTCTGTGGAAAATGTTTGAGGTAATTGATACACTCTGATTCTCAACACTCATATCAGGAGAGTTAATTTTACAGTTTTTTGATACAATTTTTGGAATTTTCACCATATTAATTGACATAATCACAAACGTTATAAATGATAAATATATCAAAAATATTACTAAATGACCTTTTCTTTAAATTTTAAAGTTCCTTATCTCGGCTGCATGTTTCCTGTGAATAAATCTTGAAAGTATTTTATTAAATTAAGATAATTTTTAGCAAAGTGATAAGAGTTTTTATATTATACTGCCTACTTCCAAATCAGCTACTTCAATAATTAGAAAATTATCTTTGAATAACACTCTACAAATAAAATAAAGTTTTGCTTTTATATAGTGTGTTTCAAGATATATATATATATATATATATATATATATATATATATATCACTTAACATTTATGAAAACTTTGAAGAAGCCACATTTCCTGGAATTTTCTGATAAGATTTTCAAATCAGAATTTGTGATAAGAACTAAAATACAGTATTTTAAAAAGATGTCTTCTATCATTATGAGTAAAAAGATATCGATTTATAGTGTTTTTCTTTTGAATGAATTTGAAGCAGTATGAAATAAGTATTAAAAAAATTAGTAATATTTCCTTTTTTTGTAAATGATCCCGGAAAAATGAAAATAAAATAATGCATTATGTTTTTTCTTAAACTACTTTGCAATGTTATTTGAAAGCATTTGATGCCGTTTCATCCGCATTACATATCCTGAGTACGTAGGGTATTTATTTTACCTTTAATAAATTATGGTCGGCGTTTTTAATAACAGAGAATGGTTTCATATTCTGTACTAAAATAAGTGGAAGAGCACTTTTCGTAAAATAGTGGTAAGAGATATAAAAACCATAGGTATGTCATTTCCTGTATGTGTTCTCTCAGGTTAAAAGATTAATTGACCAATTGCAGTGTAAGAAAACAATATTTTATAAATTGAAAGTAAGGATTAAAAATTTTAAATTATAGTTAGCTGATAAATTATAATTATAGCTGCCAACTGCTACGAATTTTGTCACCACTTTTTTCCAATAGGAAGTTTGTTATATTTAATCACAGAAATCTGCGATTAAGTAAGGCAATAAGCATTTTTTTGAAATATTGGGGAAAGAAAATCGCAGCACTGTGCAATGAGTATAACATACAAAAGTATAGACTATTATCTGAATAATGTTTTTAATACATCCTATCGCCAGACTGCATGTTTTATTTATACTTTAAATTGACTCACGATCGGACGCCGCGGCAAATCAAGGGTCGTCGGGGGAACTCGTCATATGGCCGAGAACCAGGTTCCCCTCATGGGGTTTCGGCTACGGAGCCGTCGGGTGTCTTCTGGCAAATCATCTGGTGTCTTCGAGGTGGTTTCCTCTGATTTTGGGATCGACCACGTATCGTAACGAGCTATGTCGTCACCGCACGGGTTCAATTGGAGTGATACGTAGGTGGAGGTGCTCCGACCGGTCGTAGCGCATACGGGAGGCCTCTTCCGGTCGTGCGCGTTATAAGTCCCTCAGGACTTGGGTGCGACTGTTGACGTGCTGACGGGCACCCCTCAGGCGATTGGCGGCGTTGCTCAGTTTATACTTTTAATAGTTTTAATTTTCGAAAATTACACCTATCTTTATAACTGGGCCTTGTGAATTTCGCGCCTTATGAATTGAACGTTTTTCCCAAGAATATTTCCCACGATTGTTTTTCGTATAAGATACTGTTATTGTAAAAGCGGTCCGTTTGTAAGCCTTGCGTGGCATATTATGTTCTCTTTTAATGGGTGGTGTTGAGTAGTATAACCAGGTAAAACAAATGGACTTGTTTATAATATTTAGTTTATTTCTCCATAGGAACAAAAAGTATTATAACGTGTGGATGGGGAAAAATGGATAATTCAAAATATTAAATGTCTCAAAAACGAGAATTTTCACGTTTTTGCGTTCTATTGGGTTGTTTGGAAAGTTGGTTTGTACCAGAAAATTCTATCATTTAATTATTACACATTAATTCTCACATCGAATGTCGAATAATCTTCCGTTACGAAATGGTTTTCCCAAACGGAAGGAACTTTCCGAACAACTCAATAATTGCACTTAACGTTTTCCAACATAGTTGAAAATTGTTTATAACTTTGGCTTGCCTCTCTGTAGTCTGCCTTCTATCCGTGCTCTAACTCTTTGTATATATAATTGGATCATCATGGAATGGATTGTATGTCATTGGGATTTATTGTAGCATGTCATCTATTGAAAAATATCACCGACTCTCAAAATAATAAAGATACGTGGAAAATACTTGTTCGAAATACATTTTAATAATATACAGAATTTGTAGCATATGCAGAAATATGTAGAAATATGTAGGTTATTGAAGCGCACTTTAGCATATTCTCAGAACAGTCGCTTTTGCAAAGGAATTTAATTTACGGGGGCAGTGAAATTTTTGGTAATATTACGTTTTATGGGAAAATTTGTTTGAAATAAATTTAATTGATGATCCATAACTTCGATAATTATAAAATTTATATATCTTTTTTAAAGTTTATTACAACATATTTCCTATTAAAATGGAGAAAACAACATTCAAAGTTATTTTACACGGACATTCAGAAGAATTCGGTTGCATAATGATATATGGGGTGTAATCTTTTAGGTCAATTTTATTTGTGTTACACAACTTCAAGCATTTTAAAATTGATATATGTTATTTGAACATTTTCCCACAAAGGTGAAACGTGTTCATGGCTTCAGTTCTTCTGTTTGTCTGCCATCTACAGTCCGTCTGAAGTAATATATATAGATTCCCATGATATTGGTATTTGTTTTGAAGTTTATCACAGAATATTCCGTATCGAAAATGAAGTGCGTTGTATTTACAGTTTGATGACAGGGAAAATAAGAAATCAGATACATGGTCAGAACAAGTCAGAAACAAATCAGAACAAGTCTATGGATGATAATTATTTCAAATATACAGGCTTATTCTAAATGATGGAGCTATTTCAAAAAATTGTACTTATTAAAGTACAAATCCAAAATGAACAATCTTTATACCAATGAAAAAAGGAAGTTTCAAAGTTTTTTTTAAGACATTATAAATGTTCAATGTGTCCACCGTTTGCTGCATGGCAAACATCTACGCGATAGCCAAATTCTCCCACACAGGAGAAAGCGTATCTGCTGTTACTGAGTGCACGGCTTTCAAAGCGTTTTAAGCGTTAGCAGGTTTAAGTGGCGCCGGTTGAGGTCGCGCTGCAATTGGCCGCGATTTCGTTTCACTGTTAGTTGTGAGTAAGATGGCGACTGTGGAGCACAAGGTTTTCTGCGTTCTTGAGTTCGCAAGATGTGAGCAAAGGGTGAACACATTGAACATTTATAATGTCCTAAAAAAACTTTGAAACTTCCTCTTTTCATTGGTATAAAGATTGTTCATTTTGGATTTGTACTTTAATAAATACAAGTTTTTGAAAATGGGTTCATCATTTAGAATAACCCTGTATATGTTTCACTATATTAATTATGTCCAATTTCTTTCCCGAAATTCATTGTTCACCAGTTTTTCGTAATAGAAAATTTCGCACAGAAATATATTTGTTCCAAATTGAAATTTAATTGCATTTGGGTCATTATAAAAAGGCAAATTTTTCAATACGAAAATTGTGGTTGCTCCGTGTTCCCTAGTTTAGACACCTGTGAATCATCTTAAATATGATGAAGTAGCTGACTCGCCCGGCGTTGCTCGAGCCGGTGCAATAAACTTTAAGCTCTTAAAAAACGAAATTTTGGCCACGGTCTCCGATGGCTTCAGCACCGTATACCGGGTATTCTCGTACGTCACAGAAAATCTTTTATTTACCTCTTTCACCGCCATAAGAACATACTGTTCTACACAAACATTTTCCCGAACGAACATCTGAGGCTGGTCCCCGCTGCCTACGGCACTATTTAGTAGGCATGCTACAAAATTGAGCTGTTTTTTTAGAAGATGGGAAAAATATTAAGCGAGTTCTTGAAATAAGGCACAGTTAGAGAAAATAACGTTGAGAGAGACGCTGGGGGGAGGGAATGTTCAAGTGTCTTTCGGAAAATGACTAATTAAGAGGACCACTATACATCTTTAAAAGTTCTTTCGTTTGGTTAAGCTAGGAACTTAATTACAAATTTGGCTTAAACTATTATTCAAATATAGTGGTAAATGCTACTCATAAATTTACTTTAATATTATAGAGGGTGACTATTAAGTTAATTATGATGTTTCGAATCAGTTGAGTTGAAATCGGAAAGATAGTTGCTAAGTTATGGAAACGGGGCATAGTTGGAGAAATAAACCATGTAGGAGGGGCCGGGGGAGAGGGGATGTTCAAGTGCTCTTCAGCAAATGACTAATTAGGAGGACCACTATGCATATTTAAAAATTCGATCGTTTGGTTAAGCTAGGAACTTAATTAAAGATTTGGCTTAAACTATTATTCAGAAATAGTTGTAACCCCTACTCATAAGTTCTCCTTAATGTTATAGTGGGTGACACTTAAGTTAAGTATAATGTTTGGAATTACTTGCGTTGAAATCGGAAAGATAGTTGCTGAGTTATGGAAACGAGGCATAGTTAGAGAAAAAACCTTGAAGGAGGGCCGGGGGGAGGGGATGTTCAAGTGAATTTCAGAAAATGACTAATTAGGAGGAGCACGATGCATGTTTAAAAATTAGTTCGTTTGGTTAAGCTAGGAACTTAATTACAAATTTGGCTTAAACTATTATTCGGAAATAGTGGTAAACGCTACTCACAAATTTACTTAAATGCTATAGTGTGTGACACTTAAGTTAATTATAATGTTTGGGATCACTTGCGTTGAAATCGGAAAGATAGTTGTGAGGATATTAAAACAGCGCATAGTTAGAGAAAAACATTGAAGGAGGGTCCAGGGGGGGAGGAGATGTTCAAGTGCAATTCAGCAAATGATAAATTAGCAGGACCAGTATGCATCTTTAGAAAATCGTTCGTGTGGTTAAGATACGAACTTAGTTATAAATTTCGCTTAAACTATTATTCAGAAATAGCGGTAACCGCCACTCATAAATTTACTTTAATGTTATAGAGGGTGGCTATTAAGTTAATTATGATGTTTGGAATCACTTGCGTTTAAATCGGAAAGATAGTATGGAAACGGGGCATAGTTAGAGAAAAAAACTTGAAGGAGGGGCCGGGGGTGGGGCAAATGTTCATGAACCCTTTCAACCGATAACTAATTAGGAGGACCATCATACATATTTAAAGATTGATTCATATGGTAAGCTAGAAATTTAATTTGAAATTCGGCTTAGACTATTATTCGGAAGTACTGGTAACTGCTTTCTAGAAATACACCTTGAAGCTATGAATGCTGATTTTTACGATAATTTAGTAAAAATGGAACTGGTTTGGAGAATTTCGGAACATTATTAGCTATTTAAAATAGCGGTATTTTCTATATAAAACAACAATTAAACGCTACGTGTGGAGCAAAACATGTTAAAATTGTTAAATGTAATCAGTTTTGTTAAAATCAGAGTAGTAGATTTGGATTTATTATTAAGGGAGTTCAATTTAGTTGCCAGGAGGCGTGCGGTTAAGTAAAATAAATGCGATATTTAATACAAAATTGTTAACCCTTACCTCTCTCCATCCCCACAAGTATAACAAATAATCTGTTAAATAAATTTTTCTGTATTATTAATATCTATCATAATAATATATGTCATGTAAAAAACCCCTTAAACCCAGCTAATTATCATGAAAAATTTTCAAGCAGGTGGCGTATGTGTAATTTGCCGAGTGCAGGTGGCGCTACATTAGCATGGCTGTACGCCGGTAGGTGCAATCCATATTACAATATTTCGTTAGATGTCCTTATCTATAAATCGCTACTCTGGTTTATTTAATTTCTTCTGTGAAGTGTCTATACAACCAACCAACCGAAAAAAGCGTATTTTTGATGACAGTTCTTTGTGGATTTTAATTAATATTTCAGTAAATAATTACAATATTAAAATTCTGAGTATCAGGTGCACCAGGAGAGGGCTTGGACTACCTAAATCTAAATTGTCAGGCTTCTACTTGGACTAGATTTTGCTAGCCATCGCAGACAAACAAACACACATACACACACAGAACGAAACTTTCTTTTATTAGTATAGATGATAATACGCATTACAACATGTATTGTATAGTAAATGGCGTGCGCAACATTTATTGTTGATTTACAGGGGTACACAAATTAATCCGATAGCATTACTCTTAATAGAAAGTATTTGCTTAAAAGTGGGTTTATATAATTGATTTGCGTTATCGATGTGCTCGATAAAATCTTTCGTATAGAAAACTGGGCATAACATCTGTTGTTTGTTTACAGGGCCGCACAAAATTATCCATATATGTTATCTTCTATGAGCAATAATTGCAAAAAGTGCGTTTTGAGTTGAGTTTTGCGTTTTCAAGCTTATTTAAATTTTAATATATTATGCGGTGTGCATAAATTCGATATATCATATACCTGCACATACATACATATGCACTCGAATAAATTAACCTCTAAGGATGTTATTTGTAAAAATTGCTTTCAAATTGCTATGTGTTTTTCTGCTGAACTTATTTTTGTTATTCTATGTTGTGATAGTGTATTATAAATATATTCATATACAAGCCTGTACAAAATTATATGAAAACACTGCCGTTTACGAATGGTAATTGCTAGGAAGCATTTTTTTGCGTTTTCCAGTTATAAAAAATATCGGTCATATGTAGGGCTACATAAAAGATTCCGGATAAATTAAAATCTATGGACATTCACTACTGAAAAAAGGTTTTTATTGCGTTATGTGTTGTATGAAATATTCTTTTAGATTAATATTTCATTGTGTGAAAAAAAAAAAAGAAATTTTGTAACTATTTTCAGATATTTTTGGTTAGTGTTTCAAAATCTATTTCAGAAACATGACTTTTTTTTTGTTAGTTTTAACAGCAGATGTCATCAAACGGGAAAAAAATATTTTACTGCCGCCCAGCACATTTATGTGTTACAATGAAGCAATTTTATATGTTTTAAAATTTAAGCATTTAACCATAACACATGGAAAACCAATCATGTTTTCATTTGGATATTTGATAAATAATAAGAATTAATTTAATTAAATTACAAATTCAGACATTTACATAACTTTCTGATTATACATCAAGAAATTTAATAAGCTATGCTGGATTTCGAATTATGCATACAGTTCTAACACAATTTTTGAATTAAAATTTATGCCTTATATTACGTATTCGCAGAAAAATATTAAAAATTCCTCGATTAAATAAGACGATCACAAATTTTGCGATTTAAATAATAATTAGAAAATTCCTTACCTGAAATAATGGTACTAAATTTATTTCTGTGTTACTATGAAACCATTTTATGTTTTAATATTTAAGCATTAAACTATAAGAAAAAAACATGTTTCTATTTTAATATTTCGATTAAATAGTACGAATCATTTTAAGTAAATGACAAATACACTCATGTACATAACTTACTGATATACAGGGTTTCCCAGGATTCTTGGGACAAATTTTAAGGGGACGTAGGGAATATCACAAGGATTCAGATTTGCATAGCAATCCATGGTCGGAAATGGCTTCATTCGCCGTTAGGTGTTCTTGTTCACAATAGCATTGGAGCATCTCTAAGATCTGCATATTATCCCATCTTTTTGTAAGAGGTGGTACCAAGCTTAATTGACACTATGCCACAACATGTCAGAGGCCATATGTGGTTTCAACATCATAGGACATCTCCCTATTATGGCAGATGTGTTCGTGTACATTTAAATCAGGTGTTTGGTCACCGATGGATTGGCCGTGGTGGACCGGTTCCCTGGCCACCACGCTCTCCTGATTTACGCAGCATAGATTTCTTTCTTTTGGGGCGCACTGAACAGTGCTGTGTACGCAACGCTTGTGGATTCCTGTATGGATTTGGTTGCAAGACTCATCTGTGCTGCTGCGGATATCCAATAAAATCCAGGTGTATTTGAGCGAGTCAGCCAATCCATGGTCCGACGGTGTAATGCATGCATTGCTAGCAATGGTGAAAACTTTGAACATCTTTTGTGACGTTTTCACATATCATATACCACAGCACATGTAATATCTTTAATCAATAAATTATTTCAGATGATCTCAGTCTTGTGCGTTTCTTATCCCTGTCATACTACTTTCCCATGACGTTTCGGATCATGTTGAAACCACATATGGCGTCTGACATGTTATGGCATAGTGTCAAGTAATCTTGGTAGCACCTCTAACAAATAGATGCGATAATATGCAGATGTTAGAGGTGCTCCAATGCTCTTCTGAACAACACCACCTAACGGCGAACGAAGCCGTTTCCTACCATGGGTTGCTATGCAAATGTGAATCCTTATGATGTCCCCTGCCTCCCCTTAAAGTTTGTCCCAATAATTCTGGGACACCCTGTATATCCAGAAATGTATCAACATATGCTCACGTTTCCTACTTGATGTTTCCATTCTGATACAGTTCTAACACAATTATTGAATTAAAATTTCTGCCTTATTTATTCACAGAAAATATTAAACTTTCTGCAATTAAATAAGGCGATTCAAAATTTTGCTATGAAAATATTAATTAGAAAAATTCGTACCTGAAATAATTGTGCTATACATATTTCATAGCCACCCTGTACTTTACTGTGTAACTATAAAATAATTTTATATGTTTTAACATTTGGGCATTAAACTGTAATAAAAAAAAACATTCGTGATTTTATTTGAATGTTTACTAGATTGAATAGTAAGAATTCTTTTAAGTAATCCGCAGCTCAAAGAGTCGTTTTTCGACCCAGAAATATTATTTTATAAAATGTAACTTAAAAGATCGCTGTAAATATTTAACTACAATTATTGAATAAAATTTCTGGGTCGAAAAACGACTCTTTGAGCTGCGGATTATACGCCGGAAATTACGGTATATATATCTAGAAATATATTAAGCTACGCTCACTTTTTCCTTCTTGATTTTTTCATTGTGCATACAGATCTAACACAATTTTTGAATTAAAAATTTACGTTATTTATTTGCAGAAAAAAATTATTATTTTTTTGCGATTAAATAAGGCGATTACAAAATCTGAGATTTAAATTTTAAATAGAAAATTTCTTCTCTGAAAAACTAATCCCATACTCTTTGGATTTTCTCACAGTGTTACCAGTTCGGCGGATCTTGTTTTCATAATTCGGTAATGCTACAACTTCTTTTAAAATTTAATATTCTAATATGCCATTAAATATAATTAAATAGGGAAAATATTACTATATGAAAAAAGTAGTAGCTATCAAGCAATCTGTATAAAAATTTCCGCCTAACTGACAATACTGATTTTTAAGTAGTGTTCGCACCTTGCTTATTTTCTTAATTTCTATTTAACCTGTTAACTGGGTATGACGACATATATCGTTATACAAGAATAACTCCTGCAATGGGCATAACGACAATTTTCGTCATTGTAAATTTGCCGTAATATTTTGAAAACAAGATATGAAGTGGATTGAATGACAGTAGAGTAAGTCAATATTTAGTAATTTTAGAAATGGTGGATTTTGTGAAACATGTCGTATTGCAGTTGCATTAAGTGTTCCAACTTGTTTTATCTTCTTGCGACTCCCTAAGTGAACTATGACTTGTTTTACCGTCACACTGAACAGAAATTAATATACGTTCAGTAAAAATATGGTTATTTAGATTTTTCAAATTTTTGACATACTCCACTATCATTTTAACACCCTCATATTACTTATCACTATGAAGAAAAAAGTCCCCATTGCAAATCTGCCACTGGCGACTATTTTTATATTCTATTCGCACCACTTTTTTTAAAATAAAGTTTGTTGTATATTATGTAGCACTTGCTGTTAAAATGTGTGTGACAAAATTTTGTTTTAGGAAAGTGGTGAAAGATAGAATTAAAAGATAGTCACCAGCGGCAGCGCAGCCATTGTGAAACGAGTTGAAAAAATTTATTTCCCGGTTAACAGGTTAAAACATATATTGTATTATCAACGTAAGTGAAATTCCATTCAACTGGAAAAAATATTTTAAAAAGCATGTCTCTGAATAATAGGCCTGCGCACTGATAAAAATGTCGGCTGATCTTTTATGAGCGTTTGAACGGTCACTCGAACTTCAGCACCAATAATTTCTAAAAGTTTTCTTCGCCTTGTTTATCTCAGATCGAACAAATAAGACAAAGAAAACTTTTAGATATTATTGGTGTTGAAGTTCGAGGAATCATACAAAAGCTAAAAAAAAAAATCCGCTTGCGACAGCCGCCATTTTAGTCAGCGCGCAGGCCTTGTATTCAGGGGTCGGTTACAGCACCTAGAATACATAATGTTGAAAACGGTTTTACCGTTTTTTAATTCAAAATTTTTGAATTCAAACCGGAAATTCGCAAACAAGAATTTTTACTTTAAGAAGTCACGAAATATCTGCCATTAAGTAAAGAAAAGAACATTATACGGAATGATAATAAAAGAACATTATAGGGAAAAAACACGCGATAAATTATCCGGTTACTAATAAATAAGTTTACATTTTAATGCTTTACAAAAAAAAATCTTTTTTTTTTTTTTAATGAACACAAAGAAATCGATGAATCTTTTAAAGTGAATGTTTGTGAAACTCAAGGATAACAAATAGGCAAACACTAACAGAAACAAGCTTTAGGTGATTTAATTTGATGTTTACCTTTGCTTGTGTCAGATTTAAAATGTTCAAATAAGAGAATAAAACGACTTGATGCATTGTAAATTGATAGTAATAGAAGTGAACAGGAGGCATTTATTTCAAACGCATAAAGCTTTAAAGATAATTCTTTATGATTGTTAGGTTATTATTTGCTTAAAAACTGCAGATATCGATGGTTGCAAACTGTATCGATTTATGTCCTTAATTTTGCGCATAATTATTTTCATCTTTCATAAACCTCATTTTTCTTGATTATGAACGTCGAAGATAATTCTTTAAATATAGGACGAAATTTGCTATTCGGAAGTAGTGGTTGCAAAATGTCTGTACCTCATAAACTAGACTTTGACTAAAGTGCTAAAAATGACTAAAAAATCTTTCTTACTATTCAAAATGTTTCAACACTTGATTAAATGCTCTAAAATGGTCTACAAGCGTCTTTTTCGGCTTTAAAAGTAACATAATGCAGCATTTCGATTAGTAATTGGAATTTGTTTCGGATTTCTATTTTCACAACATTTTGAATGTATTTATACATAGATACCAAATTTAAGATTTTTTGTTACCGATATTTTAAAAGAAACTTTTAACTAATTTAATCGCAGATTTCGTCAATTGAATAAGGCACAGTTGTTTACTTTTAAATTTTAATGGTATGAAAAAAGCGTAAAATTTAACAGCTATGATTTATAACAAAAATCCTACATTAGCTAAAAGAAAATTACTGTACACTGACATTGAATTTGCTTATTTAGTATCAGTATTAAAAGAAGGATGGTAATTGCAGTATTTGTAAAAAAAATTCGATTTTTGTATTAACCCATTCGCTGCTAACTACGAGTATGCTTAAGGTTTTTTAATATAAAATTACGAATTCGTACCAGAAATTTCGAAAGAAGAAATTTTTTTTAAAGCAATCTCAAAATGTATGTAATTAAATAAAGTAAATATTGCTATTAGTATTTTCTGGTGTGAATTCAAACTTTCTAAATAAAATAAAATTCCGGTAATTTTAACCCGGCAGTGAACGTGCTAAAATATTTTTTGCTAATTATTTTGCTCCCTACTATAAATGTATTTAGCTAACAATGTCGATAAATAAATATATAAGTAACATCTAATATATACTACTTTTTTTGAAAGACAGCACAAAATTCTAATCAATAAATCAAAAATATCTTCTGAATCATCTATAAAAAGAGCATAAAAAATGGAAGAAGAGATATATTCGCTTCGATGACTTCTAAATTTGTTACTTTACAAGAGAAAAGAAACCACTTTCATCTACTTAACCCTTTATTCCTTTTTTCATCATTTTTTTTACTGAATTTCATAGGATGCCTTAAAGCCATCTTTGGTGACAATTTTATGGATCAAGGAAGTGATCAATTTTAAGAAGATGAACATACTTCAACGGAACAAAGAAAAAAAAAATCAGTGATATACGTTTATTTGATCTTCCTGCACTAAAAGAAATTCGTTTTAAGCGCACTTTAATACGAGATTGAAATCGACGATCCTTTTCTTCAGAGATATTTCTCTGACTGAGATTATATATTTCATTGCAGGTGAAAGTCATTTCTTGCATATCGGAAATGATCGATGCAATATCATTTTAAGAAAGTTTTTTCGATTACTTGAGCTAGATGTAGAAGGGTAAAAAGTTGCATCTTTAATGATTTTGCGAATCTTACAACTTTTACAGATATGGATATACTTTCAAGAAGTTAAAATTTTAAATTTGTGAAGTTTTATGGGCGATTCGCATCATAAAGTTTTTTTAAAGTATCCTTTAACGTTAATAGTAATTAAAAAAGTTAGTCCCGAAATTTTAATAAAAAAATTAAAAAATCAATTTACATCGATTAGTCAAATTTAACATATTCTAATTAAACTTTATTTTAATTTCATCTTTATAATAAATATTTTAAGTATTTATGCACACAGATATAAATATATATATATATATATATATATATATATATATATATATATATATATATATATATATATATATATATATTATAATAACTGTAAATTTTCTGTTTTCTCCGAGTCAAATAAATCTATTTTTAACCCTTATTTGCATGAGTTTTTCTTTTACAACTGTGTTTTTTTATACATATATTAAATATTAGACACCAGAAATTTTAAGATAGATTTTTAACTTTGTTCAGCAACATAGTTCTCGGGAAATTTACTGGATTAATATTCCTATATAAATATAGTGGTGGCGAAGAAGTTGATTTATTTATTAAAAGTTAGATAAAAAGTGATGGAAATTTACATCACTATGCAATTAAGGGTTAAGGAGAAATTTGTTTAATATATGACAAATAAATAAAGCCTAGAGACAAGGAACATTTTACTGAATAAACTTCCTGGTGCGAATTGTAATTAATTAGCTTAAAAAAGTGAAAGTTGACAACTATGCATTAGAGAGCTGCAAGTTTCTGTTATTTTTTTCTAAGTCAATATAACACGACTTTTTAATTAAAAGTAGTGTTTCTGTATGGTACATATTAAGTTTTATTTATTAAATAAAATTTTAGGTTCAAAATTCTTTTATTTGACTTGAAAAAGAGAGTAATGTTTTACAGCTATGCATGCCCAGTGTTGCTGATTTGGCTAATTATTTTATACTTCATTGCTTGATTGCTTCCATATTTTTGCAATTGTTATATTCTTCTTATTTAACCCATTTGTTTCGAGAAATATTTCTTGTACTTTATTCAGATTGCTTGATTGCTACGATTTAATTTAAATAGTAATATTCGAGTTATTTAATATGTCCTTGAATAAGACATTAAAAAAGGCGAATATACCAAAAGAGTGGTACCACTCAAGCAATCTGAATAAAATAAAACCCCGCCCAACTGGTATAACTGTTTGACTGGAAATCACGCTATTCCGATAATATGGGATAGTGTGATTTATTAATCTGTCAATAAATAATGTGAATAATTTTATTTAAAAAAGGGATTAGCAATCAAGCAATCTGAAATAAAACATACTTATGCCACCAAACATACTTATAAGTATTACTGCGCATACTTATTGCCACCATTTTGCTTAAACTGTTGTTGAAACGATTCCAAACGGGAAGATTGGCACTTATTATTTTCTTTTTCAGGTTTCCTCTGTTATGTTTAACACTTTCCAAGGTGCTATACATATAAAACGTTATCAACTCTTTGGTAATTTTGGACCCCCAACTCCGCTTACGATATCATACGTTATCATCCCTTGCCCTCCCCCCCCCATTCATGATAGTATTATCATTGTCCATTTTTTACGTTTGCAGTGATATACAGAGTTCACATACTTTACTGATTCAAATGAAGAGAGAAAATAAATAAATAATCACTATTATACATGAAATAACGTTGTATCAAATAACACCTCAAAGAGATAGTTATTATTTGAAAGTATTTAATAACATATTTTTGTTACATAATGTATTCAACAGTAATATTGTCTTCTTCCACTTGCCAAACACCCTCAGAATACTGGACCTGCGTGCTGACACAAAAATGGCGGCGCTCGTAGGCGGATTTTTTAAAAATGTTTGTATGGTCCTCTAATTTTACACCCCAGTATTTTCTAAAATTTTCTTTGATTTATTGAATCTCAGAAAAGTAAGGCGGAGAAAACTTTTAGAAATTATTGGTATTGAATTTCAAGGGACCGTACACACGCTGAAAGAATTCCGCCTGCGACTGCCGCAATTTTTGTGTCAAGGCTCAGGCATAGTATTCAGAGGGCGGTGATTTGCCGAGGAAAAGGAAGAGGGAAAGCAGAACTTCTTATCAACAAAACAGGTGGACAAAAATTTTTGTCTTTTCTTTATTAGTAAACACGTGTATCATTTCAATCAAATGTACTTTGCACCTGGTTTTTCCTACAGCGGATTATATGCGCATATGGCTGAAGAATAGGAGCGTGTCGAACGTTGGGGTATTCGATATTTTGAAATGAAATGATTTCATATTCATTTTTTGGCTTTACTAATTTTGTATTTTCATAAAAAGGATAACAGACTAAAAAAAAAAGGTAACAAATAGTTTTTATGTTAAAGGAAAAGTTACAAAACAGAGAAATTTTTAAATAATTATAACAATATCAAAAGACACCCCCCCTCCCCCTAGAGATATCTTACGATATCAAGTGCCAAGCCTCCCCTCCCCTTTAAGTGATAACATAACGTTATATATGCACAGCCCCGTCGAAAAGTATTTATGATTTCGGAATGTCTGTCCGTCTGCTGTCTGGCCATCCGTCCGTGCTCTAGCATCCGTAAATATACTCAAATTGCCTGAAATATTTGTATGTTATTTTGGTTTACTATAGCATGGCCCCTATTCAAAATGATGTGTGTAGCATTTATAGTTTTTTGTACAGGACAGTCAAACTTATTCCGTTACATTAAAGTCAATGGGAAAAATCGTTTCAAGTGCATTCTGATGATGCTACGGCATTTCAAACGTGATGAAATTGATATACAATTATGATGCGCACTAATACATACCTTATCTGATGACATCTCAACAGCAAGTGAAACTTACGCTGAGCTCATGCAGCATTTAGAGGACATTTTTAGGCAATTTCGAGATTATGGGGTTATAATTAACGTATCGAAATGTGAGATAGTTGTAGAACTATAGCTTTAGAGAGACTGGAGAGGTTTCGCCACGAGCCAAAAAGAAATTAAACCGCTGCGGAGAAAGGTTTGTTCTCTTAAGTCCGCTATCAACACTGAGATGCGGCGATTCGAGTTGCTGCTGGACGGCATTGTACAAAATATCTAACGCACCGGTTTATTATTTTTCTATGTTAAGTTGTTACTCGGCGTGTGCCTTCCCTCGAAACAAAGCTGAGGGTTTCATCTAACGAGCGCCTGCGTTTTGAGGATTCTCCAAGGGAGAATTATTGGTCTACACTATTTTGGGTGATCGTAGTTTCCCTCAGGTAATCAGTATTTTTCAACATTATATGAAGGAAGCCCTGGGCCTCGGTTTGGTTAATCGGGCTTTTTTATCAGTCGCAATTTGTGATTTAAAACGATTTTCAGATGTGACATTCTAGTTATGAGGTAGCAATAGATAATGATTAAAAGCATGTTTTTATAGATTGAAAAAATATGTTTCACGTTTCAACACCTCACAAAGTATACCTTAAAACGTTTTCCATGCAGTAATGTAAAAACTTGTATCAAAAGTTCACCCTGCTGAATGGTGTTCATGTAACAGTTTTTTAATGTCATAATTCATAATTTAAACTAATTTTTTAGACACGAAATACTGGTGATCAGGTAGCTGGAGACTATATTGAACCCATTCGCTGCCAACCACGAGTATACTCGTGGTTGTCAACATTCAAAATAAAAGTGTATGATAAGAAAAAAAAACTGGCTACCCACCACTATTTTAATATGTTAAAAAATACTTTATTTAATGACAAAAAATTTGCTATTAAAGTTACCAAATATTATCTTTCAGAATTTTTGGTGGGAAACGAATTTCAGAAAAAAATATCGAAGACTCCGTCCGCATAGGTTTGACAACGAATGGGTTAATTGTATGTTATACTATATAAGAAAACAGTTAGTTTCTTGATCTCTTCAATATGTATTCTCACAGGCAAAGACATAACGGGGAAAACGAAGTCAAATCAATCAGTTTTATTCACTATTTTAAATGGTATTATTTCTTAAGGCAAAAACTTTTTTAAATTAATGGGTGCAGTAGGCATGTTTGCCTATTTCACCACCGTGAAGAAGGACGCCTATGTGTATACCTTAAAATATTATCGATGTACAAATAAAAACGATTGTAATTGTTTACAAAATTTCAACTGTTGTATAGTGGGAAACACAATATGAAATATTTTTATTGCTCCATGTATAAAACTTTTAGATATTCTTAAACACATTTCTCAAGAATCTAACATAATCTTCATGTAAAAGCAAAGTACAAAGTAATAAAATTAACATTTCCATTTTAATCTTCCTTTCCACCTAACAGATGTCGCTGCGATCGAAGTTTATCTTTCCAGTTTATTTTTCCAGCATTATTTGAATATTCGGTTGCCACACTATTTGTTCTAGATAACTGTGTTTCTGTAATGTTTATTTCACAACAGAATTTTCGAAACATTTTATTTGAAAATAAGAAATGCAATATTACGGACTTTTCTCAACAAATTTATAAAAGTAATTAAAAAAATATCTGGATTAAAATTAAGTGGTATTAAAAACACCGCCTTTCATGGGATTAAAAGTTTATACTTTCAACTTACTCTAGTTTTTCAAACATAAAACGTATACATACCTGACGGTTCTGAGCGCTGAAACAAAAATGGCGGCTGTCGTATGCGTTTTTTTAAAACATTTGTATAGTCCCGTGCAGAGGCGTAGCGTCAAGGGGAGCACGGATCACTTTACTACCAGTATTTTTATATACTATATTTGGCCTTATTTAATTCATACCGTTCAAAGATTAAATAAGGCTAAATGTAGTATATAATTATACTGGTAGAAAAATGATCGTGCCCCCCCCCCCCCCCTGACGCTACGCCACTGGTCCCGTGAATCCACACACCAGTAATTTCTAAAAGTTTTCTTTGAATTATTTGATTTCAGAATAAAATAGACGAAGCTAACTTTTAGATATTATTGGTGTTCAAATTCGAGGGACCGTACAAATGCTGAAAAAAAATCCGCCTATGACAACCGCTATATTTGTGTCTGCGCGCTCGCCTAGTATTCAGCCGGCGGTGATTCAAGTAAAAAAAAATATTGTTTAATGATCTTAAGGTGAACATTATTTTTTTATGAAATCGCCGAGACATGATATACTGCATACCTAATTCTGCATTTTTTTATATGTTTATGTGGGTTAAAAAAAAAACTGTAAACTGTCAGTTACGGGGATTTATTAGGTAAAAATAGCTCAGATTTTTATCATCAGGGGTAAAAGTAACACTTCAAGCTGATTTTGGTCAGGGAAATATGCATATTAACTGAAAAAAGTTGTCTAACATTTATGAAATCTTTAAATTTTATGCCTATTATTGTTAAACATTTTTTTATATATACGACTGTATGTTAACGCATATATAATGAAAACCTCAAACATAGCTAAACAAACGGCTGAATAACTCTAAAGATAAAATAAAAATGATTTCTTTTATATATAAACATAAAATTTTGAAGTATTTTACTTAATTTCCATACATTACTGCAGTTCAAATAACAAAATGGAAAAACATATAATTATTGGGAATTGCAATATTAGAAGAGAGAAATTTACACGTTTTTTTTTTTTTTTTTTGCTTTTTAATTACTTCATTGACATTTTTATAAAAAAATTCCATTCTCATTTGAATTTCAATAGACAAATTCAAATAAGAAATTTAATTATGCTTTGGAATGCATGTTATAAAACCAGAAATGTAACCAGAGATATGAAAAATAATTTTAAGTAAGATTTCCGAAAGAAACGTAAGAATTTTTAATTGAACTCAATAACATTTTTTTTCCAATGGAATATGTTCATTTTTAAAAGACGAACGCTCATTATATGATAAGTCAGTTTATTCAGGATCAATATTTTCTTTTGGCATGGAAAATTTCTTTATTTTCTAACGTTCTCGCTTCTATAAAGTTTATTGAATGAAAACTGTTTTGAATATATATTGACTCAGTTTACTATAAATAATAAAAATTTTAAACTCTTAAAAATAATAAAATAATTTTGGAAAATATATTTTAAATATTTATGCAATCCATGGAGCAATCCTATTATTTTAAAAAGACAATTACTGAATATTACCGCGTATAACGTGCGGATCAAACATTTTTTTTAGAAACAGAAAAAATTATATAACAAATTATAACTTTTTGCTGTGTCGTACTTATATTTCACTTATATAAAAACTTTTGTTCTAAATTTGTTTACTTAATTCACGCGTTATACAACAGGACCTACAGTAAATATCTGTAGAAAAAGCTTTATTGAAAAAATTCGGTGTAAAAAGTAAAAAAGAATAGAAATTATCCAATTGTATATATATTTCAGGGATATGTTACAAATTATTTTAAACTTGGCAAAAATAAGTATGAAGTTACTAGTAATATACAGTGGACTCCAAAAGTTAAGTTACAACAAAGTTAAGTTAGTTTTTTGACACTCACCATTAAAAAAGAAAATAAAGGTAAAAAAAAAATATAGTTTATACGAATTATCATATGCAATTTATAAAACAATTATATACACCACTATTTTATTTGAAGAATTAGAAACTTATATGGCAGTCGGGAGAAACTGCGAATATCCATATTTGTAATTTGTGTGGAATTTTTTATGCTTATTGATCGTCAATTTTTTGTACTAATATATACAGGGTGATCAGAAAATGAGTATACATTTGAAAAATTAATAATTCACGGAATAAAGTAGGTAGAGAGGTAAAAATTGACACACATGCTTGGAATGACATGGGGTTTTATTGTATCCACAAAAAAAGTTCATAAAATGGCCGACAGATGGCGATTCATGTGATAAGAAAAGCAATAATTAGCATAACAAATTATGACAAAGCAAAGACGATGTTCTTCAGAACGAAGGCTCAACATGTCCACCATCATCCCGCAACAATAGCTGTAGCCGAGGGACAATGTTGTGCACAGCACTGTGCAGCATATCTGTAGTTATGGTGAGAAATTGGCGTTGGATGTTGTCTTTTAGCGTCGGTCGATCGCGGCAGATTCCCCATTTCGATAGTAGAGCTTCACTAACATTGCCTTTTCTGGTAACGTCAACATGCTGCGACTGCTGGTGCATCTGATTCTCTCTCTCATTACAGCTCCTTTTATACACGATTCTCAGGCAGAGTCACTGACGTTTTGCTGTTCAGTGCCATCTGTCGACCTTTTTTTAAAACCTTTTTTTTTGTGTGGTTACAATAAAACCCCATGTCATTCCAAGCATGAATGTCAAATTTTACCTTTGTACCTACATTATTCTGTGAATTATTATTTTTTCAAATGTATACTCATTTTCTAATCACCCTGTATTTGGCTATGTCTAGGAGATGTCGTTTTCATGATTCATTAAGATGGTGTGCAATCGGATGGACAGAGGTGAAGTTATCATAAGCTGATACTGCTGATACTGTGTCTCGTAGTGATATGCAACGACATAACGCGGGCAAAACAGGCTATCTTCTACCACTAATTTTAAAATTTTCTTTTAATTAATCACAGTTATTTAAATAGGACAAAAAAATAAAATTAGTGTTAAAGTATGCCTGATTGCCTATCTCGGCCCCGTGAAGCCGGCGCCTATGCTCGAAGTGTGGACCAATGTCTATGTGTTCAATTTTAAAACAAAAATTCAGTAACAAGAATACCTGTTCCTGGGACCCCACAGGTTAGAGGGATTCTACCTCTTTTGGCCCGAAAGAGGGGAGCACTACTATTCGGTAGATCGTTTTCTGATCATCGTAATGCAATAGGGAATACAATATCTGGTACTACGATGCGCAAACGTGGACAGAATCAAGGACACTATGCAAGACGACCCGTTGTGCGTGTGACTCTTAATCGATTGCATGGCACTGCCCGTTTATGTTCGGCAAGAAAGCAAGTTACCTGGATCTGATGGCAATGGCCTTCTGTACCAAAAATGGATCTCTGTGTGTGCTATTCATTAAACGGCTCATCTGAGAGCCCTGTCAATGATATTACTGTTTAGTAAAATATTAAATTAACAATATTTTATTCAAAAGTATTTTTTTACAACTTGTATTTTTACACTGTATTTTTTTTCGTTGATAGGTAATTTGACTGTGTGAAAGATGGGATTTTGCGGTGAATTTTTTTAAATGCTCTGTGTGTCTGTACTTCGGAATTAATTTATTATTTAAATGTGTGGAATGAATATCTTAGCAAGTGTTATTTATATACAAAATTAATTTAGGATATATATTTTTTTTAAATGTGTTATATATTTTAACTTGAAACAAAAATAATTTTAATAAATAGTAATTTTGAAAATGAAAATTATTAATAAATAGTATTTTTTTTTATAAAAATAGATTTTTGTGAATAGACATATTTTATTAATATAATTTTGTGAAGAGCACTGTTTTATTAATAGTAACTTTGTGAAGTGACTATTGATACGGTTATTGATATTTTTTTGTGCAGGTACCTGCTTATATTTTTATAGCTTTTGAAATAATTTTAATATACTCTTAATAATTAATAACTTTTAAATAAAATAAGAAAAATGGTGTTGCTTTTTAAATTAATGCGTAATTTAATAAAAGAAAAAAAAGTTGAATAAATTTGCGAATTACTTTTTTCTGTTTTATTAATTTTGTTTTTGTTTTTGTGTGCGTGTCTGTGTGTGACAGGGCACGTTTTTATTGTTATAGCTTGTAAATTAATTTTAATGTAATTTTAACAATTAATAATTTTTGAATAAAATAAGAAAATTAGTTTTGCTTTGGAAATGAATACGTAATTTAAAAAAATAATAATAAGTTGAATTAATCTGCGAACTAGTTATATTTTTATTGTACGATTAAGTATATATATATAATTACTTTATATAATTAGAAGTTTTAATTGAATTTTATAATACGAATTATAATACGTCTATGGTTCATAGAACTTTCATTTTTTAAATTAATCCGTAAGAAATGATATAATATTGTATGAATAGCAAATTAGTATAACAGACGACATGGTTTTAATGCATTAGTTTTGTATTTAAAATATCAAAGGGGGCCGTTATTATGTTTGTGCCCAGGGCCCCCAAAATCTGTATGTCGGTACCTGGTTATTTGTTTTGAATTTTAAATTTTAATATATTTGGATATTTGTTTTGTTCCCCTTAAAGAAGTGGGAAGGGGAGGATTTTCACAGGTGCGCAAATTAGGTCCTTAAAATAAAAGTCTTGAAAACAGTATTAATTATTATTAATAAAAAAAATAGTCAGTCATTCAACGATAAGAAAAACTGAAAAGCTTTAACATCGCTTTTAAAACTGCAGATAAACTACAGAAAATATAACGCAAGCTTTCTATAAAGTAAGTTATCTAAAATTACCTCACAATAACTACAGTTATACTGCAGATACATCAGAAAATGTACTTTTGAATTAATGACTATAAAAATACTACAAATTTACTGCAGTATTACTACAAATGTAAAGTCTCATTATTTTTTTAATTTATGGTTGTAAAATTAATTTGATAAACAACAGTATTTTTGCAGATAAAAGCTCAGAGTATTTTTGAAATAAATTGTTGCAAAATTACTTTACATTAACTACAAAATAACTAAAGTACTTTTACAGTCGAGATTGCACTACAGAAAACCTACAGTTAACTGTAGAAATACTTCAAAAATACTACACTTCTGTAGAAAGATTGCAGTTCATTTTTATCTGGGTACTTTAGTACTTTTCGGTTTTTAAGCCTTTTTTCAAAATAAGCAATACTTTTGGACACCTGTGTACGCTGCTTACCGCGTTCAATCGTACCATACTACATACATCACTCTATTTCTCGGGAGAATCTACCGCATTTTCGCAGTTTTCTTCTTTAAAGAAAATTATCACAAATGTCCCCCGAAAATCTCTTTTTCCTCCCCCGCAGCGGACAAAGTGAAAACAATGTAATTGTTTTTAATCTGTTAAATCATTTTCTGGCCTGTTTTTCTAAATTTTATTCTAACAATAAACAATTAGTTACTAATTGCACCCTCTGCAATCACTACTTCTTTTTTTTTTGCCGCTTTTTACAGTAGCACCAAACCATCAGATATTATTAAAAGGTCCCTCTATAAGGCAATCCATTTCTCACGTTTTATAACTCATTCTCTATAAACAAGAGTCAGCTTGGTCATGTTTTGACTACTACTAATTCAAAACAATAAACTTATCTGCAAACAGTAATTTTAAGAAGCATATCTAACCCACAGGAAAGTTCTTAAAATATCTATAATATTTCCTTAGCACGGTTTTTATTGAATTCTGAAACTTCTTAAATCTTGGATTACTTAGTTCTTGAAATGATCGATGTATTTAGCTCTCGCCATTTTCCAATTTTTATAGTTATTTTCTTAGCCAAATAAAGCATTTTGTCATGATTTGGCACGAAGGCAATCCGTATCGAGAAACCTGATTGTCATCATTATTCAGAAATGCATTGATGATTAGATAGCTAGTTCGCGGGTTCGCCCCTTCTCAGTTGACTCATTACATAAATTTTAAATCAATCTAAAATAAGTTAGACAACATTGTCCGTTAAAACAAGATAGGTAGAAATAGAACAATTTTATTAAACTGGAGTTCTGGATAAATCTTTAATGTGTAATGATGCAAACTTCATTTGATGTATGCATACCGTAAGCAACAAGCGAAACACTTTTGCTTTATGAAATTTCACGGAGGAAATTCAACAATCAAGAAGAACCGGAGCTGCTTTTATTGCTTTTAAAAGCGATTTACAAAATCAATTTATTTTGCATTATTTGCTTGGAAAACAAATGATTTTCTTAATCTTCTTTTCGAATGCTTCTTGTTTCAGGAATATTTACATTCTTTATTCTTCCAATTAAATTATTTTTTCTCCTGCAGAAGCATGTTCTTATTATTTTTTTTAATATAATTCCATAATGTCGATATGTGCGTAGAAGTATTATAAAAAAGATGAAATTAAAGATGAAATTATGTATGCAAATTAAAAGGTTACAAAAAATAGAGCGCAAATGTTAAAATATATTTATGATTGCTCAAACAATTTCCAAAATTTATTGTATAAAATTATTTAAATAAATCCGTGTAATATTGTTAATTTATATAGCAACACTCTCATCATAGATGTCAACATTTATGTTTTATTATTTAATATAAACATATTTTGAATAATAAATTTCCCTTTAATGGGTATACTACGCTTAAATGTTAGACAAAATTCAATTTTTGAGGTACATGTATATGAAAAAAGAATAATTTCGGCACGTTTTAAAACAATTCCTATAATTACGCTACTTTCGATTATGAACGTATCTAGTGATCATTAACATGCTTAAAAGAATACATTAACACCGTTTATATCAAAATTTTGAAAATTTAACGTAAGATTTCGCTTGGAACATTCAAAGCACTTACATGTAAACTTAATGGATTTATAGATGATTATATCATCAGTCTGAACCTAAACATTTGTGTGTTTTAGTAAAATTTATATTTAAAAATTATTAGAATAGATTGCATCAAGACTCCCTTATCATAGATCAGACTTGACAATCCGGAGAAAGTCTATGGGAGAAAATGTCCGCGGCAATTGCCAACTTATTAATTGACTTTCTCCGGAAAGTATCGCCGTCTGGTGGATACTACCGCACAGTTGCCATGTTTCGGGCTTTTTGAACACCAGTATATTTTTAGAGAAAATGTTGTTCTTTTAAATCCCAGAATTCTCCGATAAAACAAAACAAAATTGTCTGTACTAAAAAACTGGTATCCAAAAATATAATAGAAAAATCTAGTTGGTCTGCTACCGCATAGCTGCCAACTCTTACGCTTTTTTCTTACCACTAAAATTTAATAGAATTTTTTTCGTCATGTAATCACACGATCTTGTCAATTTAATAAGATAAAATTTACTATAAAATTTTAGTGGTAGGAAAACTACTAGTTCATAAGCAAATGCATAGAACAAACGGAGCTGTGAAAAAATTTCGTGTGATTTCGTGTCGTAAATACTATTACTGACGATTGATGGCGCTAGTAGCAGGACAAGTATAGCGGTCAAAGGCAACTTGCTGATTGAGAGGTCTGATACTATGATAAGGAGGTCTTGGATTGCATATTGCATATAGCATTTTTTTCTTTTCTTTTCTTTTTTTTTTTACAAACGAAACAATAACCATATTTAGGATCACTATTACCGTAATTTCCGGCGTATAATCCGCAGCTCAAAGAGTCGTTTTTCGACCCAGAAATATTATTTTATAAAATGTAACTTAAAAAATCGCTGTAAATATTTAACTACAATTATTGAATAAATTTTCTGGGTCGAAAAACGATTCTTTGAGCTGCGGATTATACGCCGGAAATTACGGTAACCCCTTGAAGGGCACCGGTATATTATATATACCACCTAATTTTAATTCCAAAATGCCACTATGACACCAGAATTTTATAATCAAATTTTGAATTTATAAGGTACATGAGGAAATCATTTCCTTAATTTAAAATAAATTCGTTTGTGAATCCTGGTGTCAATAAATCATTTCAATATTTTAGCTACAAGAGTACTTTGCCCCTGAAGGGGTTAAGAAGTAGAAATAATACATATTGTCTAAATATACCGTGTAAAAATAAAAAGTACTTCAAGAGATATCTTCGTGTCATTCTGAAAAACCTCATTTTGAGATAAATCACGTTAATGTACATTTGTTGAAAACTGAAATATTGAATGTTCTAGTATACTTGTATTTGATTATGTTTGAGGCAGTACTAAATATATACTTTATGAAACATATTTTTAAAAAAAAAACGTTAAAGAATTCCATATAAATATTAGATGAAATATGGTAGACCTGCTATTTTCTATGAAAACATGAGAAGCCCGCCCTGTTCTTTGAACATTATTCAGATTTTACAGGTTTTTCAGGGTTCATGCATCAATAACAAACACACAATATATGTATTTAATGTGAAGTTTGCTACATGTCTAACAAAAATTTTCAAATATATGACATATATACATATATTTTCTGCCAAAAGCTTATAAACATTTTATGCAGGAAAAAGTATATAGGTGGAACTAAGGATGCAGATTTGGAGTTTGTCGGTGGCGTATGCTTATAAAAAGGTAAATAAAAATGTAAAGAATTGTTGTCGTGTAAACTATGGTCTTTCTTTGATATCGAAATATAACGATAAGGATTAAGAGTCAGGTCCAGTGAAAACTCAGCTGTGTGTTTTGGTTCTACGAGCCATATGTGGGCGTGGTATTAATCTTTTATTCATCATTTACTAAGATTATCTTATACATTTATATCCATAACTAGCGTATGAGTAAGAATATTAAAATATTTGATGCGCCGTTTTTAATTGCGCAGAAGATACTGTTCTTTTATATAAACAGAGGTACATACACTACATAGAGTTTCAAAGGAGTCTGGTACCACTATTTTAGTTTAGAAAATTTATATTTAATATTTCAATCACAAAGCTAGCAATCACCACGCAACGCTGGTATTGGGATACTTTTTTAAAAATTCAGATTGTTTGGTTGGCACCACTTTTTTGAAATGGTATAATTCGCCTTGTTTCGTCTCATGTTATCTGTTATTAAATAAGACGAATTTTACTTTATCGAAAAACTGGTAGAAAAGAAGCAAAATTGATTTTTAATTGTAGCCCACTGACAACACTGTTACCATGTTTAATCGCAGGATTTAAAACATTATTTCTGCGATTAAATAAGTTGAAAAATTCAGTTAAAAATTTTGGTAAAACTGTAGGCAAACTAAAACACGTTCCTCTAAAAAATATGTTTTTAATATTTAAGAGTAGTATGCCCCTTTAACCAGTGTACTGCCATTCCGGTCACTCTGACCGATGCCAAATGAAAATTCGATTCTAATCAGATTTTAAGAAGTCATACATAAAACAGACAGGATTAAGTAAAATAAATTTAAGTTAATTAGTTTTAAATAAAAATTCTGATGTCAAATACTTCTTTAAAAATTTTTGTAAACCCCAGGCCGTTTTAGTGTTAATAAACGAATTTAAATAAATACCGCATTAAAACAAGACACATTTGATAAATTAAATTTTCTTTGTTTGTTTGCTTTGTATATATTTATTTATTGCATTTGTTTTACAAAAGATTGTAAATAAATTAAATCAAGAAATTCAGTTATTTATTTAAAAAATAACGCCTGTGGTCATCTTTTGGGTATTTCTCCTGGATTTCCGCGTTTTATCAGTTTCGTCCACTACTACAGTTTACGAGTACAATCGCGGGTAAGGGTTGCATCAGGCGATTTTTAAAAATATATTGTCTTCCAGTGTTTCAAGACAATAATTCTATGGATAATAAGATAATAATCAAGATAATAATTCGTGGCAGCTATCTACTAAAAATATATCATGGAGATTATGAAAAAATGAAACCTTATTACTGAAAAGTAAAGTGTCAAACACGACAACAGTTTCCACTGAAACACTGGTACCGTAATTTCCGGCTTATAATGTATGAATCAATCAATCATGTTTCGATCTAGGAATTTTATTTTATAAAATGTAACTTGCTGACGCTGTAAATATTTGACTTCAATTTTTAAATACAACTTCTGGGTCAAAACAGGATTGTTTTCTCTGCCGATTACAGGCCGGAAGTTACGGTAATCTCATATCACTAATTGCGAAAAATAATATTCGCTTTATTGACTTAAATTCTGATGCATGGTGAACACTTCTAATATAAAAAAGTCGTAATTAGCGGGTCGAGTAGTTATTATCGTTGCTTTAAAATTTACATTTCGTTAGTCACCATAATTTGGCGGAAAATGTCGATTTGTTCTAATAGTTTCTAAATTTTGGATTTCCTGCAACAATCTGAAATGATACGTGCGTTAAAAATAAAATAAAAAAAAACATGAAATTTTGAGTTGCGGATTTCTAGGTATTAAATTAAATTAAAATTAAATTTGCTGAAACTAAAAATGTTACTTTTTGAATTTGATGCCATTTTCTGCTGATACTCTAAAACTAACTTCCACTTACGAATGATTTATAGAAAGAAATTGATGAACGCATCAATAAATTTCGCTTGCATGATGCATAGAATCAAGATTTATACGCAATTTTCTTTTTAATAATAGAAAACCTACCAAATCTACCTAGGTTATCCAAAAATCTTCAATATCTTAAAAAACAAATATAAATTTTAATTTAAAGCATTTTTAATCTGTTTGAAATACTTGATGAATTATTACTGTACGCGAGTCTGTAGCGATAGACTTAAAAGTATATGTCATTTTGAATACGTTATCTATTATACCCCTTATTGTTCTCCTTCGTATAATCAAAATATAAAAAAAGCAATTTATTCTTTTACTAAAATAGCGTGTCATAAAAGTAACTTTGTATACATGATGAAATTCTTTCACATACAATTGATTTAAATTTTACAGCGTAATAGGAATTTGAAGTACACATTATTTATAATAAATGAATGTTGCATGTCACTTCTTTAAAAAAATGAAAATTGAAAAACTTATGTCCCTTTGTGCGCTTAATAGAAGCTTCATATCTTTCTTTTTTGGGATATATTGTATATGGATATAAGATACGAAAGCATTGTCTATTTTGGATTGTTTTTAATAATCCGTAACATTCCTTACATTAAGAAATTATTTATTGCTTTCATTTTAACAACAAAAGGATTTCCACGCTAATTAAAAACAGACTACAGTCATTTTTTTCTAAATTCATAGAAAAATAATCATTTTAAACTAAACATCAAACAGAGCGTATTTAATTAAAAAATATTTCCACAAATTTACATTTACACACAAAATTAAAATTTATATCAACGTCAATTTCTGGAACAATGTATATTATTTAATTAAATACACGGGATTAAACAAAAATAAGAGGGTTAGTATACTAAAAACAAAATAAAAAAATAATTTAAGAATAATATCAAATTTCCAAAATATATCTGTACAAAGTAGATCACGAATACAAAACATAATGATATTCCGGATGAGAATGCTTACCCAGAAACCACGCTATACTAATTATTAATGTTCGGAAACATTTGTGTATGTGTCTGTCTGTCTGTGTGTGCGTCTGTGAGCGGTTAAACTCTGCGAGCGCAGCGACTAGCGAAACACTTCTGGTATTAAAAAATTCGGAAAAATCCGGGCCTTCTGGAATTGCAGTTTCGAAGAATTCGGCCCTTAATTAAGACAGATATTAATTAAAAACTTCATCAAAATAAGCAAAACAAGGAACTGTTTTATCGAAACCTCGAACGATAATTACCGTATACAATCCCAGACATAGAAATTGTCTCTTTGTCATGCATCCTCTTTAATAAAAAGGTACGTGTTGCTGACGACTGGGATTTTCGCTAATCGTTGCCACAGATTAATCTCGGAAAATGAAACATTTGAAGTTACTGAAAAAATTAATAGCTCGAAAAGTATTTGTCAGAAAATTGTTAGACAAACTGCGTTAGAATGGTAAAAAATTGTATTTTTCTTGATATAAATTTCAAATTTAATGATTATGCCGTTTTTCAAATATTGAATTTCATAAATTACTAAATTTTACAATGGAGTACCATATAGCGAAATCTTCACGCATAAAAAGATAATGATAACGGTATTGTGTCCTGACGTGTATATACTGACTATAACACGAGTCACAAATTATAGCAGCCTTATTATTCTGTTAAAATATAAAAGTGAATTATGATGTCACGAGTGCATGATTTTTATTTAATTCTCGACGAGTACCATATTTTTGTCCACCTCAGTGAGGCATATCAATTTCATTATATTTGAAGTACTGTAAATTGTAAATTCATTCAAATCCAATTTGAATCCAACGGAAATGATTTTTCCCCATAGACACCATAGTTTAAACCCCATAGACACCATAATTTAACACAATTATTCATTTTTTTAATGGTGACCTATTCCATAATAAAGTATACAGAGAATTAGCCTAATTTGTTCTTAACAGCCCAAATTTGTCTGACACATTAAAAATGTAATAACGCAATAGCGTTCGTATCGTTTTCAGACATGCAGAAGGACATTCCAAGTAAAGATCCATAGGGTTTTAAAATACAAGTTCAAATTCAAAGTCAATATTTAACTTGATTACAGGTGCGTGAAGAGAAATTGACCAGCGTAGCAGGCGTAGCTTGCTAGTCATCGAATAATAATAATAATAAAAATAAACTACCGTAGATATCGATTCGAAACTCGCGGTACACACGTGGTCGATTTTTGTTATTCCAAAAATTCAAATTTTTGGAAATTCGGGCTATAATTTTTCTCTATTTTGGTCTAAAACAGACCCAGTCGGGAAAGAGGGTTACTGTAATTGCGGGTTTGCCGCATCCAAAGTCAAATCAATTCACTCGATTTTTGAAACAAAGTCGAAATAATAATTCTACGTCCAACGAAAGTTTCCAAACAAATATAAAAAAATCCCGAATTCAATGAAACTAAATTCATAAAAATCGACCAGTAACTTTTAAAAATATCAATTAAAAACTCATTGATGAAAATGGAAAATAAATTTATTTCTATTCAAAATGGACAAGTGCAAAATACTCGCACGTGTTTGATAATTGCACGGATTCTGGATCAGACATCGCGCCCCTTTCTTCGGAAAGAGATGAATTGATAAAATGCAGAGTGGCTAGTGGTCAAGGAAAAATACAGAAAAAAAATGATTATTACCAATATAATATAATATAAAATATGAAAATAAAACTATTTATAAAATGCATTTCAATTCGAATAAAATCGTGGCTTTGTGACGTCATACACTTTAAATGCTCTATTACTGAATTGCGTCAAAGAAACATCCTTATAACTCCAAAATTGATAATCATATTAACTAACAGTTTACTGCGTTGTATTAAACGTCTCATTTCCAATTAAAATATATCTTTAAAGTGAAATTTGGATGAAATACAGGGTCATGAAAAATCGAAGAGTGTGGAAAATAGGATTCCAAATATCTCGGCAACTAATTATCCGATCGACTTCATGCTTTATGTAAAATTTATGCTTTTTTATTGTCTTTTATATTCATTACTTAAAATAAATAATTTCGAAAATTTTTATATACCTTTTATCAGAACGAATATTTCGAGAGTCCGAAAAAATAGTTCCGGTTAATCGAGGTTATTGAAATGAAATAGGCTTATTCGCATTATTACATACTAAGTACATACCGAATTGCAAGTCTCTATCTCAATTGTTTCGGGAGATAGAGCGTTTACAGACACACAGACACACACACAGACACACACACACACAGACGGACGGCAAATTTTTTTTTTCTAAACATATGTTTTTCGGAATCTCCAGTGTCTGAAACGTGTAAATCCGTCAAAATTTTTTTTTTCGATTTTCAAAACGATTACAAACAATTACCCTATACTACGTATGATGGGTAAGTAAAAGGAAAAAAACTAAGGATTTTGCTATTTCATTTGAAATTATCTCGGGTTGTATGTGTCCCATCGCGACGCAGTTTTGCTCATTAGACTCAATATCGATAGAACTTACGATAGACCCGTGTTCGATAAATTTTAGTTATCGATAGATTTTAGTTCCAAGTTTCACCACCAGAGGGCGCTTTCCTATCTCAAGTTCTATGGGCCAGATCACATCGGGGTATGGCTCATTCGACTCGACATTATTTATTACCAGACAAAATTTGAATAAATCTCATAGCCTTCAATGACACAGCTATCCATGAAAAGACGGTGAATAAAAACAAATAATGTACGAATTTAAAAAAAGGCATTATCCCTGCTTAACAGTTTTTTAAGGCTATTATCTCGTGTCTGTCAATGTAAGGCAAGCGAGCTAGTTTAAAATAAAAAAAAGCATTAAAATAACCAAATTAAATGAGGATATGAAAGATTAAATAATATTGAAAAAATCTAAAAATATTAAAATTTTTTTAATCTGGAATTGATCCATCAAGCCCAAAAGTGGTGGCGTTTGTTTTGTAAAAATGTGCGTTAAATATTCCTCTTGGCAAAATTCTCTTCTGTGAATGATATAGTCTATACAGGGAAGGTTTGCAGGTTGACCATTTATTTTCAGAACCGCCTTTTATTCCTACTATAAATTCGAAATTGTGATTTTCCTTTTATCTAATGACATATATTTCGGGATTACATTAAGTAAGAATTTTTCTTTATAAATTCCTGGTAGGAATTTGGAATTTCGGAATAAAAGAGGACCACAATGACAACCCTGATACAGGGATAGTAGCGTTGTACATATTTTTAAAAAATCACCTCCACTGTTTTCAAAATAAGAAGTTTGTTCTATCTTGCCATTCCATACAGTGTTGCCAGTTCGCTACTTTTTTAAAATTCAGATTTCTTGATTGCCATCATTTTTAAAGTGGAAATATTAGCCTTTACTTAATGACAGATTAAGTAATGAGAATATAAGTCAATTACACTATTTTTGAAAAAGTGGTGGGAATCAAACAATCTGAATTTTAAAAAAGTAGCCTACTGGCAACAGTGATTCCATATGTTAAATATAATAGGAAGATAATAGTTTATATATAGTTGTAGCAAGTACATGAAAAATATAGGACACTTTGACCTCCTAGCTACAAGCTACGGCAGGACGAAATCCTCGAGAGTTTGGCAGGCAAACCACTACTGAGTTGTGGCACGGCAATCCTGCGACAGGTTTTAGTATAGGAGCGTCAGCATTTTCTATAACAGTTTCATAAATGTTTCTTTCAGCTTTGTACATATTTTTATTAATTTATGCCTATTAAAAATAATCGTCTAATAATACTGGTTTAAAGTCTTAATTTCATTATTTCCTAATTATTAAAATTTGACTTATTAGCCTTTTTATAAAATATCGCGCAAACTATATTTTTTAATGTGTATTTCAAGTAATGCATTCATTTTTATAGTTTTAGTAATGTATAAATTAATTATTTCTCATAAGATATAAAGTGGAATTAAAGATGCATGATGGAGAATACATCTGGATGATATTCACCCACGTTAAACTGTTTAAATAATTGAAAACATTATTTTCTCCTTCATATTTGAAAATCTTGAATAACGATATGTATTTCCAGTTTCTCCCAAAACTAATGCTGCCGTTGCAATGAAGTATTCTGTATTTAATCGTCTTAACTTTGGTTGGAATTGCAGCACACATTTCAAAAAGCATAAATTACTGGTAACTGCAGTTTGTACCTCATTTATGCATGAATATCTTTGAAATCGAAGTGGATCGATTCAAACATTTATTTGCAATAAATTTTTTTGAGGACATTAGTCATTTGTGTGCGCGATTGCATGTCATATTCCATTTTCCATCATTATAAATACACTTTAACTATGAACGGCTGAGCTTATAATACAAATCAATATTTCTATTTAATTTTATGAAAAATGTAGTGGTATAAAGTTTTTATGCATGTTTTGAGTAGCTAAACAAACATATTTTAAAAAGTATTAATTTAGAATTCTTGTTTTAACTCAGCCGATTTTTAAGATGAATATAAACATAACAATTCCAAATTACGATTTTAAATGGATATGTACTATTTTCAGAATAAGTGGTAAGAAACTTGCATTTATTTAAGAGGAGGTAAATCACATTAGACTTAGGTGCCATGCCGTCCGCTGTTTTGAGTACCACTAATTCTGAAGGGATGTTTCCGCTATATTCACGACAGAATATTGCGATTAATAAGACAAGGCACAGTATTTATAAATAGTGTTACTCAAACTCTGTATACGTTGTAACTATGCATTCAGCACCCCGCCTGACTCGTTTTTCAAATACCAGTGTTTGTACGTTTCTTCATTTGAATACCACTATTTACGAATAGTAGTCTTCACTTTAGTTAGTCACAGAAAATTATAACAAACTCTGCATTTAAATAAGGTTATGATTATTATTCGTAAATAGAGTATGTAATAATGCATAGGTGCCAACCTCTCATTAATAGTCCGTAATATGCGAGTTAATTTGACCCAGTTTAACAAGGCTTCAACCCAGAAAAAATATTGGATGAATCTTTATTTATTAAATTTCAGGTTTATTCGTGCGATTTATTTAATTTCATTTCTTTAAAAAAATTCTGGTGCGAAACGTGTTAAACCTGGGTCAAGTTCACCCGCATATTACGAAATATGAATGAGAGGTTGGCACCTACGATAATGGGAAGAAGATTATTGAATTTCAGTAACCTCGATTATCCGGAACTATTTGTTTCGGACTCTCCAAATATTCTGATGAAAGGTATATAAAAATTTTCGAAATTGTTTATTTTAAGGAATGAATATAAAAGACAATAAAATAACATAAATTGTGCATAAAAAATGAAGTCGATCGAATAATTAGTTGCCGAGATATTTGGAATCCTATTTTCCACACTCTTCGATTTTTCATGACCCTGTATTTCATTCAAATTTCAATTCAAAGATATATTTTAATTGGAAATGAGACGTTTAATGCAACGCAGTAAACTGTTAGTTAATATGATTATCAATTTTGGAGTTATAAGGATGTTTCTTTGACGCAATTCAGTAATAGAGCATTTAAAGTGTATGACGTCACAAAGCCACGATTTTATTCGAATTGAAATGCATTTTATAAATAGTTATATTTTCATATTTTATATTATGCATATTCATGATGGGTAAGTAATACGGTGCCCCCCAACGACTTGTTTTACACATAAAAAACGGTACGAATAGATTAACAAAGTAGTCAGTGGGACATACGGTGTCACAACACAGTAATGGGAAGGTTAATTTGTAAAACTGTCCGACACGCCTACACCAGTACTCATGGATTGAGATATATATTACTAGCATGTATGGTTATTCTTCTAACGTTACAATTTTAATGATGTTCCTGAACAAAAAATTTAAAATGAAGGTATATATACAAGGTGTTTGATGAATTATAGAGCAATATTTAAAAAACATTTAAAAAAACATACAAACATTAAAAAATAAATAAATAAAAATAAAATCATAAAAATAAGGAATACCATCAAAATAAGGCACACACAAGGTCTGCAGAATGAACCATGACTTTCTCCACATATGACTTCTATGACAAAGTTTAAAATGTGTAATATATTAATTTACGAGCAGGGAAGACCGATCTATGCTCGGTCAAAATTAAATTTGAGTTCAAATATCATGACCCATGACCAAAATGACCCACTAATTGAATTTTATCGAACATGTGACTTAGCCCAACAGCCTTCTCGTGCCCGAAAACCATAGGATGCAAAATTTAGTGTAAATTGAGCCGATTTTTAGATCTTAACCCACAATGACCCAGAAATGACCCACTAATCGAATTTTCTCGAACATGTGACCTAGCTCAATGATTTTCGCGTGTCCGAAACTCGTAGGATACAAAATTTAAAAATCGTTAGATCTGTTTTTTAGATAAAATTAATTTGACCCGCTTTCACCCAAAAATGACCCACTAATCGAAAGTTCTCGAACATGTGACCCAGCCCAATAGTCTTCTCGTGCCCGAAAATAGTCGGATACAAAATTTCGTCAAAATCGTTTGAACCGTTTTTTAGATACAATTAGTTTGACCATGACCCAAAATGACCCAAAATGTCCCACTAATTGAATTTTCTCGAACATGTGACCTAGCCCAACAGTCTTCTCGTGCCCAAAAACCATTGGATGCAAAATTTAGTGTAAATTGAGGCGCTTTTTAGATCTTGACCCACAATGACCCAGAAATGACCCACTAATCGAATTTTCTCAGACATGTGACCTAGCCCAATGATTTTATCGTGCTCGAAACTCGTAGGACACAAAATTTAATCAAAATCGTTAGGGCCGTTTTTTAGATAAAATTAATTTGACCCGCGTTGACCCAAAAATGACCCACTAATCGAAAGTTCTCGAACATGTGACCCAGCCCAATAGTCTTCTCGTGCCCGAAAATGGTCGGATACAAAATTTCGTCAAAATCGTTTGAACCGTTTTTTAGATACAATTAGCTAGACCATGACCCAAAATAACCCAAAATAACCCACTAATCGAATTTTCTCGAACATGTGACCTAGCCCAATGGTTTTCTGGTGCCTCAAAACGGTAGGATACGAAATTTCGTCAAAATCGTTAGAGCCGTTTTTAAGATAAAATTTGTATATATAACCACACACAAGATTTGCTCGTATTAGAATATATGATTTATATATGAAAATGATACAGTATTTTTAAATTTAATATTTAAATTAACAACAGATTTAGTTGCATTTGAAAAAATAAAGCCGTAACGTGTGAAAGACGGGATTTGACTCTTTCGCATCAAAGTATATCTGTTTCTAAAATGGTGCAAGGATTGATCGCCACCAGAATTTATGGACAATTTTGTTTCTCCATAATAAATAGCTTTTCTTAATGTGCAACATAATAAAAGCACAATTTCAGGGTGGCTAGTGGTCAGGGAAAAATAGAGTAAAAAAAAATGGCAATTACCAGTATATTCTTATAGAAAAATTCAAATTGATTATTTGATCGAATAATCAACACAAATTTTTCTATAAGAATATACTGGTGTTTATCACTTTTTTTACTGTATTTTTCCCTGAACACTAGCCACCCTGAATTTTATCCAAAATTCTATTAAGAGTTTACCGTTTGACTACTGGTGTATTTTATCCGTTCCACACTTTGAGAAACAATCTATACCATATCCTCATACTACCAGGGTTCTTTTAAAAGAGAAATGTACCACAAGAAATATTTTTGTAATTTGCGGTATGATTGAACAAACAAATTGTCGTCAGTCCTGACCAATAATTAAAGTGTTAAGTGTGTTTGATATCTGACAAGTATCTCTCACAACGCTAAATTAACCAATTTACCGATTTATTTTGGATAAATATCGTAATACCACATTAAATGTGTGTAGTATAATCGGTATCAATTGGATAATTTGTGGTAATAGATCAGCAAGTAATTATTCATGTGTAACAATATCCAGTCACTTAATTTCCGAAAACAAAATTGCGTTCTTGCAATAAAAGGTATCCAAAATTTATTGCAGATTCCTGAAGTAAGCGTATACACAAAGACTGTACGCAGGAGTACAGAGAATGCTGGTTACAACAGCAAACGACCTTCCCTTTTCTGACTAGAAGGTACATACAATGGTATAGCCAGAGGAATAGTTATGAATACCACTATTGTAGAATAGGGATTTTCGCTTTATTAAATTGCTGAATTTATTGAAAATCATTATAAAGAGATAGTGTTAACCGTGATTCCCCCGCACTCGGGTTACACTATTGAACACAGAGTTTTCAGGCTGCAGTTTCCAATGTCTGATAGTCACTGGACTGTTGAGAATTGGAAATTTGTTATTTGGTGAGAAGAATTAAGGTTCCATTTTGGTCATGTTATTGGGTGCGTGTGGGTCTGGCGAAAATCTGATGAATAATGGAGCCCTCGTGCCCGATTGGAAGTCTACAAACAGGTGGTAGTAGGGTAACAGTCTAAGACGCTTTACATAGCCATGCGTAGAACCTCTCATAACAATAGACAAATCTTTAGCGGTTGCAGAGTATGTTAACATACTGGGTGATCATTTATACATCTCTCAGAACATATTTCCCTATTGATTATTCAAAATTTAATTTGATAATACACATCCGTATCGATCCCGATTTGCAAAACATTGGTTGTAATAACATTTCAGTATAATTGAAATACACACGTTTACACATAGATCAGTAGATATGAATCCTATCTATTATTTGTAGGATCATCTAGAACGTCTCAATTCATATATTACTCCAGGAACATGCTGGGTGCATGCTTTGTGACAGGCAAATGGATTGAATAACTATCAAGTCGTATAAATGATATTATTCGGGTTAAAGATGGACGTACACGATAATATACGCTGAATATAATAAGTTGTACTGTATGTTTAAAATTGGAGGGCATACTTTGCAACCTCCAACAATTCTTCCTTAAAATGTGATTTAATTTGCCGCTGGTTAATCTTTTGATTACGGACTATGACTGGCGAATATGTTTATATCCATTCATACTACGAATTATAAAAATATTTCTTTGTGAGAGATTTCTTTTGAATGTATCCTAGTACAAGTGTATGGCAGAGATTATTTGTCAAAAAGTGAAGAAAATAGAATAAAAATATAGTTGCTGAAACGACATATGTCCAACCCCGTAATCAATCACCCCGTACATGACATTACCGTAATTTCCGGCGTATAATCCGCAGTTCAAAGAGCCGTTTTTCGACCCAAAAATATTATTTTATAAAATGTAACTTAAAAAATCGCTGTAAATATTTAGCTACAATTATTGAATAAATTTTCTGGGTCGAAAAACGACTCTTTGAGCTGCGGATTATACGCCGGAAATTACGGTAACTTGACATATATCTTTATTTGCTTAATTTCATGTTCCTACTTGGAAAATATTTGATTTATTTCTAAAACAATTATGGTTCACAAAGTGTTTAATCTTGGTGAAATTACCTACATTTTACTTAAGAATACTGATACGTTGGCAGGTAAGGAGGTGTTTGTACATGTTGGACCTACGTGCCTACAACAAGCGTTTCACCATGTACGTCTACGGCATTGGTATCCAATTTGCTCCCCGAGGGCCACGGAAACACTTTTATTAGTTCATTTAGAAGTTTTTACAAATCTAACAATTTAAAAACATTAATGTTTACTACTTAAAAAAGGTAATATTTTTTTCTATGCATTTTTAATCATTAAATTTTAACAATCGAAAAACTTGGCTACCTATGTATTTATCCTTTCGAAACGGATTTACTCTAACGGAGGAAAATGCTGTTAGGTTTAAAATTAATCAGTTATTTTTTTTTTCTCGAAAGTCAGCTTAATGTTATTTTTAATTCATAAGTATGTTTCCATTTAAAATCACTTGATATCTTAATTTCAGTTCATTTTATCATAAAATCAGAGGTGCAAAGCTCTCATTAATCTTCCGTAATATGTGGGTTAATTTGGCCCAGGATTAACACGTTTTGCACCAGAATTTTTTTTAAGAAATGAAATCAAATAATTTCTATGTAGAAACTTGAAAATAAATAAATAAATATTCATCCAATATTTTTATGGTTGGAAGGGTTGTTAAACTGGGTCAGATTAAACCACGTATTACGGAAGATTAGTGGAAACTTGGCACCTCTGTAAAATGCCTATAAATAAATCTAAAATACGGCATTAATTTTTCTATACAAAAAAATATAATGCAGCAAGCAATATATAAATTTTGTTTCTTTGTAAAGGTACCATATAATCTAGTTACTTTTAATCTCTTCAAAAAACCGGGTGATTATAATTAAAGTTACGATTTCAAAAATCGATAATTTTAAAACTACTGGTCAGAATGACTTGATATTTTAGCAGAACAATCGTGAGGCAATGGAATTTTGTTTGGCGAAAGAAAAAAATAGTTCCAAATTCTGCCGATAGATGGCGTTGTCAGGGTAATGTCAGGGGAAAGACCAAAAATGTATTCTTGAACCCTTTCCGGCGCGGAGTAAATTTGTTTGCAAAATGATGAAATAATAGACTGACACCGGAATTTACAAACGACTCCATTAGTAAAAAGAAACTTGCTTATTCTTCTGGTTCTTAATGAAAGAAAAATTTTAATTAAATACCGGGTGATTATAATTAAAGTTACGATTTCAAAAATTGATAATTTTAATTAAAACTACTGGTCAGATTGACTTGATATTTTAGCAGAACAATCGTGAGGCAATGGAATTTTGTTTGGCGAAGGAAAAAAAAAGTTTCAAAATGTGCCCATAGATGGCGCTGTCTGGGTTCACATTGTCTGAAGATATGCAAATTACTAATACGTGACATGCGCACCGCAGACATAGCAACCATAAAAATGCAGAGCAGCAGTTCTTTGCCTGAATGCTTCATCATGACTCTGACTATGAAGGATCGCGCTCTGCTCTTGAAGCTTTTTTATAAGAACGATGACTGTGCACTTACAGCTATTAGGAAGTTTCGGACATTAAAATCCATAAAAAAAAGGTCCAATAACAACAAATGGTCTGCAAAAATGATTGCTAAACTCGAAGAGACCGGTTCATTTGACGTTAAACGGGGTAGAGAAAGGAAACCAGTTTCAGCTGCGGCAGTGGAAGATGTGGCTACAGCATTACAGGAACATACTGACAGTGATGCTGGAATCAGCAGTGCAAGGGGGATTGGCCGAATGCTGGATATGCCGAACAGCACGGTGCGTAAAGTCCTACGGAACGTCTTACGCTGTTATCCGTACAAGATAACTCAAGTGCAGGAGTTGCTACCTGCTGACCTGGAAGCACGTCAATCTTTTGCGCTACAATTTCTTGCCCGGATGGAAGTGGACAACGGATGACCATGGAACATTTTGTGGTCTGACGAAGCCCACTTTCATTTGCAAGGTTCTGTAAATACGCAAAATTGCAGGATATGGGCGACCGAGAATCCTTCCCAGCTACAGCCATTACCTCTTCAGTCTGAAAAGGTCACTGTGTGGTGCGGAATAACGGCAGCGTTTATCGTCAGTCCATTTTTCTTCGAGGAGATCACACCTGCGGGTCCCGTTACCTGCACAGTTACTGTCAAGCGGTATGAAGCACTTTTGCGTAACCATGTTCTTCCGGCACTTCAACAGCGTCAGTGTGTGGATCGCATAATATTCATGCAAGATGGCGCTCCTCCGCACATTGCTACTACTGTGAAGCAGCTACTGAGTGATAATTTCGGAGATGATAGGATCATAAGCCGCCATTTTCTAACAACGTGGCCGCCACGTTCCCCCGACTTAAACCCGTGTGATTTCTGACTTTGGGGGTACCTGAAGAATGTTGTTTATAGCGGGCGGATTCAGAATCTAGCCGACATCAAGGCAAGCATCACACAACACACCCATTGCATTAGTACAGATACCCTCCGATCTGTTGTGGAGCATGCCGTTTTGCGCTTCCAATTAGTAGCGGAACAAGGCGGAGGGCATATTGAGCAACTTATGCCTTAATAATCAGTAAGGTGTTTGTTCCATGAAGCTCTTTTTTTTTTCATTTTTTGTCATTATCGCTGTCGTCGCTGTAAACACGTAGTCTTGTATTTTCGGTAATAAATTTTTAGTAAATCTCTGAACTCTATTGTTTTCCTTTTGGCAACATCATTCCTATGTTTAACCCTTTAACGGGCGGTGGTCACAAAAAAGGACACCCAATTTTAATTCTAAAACTGACAAACGGCACCAAGAATATTTAATTAAAATTTTCCTTTCATTAAGAACCAGAAAATAAGCAAGTTTCTTTTTACTAATGGATTCGTTTGTAAATTCCGGTGTCAGTCTATTATTTCATCATTTTGCAAACAAATTTACACCGCGCCGGAAAGGGTTTAAGAATACATTTTTGGTCTTTCCCCTGACATTACCCTGACAATGCCATCTATCGGCACAATTTGGAACTATTTTTTCCTTCGCCAAACAAAATTCCATTGCCTCACGATTGTTCTGCTAAAATATCAAGTCATTCTGACCAGTAGTTTTAAAATTATCGATTTTTGAAATCGTAACTTTAATTATAATCACCCGGTATATTACCCCTCTCTTAAAAAGAAAACCCTCTTAAGAAGAAAATTTGAAGTGTAAAAATATTATAGTTAACTGCGCTTTTTATTACTTCATTTAGCAAGTTTTGTAAACCTAATAGTTAACAAAACGCTAAATATTATTTCTTGAAAACTATGTTTTACTTCTATATCCTTTTAAATCCATAAAATCATAATTTTAATTATGAAAATTATCGAATATTTATATTAAAAGAAATTGCGAATTATGACCTACATATGTTTTTACATAAATAGAATGACCATCTTCAAAAACACAAGCGTGTAAGTTTATAGTTTATTTTAATAATTGTTTTTCGAGATACAGAGAAATTTTATTTTTTGAAAATCTAAAGAGATCTCATTCTGCGACTGTTTAATCAAACATAATAAAATTGAAAACAGCAACCCGTATATTTATGTGAAATTTCTTTTTAAATCAAATTTAGGAAGTGATAGTTACATTTAATGTTTCCTATACATAGATTGCTTCTAAAATTTTACAAGTGCCACTCTGAAAGTTAACATTTAATTCCCAATTTGTGGATATACCGTAGCATATTTCCTTTTTATTTTAGAACATTAAAAATATATAATAAAGATAATAAAAACTATACTTTTTTAGGTGCTTCCTTGATTCATGTAAGCCCCATAACAACTCAAATATGGTATAAAAGGTGGGTGTTACTATTTCAAAAAACAAATTTGGTGCAATTTGTATTATGTAGATAACCCCTACTTAAAAAATGCATTTTTAATATGAAAGACGATATTATTCCGCGTTTAAAGGCACCTTTGATGTAATTTGTTGTAAATGATTTGTGAATAAAGGCAGGGGGCGAGTTTTTTCTTCAATTTTACGCTGATTAAAGAAAGATCATTATAAAAGCAAAGTTTTATTCAAAACTTCTGGGGAAGTTTGGCAGTTTTGAATTATAATTAAGTGGTAAAATTAACATACCACCATCTTTTAAATTGTTAAAAACATTTTATTTGTTTTTCTTACAAAATGCTGAAACATTAATTAGGTGATAACAGTAAATGCATAAGCAAATTTGGTCATTATTTCATGCATTTTATAACGAAAATAATTCGTAAGAAAAAAATATAATCAATTTAATTTGACCGATATATTTAAGTACAATTAGTCCCTTAAGTGTTCATGCATAAAAAGTAAAACTAACGGTAAGTCTAAAAATTATTTAAAATTGAGAAAAAAGTCGTTTTGACCCTTCTAGTACCTTTGAGATAATTATTGACCTCATTATTTTTTGTTTTGAAGTTTTGTATGTTTGGAATAAGAAAAAAATATAATTTAAACTTAATAAATGAAAATAAATAAACACTTCATAAAAAGAAGCTAAATTTAATTTAATTAAATTTCTGGTTTAAAACATGCAAAACTAAGAAAGCTCATCGAAATTTAAAACCTGGTACTAAGAGGATAAAGAACAGAAAATATTCTTAAAAATTTCACTGTTTTTAACAATAAAATCACACCTCTTTTCACAGATAAAAAAGCACAAAGTATAAAAGAAAGAAATGGTTCTTTAAAAGCAATTTGTTTTCTGTGTTAGAAAATTAAACAAAATTCAGTAGTATGACTAAGTTGCATCTATAAATCTAAATAACGCTATGCATCAAAAATCACAAAACAGAGATAAATATTTCCTTTCAGTTAATCTAAAGAACTCAGAATCTTAGTTAAAATGTATCGAACAGAATTCCTTCGACGTGTTGGTTCAAGGCAAACTAGTAGTTGGGGGCCACCGTAATACTTACCCATCATGGATATGCATAATGTAAAATATTAAAATAAAAATGTGTAAACTACTTATAAAATGCATTGCAATTCCAATAAAATCGTGGCTTGATGACGTCACAAACTTTAAAGGCTCGATTACTGAATTGCTTGAAAGAGGTTTTTCCTTATAACTCCAAAAATAATAATCCTATTAACTAGCGGTTTATTGCATCTGATTAAGCGTCAAATTTCCAATTAAAATATATCTTTAAAGTGAAATTTGGATGAAATACAGGGTCATGAAAAATCGAAGAGTGTGGAAAATAGGATTCCAAATATCTCGGCAACTCTTTATCCGATCGACTTCATGCTTTATTCAAAATTTATGTTTTTTTATTGTCTTTTATATTCATTTCTTAAAATAAACAATTTCGAAAATTTTTATATACCTTTCATCAGAACGAATATTTCGAGAGTCCGAAAAAAATTGTTCCGGTTAATCGAGGCTATTGAAATGAAATAGGCTTCTTCCCATTATTACATACTAAGTACGTACCAAATTGCAAGTCTCTATCTCAATTTTTTCGGGAGATAGAGCGTTTACAGACACACAGACACACAGACGGACGGCAAAAAAATTTTTCTAAAAATATGTTTTTCGGAATCTCCAGTGTCTGAAACGTGTAAATCCGTCAAAAAAAAATTTTCGATTTTCAAAACGATTACAAGACTTACCCTATACTACGTATGATGGGTAAGTAACAAGAGAATGAGAAGAATGAAGTAACAGAATTTTATTTTTTAAAGGAGAGCGTGAAACATATAAAGAACTTCAAAAGAAAGCCTTGCACAACGAAAAATAATAAAAGGGGACATGTTAAATGAGAGTAAAAAGATTTTTGAGACGGGGACATTTGCAGTGTTTAGGTTCATATAAGAAGTGTTTAGATTTTGACATTAATATTTTATTTGAAGATCTGACACATAAGATCTACTAGAGGTTTTCTGAAGTTTTTTTTTTTTTTGTTAATTATCTTTTTTTTTTCAGTTGTAGTATTGAAAGTCTTAACAAATTTCAAGTTCAAAGTTAATTTTATTGAAACACAAATTTATCCGAAGTGAAAGCTATATATATCATCCCATGATATTGTACACATGACCAGTTGCGACTCGTCATGGCCTGTTTTGGCATTCTGCATATTTTTTGCAGAGTCTTTATATTTATAAAGTATTTGCTATCACTATTTCTGAATACGAATCTTCGGCTTATGTATTTGCAGAATATTCAACTATAAATTGCGAAGGTTAGTATTCAAAAATAGTGGTAGGAATGTGCTTAAAAAACTAAAGACTGTGGGATCTCTTCCGAAAATAAAACATGTAATACCCGCAAAAGGGACGTCATGATCCGCTTGTTCACAGGATAAATCAGTTTAATGCAATATTCTTCCCTTATGACAATGCATACGCTGAAACTATACGCTGCTTGATATGTTGCAGACTGGATTTCGAACCTGAATTTTCATGAATATGCAGCGAAGTTTAACACCCATATTTAACATTAGAACGAAAGGTAATGTCATTTCGATGCAATGGTATGGCGTGGACAGAGGGGAGTTATGGATATTTTGAACAGAAAATTTTGCCTTATTTAATCGTAGAGTTTTTGCTATTAAATAATACCAACGTAAATACTGGTGTACACAACTCCCTCTCTGGATACCACACTGTGTCCAAATATCCCCTGATGACGTGCTAGTGTTAAAACAGTTAACAATCTCCACTACTTCTTTAAACAGTTTTGCATTTATCTTACATTGAATGATGTTTTAAAAATGACGAAGGAATTCAAAATTAAATTAATAATTAACGGTAAAATTGTACTATAAAGGCCTAAATAATATAGTAAGATATTATACATCTTTTTCGTTTATTAATTGAATGAACTATGTAATATAAATAAAAAATAAATAAATAAAAAAAAATGCGACCCAATACTCCCTTTGACTACATTTTGGGACATATATGTCACAGTGGACTATTTTTTATTCTATTCATACCACTTTTTAAAAGAATATATTCTTTGCCGTACACTTGACGACGTGAGTTTCAAAGCTCGCCTTATCCAAAATTTAAGAAATCGTGTTTTCTCTATCAATCTGTTCTTATTAGTAAATCTTCACTGAAAAAAACCAGTACAATCTGCAGAAAAACTAGTTTTGGCATGTATTTCTGGCGTTAGAAAATCTTGGTTTACAATGGAAGCAGTCAGAGGTTTTACGTGATTTTCTCGAATTTGATTATTTGGATAAGACGAGTTTTGAAACTCACGTCCTCACTTATACTAAGATATTTTCAAGAAAAAATATATCACGAAGAAATTTTTTAATAAGTTGTGTTACGACTGAATATAAAAATAGTATCCACTCCTGGTCCGTAATAAAAGGGGTATATTTTACAAATTACAGAGAAAATTTTCAACTGTGCTCCATAACTCATTTTAGCTAAAAATCCCTTTTTTATCATCATCGTTCCTTTTTAACACTTTCCAACCTAGTTGAAAAGTGTTTATGACTTCGGTTTGTCCGGCCGTCTGCCGTCTGTCCGTACTCTAACTGCAGTAAATATGCTCGGATTGCCCTGCAATTTTTATATGTTATTGTCGTTATCTATAGCATGTTCCCTATTTCAACTGAAGTAGGTAGCACTTATAGTTTTTTTACAGGGATACTAAAAAGAATTCCGTTACATTACGGTCTATGGGGAAAAATCCTTTGCGGTTTATTTTAATGGTGTTACACAATTTCAAATACATTGTAATTGATATATATCGCGAAGGTGCATTACAAGAAGCTTAATATGAAATAGGGTGTGCATTGCACTTATAGTTACTTTACAGGGTCAGTCAAAAGAATTCCGTTACATTACGTCTACGGAAAAAAATCGTTTGCGGTTTAATTAAATAATGTTTCACTATTTTAAAAGCATTGAAATTTATATATATCACTAAGGTGCATTACAAGAGGCTTACTACAGAATATTGTGTGTATAGCAGTCATCGTTCATTTACAGGGACACACAAAAGAATTCTCTATTGTCTGTTAACAATAATTCCTGGAAGTGCGTTTTAAGTTGCTGAACGCGATTTTAAATTTCACTCACTTTTTGTCTATTACTTGGTGTGTATATATTCTGTATTTCATATACAGGGCAGCACAAAAGTTCTCGAACACAATTCCGTTTATTGACAGAACGTTCAGTAGGAGAATTTTAAACTGTGCTACGCGTTTACTAACTAAACTAAAATTTAGCATCCTATGTAGTATATATACAAATCTATAGATCATATATAGGGCTGAATAAAAGTATTCGTATATTATTCCGAATATTGTATATGTTGGAAATATATGTTGGAAATTCCTGAAATTACGTTTTTAAATATGTTATGCACTTTCCAAATTGTAGATGTTATATTTCAGCTTATTAAACGGTAATGATTTGTAAAATTATTTTTGAAGCGTTAGAAAGTGTTACATAATCTATGCTTGACGCATGATTTTTTGTTCTTGTTTGATATAAAAAATTACATGAATTAAATTAAATGCATATTTCTCACTTATAAAAAAAGTACAATCTTATTTCTCCGTCTCACTTTTACGCTGCCCTCTATGGCATTATACCTTGCTTTTCGGTATCTTAAAAGTCTTAACCAGAGTTGCCAAGTCTCCGGCTTTTTGCACACTAGTAATTGTTTGGAGAAAAATATTGTTCTTTCAAATCACAGAATGCTAAAATTAAATAAAACAACATTTTCTGTACTAAAATACCGGTATCCAAAAAGCCGGAGACTTGGCAGGTCTGGTCTTAACCCATCTTTATCATTAGCTCATATATGCACCAATTCAGGATTTTTTTAAATTCGCAATTTACGAAATCAGAAATTTATAGAAACATTTTTTTCTTTATTTAACTTGTTCGCGACGAGCGTAATTTACAGATTTTTAAAATTTTCATCAACGGCATTTCTGCCTAATTTAAACACAGAAATGTTTTGATTAAATAACGCAAAATTTGTAATTTAAAATTGCTGGTAGGATCAAAGCCATTAAATAATAAGCCCAGTCAGATAAATGGGAAACTTTTCGCAAGTTGAAAATAGCGCCATCTAGCGGTTGGGAGTGCTGCAACGAGCGGATGGTGGATTTGCCGTGAAGGAATGGCAACACAATGACGGGGTAAGTTAAGTTCTATGTTTTGATTTTCGATTTTGCATATTCAAATTTTTTATTTTTATTTTACTGTTTCTTTATTTAACATTGGTTAAATAAATCATATATAAATCAATTTTTTCTCAAGTAAGATTAATTTAAATTAATTAAATGTTTTTATTTTCGGTTTGTAAATAGTTTGTATACGGAAGAAATAGCGATATGGAATTGGTTTTTCCCTTAGAATTCAAAACTTCTTTAAACAACTTTTATAATTACTAATTAATAAAACAAATATGAAATAAATTAAACTGGTTAAATGTTATAAATATTTCATAAAATGATTTCAAAATAAAACTGCGGAGCTGATGTAATCTGTCTCTGATATGCAGATTTATAAATGCAATTAATATTTATAAATATATTATTCCCACAGTTGTTATATCAGAGCTCGACCATTGAAGGCTGAAAATAAAGTAATAGTTTTCTAACGATTCGGTACTTAAAAATTACACTGTTTCCAATAAATAGTTTAAACCAACAGAGTTCGGTGATATATAAGGTATAGCCAATATTTATGTGTAAAATATCATGATGTTCGCTATTTTCATATACTTGATATTTATTTTCTAAATACTGTGTATGATATTTTCAGTCAAATAAGTGTAAATGAATTTTTCAACTGTTTTTAATTGTGCCCTTTTTCAGAGCTAGAAATATATTTTCCTAGTTTGAAGTTGATAATTTAAATGTAAAACCAATAATTATGCGAGATATTATTTACATGAAATAGCCACTGAAAGATAAACTGTTTAATTTAGATATACATTATTTAAATTTTCATTTGAAGTAATCTTTTCTGGTTTGATTTATTTTAGTTTAAACTGCAATATCTGAAAATATGTATAATCGTCAATACATTGTTTATTTTGAAAATAACGGATATTTTTTTGTTTATATATATATATGGTAGATGTGCCGCCTTCCAGTAATGGGCCACCTTCAACATTTTTGGTTTGTAAAAAAAACCCAATAAAAATTCAGCCTTTTTTATTTCATTAATATGCTTTCTTTAAATTCTAGTTTTAAATAGAATCATAATATCATTTTGTGGGGTGTCCATTACTGGAATTTAGGGTGTTCTGATTTATTTCTGTTATTTACAATTAAATTTCGATTCACATTGGGAAATGTGACTATGAGCATGGTTAAATATTGTTGGTAGATTAATATAATATTAAAAAATGTGGAATATAACAATTATAACTATTAATTAAAAAATAATTTTTAAAGAAATTTCGGTACTTTTCGGTTAGCCGGGCGCCAGTGATATATATACACACAAACACATATATATACATATATATATATACATACACATATATATACATATATGTATGTATATATATATATGTGTGTGTATATACATATGTATTTATATATGTACATATATCACTGGCGCCCGGCTAACCAAAAAGTACCGAAATTCCTTAAGGGTGTCCATTACTGGGACATCTACCCTATATATATATATTTGGTATAGATGCTGCAGTGGTCTGCAAAATATACGCGCGAAAAAATCTTTCCAACTTTGGCGATACTTGCTAAGATCCAAAATTTGGTCCTAGAGAAGTGAGATTAAGATACGATTTTGTATATTCAATTTTTTTATTTTACTGTTTATTTATTTAACCTTGGTGGCTAAGATGCTTTACACTCACGCAGAAAAAAAAATTAATCGGTTAAAAAAAGGAAAAAAGTTGCCAAATTTAGGGGATTTTTTCCTTTAATGGCAACCTAGCCATTGTATTAAAATTACGTTATTCGTTTGGCGCGGTCTTGAAAATCGCGCCAACCAAAAAGTCGCCAAACTTATGTTTATATGTTTGCGTGAGTGTAAAGCATCTGTTCCACATTGGTTAAATAACCCATATTATGTAAATCAATTTGTTTTTGAAGTTCTGTGTCTATATATTGTGAACAGCTGTTATATACTAATTATTAATATGCAAATATTTATTTTATCAATATTAACAGTTTATCATTAAGGCGATTCACATAAAAAAGACTTTTCTCTGCTCAACTATGTTAAAATTCCTGGGCACAGATGTTATATACAAACCATGTTGGCGCAATTATAACAAAATGGCAATTTTTAGCCTCACATGGTAAACCGATTATTTTGTTTATTTATTTTTATTTTTATTCTATAAATTATTTTTACTATATTTATCAATAGAAAAGTATCAAAGTAACATATTTATTTACATCAAACTACCATTTATTTATTTTTATTATATTATTTTATTTTTATATTGAAATAAAAAATCACGTGCTATTATTGCATACTATTTGTAACTAATATTCCAAAACAAAGTTTTCGCCAAATTGGCGAGAAAAAAAAATTCAATTTCTGTGCCAATTCCTGACATGCTCAATACTTTTCTCTCGTTTTTTAAACATTGAAACAGATCCCTATTTCTGTATTATTTTTATGCTGATATAATTAAAATTTGGGTACTTTCATGTTATCACGGGTTCCAAAGATGAATTGCCAAGCGACCAAGATTTATCGCCAAATTATAAAGCATGTATGGCATTATAATAATATATGATATATATATAACATTTCTTGACATATATGCCCAAGTTATAGTCATATATAATGCATATATGATGTATATATATGACATGTGTATATGATGTATATATGACACATAAGACGTTAATAATATGTGTGTAATGACGTATATGGCACATATAGGAGTGTTTGGAATATATATATATATATTATATATATGCGTATCTAGGATGCATTTATAAGCTTTGCGATGATGTTGGCGAAATCATAACTGCAACCTTGGCAGGCATTTTTTTTTAAGCTTTCGGAACATTTTCCTAATGGTTATTGTAATTTGTTAAATTATAATTTTTTTTTTGACATGGTGTCAATGTTGAATTCCCCCCCCCCAATCATCAGATAACCATTTTATAGCACTCAACTGCTGAGGCATCAACATTTCTCGGACATGCCAGTTAATTCGGCTTTACAGCATTATTTTTTTTTCAGAGATTATATTACAAAAGGAAGTTTATGTTATTCTTCTGAATTTAATTATATGTTATTCTAAATTTTTCTCAATTCATAAAATAATAATTTGTGTTTTGTCAAATTACATATATTTTTTTTTTCCTGCGAAATGTTTTCTTCGTTTCTAGATTTTATTAATTTTGTTAAGTACAGGTCGTATATGACATGTGTATACGATGTACATATGGCATATATAAGTAACAACACATGCATTATTAAGGGGCTGCTTCACTGAAACTCCCGATCATGAAATCTAATGTTAGTCTACGGTGGAAATTTAGAAGCGTGATTACTCATTACATAATATAATTATTAAAACAAGATTTTCACCATCAGAAAGTAGGCGTCAGATGCCAACAGTTTACGTTTTAAAAATTCTCTCTTTTAAATCGTTAGTATACCTAAGAAGAGGATAAAATTTCATCAAGTAAATCTCCCCTATTCAACCTGTAAATATCCACAAATTGTATGCTCATAATTTATATTAATTCAAATTTGAATTCTTATGTCTCCCTTAGATGTCAGCGATGGATAAAGCTTATTGGAATTCAGGAAAAGAGTAAGTCGGAAATCGGTTTGTATAATAATTACAGACTTTGTGGTGATCGTTCTATATCATCATGGTAATGAACTTTACTGACACCAGAAGCACACACTCTGCAAACAGCTATCTTAATCTAATATCTCAAGATGTAAATATTTTGCATCTGTGAGCTGTATTTTATTATTTCAATTAAATATAAAGTATCACAAAATAATATAATTTTGAAACATCCATTTTTATTTATTGTTTGTTTTTAAATGTTTAATAAATGTGTTTGTTCTTTTAAATGATCATCTTTATTGTCTATCCACCACATAACATTGTTATCCTTTTGCAGTTAAGTTAATTAATTTGATTAAATGTTAAGTAATAGGAGAAGTCAGTAATAAGAAATAAGGGGAAATCCCTAGCTTACTTCTAATTTAGAAGTAATGTTCTTTAATCGCAAATCTTTAAGTAAAAAATTCAATATCATGAAAAGCAACATCATTTAAGAATTCACTTCTGCTCTTGTAGTGATATTACTTTACTTTTTAATGTATGATATTTTTACCTATGGTATAAATGTACCTTACTAAATAACTATACTTTATTATTTAAAAGTTTTTTTTTAATATATTGTCTTGAAAAAAATATATATCGTAATATCTAAAGATCTGATAAGAATTCTTTGAAATAGTCAAGCAATGTGGTGATTTTTTTCTTATGTATTATATTTATTCTAGAACCATTTTAATTTATGTAATGTTGTGTATACCTAAACTATGGTAAGCTGATTAAAAATAAGATTTATCTATCATTGATGTAAATCAATGTTGAAATTTTATTCTTGAAAAATTTAAACGACCTTCACGTTATTTAGATTAAATAAGCCAAAATTTTTGCTCTACTATGCTTGATAAATTAATACTACTTTTGTTTATTCTATAATATCTTTCAACTTTTATCTATGTTTGTTTCACAGCGTTTGAAAGCACAAAATACAGATAATAAAGACTGGAAGTCTACATATGTTTATAAATGATCAATCAAAAAAAAAATTATGTTTTCTCTTGAACAGAAACTTGAAAATTCTTTTAATAATATAAATAGATAAGATTTTTTTTTCTTTTTTTGCTGATTGTAAATTTATTAAAACATCTTATTAAAGTACCTGAAAATACCATGTTCACTATAATATTTTACACAAAGACACATATAAATGCTTTCACTTAATAGTAATAATTAAGTAAAGTACTAAATAAAAATTAAAGAATACAAATAACTGCTATTTTTATGTTAGCTGGGTGCCAATGATTACATCTCTATATAATTGACATCCGGCTAACATAAAAAATACCAAATATATGTAGAAAGATTCTTTCCTCCAAATGAATAATAATACTAAAAAGTACAAAATGATTGACAATTTTTCCAGGTGTACAAAATACTTTACATCTAGATATGAGCTGACAAAAAAAAATATATTTGTATTATTTGAGTTATAACAATAGAAAAGATACAAAACAATCTGAAATAAAAAGTACTTTTTAATGTATGTTTGTAAAGTAAAATTGGGGAAATTGTTTTTGAAGTTAAAGATTATCTGATTTCTAAACGATTGTATACAGTATATTTTTTTTCTAAATATTGTCTTAGTTTACTTTTAAATGATCTGTATGTTACTAAATTACTTCTGCCAGCTCAAAAAATAACATTGTTCCAGAATTTGTCTTCATTAAGACAGCTTGATTTATTATAATAATATATTTATATATATATATATTAGTACACATTATTTTAGCAAGATTTTTACAAGAATGCCTGACGTATGAAAACAGATTATTTTTAAAACCTCCTACAAATCTAAGTTGCCTATCAATATCTTAACTTAGGAAGAAAAAAAATCCTTAATTAAAAAATCTGATTTTAATTTTTGAAAAGTGTTTTTTTTTTCTCCCTTTTTTTCACACTTTGATCTGAAACAACCCTTGAATATCCTTGAAAAGTGCTTGAATTTTATTTGATCTCAAGTATATGAACATGAACTCAGTCATTATATTTGTATTTTGAGAAACAACTAACTTATATAACATAAAAAATATGTAGAATTTTACCTTTTTAAAAACACTCCATACAAAATGAAATGCATTAAATTTAATATTATTATTATTTTGGTTATGGGTACTGTGAAGGTCAGTGTTAAAACAAAAATTCTCCTCCAAAAGGGGAGGTGGGGGGGGGACATTGCACTTCTACAAGAAATATAAACATAAAATCGTTCTCAAGTGTATGAACCATGAACTTTGTCATTTTATCTGTGTTTTTAGAGACAACTTACTTATGATATAACTTTAAACATAAAAAATTATATTTATAAGCATAAAAACACAAATTCTCCACTGTGTGTATCCCAAGCCTTCTGCTGAATTCATCACTGCTAAAACGAGAGAATAGTTGGTATTAAACAATGTTTTTGAATTATGTCTATTCAGTTCCATGTTTATAATTTTTCCAATTCATTTCAATTAAGAAAACCATTTAAAGATAAAGCTAATTTGTTTTCACCAGATTTGTTTTACATTTATATGACAATTTACATTTTTCACAAAAAAAAAAAAAAAAAAAAAAAAAAAAAAAAAAAAAATGTGCTTTTAACAGTGCGGGAACATTTTAGCAGGCGAAATGGTTTGTTTTGGACAATTTTGCTTTTGTTTTTATCTTGACTGAATATATTAAGGATACGTATACACGCAGATTACAAATGAACAAGAAGTATGCTATGTATATCATGAACATAAAAAAGTGTACTTGTAACAAATAAATAAAATTTAAAGGTGACAATACGTTAAATTGGACCATTGTAATACAAAACATACCAAAGTAATCTATTTTATGATCTTAGCATACTTGAAATATTCTTTTTACCCATTTATCTGTAATTCTGATTGTGTGAATAGGCATGCAAAAAAGATTCTTAATAATATTTAAGTTAGATAAAAGGAAACAAAAATAGTGTCCAAGAGGTGAGTATTTTCATCTGTCATTGTTCTTACTCCTTATAAGGAAAGAGCCTTTATGATACGGGATTTTTTTCTGATTAAAAAAAAAAATATTTCCATAAAGAAAAGAAAGTTTCTATTTTACATAGGTATTTTTACCTTTTTCAAGATTCCCGAATGAATAATTCAGAAATGTTTCTTTTTTAAAAAGGAATGTTTTCTGTCTATTCTTTCAAAACTTTTTTGTGTGAATTGAAAATTATACAGATTTATAGGAATTGATTCTATTATTAAAGATGAGTTTACTTATTGATTTGAGAAGCTTTCGATTATACATGAGGAGAGATTTCATTAATCCTACAGGAATTTATTCTGTATTTAAAGATAAGTTTCTGGATCAAAAAGGAAAAGTTTCTTGACAGAAAGAAACAACTTTCTATTTTTCCAGATTTTATTCCTTGTAGGCTCGGAAAAGTTTTCTTATCGATAAGGGTAACTATAATTCCATTTCCAACAGGAAACTTTTTCATTTTTTTAAAGTGCACAATCTTTGTCATTGTACCTGTGTTTTGAAATACAGCTTACTTATAATGTCTTATAATAACAATTTTAACATAAATATAAAAGCATAAAATTGCAAATCATCTGGTGTATGTGTACCCTGCCCCAACCGCTGAATTCATCACTGATATAGTACACTGCTCAAAACACTTAAAGGATATTTGAAGTTTTATATAAAATAAAGATATAAACGAAATTTTTTTTGCCGAAAATAGAAGAAGAGAATCACAAATGCAAATTTTTCTGGTTTTTAAACTGTGGAGTATGCAAATTTTGAGTTCGACGTCAAAAACGTCGCTTCAGCGGCAGCGAATGAAATTTGACTTTCAACTGGATAAAAGAGAATGAAGACAAGGATGATCGGCATTCAGTGATTGCTTTGTTTCGATGAGTACGATGTCTCAGCGAAGTCATTTGACAGATTCAGAAGCTTGGAGAATTGTTGGTAGGTTAGAAGGGGGCCAAACTCAAGCCGAAGTAGCGCAAGCCATTGGAGTGTCACAAAGTGTCATTTACAGGATCTGGAACCGTTTTTTGGAGAGTGGATGTGCAGGCCGAAGACCAGGGCAAGGTCGTAGACGGGCAACAACGCCCAATGAAGATCGGTATTTAGCGTTAACAGCCCGGAGACACCGAAACATGAACGCTACTCTTCTCCAACAACAACTTCGCTCGGCTACAGGCACCACGATTTCAACTCAGACTGTCCGAAACCGGCTCCATGCTGTAGGTTTGTATGCTCGCCGACCGATGGTATGTGTTAGATTAACATCAAGGCATCGTCGCGACCGCAGGGAGTGGGCAACCGAGCATGTCAACTGGAGGAGAAATGAATGGAGCAATATTCTGTTTTCTGACGAGTCCCGTTTTTCTGTGCATCCGGATAATAAGCGTATTTTCATCTGGAGGGACCGTGGCAGTAGGAATAATCCTGCGTTCGTGCACGAAAGTTTCAGATTTGGCGGTGGAGGAGTGTTGGTGTATGGTGGCATCTCCATTGACGGGCGCACTGACCTCTACATCATTCGAGATGGAGCTCTGACTGGTCGCCGATATAGGGATGAGATCCTCAGACCTATTGTAGTCCCTTACGCTGCAGCAATCGGAGATAACTTCATTTTAATGGACGATAACTGCAGGCCACATCGTGCAAACCTGGTGGAGGATTTCCTTTTCGAGGAAGGAATCGTTCGAATGGAATGGCCAGCGTGTTCTCCAGACATGAATCCAATCGAGCACGTTTGGGACGCTCTAGGAAGACGAGTTTCTGGCCGCCAACAACCCCCACAAACTCTCCAAGAACTGGAAAGAGCTCTTCTGGAAGAGTGGGGCAGAATACCCCAACTCGTCATTAATAGCCTCATTGAGTCCATGCCTCAAAGGTGTTCAACGTTGCTGGCCGCCCGTGTAAACCATACCCCCTACTGAAAATGATTTTCTTTGAAGAAAACACCTTTTCTTATTCTTTTTTTCTCATATGCACAAATTGTGTTTTTTTCCTTTTGTACATAAATGCGCAATAAAATGCATTTTTTTTCTGCCAAACATGTGTAATTTATTCTCATATAACCTACTATGTCTGTCGACCATGTATCAATCAGCTAAAAAGTTTCCCAGATACAAAATCCACCTAAAACTGAAATATCCTTTAATTGTTTTGAGCAGTGTATATAATTCACATACTAGAGGCAACGATTCGATTAAAACTATCTGCTAATTAGTCATTAAATACATATATTGGGTTATTCAGAAAGTTCCTTCTGCTTAAGAATTTGTACCAGAAAATTCTGCTCGTCAATTATTAGACATTAGCTATCTGATTTAATGTCTAGTAATAGAATTTTCCGGTACGAACAAACTTTCCCGAACAGAAAGAACTTTCCGAGCAACCCAAGTTTGAAGTCTTATTATTTTTTAAAGTAGCATTTTAGCGGCAGTTTACTAAATTATTAAAATCTTAAGTTTTCTTTTTCTTTTCTAAAGTATTTGTGGATATTTGAACCAAAAAGTGCAAGAAATTTTTTTTACAAAATTTCCTGATGTTCTGTTTTTACATAAAATATTTATTTAATGAAAATTCGTAGTTTTTTTAAGAGAGAAGGGTCAATTATATTGATTTCTTTAAATAAGCTTTTTACTAACAAAGGAACCTCTTTTGGTGCAGCTCGCACCTAGCATTGAGACATGGTGGCATTTTAAAGCCCTATATTACAAAGTTTGAGAATTGTTGAAAATTTTGTGTTAAAATCATTTTTTTATTTTACAGCAACATAACTTTTAGAAAATGCAATTTTTGAGACCACTTATCGGGCTATTAACAGAGAAGTTTTTTAAATACTTTAAAATACAAAAATTAGTTAATAGTAAGAATAAAATATTGAAAGAAATTTAAAAAACTCTTTAAAAACCTACGAATTTCATTTTGAAAAATTTCAACATTATAAATGCATTTTTGGTGGCGTGACATTGACTGTAGACTTTTTTCAGACAATCCTGGACGAATGTCATACTTTTCTGCTGTGTCAGTAGTGGATTGGATTCATAGCACCCTATCTGGCGACTTGACTCGCTTTTGGCATGAAATTATCAATTAAAAATCCAATAATGGAAAAATAATACAGTATAAAAAAAATTAAAAATATGATTTTAACAGAAATTTTGTCAGTTCTCTAACTTTTATGTATAGGGCTACAAAATGTGCCATGTATGGATGCTAGGTGCGAGCTGCACCAAAAGTGGTTCCCTTGTAAATATAATTTTTAGCAACTAGAACTAGATCAATAATGTATTAAAAACAAGAACAAAAAATTATGTGTGATTATGAAACACTTTCCAACACTGCCAGAAAACTGTAATGAAACTTCACCGTTAAATAAGGTGAAGGGAGATATATAAGTAAACATTATAGAAAACATATAACCTTGAAAAATACAGTTGTCAAAATTACATTCCAGTGTCAAAAAAGTAGTCGAATTATTTTGTGCAGCCCTGTATATGATCAATAGATGGGGATATATAGCATGATAAAATTTAGTTCAGTTAGAATATTCACATTTAGCAATTTTCACTAACCAATGAAAATGCACTCAAAATCTTTTGCACAGCCCTGCATATTATCTGAAGCTTTTGTACACACCAATAATTGAGCTAAAAGGCAACTTAAAATTCACTCGCAGCAATTACCAACCTTAAACGACAATGTATATTTTTCTTTGTGTAGCTCTGTATATGAATTTATTTATATGTATATGAACAACCGAGTTTATAAACACACGTACTATGAAAAAATTTAGTTAAACTTAAAACCGCAAACCAAAGTTGAAACCCACATATCGCACATTGACTCTAAATAACGCACCTGTACTGTAACTGATATCTTTGTGTCTCCCTGTAAATAAACGCAATTCACACCACTTTGACGAGAGAAATTTATAGTGCACCACAGTAATGCATATAATTTTCATTATGTTTGAAAGTGAAATATCACTATATTACACTACAAACGATTTTCCCCCATAGACCAATGTGTAACAGAATTCTTTTGTTTGACCCTGTAAATGAATAATTAATGTTTTGCATACCATATTCTACAAAAAGCATGTTTTAATGTGCTTCATAATTATATATGAATTTCATCATGTTTTAAATGATGTAGCATCATCAGAATGCACTTGAAATGATTATTTCCCATTGACTGTAATGTAACAGAATATTTTTGACTGTCCCTGTAAAAAAAAAACTATAAGTTGAAATAGGGAACATGCTATAGTAAATGACAAAAATTTCAGGGCAATTCGAGTATATTTTTGAGAGTTAGAGCATGGACAGACAAACCGAAGTCATAAACCCTTTTCAACTAGGTTGGAAAGTGTTAAAAAATGATATGCTGAATACAAAATTGTGAGATGTTATGGGCAATTTAACCTGCACTTCCTTTAAATGCTTGCTAATTACTGGGGCCTTTTACATTAAAGCTAAAACTATTATGAAAATAAAAATAAAATTGGAATTTTAAATATTTGTTTGTATATATTTTTAACAAAAAACTAATAATTTAACAAAAATATTTCATGATGTTAAATTTTATTTATTCTTTTCGTTTTATATTTTATTTATTTTATGAAAAAGTTTCTGATAAATTGTAAAATTTTTAACTGCATAGTTCTTAAAAATCCAATAAAATATAAAAATGTGCAGTTTTTTTTTCTATTCTAGTTATCCTGTATGCATAAAATCTTTAAATAATCTTCATTCTTATTGAGTAAATATTTCAATTACTAGATTTTAAATTATTATTAAATTGCTAAAAAATCTCAAAAACATTTAACATCATGAAATATTGTTATAAAATGTTCTTGTTAAACTATCAGTTTTTTGTTAAAATGTGTACAAAAAATATTTAAAATTCCAATTTTCTTTTTATTTTCATTATAGTTTTAGCTTTAATGTAAAAGATCCCAATAATTAGCAAGCTTTTAAACGAAGTGCAAAAACAAAAAATCGATACAAACGATAAAAATCGTATAAAATATCGATATAAATAAATCGTATCGTTTCTCTGCGACGCACTTCTGTTTTGTCCTCCTTCCGCAGCAGAGGTTTGGCGCTGGTGTGCCGCGAACAAATTTAACACTATCTGACTGGGCTTATTATTTAATGGCTTTGGGTAGGATTGATCAAGAATCCGGAATGTGTCACGCACAGCCCCCTGAATACTAGGCCTGTGCGCTGACATGATAATTGTGGCGCTCGTAGGCGGATTTTTTTTTAAGCGTTTGTACTGTCCCCTAATTTTACATACCAGTATTTTCGAAACGTTTTCTTCGACTTTTTGAATCTAAGAAAAATAAGGCGAAGGAAAGTCTTAAAAATTATTGGTATTCAAATTCAAGGGACCGTACACACGCTGAAAGAATTCCGCCTACGACAGCCGCTATTTTTATGTCAACACTCAGGCCTAGTATTCAGGAGATGGCGTGTCACGTATACGTGACGTTCATCGCGAAGGGGTTAATGACAGACGTTTGATGATTACAAAGAGTAAAAATTCTTCTTTTGGAATTTCCGGTATAAATTCGAAATTAAGAAAAACAAATCCTGAAATGGACATTAATGATGGGAATGGGTTGCACATATTAATTTTAATATGTTGTCAATTTGAAATTGTCACTTTCATTCAACATAAACAGATATACTAACCATTTTAACATGTATTTTAATCATTTCGCATATCGATCCTACAATTTATTTTTGGCCTTCTATTTAAGCTCGCATTTTAACCGTTGGCGCCGATTTTACAGAGGCAGAAACGCAAATCAGACGTACCTCCACCACTAATTTATAAAAGTTTTTTTTCAGTTTCATCACTGTTTTTAATTAAGACAAAAATAACATTTTAAAAATAGTAGTGGAAGTTTGCCTGTTTGTTACCGTCGCCCGAGTTAAGTCGGGGTCTGTGGTATGAACCCGGGAATATCGCACGAGTGTGAATTCGCACCGACCAAAATTTCAAATGTCGGTGGTTTTTAAAAACATGCTTTCATTAATTTAGATTGTTCATTAAAAAAATGATATTTTTTATAAAAATAAATATCACAGTCTGATTCCCCATTAACTAAATGTTGTATAGGATTCATTATCATTATACTTCCTACAAAGTTACACAGTGTTTAATTTGCGAAATCCCAAATCTCACTAGTGTAGGCTGCACCAAAATGTGGAGTCTAGGGGTTAAGATAATTTTAATTCTTTGAAATAGAACATTCATGCATACATTATTTAGCATAAAGTAAAACAAAGATACATATTTTGGTGAAAATGTATCATTCTATTGTGTTTTCTCTATATTCCAAACTTTGTAAACATCTATAATCACATACAGAAAAGTGTCTTGAACGAAAATTTTAGGTCATGAAATATTCAAATTTGGAACTCTTAATGTAGTTACTGTACTTAAAATATGTAACATATTTCGAAGTAGGTCTTAACTCCAAAATAAAATTTTTGTTGTTTAAGGAAGGAAAGTTTGGAATTACATCTTGAATACCTATTAAATATTAGATAGTTATTGGAGAATAGAACATGTTTTGAATAAGTAAATTTTAGAGGAGTATCAAAATGTTCAAATATATAAAAGTACTGTGTCTAACAATAACGGCTGAAATTTACTTTTATGTATGTTTCAATGAATTAGAGATAAAGGAATTATGTCTCAAATGAAACACAGTGGTGACATTTATGAACTAGCTACCTAATTTAAAATTCCATTTTCTCCATTGTTATGCAGAGGTAACTCAACGTAATTTCTCATATTCTCTTATTTTTCTTTATTAAGGAAATACTTTTATGTTATTTATTGATGTATACTCTGAGGTATACAAATATCTAAATGTAATCTCAAATAATGGTTTGCTTATATCTTTCGGAAACAATAAAACAACATATCTAAACAAAAACATATTTCATTCATTATTTAACAGGCAATGCACGCGATACCAACAATCCATTATAGCTGCATTGGACAAATGAAACCATTGCTGTATTATGTAAATGACATAATATAATTTATATTTATTGTTCTTGTTCGAAAGCTATAATATAAAAGTTAAAATAAAAAAATCGGAAGAATTAACGATTACAATTAATTATATTTCCAAATTAAAACGCCAACATCACATATATAAATCAAAAACAACATTATGATTTCAATATAAACATATATCGACTTTTTAATATAAAAAAATAATTTCTTATTAAGACTTCTTTTACTTGGTGCGACTCAAATATTTCCGGAATAAATTTAGTATGATACATGGATAAATTATGCACCGATTTTGAACTAAAAAAAATATTTATTAGTAAGTAGATACAATTAAGTACCACAAAAAATAATGATACATTTTATTAAATATAATTTCTGGTTTTAAATATATGTGTTACGCGTACTTTAATAAATGTGATCAAAGAACTTGGAGATTAAATCACGTTTTTTTGAGTAGTGAGTAGTTGTAAAATTAGTGTGGATAAGTGTCCATTCTGTTATATTTTCTACATTAGATTTCTGTAAAGGGTAAAAATTAGAAGAAAGGGAAATTATTAATGTAGGAGTGCCCCATTGGCTGGTCTCTTGTTACCTCTATTTTAGAATAGTAATTTAGAATAGTTTTAAAACACAGCCTTATGATTCCTACTTCCTAGTGTTTTGTCTTCGCTTTCTTAACTTACCGTAATATCCGGCGTATAATTCGCGGATCGCACAATCTTGTTTCGACCCAGAAATTTTATTAAATAATTGAAGTCAAATACAAACAGATATCTCGTAAGTTACATTTTACAAAATAAAATTTCTGTGTCGAAACATTATTATTTGATCCACGGATTATACGCCAGAAATTACGGTACGTATTACAGATAAGATTACTCTTTATTGCCAGGAACAATTTTCTAGTATCTTAATAAAAAAAAATATATGAATATTACTACGAATTGACATTTTTCTTATTGACATAAAATAATAAAATATATTAATATTAATTTTAAATAAATCTGCTCATCAAAACAAAAATGCAAATAATTGTACGCCCTCTTATATTCTATCTCATTCCCCATTAAACGTTACTATATATATAATATACAGCGTGTCCAGTCTCAACGGTGTCCAATGGCTAAATCCTAATCCGTTAGTCATAGACATATAGTTTCAATTGCTAAAATGTTTTAAATGAGGTAAAGAACTATTTTAAAAGCTATTTGTGTCAATAAAAAAAATTCTTAAAAAGTTTCTAAATTTAGTTTTTTATACGGTTCCCCGGTCCTGTAAGTGATATTTAATAAAAAATTTCTATTACACTAATAAGAAAGACAAAAAAAACCTCCCATTCATCTATTACTAAAATTGACCGAGTTATGAAACTTCGAATTATATGACTTATATCTGTTTTCTGCGTCTGAACTCAGATGAAATTAGCAATGCTTCGAGAGATCGTACACAACGTGTTTAAAGTATTTGAATAATTTATTTCCCGTCTATCTGCATATTAACTGAAAGTAGTCACATCGTACAAGTATTACGATAGTGTTAATTTGTATTAATAAACTTTCAGATCGGTTTAAATAACTGTATTTTGACATATGTTTTATTTTGTAAGGAAATGATGCTGTTTCTTTTCATGATTTCTTTTAACAAAATTTGTGTTATTTTTTAAAGTTTTTATGTAATTTGCAACGTTTGTATATATGTCTTTCCTGTTCATAATTTGTACTCGAATTACAATTCACTTCCAAATATCCGATCGAGTTTAAATTATGTATACTTATGTAAATCTGATGACAATGTAATACTATCATTATTTTAGGTGCGTACCATTTATATTTATTTTAGAGGAACACAAAAATTCGGATACATTACTGTTTTTTTTAAATGTTTTTTTGGATACATTACTGTTAATTTATGTAAGTACTGAGATGAACAATAGCATTTTTCAAAAGGAAAATGCGCTGTATTTATACTTCTTTTGCATGGCCGCACAAAAGAAGTCGGATATATTACGGCGACATTTTGAGCAGAGATTGCTTAAAATACATTTTAATGATATTATGCTTTTTTCAAATTTAACTTTTCATTTCTTCAAAGCAAATATAAAAACTTGCTTAAAAAAATATTTTTGAGATCAAAATCAAAATACAATTTATACTTGCTAATCAAAAACTAACGAGTAAATAGAGTGAAAAATTTCGCTATTGGACAAGAAAAAATACTTTAAAAACTTTATTTGCATTAACAGAATTGTTATACCAAAACATTTGCGCACTCAAATCATGCACATACAAATAATTTCTAAGAGTTAAAATACCTAAAATATGTTAATAATATTTTGACTGTTTTTGTTTAAAAAATATAATCCAAATAATATAAAAACTTTTTATTGGGCTACAAATATTTTGCATCTCAACTTATGCAAAACAACGTGTACTTTGTCTGTATGCCAACACATACATTCACTTATTTAAGTCTGCGCTTTAATCAATTTACAGGCATTTGTTAAATTTTGACGCTAGAAAAGGATATGTTTACCAACAAACAGTACTGTGAAATAGTATTACATTACGGACCGAGCAATAGGAACAGGCGAGAGCTGTATGTTATGAAATTTCCGGATCAAAAGCAACCACATCCTAGCACTATAGATAAAATTGTTAAGCGTTTAAGAGAAACCGGTAGATTTAACTCTTTAACGGACATTGGTTTCCCTAGGAAACCACAAAATTTTAATTACGAAAGTCAACAATGATAGCAGAATTTTAATAGAAATGTTTTCCATTTATTTATTATATTATATACATATATATATACATATACATATATATACATATATACAAAATATCGCTTTTTTCTTACATATAAATAAATTTGTTTATAATTTCCGGTGTCAATAATTTATTTCAACATTTTATCAATTGAAGTGCTTTATCCTTTAAAGGGTTAAGCAGAATCCTCGATTAAGTCGGTTAACCGGTTCAACAGTACCTCCGGAAACTTTTCTAGAGTATACAATTGCTGATTCTGAATGTAGTGTATGAGATATTAGCCGAGGGTGTGGATATTCAAAAAGTCAAGTATGGAAATTTTTAAACAAGTATGGTGCGTATCCATATCGACCAATACTAAGACAAGCATTTGCATAAGGAGACAAAGAACGTCGTTTTAATTTTTATAATTGTATTTTAAACATACAAGAAGAACGTCCATCCTTTATGAATGGAATTATGTGGACTGCTGAAAGTCAATTTGAAAGACGGGGGATCGTAAATACTCAAAATATTCATTTTTGGGGTGCCTGGAAAGTCCACACATTATTCATCCAAACAAACATCAAGTGCGTTGTTCCAAAAATATTTGGTGTGGTGTCTGGAAGACATCCTTAATTGAGTCATTCATCTTCGATGACACTTTAACATCAGACAAATATGCTGATATTTTATGTGGACCATTATCCGATTTTTAAAAATGTATCTAGACACAATTCGTCTGACATACTAGTGTGTTATTTTACACGAACGATTTCGAACTGTTTTTGCCAAATTTCGACACTCTACCACAGAAAACCTATTTGGCCTACGTACTTGTAATTTTAGATGTGTAGTAAGGTCCCCTTAATTATACAGAATCCAAAATTTTATGAATAACACATAATTAGTTTCCGAGATAATGATATTTCAAAATGTCTGATAATCGATAATTTTATCCCTAAATCACTCACTCATGAACAAGATCTCATATATCTTCTGCACCTACGGATTTCAAATTTCGTACGATGTTCGTTTACACTATAAGCAATCGAAAAAAAAATCTGAAAATTGATTAATTACCCACTTGGGGCTGTCGATTTTTACTTTAATGTTTTTTCTATTAAGCCAAAAAAGCGCCAAATGTTGAATCCGGGCTGACCTTGCAGCAAAATCACATGATTATCAGCCATTTTTGGCTAATTTCAGAGAGTTATTTTTTTTTTTTATTAATGGTGCATAAAATTCACCTTTTTAGACACATTGTGAAAAAACAGAAACATCTTGAGAGAATAAATATATCAAAAAACGCATATATTTAGAGACATCATCAGTTAAAATTCGTATAATCCCAGAATTAAAAATGTAGACAAAAGAGAGTCATTCCTATGATTCAAATAAATATTGATCATGGATGTGTGGCTACCATGGGTTTGGCAGTGTAGCTGTAGTCAACCTTGCGGTGTCTCGGACTCTCAACGCCAATGCTACGCGTACTTTATCGATTTCCGCTGCGGATAAAGGTACTCTAACGATTGCCGCTGAGTATAAAGTTAATGTTTGCAGATGGCTGTCAATTATCATTTCGATGTCTTTCGATAGCTACACGAACTTTCAAAATGTTGGATACGGAGGGTTTTAAAGAAGCGAATTCTTTCTATGCTGTAGTTTCGGTGGACGAATCGGTTCGGTCTTTGTATGCTGTTTGTCAAATAAATGTTATAATTAAGCAAAAAGTGCATTAGTATTTTGTTTTTAATTATAGTTTGAGCCAATACTTTCTTTCACCAGATTAAAAAACTACATTAGTAAGGGCTAAAAGTCAGACGGATTTTCTTGTTAGTGCTTGTTTAAATTTTATACTATTTGTTTTATATTATCTGGATAGCTGCGTCATTTTATTTGTAAATATGAATCAGACTATTGATTTATATGTTAATGAGTCTGTAATGGTCAGTGGCGTAGCGTCAGGGGGGGCACGATCATTTTACTACCAGTATAATTATATACTACATTTAGCCTTATTTAATCTTTGAACGGTATGAATTAAATAAGACCAAGTATAGTGTATAAATATACTGGTAGTAAAGTGATCCGTTCCCCCCTTGACGCTACGCCTCTGGTAATGGTAACACATAAAATCATGTCAATATGATTATTGTTATTTCAGAAATACCGTAATTTCCGGCGTATAAGCCGCAGCTCAAAGAGTCGTTTTTCGACCAAGAAATTTTATTCAATAATTGTAGTTAGATATTTACAGCGATCTTTTAAGTTACATTTTATAAAATAATATTTCTGGGTCGAAAAACGACTCTTTGAGCTGCGGCTTATACGCCGGAAATTACGGTAATAAAAATTTCGAATCAATACATTTCGTTTCAAAACAAACATTAAATACATCAGTATTAAAATACAGATTTCTCCCGCAAATTGACAGCCAAATATTTTGTTGTAGGAAATTTAAATTAAATTGAATGTTGCCTAGTCAATAAAATAGTCACTTGTAAACACATTCAAATCCATTAAGTAAAGTGTTTAATTATATTGTAACTGTACAAAAAGTAATGATATCTAACAAAAACATAACTGTAAAAAAAAAGAGCCAAGTTCTGCAAAAAAAAAAGTGATAGGTAAGTGGGTGCAAAGTTAAAATAAAATTCACTCAAACCTACCTACTGAAGTATTACAGCATTGTTTAAATTGTTTAAAAATAAAAATTATTGATAGCATATTAATAATAAATCTAGAATTTGGCAAGTTTTTGATAAATATTATGCCTATCATTTTCATGTCTTAATAAAATTATGATGATAATATTAATAACGCTTTCATTATAATAATGTTTAATATTGTTACTATTATAAATAAATGACTAGTGTTAAAGATTTGATAAACAAATAAACACACAGATACACTTCTGCTCGTCTTTAATTATCACTCTAGCGACCCCTACTCCCGGAAACCGCAATACAGACTAAGGCCTGACAAAGAGACAGATACACTTACACTTGTCCTGATGAATCACTCCATAGACTCCACCCCGTTCAGGAGCCTCAATACACTAAAATTAAAGCCTCCAAACATGAAATAACAAGTTTTGATATAATAATGTCATTAATAAAGATAAATGACTTTTAGGTAAAAATTTGCCAAGTTCTAGATTTATTATTAATACGCTATCAATAATTTTTATTTTTAAACAATTTAAACAATGCTATAATACTTCAATAGGTAAGTTTGAGTGAATTTTATTTGAACTTGGCACCCACTTACATATTTTTTTTTCAGAACTTGGCTCCCTTTTTTCACAGTTATGTTTTTGTCACATATGTGGTTTCAGCATGATAGAGCGCCAGCACATAAATCACTTAAGCAATACACTGTCTTAAGAAAAAGGGAGTTAAGAATGCGAAAACTTAAAAAAAAATTGCTGTATGAATTCTGAATAAACTTTATTAAAATCCGGTTTTAATCTTTTAGACTAATGTACTAAATTTTATTCATTGCGATTTTTGAAAATTTCCTGGGTGTTTTATGCGATTTTTAGCGCTCTTCCGCGTTCTGCATCGATTTTTTAAAAACATTTTTCTAAAATATAAATAACTCTCCGGCATATTTTCCCAAACTTTTACCAGGAGAATAATACCTTGATAAAATTAAAGTTGGAATAATGTCAAAGTGGTTCAAATAAGAATATGAGTGGCATTGAGGAAATTTGGAATTAATTCTGATTCAAAATAAAACGAATCACAATAATTCAGGCTTCGTTTGATTAGAAAAAGGGGTGGGGCACCTGATTGCTTTTATGAATGTTAAAACGTCCCCATGAAACGTGAAAAAACACTAAAAATCCCACACAATAATAATAATAAATTTCCCAAAATTTTCAAAAATCATTGTACGAATTCCAGATAAACTTTATTCAAAGGAGGACAAAATTTTCTTTATTGGGATAAAGTATTGAAATGTACTATTATGCGCTAAACGAATAAAACTGGATTCAATAAACTAATGTGGGAAAATTGTCGCGAAACGCGGGGCTCCCAAATGGTCCGTATTTTCATTACCAGTACTTTTTTAGGAAATTTTTATTTTTAGATTTTTCTTTGAAATTTTGCAGAAACCACCTCCGGAGGTAAATTTTTGCGGAAATGGTCTAGAAACCTACCATGAACTTTTCTGTTAAAAAATATTGGTATTCAGTTTACGGACCATTTGGGCGCCCTGGAAAGGTGAAAAAACTATAAAAAGCACATAAAAATTAAAAACGCGAAAAAATTAAAAACTAAATTCGCGAAAATAAAAAATCACTATACGAATTCCAAATACACTCTATTGAAAATTTCACAAAATTTACTATATTGGGCTAAACGATTCATTAAATCCATTTAATTAAAGTGGAATTCATTTAATTAAAGTGAAAAAATCGCCTCGAAACGCGGAAAAATGCTGAAAGCCGTTAAAAATTCAAAACTCGCAGAGGGCAAATTTTACTATATTAGGCTAAAAGATTTAAACCAGAATTCTTTTAAGAATACCAGAAAATAATCTCCATGGAGCACGAAAAAAATTGCTAAAAGCTACGGAATGTAAAAAATCATAAAACTGGCATTAAAATTCGCTAAAAATTCAAAAACTGAAGAGTACAAAATTTGCTATATTGAGTTTAAAGTTTGACAGCACATTCCGTTTTCGAATTTCAAAGAAACACTTCGAAATACGAACGAACTCTAAAAATCGCATAAAAGTTTTTGCGACATACTCAAAATGCTCGAATTTCGAATAAACTTTATTAAAAAGACGATAGAGATATTCTAATGAGCTAAAAGTTTGAAACCCGATTATTTTTCTAAGGGGGAAAAACCCAAAACTCCAATAAAATCTAAAAATTAAATAAAAAATGTTTATTAAAAAAATCCAAAAACGGGCTTCGAGGGCCATAACTTCAGACATATACAGTGGTGGTCAAAAGTTTGGACATTTTTTGAAAGTTTCATGTTTTTCAACTTTGTGTGCTTGTACAATATATTAATTTTAACTTAAATACAAACGTTTAGATATCAAATTGAAGGTAATTTAATGAAGAATTTAATAATAAAACAGTATTACAATATCTGTATTACAAAAAAAGTTATGCTCATTTTAGTAGAACAAACAAACACAAATCGTTTTGAATAAGGACGTGTTTTGTAATAAAAGCGTACTAGCCAATCATAAACACTGTTCTGAGGACCAATCAAATGTCTGTAACTATAGTTTAGGTTATTTGGATGGTAAAAGAGTTATGGTTGTGGAAATATTTTGCGGAATGATGCATACTAGTACAATTAAATAGAGTATTGCTGTTTTTGAATATATAAAGTCCTTTTTTAATTAAACTAATTTTAAACAATGTCATCAACAAGAAGAATTAATTGGACATCTGCAAAAAGAAGCCGAATTGTCATATTGAGAGAAAATGGCCTCTCTTATCCTGAAATTGCAAGACAAGTTGGTAGTTCAGTGACTTGTTCTGGTGTACGAAAGTTCTGTTTACGTTATGAAAAAACGAAATCAGTGGAAAATAAAGCCAAATCAGGTCGAAAAAAAATGCACAAGTGCTACTGCCGATAGAAAATTAAACGGATATGCCTTCAAGATAGAAAAATTTCATCAGATGCCATTAGATGTGAAATGAATGCAGCGGGTATTGCAGTAAGTTTAAGAACAATAAGAAGAAGGTTAACAGGATTTGGACTACAAGCTAGAATTCCAAGGGAAAAACCATATTTAAATCAAAAGCAACGCAAAAAACGAGTTAAGTGGGCAAAAGAACACATTAAATGGTCAGAAAATCAATGGAAGCAAGTAATCTGGAGCGATGAGAGTAAAAAAACGCTCTTTGGTAGTGATGGTGGAAAATACGTGAGACGTAGAGTGGGAGAAGCACTTCATCCTGACTGCATTGAAGTAACTACAAAAAACCCAACAAATGTCCTGATTTGGGCATGTATGTCTGCAGGTGATGTGGGTCTAATTCAAGTGATTGATGGCATCCTGAATGCCAAAAAATACATCGAAACTGTCCTGGAACCAAAATTGATACCTTCCATCAGGGATCTCTTCCCCAACAACGCACCATTTATTTTTCAGCAGGATTCAGCTCCATGCCACACAGCAAAAGTATGCAAAGCATGGTTTCAAAATAAAGCCATAGATATATTACCATGGCCAGGAAACAGCCCTGATCTCAATCCAATTGAAAGGCGACGTTTGAAAATTCTTGTACGAAAAAAAGTCCATCCAATAAAAGACAACTTATTGAAGCTATAATTGATTCTTGGCACCATGTGATTACGAAAGATGAACTCCAAACATTCGTTCACTCGATGAAAGACGCTGTGAAGCTGTCTTAAAAAGTAAGGGTTATCCTACTAAGTATTGATTGTGTAAGTATCACTTTAAAAAAATGCAAATCTAAGATAGATCTTACTATTAGTTGCATAACTTTTTCTGTAATACAGATATTGTAATACTGTTTTTATTATTAAATTCTACATTAAATTACCTTCAATTTGATATATAAACGTTTGTATTTAAGTGAAAATTAATATATTCTACAAGCACACAAATTTGAAAAACATGAAACTTTCAAAAAACGTCCACACTTTTGGCCACCACTGTAGGTGCTTTCCTTCTAAATCTTGAGATCTGCGTCCAGCTATCACTTCAGAACACAGGAGACAGACACACACAGACAGACATCTGTAATATTAGGGTTACAATAAATTAAGCATTGAATTTTTAAGTAAGATACTACGTTCCATTAAAAACATACTTAGTATATGGAGCATGTGTTTAACTGTATATCATCAATAACAAATATCGAAAAACGATTAGTTAAGTTAATTTTGCATATATACACTAAGGTATTTAACAGCATTTGTTATAAAAGAGATAATTAGGTTATGTAATACATCGATAATTTGAATGCCAATCAAAATGATTAACATTTTTTATTATATAATAGGATAATAAAATTGAGTTCGGAAATTTGAATATGAAAAGATGTTTTGTATTCTTATTATAATTCCGTAAATTGTTAAGGAATGTGATTCGCTAATTACGTAGCATGCTTATTTGCATTAATTCAATGATATTTTTTATTATTTATAAAAACATTAAAGGAAAATTGGATTTAATTTTTCTCTTATCATTCTTGATGCATTAGTTATAAAAAGTTTTTATATAAACTGCTCATGATTTTCTTCCGCTATAAAAATGATGCTAAATTATAAGAATGATACTAAGTCTATTCACTAAAAATGGATAGCAATTGCGATGGGTTTTATATAGCTGGTTATTTATCAGGCAGATACATTGAAGATCGTTTATGAGAAATTGTTGTAACGGCCGCTTCTCGATTAAAACAACATAAATAATGCGGAGCACGGGTGTACAAAACTTTTGCCTGTGAGCGTCTTTTCGACACTATTTCCAAATTACTTTTTCTTATTTATTCGCAGAATTTCTTTCATTAAATATGGCTAATATTACTATTCAAAAATAGTGGATGCTCTACCGCAGGAGGGGCCGCTCATTGGACTTCCCTGATCTAAAAGTTGTTTCGATTTTTTTCTTTTTTTTTTTTCAAAGTTAAACTAATTTATAATCTCTAGATATAGATGGAAAAAATTCGTAAAATATCCTATGTGCGGAAAATTCCTTCACAATTTTTAAAAGAATTTTCGCCTTATTTAATTTCAGAAAGTTCAGCGTGGTGTTTACTAAGTCCCTTATTTAAACATTAAATAGCAATTTTCCAATAATAAATAGCGGTGGCAGACTCCTCGAAAATTCTAAGACGTCGTACGCGCTTTGGACATCCTACATAAGGTTTTTTGAGAACACTTTTAATGTATGCATGTGTATCGTCTGTCTAAAATAAGTAATCCGATGAAGGACGCAATTTTAGATGGATTTATTTCTTAATTAAAGCTACAATCACTACTAGCTGCTAGCTGAATCTAGTTTTAATTAAATAATGTATTTTCATCACCATTTGTGTCTGTAAGCGAATTTATTTCTCCGTAGCATCACGAAAGATTTCAACATGATCGGCCATCTTATTGTAGATGGACACTTTGTGCCATATTTATTTTTATTTATTTATTTATTTATAATTTTTAACCAATTTATAGTTTTTCAGTAAATATACACATTTGAAAAAAAATAGTTCAGTTTTTAATTAAATTATGTTTGTCAATCTAGAGCATTAATGATGTCATGGTTTTCTTTGTAGAATATGTAGAATTTGCATTTCATGTGGACTAAAACGAATTTTTAAAAAAAAAAATAATGTTGAAAAATATTTTTGATAGAAATTGTTTACTTTCAAAAATTCAATTCCCGTTAGAGAGACATGTAAATATTATTTTATAGATATTTGGACTATTATTGTTAAATAACATAGATATTTTAGATTTCAACAAAATGTATTTATTAGATGTCTTATTACATTTCCATGTAACATAAAATTAAAAGAATAATTTACTTTATTCACTTGAATATTTTCACTTCAATAATTTCACTTGAATAGTCACTGGAATCGTCTTCAACGGGAATTGGTTCATTCAACTTAACATGAACTAATTAAGATATAGATAACTAAGTAAGATGATTTAGCGCCCCCTAGTTGTAGAAATTGAAACTAAACGATATTAAAGCACTTGCGTAGGACGCCTGCTATACAATGTCGTAGGCATCGGGGACGAGTGTCGGAGATACTTTCGGAAAGAGATTTGTTTAGAACAGAATGCGCGCCGAAAATGACTATTTTTATCGAAACTGCAAAAGAAAGTTACAGATTTACGGGCAACGCCGGACGGATCAGCTATTTTTAAATATATAATTTTCATGAATTTATCAATTATTTATATTATGAAATTAAAAGAAAAATAAATTATATAATCTTTATATAAAACTAAAATCCCTGGGCCACAGACAGAAAAATTGACTATTGAATATTTCGATTTTTTTTTATTGTGATATTCCCCTCAAATGTATAAATGCTCTAATATTCCAGCGATGCATTAACATAAATATTCTTATTGTAATTTTTGTATTTTAATAATTAGTTTCTTCAATGTAACAGTCTCTCTTCAAGTTCTTCGCGTGACTAATTGCTTTTATCATTAGACAACGCATTTTAAAGTTATTTATTAATCTTCCAGATAGAGAATCTTGGGCAGATATTTCAGTACTTTCCTTGGTTACAATAACTCACTATTTTCAAGAATCCTATACTATCAAAATGCACGCTAAATTGCTACTCAACTTTTTCTTCCCTCTTTTTTACTCCATTTTCTCTGCTGTGTTAATTTATCTATTTCAAAAACGGCAACCCACGTGCCAGAAAGCCAATTGCCACCAATTTTTCGGAAAAATATTCTTCGTCTTATATAATGAAAGAAATTCTTAGATTAAATAAAGCTAAAATAACTATCCAGAAAAACGGGTGACAGTTGTCTATCTGACACCCGAGGGCACCAGCCTGGATCTAGTTTCGGAAAAGTACTTCACACATTGCGCATTTATTTTTATTCCTGATCTCTTCTGACAAAGGAAGTGAAGTTGGAGGTTTCAAGAACATTAAATCATGGGTTATCAAAAACTCAACGGTAGACTTCACAGTTACAGATATTTCTGAATAGTAGTAACTAATATTCTAGACTGTTTCCAACTTCTTTAGACTCAGAATTTCTCTCATCAAATAAAGCGAATACCATAAAGTATTCGAAAACTGTTGTAGCTTATTTTGATTTCAATATTGGTAGCTCATACAGTGGTAGCACTCTGCGGTTTTGTTGTTAGAAATCCCTGATCTGAAACAGTGATGGAACAGTGGCGTAGCATTTAGGCGATTCTCACCACTAAATTTTAATAGTATTCTTCGTGTTATAAAATCTCTGAAACTCTGTCTTTAAATAAGAAAAAGAGTACAATTTAAATTTAACGTTGTCAATTGCTTCTCTGCTGCGCCACTGTTCCATTACTGCTAAAAATACTTATTCACAATAAATATTAATGCTAGTATGAAGCTTGATCGCAAATTAATTTCAGGTTTTTCAAGTTGTCAATATTGGCAAAAGGTGTTACAACCAGGACCTTATTACAGCCGGGGCAAACCTCCAACAGTAAAAACTAATAGACATTTTTGCCTTATTTATCATAGAAACTTTGCAGGAATAAGGCGTTAAAATAAGGTAAAAATTACTATTCATAATTCCTGATGGAAGTTTGGCTTGGCGGTAATCAGGGCCTGGTTACAACATCATGTTCTCAAAAGCATCCCCACCACATCATTTTCTTGATGATAACATTTACTTGCGATGGATTTAAATATTGAGGGTTACGATCAATTGAATACCTGTGGTTCTGAAGGTTCATTTCAGCCAAGGTTTATCTACAAATAAAGAGTTTGTTAAATTTCGGCCTTTATAATTTTTAAATGACTCTTACGTTGATTATTTGAATATGGTAATCGATGTTCCAGAACTTGATGGTGCTGTTTAATATGTAACATTTTCTCATCCCATAGGTGCCAAAGGTTGCTGATTTTGAATAACACTAGTTTTTAAAATTTTCTTCACCTTAATTAATCGTAGATTTCTGCGCAGAACCTGCGATTATTTAAAGAGAAGAAAATTTTAAGGAAAAGTGGTATTAAAAATCCGTAACTTTTGACACATATTCCTTCCTATTTCAAAAAAAATTAACTTGATTCAATTGAATGATTTTAAGATGTTTACCATACAGCCTTAAAATTTAGGCGTCCAAGAATTTTCATTAGAGAGGTAAATATAATTTTAACTTTCTTTTCCTTTTTAGAAATAAAATGATGTCCAGAGACTATTAAATCATCTTTACTAAGTGATCTAAAACTTTACATAATGTGCAAAAATATAATAACCGTATATTATTCTCAACATGCATGTTTATTTTAAACGACAAAATGATAGCAGTAATTTCAGAATTTGAGTTATTTGATTAAATGAAACTACCTACTATTATGTTTTATGACATAAGATAACGTGCTGTAAATAATGTACATTTTGTTGCATTATCTTAAATAATATGAAGTTTAAATTTTCTAAGAAACACTTTCTCTTGTCTAAATTCATTTTATTTACAATCAATTGTTATTTAAAAAATAGTGGAGCATTTTCCTAACAGTTCAATAACAGTTCATTAACATATACATTCAGATTAGAAATTTAGTGAAATGCCTTTTTTTTAAATCCAAGAATATAAAGCAATATAAAAAAGACATTCAAATAAAATATAAACACAATAGAGGTTAAAGCACTTTCCTAAAAGAAAAGAAAACATCTAAATTTTTATTTCAGCAATAGGAATAAAAGTTTTTCAATTCAGACGTGTAGATGCGTTTATCTCCCCAGAAACTGAGGTATAAAGTTCTGTGTTTCAATTTTCTGTTCGTAATATTGTTAATACTGATATTTTATAAACGTCTTCATATTTTCAGAAAGTTTTGATTACGGAAGCAAATGGAACGTTAAAGACTTCATTATTAAGTGTGCTTTTGCATAATTTTAAAATGTATTATTAAACTAGACTAAGCGTTCACCCATTTTTTATACGTCTTTGTAAAATGCGATAAAAGCAGAGTCACACTTTTAAAATTGCTTCCTAAAAATTAACTAAATGCATTAGAAAATCATGTCACGCAATTTACATTATTTAGTGAGCCGGTTGCATAACTGACAAGTGTCGTAGAAATACATTTCTAATTAGTAATATTAGTTTTATTTAATTGAAGAAAATGTGTCATCAAATAAGACGAAGATTACCATTAAAAAAATGTCGTGCGAGAATTGGCAGCTATGCAAATAATTTATAAAATTATCTCATGTTGCATTTTACGACTTTTCAATGCACGTCTTTAATACCATATGACAAAGGTGTCCAAATTTGCGCCAATGTGTTGCAACTGTTTCTGAATAGCAATCCTCACCGTATTGAAATAGAGAATTTCACGTTCACATAAGGTAACGATTATTAGTAGGATAAAATGGTAACCCGTAGGAGTAAGGCTGTTAGAAAATTTTTCACAATTTCAATAGAAAATTACTTATGCAGGGTTGCTACGAATCAGGGAATTTTTCAGAGGTAACACCAGGATTTTCTTATAGCAAATCTCACCTGATGTAATCGCGCGATTACACAAGCCAAGTTTTTCTTATAAGGAATTACTTGTATGTACCCTAAAAAATTTCCTCATCTGTGGTAACCTTGTTATGGAAATTTGTAACGTGGCCTTTGGACACAGTGTGGTTTTACAAGTCATTCATAACGACAAGTTACGTTTACAGTCCCAATAACGATTATTAAAATAGTTAATTTTTAGTCATAGAGGAAGTACTTATACTATTACTCTAATGATTTGAATGAATTATAATACAAGAAAACTCTCCCAATTTCAATTTTACCCCATTCTCAAACTTAGACAAAAAAAAACTAAGGCTCTAGCAGGGCTCGGAAGTAGCGCGCTACAAGTAGCGAAACTACAGTAGCCGCTACTTTTTCTTTTAGTTTGTAGTGTAGCGCGCTACATTAAAAAAAGTGTAGTGTTCCGAGTAGCGCGATACAAAATATCAGTAGTTTGTTGCGAGCATCGCCTCTACTTTTGACGCTACTTTAGGAGGAAGAAAAAATGTGCCAATCTTCAAATCACGTAATCATAACTCGTTTATTTTGTACGAAAAATGTTTTCTGCAACAATTTGCGAATGTCAGCGACAAATCACAGTTGTAGTGTCAGATTTCTCCATACACGACAGGCACGGTCACATATGAACTGTCATTTTCACAGTTTGGGTGTCGTGTACTGTCATTTAAATCCATAGAAATATTCTCAATATAATGTATTTTTATACGACTACGATTGTTTTTATCAAAATATAGTCGTCTGGCTATGTTAAGTCTTTATCTGGCTAATTTCTTTTCCCTTTTGCTTCCCACCCCCAGCAAGCAAAAAAATGTAAAATCTTTAATTTAAAAAAAAGAAAAAGAAAAAAGAAAAGAAAGAAAGAAAAAGAAAAGAACGGATTCATCTAAACATAAATCATTTAAACTATCCCTAACCTTTCAAATTCACGCTTTCCCCTAGTATCATACAAAAAAATTAAAATATTTTTAAATCTTTATTTTTATACAAGAACAAAATCTTTCACTCCATTTATTGCTCTCTAATTCACAATAAATAAACATTATTTCCTTATCCCCAAAATTTACGTTTCCCTTTGTGCACCTCCTCCAGCATACAGTTTCAAATATTTAAGACTTTTTATTTAAAAAAAATGGCCACATTCGTTTCTACCTAATAATAATAATAATACCTTTATATAAGTAATCATCTAAATTGTCCCCTAACCTGCCGTAATTTACTCCCCCCCTACCCCAGCATACAAATAAATCTAAAACCTTTAAGTTATTTTTATTTTTATATAAAAAAAAATCTTCTGCCCTAAATAGTGCTCTGTAATGACGATAACTAATCAGTAATATAAATTATCCCCCTTCCCCTAAAATCTACCCCACCTCTCCATATACAAAATTTAAAACTCTCCTTTTTTTTTAAGTTCCGTATTCTTTGCTGTCTAGTAACATTAAATAAATAATCAATCATCTAAAATATTCATTCCCCTTCAAACAAAATTTCTGCTCGTTTCTTGTCAGTTTAAAATTGTTAGAACTCTAATGAAAAAAAAAATATATATTCGAAAAAGCACAGAAAAAGAACAAGTACATCATTTTATTATTAGAGAAAAGCGCACTAGGAAGTAATGATTTCTGCCTTCAACAAACTAGCAGCTGAAACGTAAAGAGTCACCATGGCCGTGATGTAGTATTTACTGGATTGGCTAATAAAACCGCAAAGTACTCACTCATCAAAAAAATTAATTTTCTTGCTGGCAACCCTTTGTCTTTTTATTCATTATTAGATCTTGCGTTTCAATGTGGGGATTCTTCTTTTGAGATTGATGTAATAGAATGACAGACAAAAATATTATAGAACTGCTCTGATCGGCATATAATGAATATTTTGAAGTTATAGAACAACAAGAAAGTGGTAATTATTCTGTAACATGTAAACTTTGTCCAATTAATAAGAAGTTATCAGTATCAAAATCATCTGCTTACAACCTGAAGTTCCAAATAAAGGTGCGTTAGCATTTTCTTTATTAATAATATTAATTACTGGATCGCATCCCGCATCGAGTATCTAAATCATTATTCATTAAAATTCATAAATCATTAACAAGAGTGTTTTCGAATTAAGATCCCTGGTTCAGAAAATATTCTTATCGAACTGTTTATTATCGCAATTTTTTTTTTATTAATACGTCTTTTGATCGTTGTGAAATATTTGTCCAATGTATGCAACCAAATTAATTTACTGCATATTTCCTTTTGAAGATCCCAATAGATAAAATCAAGGTGGTTGCAAATAAAAATATATTATTTTAAAAAAATGCCTAAGAATGCTTAATTTTATTTTTATGGCTATTTTTTTTACTTTAGCTGCGCAGGTTTTTTTATCGCTAAAATAATTGATTTAAAATGTTTTATATTTGATTTGATATTCGTTAGCTTGCTGCTTTAATGAAATATCTTTATCTTTGTCTCCAGAATGAATCTGAAGCCCCTATGTTGAAATTCGGGTTTTCAAAGGGAATCAAACAAAAAGAGATAGAAAGGAATATAAAAGCTAGGATTTAACTTATGCAAGTCTATATGATCTTGTTCAATTTTTAAATTACTTTCAGGAACTATATTTAAATTGTAAAGAAATAGAACTATTTAGCTCTATTTTTAAAACATAATGTATATTCAAATTTACCAAGGGCTATCCGCTCTTAAGGTTGTTCTCAAATCTAAACTGGCTACTTTATGACATATTCTTCTTTAATTCATTTTGGTTCGGAAACGCATCAAAATGCAGGTGTTCTTATTCAGAAACTTTGTAACCGAAAGACGTTTTCCATTATTCTTTATTTATTTTATTTTTTTTGTAAAGACAGAAGATTTTTCAGAAAACACTGTCAAAGTCGGCGTTTTCAACCGAATTTCCGACGCCGCAGCAGGGGAAAGGTAAAAAAAGTGACACGAATCGCTTATAAACCGATAAGCAATTTATTTATTTAAAGAAAATGGAAAACTCATTTCGATTCTAAATCGCTTCCATAGTCAAGCCTGGCCAATTTTATGCCTTTGTATTTTAAAATGAGTCCGATAATGTGTCAGAAAGTTTCCCGTTGTTGAGCAAGGAATTTGAGAACCACCTTAAGCGCTAATGTGCTATATCACACTCTCATAAATTTGTAAAATTATTACAATTTTTGTTTTCGAATTTCCTCTTTTTAACACTTTCCAACATAATTAAAAAGCGTCTATGAATTCTCTTTGTCTGCCTGTCCGTGCTCTAACTCTCGTAAATATACTCGGATCGCCATGAAATGTTTATATGTTATTGATGTTTACCATAGAATGTTCCGTATCGAAAATGAAGTGTGTAGCTTTTATATCTAGCTTACAGAAACATTCAAAGGAATTCTGTTACATTATGGTCTATGGGGAAAAATCGTTTGCGGTACATTTAATTAGCGATGATAACTAAAGTAGCGAAAAGTAGCGAAGTAGTGACTACTTTTGAAAAGTAGTTTGTAGTCGCTACTTTTTAAAACAAGTAGTTGTAGTTGTAGCTAACTACATTTTTCTAAAGTAGTTGTAGTTGAAGTTCGCTACAAACAAAAAGTAGTTTTTCCGACCCCTGGGCTGTAGAATGGCTATAGCAATTCTCTACAACAGTACTTGTACAAAAGAAATAAAGTTCAATGAAAATGTAATACTGAACTCTGGCTATCTTATATGTCCGTGAGATTCGAATCAACTTTATTTGGAGCACAAAAATAACTCTTACCAAACTGAAAATTCGCTGGCTTCAAAATTTTATAGAAATCACTGTTCTTTAAACACCTTAACAGTGAAGTTGGATCTTCGAAAATGGCAGTTCATACATATTGTATATTGACTTCAGAAGTGCTAGGTGGGATCAATTGCAAACATTGTAACATATATAATTCTTCCATCAGACAAATCGAATAGTACCAATAATCAATACTGAACTACAAAATGTTTGAATGAATTCCGATATCTAATGTCTAATAATTTACGGGCAGAATTTTCCAGTACGAATTGGTTTTCCCGAATGGAAGGAAATTTCCGTACAACCTAATCTATACTAATATTATAAAGGAGTAATTCTTGTTTGTTTGTTTGTAGGGGGTAATCTCTGGAACTACCGAACCGATTTCAAAAGTGATGGTGACAAATTGATGGTGACAACCCCTGCTCCAACATAGGCTATATTTTATGTCGGTGCCACTAACTAAAATTGCGATTTTTCAGTTATCACACTGGCTGTCAAGCCCTGAGAGCTTGGCAGCCGGTTCTGTATGTATGTATGTACGTACGTAATGCGATAACTCTTCATAGAAATATCCGTTTTCCTTCAAATTTTGTTTATAGGTTCACTGTGTTAAGGCGCTTCCCTGATTAGTTTTCGGGATTGATTGGTTAAGTATAAAAGGGGGGAACAAGGGGCTAATTCCCCCCCCCCCTTAATTTATATAAATGGGTTTTTCATGCAGAATTATTCCGTTTTCCTTCAAATTTTGTTTATAGGTTCACTGAGTTAAGGCGCTTCCCTGATTAGTTTTCGGGATTGATTGGTCAAGTATAAAGGGGGGGGGGGGGAACAAGGGTCTAATTCCCCCCTCTTAATTTATATAAATGGGTTTTTCATGCAGAATTATTCCGTTTTCCTTCAAATTTTGTTTATAGGTTCACTGAGTTAAGGCGCTTCCCTGATTAGTTTACGGGTTTGATTAGTTAAGTATAAAGGGGGGGGGGGCTAATCCCCCCCTTAATTTATATAAATGGGTTTTTCATGCAGAATTATTCCGTTTTCCTTCAAATTTTGTTTATAGTTTCATTGGGTTAAGACGCTTCCCTGATTACTTTTCGGAATTGATTGGTTAAGTATAAAGGGGGGGAACAAGGGGCTAATTCTCCCCCCCTTAATTTATATAAATGGGTTTTTCATGCAGAATTATTCCGTTTTCCTTCAAATTTTGTTTATAGGTTCACTGTGTTAAGGCGCTTCCCTGATTAGTTTTCGGGATTGATTAGTTAATATAAAGGGGGGAACGGGGGGCTAATCCCCCCCTTAATTTATATAAATGGGTTTTTCATGCAGAATTATTCCGTTTTCCTTCAAATTTTGTTTATAGGTTCATTGGGTTAAGACGCTTCCCTGATTACTTTTCGGGATTGATTGGTTAAGTATAAAGGGGGGAACTGGGGGCTAATCCCCCCCCCTTAATTTATATAAATGGGTTTTTCATGCAGAATTATTCCGTTTTCCTTCAAATTTTGTTTATAGGTTCACTGTGTTAAGGCGCTTGCATGATAATTTTCGGGATTGATTGGCTGAGTATAAAGGGGGGAACGAAGGGGGGGGGGTCTAATCCCCCCTTAATTTATATTAATGGGTATTTCATGCAGAATTATTCCGTTTTCCTTCAAATTTTGTTTATAGGTTCACTGAGTTAAGGCGCTTCCCTGATTAGTTTTCGGGATTGATTAGTTAAGTATAAAGGGGGGATCGGGGACTAATTCCCCCCCCCCTGAATTTATATAAATGGGTTTTTCATGCAGAATTATTCCGTTTTCCTTCAAATTTTGTTTATAGGTTCACTGAGTTAAGGCGCTTCCCTGATTAGTTTTCGGGATTGATTAGTTAGGTATAAAGGGGGGGGATCGGAGGGCTAAACCCCCCCCCCTTAATTTATATAAATGGGTTTTTCATGCAGAATTATCCCGTTTTCCTTCAAATTTTGTTTATAGGTTCATTGGGTTAAGACGCTTCCCTGATTACTTTTCGGGATTGATTGGTTAAGTATAAAGGGGGGACGGGGGGATAATTCCCCCTTAATTTATTTAAATGGGTTTTTCATGCAGAATTATTCCGTTTTCCTTCAAATTTTGTTTATAGGTTCACTGTGTTAAGGCGCTTCCCTGATTAGTTTTCGGGATTGATTGGTTAAGTATAAAGGGGGGGGGGACGGGGGGATAATCCCCCTTAATTTATATAAATGGGTTTTTCATGCAGAATTATTCTATTTGCTTCAGAATTTGTTTATAGGTTCATTGGGTTAAGACGCTTCCCTGAATAGTTTTCGGGATTGATTGATTAAGTATAAAGGGGGGAAACGGCGGCTAATACCCCCCTTAATTTATGTAAATGGGTTTTTCATGCAGAATTATCCCATTTCCTTCAAATTTCATTTATAGGTTCACTGTGTTAAGGCGCATCCCTGATTAGTTTTCGGGATTGATTGGTTAAGTATGAAGGGAGGAACAAGGGGCTAATTCCCCCTTATCTATACTAATATATAAAGTAGTAAAGATTGTTTGTTTGTTTGTTTGTTTGTAGAGGGTAATCTCTGGAACCACTGAAGCGATTTTAAAAGTGATGGTGGCAAATTAATGGTGACAATCCCTGCTCCAACATAGGCTATATTTTATGTCGGTGCCACCACCCCTAGGGGGGTGCAGGAGCGAAAAACGTTCTAAAATTTCGATTTTTTGTATACTGAAGGAGATAGAAGCATCAAATTTGGTATGGTAGTTACTTATAACATGTAAATGCTCTCTAAGAACAAATTATAAAAACATTCGAAATTTAAAAGGGTGAGATGAGGAAGAAGCGTTCTAAAAACATTCTAAATTACAATTTCTATGGAATCTCTGAAACTACAGAACCGATTTCAAAAGTGATGGTGGCAAATGGATGGTGACAGTCCCTGCTCCAACATATGCTGAATTTTATGTGAGTGCTACTACCCGCAGAGGGTGCAGGAGCGAAAAACCTTCCAAAATTATGATATTTTCAATACTGAAGGAGTTAGGAACTTGACATTTTGTATGGTCGTTACTTACAAGATTTAAATGCTCTATAAGAACAAAGTCTAAAAAAATTCGAAATTTAAAAGGCTGAAATAAGCAAAAAATTTTCTAAAAACATTCTAAATTACAATTTCTATGGAATCTCTGGAACTACTAAAGCGATTTCAAAAGTGATGTTGGCAAATGGATGGTGACAATCCCTGCTCCAACATAGGCTATATTTTATGTCGGTGCCACTACCCCGAGGGGGGTGCAGAAGCGAAAAACGTTCTAAAATTGCAATTTTTGCGATGCTGAAGGAGCTAGAAACTTGAAGTTTGGCATGATTGTTATTTATAAGATCTAAATGCGCTCTAAGAACAAATTCTAAAGAAAAATGATCTAATGATTCTGCGATTTTTCAACTATTGAATTTCTAAAATTACCAAATTTCACCATAGAGTACCATAGCGAAACCTTCACGCGTAAAAAGATAATGATAAGGGCGACGTGTCCTGACGTGTATATTGGCTATAGCATGAGTCACAAATTATAGTATCCTTATTATTCTGTTAAAATATAAAAGTGAATTATGAAATGTCAATATTTTGTTTGATTAAAGGTTCGTTAAGAGAAATTGACCAGCGTAGCGGGCGTAGCTTGCTAGTAAATAATAAATCGCCAAAATCCCCCCCCCTTTTTTTATGCTTTTCTCCATTTGTCACCCCTCCACACCCAGTGGACAAAGTTCAAAATACTTAAAACTTTTTTTTTTATGATTATTATGTTACTTTATTTGAACAATAATTATATAATAATATAAATTCCCCTCCCCAACTCTGAACTGTTAGCTGTGAACTTTTCCTCCGCCACCCTAACACACAAAGTTTAAAAACTTTAAGATTAGATTTAAAAAACTACCCTCTTTGTTACTTTTTAGCAACGTTTAATAAATAATGAACCATCTGATTTACTTCCCACAAAATAAGGGGGACTTTCTACACACTGGGGGGACGGGTTGGTCAAAGCAAAACTTTTCCTCTCTTTCGCAGTTAGGCTTTTTTGACACGTGAGAATGTATGATAGAAAATATACTGATTCGAAAAACTGTTTTATGGTTGATTTTTGATGAGATAGTCAGTATTTGGAGAAATTCGTCAATCCTGATCTATTCTTTTAAACATTTATATACACTATATATTTATATATTATATAATTATATATTTATTATACATTTATATATTATATATACATTTATATATTTTATGCTATACTATATACATTTATATATTTTTTACACTTTATTAAGTTTATATTCATTTACACTGAATTTAAATATTATAAATCCATTCCTTGACCGGTTAGAACAATTCTTTGTCAAACAATTACCCCTTTTTAACGCTGTCTAAACACGATAATCATTCAATCACTTCTAGCTTAATAGGGAACAATCCTTAAGTGGGCAATAATATTCTTGATACGCCAAGCTGTATTATAATAGCCCTATTCACAATGTGACATCTGTGTGACGTTTTCTTGACAAAACAATGCTATAGGGGTAGGATACCATAGGATTGTTGTCTTCAATATTTTTGCCTGAAATTCGTTTGTCACCATATATTCCGAAAGATAATATTCGTCTTATGTAATCGCAGTCGTATAAGTGGTAGATTGGTGGTCCTACAGTTTGAAGATCCTTACCAAGCGTCATGTAAAAAAGGCAGAACCCGCTAATTCTCTGGATCTTTGATTCCAGTATTTTCGTAAAGAATATTTTCGTTCTATTTAATTGCAGATATTATGTTTTAATTAAAATAAATATTCTTATTTAGAAAAGTAGTAGTTAAAATTCTGGAGGTTTGGCAGTTATGCATAGGATACGTTTCATATAATAGATATTTTCTATGTCAATTCAATGACTATGTTGTTTATGTTAATTGAACAAATATTTAATAATAAATATATAAACATGAAATTTTTCCATCGTCACTAAAACAGGTTTTAAAGTATAACTGAATTATAATGTGATTAAAAATTAATATTTCAATTTATAATTATCTTTTAATTGCGAATATCAATAAAATTCATTTCTGAATAAAATTGTGAATTACTACTGTAATTATATAACATTATAGGTATAATTGCTTGAAATAAGTAATTCAGAACGGAAAGAATATGTCTGAATAGAGAAATGTATCTTAAATATACATTCATACTTTTCACTGTCAAGGAGATTTGATTAATTCATTTTGATCTATGATAACAGATAAAAAAATAATCGCACTGCAATAATCACTTTTAAGGGTTTCAAATTTCACATTTTTCCTCTTTTTAAAAAATTCGAGTACCATCCGGGAGAAAAAAAATCAAGTTACATTAACGCACATTTAAAATAATTCTTTTCCAACTAACCAGGAAAATTAAATAAAATTCATATAATTAAATCGTCTTTTTACAACCGTACATTCGTTTTCCAAAAATCAATCACTCTTATATGATTGCTGCAATTCTCGCTTCAAAAGATTTTGAGGCATTCAAGGAAGTTTGGCTCACGCACAAAAAAGGAAAAGGAAAAAAAAAACACAAAGAAAAAATTCGATGCAATATTCGAATAAAGCGAAGGAAAAATTCAGTGCATGAAACTTATTTTATTTTTTCTTTAAAGAAGATAATTTTGAAGTAATTGAAGTAAATTTCCTTTTGTTTTTACATATTGATTTATTCATTTCCTTTTTAATAAAGCTATTTTGAATGAAAAATATACACCAAATCTTAAATGAATCTAAAGAAATTAAAAGCCATCTCTACTAATCGAATTTGTAAAGACACAAAGTGCAATTTACGAAAATGTGATCACACCAATCTAGTAAAAAACTGCATAAAGAGGATATAGTTACCACTCTACTGCAAATAATGCCTACTAATTATTGATATGCATAAATTAAGCTTCGCAGGCTGTCTACATTTTAAAAAATGAAAAAAAATTCCGTTTTTCAAATGGTAACACCCACTTTTCACAATTTATTTGAGTAATTTGAATAAAATCAGCACTAAAAAGTACATAGTTTACATCGTCGGTACCATGTCAAACTATCGAATGTGAAAAAATGCATTTTCCATTACTTTTAAAAATGGACCTTGGTCACCACTAAATTTTAATAGCATTCTTCACCAGGGTTGCCAGATTGGCATTATTTTTCATTCCGAAATTCCGAATTTATACTATAAATTTAAAACAGATTTTTTTGCTTTGTTTAATGACAGAAATTTTTTGAATACTTTATGTAAAAATATTTCTCTCGAAATTTGTGATATGATTCAGCATTTCTAAATAAAATTGCCAAACTGGTTACCCTTTTCTTCTCAGATATTTTATTAGAATTGTACTAGACGAAGAATTCCAATAAAATTTAGTGGTAGCAATCGGCCCATTTTTAAAAGTAATGAAAAATGCACGTTATTGCATTCGATAGTTAGACATGGTAGCAACGATTATAATGTTTCTAAAATTTTCATAGAGTTAGTTACTTGAAAGAATTTTGAGGCATTTCTTGAAGTTTGTATCACGAACGAAAAATCTTAAACGAATCTTAAATCTTTAAACTAACTGAGTGTACGAAACTGTTTTCCATTCCAGACAGAAAATTTTAAATAATTGAAGAAAATTTCTTTTCGTTTTTCCATATTGGTTGATTCATTTGATTATTCATAATGCTATTTTAAAAATAACAAAAAATGAATAAAAACATTATTATATGAAAAGGAATACAACACCACATCTTCAAAATTTGAATGAAACACCATCTCTTGAACACCACAATTTGAAAAAAGTAATACTCCTCTTATTCAGTGACAGAATTTTTGCACCTGAATAAGTTTCTTTTGAAAAGAAAAAAAAGCGGCAACTCTGTGGCATGCGGGCCGCGTAGCACAGTAGCGACAAGACGGCAAAAATATCCAAAAATGAATTTTTTATCTAAGCACTGTTTCTAGTAGTTTTCTCATCTTTGATAGTTGAAAAATAAAGCTTTGCCTATTTCCGAAATATGATTCTTTTTTCTATTTGCGCTCGTACAAAATTGTCTAAAAGTGGTCGTTTTTAGAATTTTGGAAATTGGTTAATAATATTGTGGGCATTTTTCTCTTTGTGTACCGTTATTTTCAAAAATAAAATTTTAAAAGTTTGAGAGTATTTAACTACAATATAAAGGACAAGAAACCACAATTAACCCGTTCAAATATTGTATTGCTATAGGGAGAATTAAGGTATACAATATTCATATCATAAAATAACGAGTAATATTGACTGCCGAAGTTTTCAAAAAAGCTCTATTTGCCTCCGACATGGCTTGGCAATTTTTCTTATCTACATATATTCAAGAAACAGCTATATTAATTTCAGCAGCAATTATCTTGAATTGTGACCTTCGTACTACTTTCTTACCGGCAAATAAAATAAATTGTTTTATTAAAGGCCCATAATTCTCTCGATAATGATTAGATGTATCAATTAGGGATTGATCTTATTCGATTCCTTACACGACATTACATAAGAATTATCTCAAGCAACCCTAAACCTCATAATGTTTTGTCTTTTTAAACTTTTCAATTAATTTCTTATTTATTATTTTGATTTATTCCACTTATTATTTCGGTTTTAATTAAGTACATTTTTAATCGATGTTAGACAATTTTTGTGATATAATGGGATTAATATAAGTTTATTATACAAGTTTTGAGGCGAAATTTAGGTTTTCTCAAAAATACAGGGAAACTTTCGAATAAGGGACACCCATGGGACCGGAACGTTTGTTCCTTAAATAGAGGTGTCCCTTATTCGGAGTTTTTACATTTTTTAATTAATCGTTCAGAAAGGACATACAAAATAACAAAACATTAAGTGTTAAGTTTAATGTACCCGAAGGCTATAAATTACGTTAACCAAGTACAATAAATTTTAATTAATAAGAATCTTATATTCTATTAATAAGAATCTTATTTGAAATAATCAGTCAAAAGTGATTTTTTTGCAGATTTTAATTTTTCACTACAAAACTTTCTTTCTAATTGTTCATTTACCATACTTATAAATTTTCCTTCATTATCAGCAGTATTTACAAAAAAAGGTAATGAACTGCTTTGTGTATTTTATAGCATTTGTAAAGTTGTTTATTTCACACGTACTTCTCTGCTATATCTGATTATACGAGTGTCAATAATTAAGTTTATAGAAAGCGATAAACATTTGCGTATTGAAAACACTGTACCATAATTTTTAAAATATTCACTTTTAGCATCAATTCAATTTTTCACTGGAATAAAGTAATTTTCAAAACGGGCATTCCACTTAGAAATTTCAAGCACAGAAAGATGCAATTCATAGGTTTCGATAGCACCTACTTCCTACTTCAGCAGTATCTACTGCATTCTAAATTGGTAACCACACACTTGATTTTCGATGAATGGGAACAAGAAAAAATCTTTGAGTGCTAAATAAGGACAACAGTTAATCAAAAATTAACTTCTTGTTTCAAATAATTTATAGTTTGAAATGCAGGTTGCGAATTTGTAATGTAATAATGATAAATATAATGGAGATATGAATAAAAAGGAGGAGTCAGATAGTGCATTGTCGACCAGTTTAGATTGAAATAACTGAGGATGAAGTCACAAGATGGCAGGTGTTGTTTGTTTACAACGGACCAGTGCTTGATTAATGGCGAGGAATAAATGCCGCCCGGCGGCGTGGTTGGTAGCGGAGGCGACAGCCATGGTGATGGCCTTGGTTCGAATCCTGGGTAAGGCATGGATGCTATTGTGTGTACATTTAGTGCTGTCAACTTCCTTGTGTCAATCCCGTCCTCAAGAAGAAGATTTATGTAATTTGTAGAAGTCCTGTATGTATTTATGTGAATAAAAAATATGGGTCATTCGAAACAACAGCCGTGTATCTCAAAGGTCTCAAAGCAACCTCCTTCAAATGTCAAGTGCCGAGGAAAATTTCTGCAACTAAAAACGAATAGAAAAATTTGCCTTAGTTATAACAAAAATACGGCATGAATAAACTGTTTAAATACACTCATGTCCAAAATTAAGGTCAGAAACATAAAATCTGTGAAAACTGATGGACTATTCACTGTGTTGCCACGAAATTTGGCACAGTGGTATATTAGAATGGGAGAAAGAATACAGCAACATAACAATATGGAAAATATTTTAATTGTGAATTAAAATACAGGGTATATTAAAAAGTGTTAAATCATGAATCATAGATAAAGCATTTATCTCAGGAAAAGTATGTCTGATATGGAGTGTGACCACTGTGCACTGCTATACAAGCCTCACAATGAGGTCTCATACTGTGTAGGAGGGTGTCAATAAATGTTTGTGGCAACAAATCCATTTCTTCCAAAAGCGCGGTATTTCACTCCTGGCGGGTCATGGCAGGGGGGGGGGTTACGCTGTACAATGGTTCTTCCTAGACGATCCCAATGTCACCAGGAAGGCCAGCCTAGACCGCCACAGAGCAACGAAACCTGCACAGAATAGCTATTTGGCGTTAAGCGCACGACGACATAGCCTGGCAACGACTCCTCAGCTTGCTGATGACTTACTGCTGCGTCTGGAATAAGAATTTCCAGGCAGGCAGTATATAGACGACTAGCAGAGAGGGCATTTTACGTCCGGCATCCAGTCGTGTATGTCCCTTTTACTGCATCTAACAGGAGAGCCCAGTTGTTGTGGAGCCGAATACATCAGTCTTGGACACAACAAGAGTAGGAGTCGTGTTCTTTTCAGTGATGAGTCCGGATTCATCTCGGAGAGTGATTCTAGTCGAATCTTCATCTGGAGAGAACGTGGATCTCGCTATCATCCTTCCTACGTAAAATAATGCGACAGATTTGGTGGCAAAGGAATCCTTTTATGAGACGGCTTAATGCTGGGCTGCCGTACCCCACTGCACGTCTTCGATGCGGTTACTGTCAATGCATATCGCTATAGGGATGAGGTCCTTGAAGCCTATGTGAGGTTGTTCAGGGGTTCTGTAGGCCCAGACATCATTTTTATGGACGATAATGCAAGGTCACACAGTGCTCACTTTGGTGATGGTTTTCCTGAAGAGATTGATTTTCCTGATATTCGCCGTATGAATTGGCCTTCAAGATCTCTGGACCTCAATCCTATTGAACATGTTTGGGATGGTCAAGGAAGAGCCATTGCACAGCGTAACCTCACTCCTAAGACCATCCAGGAGTTAAAAGCCACGCTTTTGGAAGAATGAGCTTTGTTGCCTCAAACATTTATTGACAAACTCATAAACAGTATGAGAGCTCGTTGTGAGGCTTGTATAGCAGTGCACAGTGGTCACACTCCATATCAGACTTACTTTTCCCGAGATAAATGCTTTATCTTCGATTCATGATTTAACACTTAATATACCCTGTATCTTAATTCACAATTAAAATCCTTTCCATATTGTTATGTTGCTATATTCTTTCCCCCATTGTAATATACCTCTGTGTCAAATTTCGTGGCAACACAGTGAATATTCCATCAGTTTTCACAGATTTTATATCTGTGACCTTAATTTTGGACATGAGTGTAATTCGAAAATTTCTTTTCAAATTTACTGGTGGAAGTTTCCCTCGACAGTAATCATAATTCATTGACATGAGGATTTTTTATGTAACCTGAATATGGCGGAACAGTAGGGCCTGATTACAGCCGCGGAAACCTTCCACCAGTAAAAACGAATGAAAAGTTGTTATTTTATTATGAACGATATTCTTCATGAATAATTCCTTTACATAAGGAGGAAATTTCAATTAAAATTTACTGGTGGAAATTTTCACAGGCAGTAATCAAGTACTACGGGACCGGTTGCAGTCGAAGCTTCACCATTTTAGGATGCGTCAATTCATCTTTATTTATACTTTCATGATGAATGATGTGACTTTGCAAGTTTTCCAAGTTCAACAATTATTTCTGGTACACAAACTGTCGTATAGAAGTAACAATAACTGTTCTACAATCCTCCAAAACCACGCTTCTAATATCAGTTCGATTTAAAAAAAGAAATAAAAAACATTCATTTTCCAGAATTTATACGCCTCAAGGGATTTAGGGCATTTGAATACCATATTTTACGTAAAGTAAGGGTTGCCATTTTTAAACACGGATTTTCTTCATTAAATAATGCAAATGTCTTTTTACAAAAGATTATAAAATTCACTGAGGGATACGAAACATGTATTACTGGATACTCTTCGTGCACGAACAAGTTTTCTAGAATTTGTTCATTTTAAAATACTCAAAGAGTCGATTGTTGTTTTATTTAGGTTTCATATGAACAAATTCAAGCTTCTTCATCTCTTACGATGTCACAGGCATGCTTTGAAGCACCAGATTTATTTTTTTTCCTTGCACCACTTAAGACGAACATTATGTTGTTGATGTTTAAATTGCAGTGAATCCAAGGTGCACATACATTTTCTTTTTAAAAGAACATGCAACACTGAATGCACTTGGGTTCTCCAAATGTTTAAGAGGACTTAATTTCGTCATGTGTTACATGACAATGTAAAGTGTTCATTTGTTGCACAGCATCAATGTTTTTTGGAATCACAGCAGCTCTTGGTCGACCTTTACAATATTCAAGACTGAGATTACTACGTGTACGATGGACCTCTTTAAACCAGTTGTAAATAGTTGAATTAGATGGGGTGTCATCACCAAATGTCGATTTTTATTGTTCAATACATCATTTAGTAAAAACTCATACTAAATCATAGGTAATTCGACTCAAATCCAAGTTTTGCCAGTATCTTATTAACACATTTACATCCGAAGCGCATATATGCGTCCATTTCGGGAATTCGTTTTTTCTCAGAAAGTCCGATACCATACCGAAAATTCTGAAAGAAGGAATTTTACTTTAAGTAATTACGAAACATCTTTCATGACATAAAGCAAAAATTACTATTTACATTTTCAGGTATGAAATTGAAATTTCGGACTAAAAAGAAATCCCTGAAATGCACACTTTCAATGCAAAGGAGTTAACTTCAAAACAATTGATCTTGTAAAAGACTTTCCTTGAATTGCCAATGTGTATAAAAAATTCCAATTCTTAACAAATCGCCTGCACTAAAAGTTTTAATTTTTGTATTGCCCAATTCTAAAATCTTATGTACTCACCTACGTAGAGGTAAGATTTTACGATTTTATCACCCAAAGTTGTGTCATAGTTCAGTATCACAATAGATGCTTTGGTTCTTAAACTCTTTTCTGATTTTTTAAAAACTTTTTAATGTGTCTGAAAAAGCATATAAATAAACATACGAATTTCCGTAACTCGTTTATAAAAAAAATGAAAATGTCGTGTGTTACACAGAAGAATATTTGCATGCCAGCCTAATTTGTATATCAGATTTTTTTTTTAAGTAAAGCATTTATTTAAAAAATTAAAATGAATTTTTAATCCGTTATAATGTAAAATATAGCTTAACTGCCGCGGACCAAACAAACAAGTTTAGACCTAGAAATTTTAATTAATAAAATATAACTTAATTCTACGTGATAACGATTAGGCATTATTTTAGGAAAAATATCTAGTTCAAAACACGTTTAATTAATCCGCGGTTTATACGCCTGAAATTAGTGCAAATAAATAATAAATATTATAGATAAATTCAAAAATTTATCTAAATAAAGATAAATTTATTTCTTTTAAAGTAAAATAATCTTTTTTTCGCATAAGTGAAAAAAAGCACGAAAAGCGTATTATTTTCTATAAAAAGCAATAACAATTACTTCAAAATAATGAAATCAAACTTCTATATCTTAAAAGCAGTATAAAATTCAATGAATTGCTTTTAAATTGTACTCAACAAATTCTAGGATTATAGTTTTATTTATATACTTATTATACAGATATCAAAGTGTCGTTTTCTTAAAGTTTTTTTTGAAAGTATGTAAAATGTAGAATTTAAATTTGTTATACGCTACTTTTATGCGCTGAGGATTATTTATTTTATTCAAGTTTTCAAAGCAATATATATAATCTCAGCTTTAAACAAATCCTTTTCTCCTGCGAATTGCATTGATTTAAAATCTCCCTTTGAATAAATTCCTTTTAAATTATTTTTATTGTTCGGAGAAAATGTTTATATATTTTGATGTATAAAATCAGAAACATTTCTTCTGTAATTTTAAAAAAAGCAAGCAGAACGATATAAAACTTTTACAAAACTGATTAGAGCAAATCATGTTATTTAAGAGCTGTAATTGACGCTTTTTTAGCTTAGGAAGCAACATATATTTAAAATGTAATAAAATGAAGAGACGTAGAGGAAATAGAGTGGAATAATTTATATATATATATATATATATATATAATAATTATTTTTTATTTCCTTGAGGACATTTTAATTCTTTCAAAGATAGAGTAAGGAAATATGTCTTACTGTATGAATTTATTAACGAAACCCGGCAGAAGTTCTCACAATAAACAATAAACAATAACTCACTGAACTACCAAAGAAATGGATTTCCGAAAATTTTTGCCAATTTATTTTTAAAGATGATATAGTACTCAGTCTAGTTTATTGTTTGCGAACTGAACCTAAATTACGACGATGGGAGTGTTTTAACACAATCTTTTACATATTCTTCGTACTCTTGATTTACGTCAGGTATAAAAATATCGAATTATTCAGACAATTAGACGTATTTCAGAAAAACAAAATCTGCAGAATTTTTGCTCAGAACATGAATACACTGGTCGCTTTTGATCATATTTTAACAACTAAATATCCATAATTATGCACGAAACTTATAGACAGGCTTCCGCGATATTTATAACTCATAAAAATTTAAAAGTGTTCGGACGATAAGACGTACTCTTGATTTACGTCAGGTATAAAAATATCGAATTATTCAGACAATTAGACGTATTTCAGAAAAACAAAATCTGCAGAATTTTTGCTCAGAACATGAATACACTGGTCGCTTTTGATCATATTTTAACAACTAAATATCCATAATTATGCACGAAACTTATAGACAGGCTTCCGCGATATTTATAACTCATAAAAATTTAAAAGTGTTCGGACGATAAGAACTATTTTGATTTTAATATTAAACGACCCAACGCGAACTGAAAACTGATAAGAAAAAAACAGCCGTTTTACAACTACATATCACATTTTTTTTGCTCAGACATCGAAGCCATTATATTAGGTGTGCGGTTTTTTATATATTTTGAATCCATAAATGCCACATTCTCTCCGGAAATTTAAATTACATTTTGCTTTTATAATGTACAATCGTGGAAAAAAAGAACTGGACACCCCACACTAACTCTGCAACAAATTACAGTAGAAGGAAGTGACTGGTACCAAACGATTGGAAATAAAGTCTACTTTTAAATCAAGACTCCCGTATCATAGATCAGACTTGACAATCCGGAGAAAGTCTATGGGAGAAAATGTCCGCGGTAATTGCCAACATATTAATTGGCTTTCTCCGGAAAGTATCGCCGCCTGGTGGATACTACCGCACAGTTGACATGTTTCGGGCTTTTTGAACACCAGTATATTTTTAGAGAAAATGTTGTTCTTTTAAATCCCAGAATTCTCCGATCAAACAAAACAAAATTGTCTCTACTAAAAAACTGGTATCCAAAAATATAACAGAAAAATCTATAGAAAAATCTAGCTGGTCTGCTACCGCATAGCTGCCAACTCTTACGCTTTTTTCTTACCACTAAAATTTAATAGAATTTTTTTCCTCATGTAATCACACGATCTTGTCAATTTAATAAGATAAAATTTACTATAAAATTTTAGTGGTAGGAAAACTACTAGTTCATAAGCAAATGCATAGAACAAATGGAGCTGTAAAAAAATTTCGTGTGATTTCGTGTCGTAAATACTATTACTGACGATTGATGGCGCTAGTAGCAGGAAAAGTATAGCGGTCAAAGGCAACTTGCTGATTGAGAGGTCTGATACCGTAATTTCCGGCGTATAAGCCGCAGCTCAAAGAGTCGTTTTTCGACCCAGAAATATTATTTTATAATATGTAACTTAAAAGATCGCTGTAAATATTTAACTACAATTATTGAATGAAATTTCTGGGTCGAAAAACGACTCTTTGAGCTGCGGCTTATACGCCGGAAATTACGGTACTATGATAAGGAGGTCTTGTTTTAAATGAAGTATATAAAATTTGCTTAGGGGGCCATCTACATATAAAAACACACCCAAACTTTATTTTTTTCAATAGCAAGACCCAAATTTGACAACATACTTGAAATCTGCAGTTCAAACTATTCCTAGATACCAAATTTCATTAAATTCCTACGATTAGTTTCCGAGAAATTAATTACTTTATAATGAGCATATTTAAGTGGCTGTATCCAAATTGAAGTTCGGTACTCGATTGTTGAAATGCTGCAGAATGTCACTTCTTTTAATGTATTATGTTTTACCGATATGACCATTTACCTCACTTAATAAGTTTCGGTTATTGTTATATGCGGTAAAATAATGTTTACAAGTGTTGAATTATCTGATTTTAACACCTTGGGGACGAGAGACACGTATACGTGACGCATAAGATGCTCAGAATCCTTGATTTTCCCCACCACTTATTTTTTATTGTAAGCTTTGCGTTATTATATCTTAGCATTTCCACGATTCAATTAGACGAAAATTTCTGTTTTGAAAAACCGGTGTTAAATTATTAAAAATTCTGTAATAGACGCTCGTCACGAAGGGGAAAACCATAAGATTATTTGTAATAAAATAGTTTTAGAATATGTAAATGTTATTGGAATTTTACAGGTGGTTTTTAATGCTTTTTCTCAGATTTTGCATCTATTTAACTCGCTTTTTTTTTTAGTTTATTGGCAGAAACGTGAATAATATTGACAAATACAAAATTTAGAATAAAAGAAATAGTATAAAGCAACGTAAGGAATCAAAGTAAAAAAAAAAAAACGCAGATAAATTGTTTTTTATTCTGAAAATAAATTCAGACATTGCTTTTTTTCAGTATCGAAGGGGGGGGGGGTGTCTTGTTTTGAGATATGTTCGCAGGATTTATATTCCGATTTATTTGAAGACCTAAAACTAAATCTATGTTATAAAGACATCTGAATCACTTTACATCCGTTATTCTCCTTCGGAATAGGGTTAATAATTCTATGATTAAACCTATTCTGGTAGTTCATTTGAAATTTTACAATTAACTCATTAATGCCTTTTGGCAAGAAAACTTGCCATTTAAAATTTATTATTATTATTATTATTATTCGATTTATTTGCACACTGCTAGCGATTGGGAAATAATCTTGCCTATCAGAAAACCATCAAAATAACTTGTAATTTTTTATCAATTAGCCTGTTTAATCGAATAGATCTAAATACGAAAGTTATAGAAGAAAAAGTTTAATTATTTTAAGTTCGTTATTAATGGAATAAAAACTGAACATCCATACATATATGTAAAGATTACAATTTTTGATCGATATACAAAAGTAAATAAAAGTTTAATTAGCATTTTCAAGTAACAAACTAATACTTTCGCGGTAATATTTTATCTAACAACCATTTAGTGTAATATTGCAAACAATTTAACAAGATTTGAGTAAATTGAATTAATAAGTATAAATATCTCACTGATTATAATGTTTATATATTAAAGGTTTAAATGATGTAAATTGTTTTTGACCAAAATTTTGAAGATACCTAATGCAAGAATTATATAAATTTTTTCTCATAAATGCATCATCGGAATCTATTTAAAAAGAACAGAAAACATTTGACGAGTCCTACTATTTTGTGGAATACATTGAAATGAATAATTACGTGTATACACCACGGAATTAGCTTTGCTCTCAGAAAATTTATGTTTATTTGATTTTCACAGTTTTTTTAATTTTTATATGAACAATTATATAATTTTATGGATTTGACATGTTCTAAATCCGTGTTTCAAAATTAAAGATATAAAGCAAATAGAAAGATTTGTAATCATATTGTATTTTTCACCTAACATTAATAAATTACTATGTTTTCTGTCTTTTTTTCCAAATGCAAACATGATCTACAAAGACAATCTGGCCCACATAATAAAACCTAAAATCAACAGTGGAAGCAACTGGCAACCAAAATTTTAAAGTACTGATATTTATCTAAATAACAAAAATATGATTACTTCAAATAAGAAAATCGTAGAACTTTAACAAAAGAGTTGAAGAACATCGTGGGCTGGTTAGTACACAAAAAATTAAAAGGAAAAATCCTCAGCCCTACTAATAAGCCGCATTTTGTAATTAAATAACAAAAAGTGGAGGGAAGAATTTGCTAATATAATATATAGCAATTAGTTTTATCAAGAACTTCTTCCAATCTGCGTGGCACTGATTCAATAATGCTGTTAACAGTATCAGTATCTCTTTTAACCCTTTCGCGACGAGCGTCCTTAACAGAATTTTTAATCTTTTACCACTGGTTTTTTAAAACAGATATTTTCTTCTAACCGAATCGCAGAAATGCTGCCATTAAATAAGGCAGACTTTACAATAAAAAGTAACTGGTGGGAATAATCGTGGATTCTGAGCATCTTATGAGTCACGTATACGTGTCGCTCGTCTCCAAGGGGTTAATAGTTTGAGAAGCATGAGGAACAGATTTCCATAACTAATCAGTCGTTCTAATTCCCTGCAGGCGAACTTCATCATTCCACAGAGTCCGAACATTTTCCATTGAGTTCAATTTGGCTTCATTACTTCGCCATTCTAACTTCATTATGCAGTTCTCTTCGCACCAAGTTTTAACTACACCACTTCTGTGGATAGCACTATTATCCTGAAAATTCCAAACAAAATTATGAATTATGAACTACACTTAATAAATAATGATTTCTATAACATTAAAATTCATGTTTTACAACAAAATTTATATTTACAACAAAAAATGTTAATGAAATAAATATCTAAGTATATTCGCAAATATTCTAGCGTAAATTTTGTGAAAAGTTTTTTTATAAATCAAAACGTGAACAAATTGTAAATCGTTTATTTTTATTTTTAGTAAAAAATATTATAATTCTATGAAAGATTACAACCTGATAATAGCAAAAGTTCTGAAAACATACAAAACAAGGAAATATGTTGTTTTAAAATTTCTTATTAATATTGATATAAATATATATAGATATATATATATAGATAGATAGATGGATAGATAGATAGATAGATAGATTTTGTCTTAATTATTTTTCAAAAAACAGCGGTTATTATTTTTTTTAAATAAATCTACATGCATTTTTTTATACTGATTCGTTAAACAACTGATTCCTTAAAATCGTTAAACATGAAACAATTGAAAATTAATTTCATTACTGAATTTATATTGAAAATTTTCACTCAGTTCTTTAAAGATGGTCCAAAGGCGTGTTTTATCACTGTCGATGTGATATGTGTGCCAAAGCGGACAAGTTAAAGGAATTATATCTGCACACCTGTTATAAAAAGAATTTGTATTACAATTAAAAATAACTAGTTATTCTATAAAACCGAAATTAACTCTAATGCTATGGCATAGCATATAGAGAAAGTTGCTTTTTAAAATATTTTCCTAATTCATTTAATGAACGAATCAATAAACATTCTAGAGCAAGCAGTGGTAATTCGGATTTGAATATTGAAGCGCGAAAGGGGGGGGGGGTGTTTTGGGAAAATAAGCCAGTAAAAATTTATTATCTAAAATGCGCAAAACTATAAAATAAATAATTTTTAATATATTTCTACTATTAATATTAATAAATAATAGTATATAGTATGCTCTGAAAACCATATTATTTAATAATACCATTTACCAAATAACAATATATACCTGTTGGAAGAGAAAAAATCCATCCAGAGAGTGATTTTCTAAAACATCAGGTACCATTGCGTGTTCTACTATGTCACAATAAGATATTCCGTCTAGATGATCTCAATGCATAGCAGAGATGCAATGCCCTACGCCGACATGCAGTCCCACATTGAAATTGCAATTCTGCCACTGCGTTTAATATTATTTGTATACCGTGGCTGAAACCTAAATCCCAATCGACGGTACACTCGAAACGAAGAACTGGAGACTGACTAAAGGCAGCTTTTGTCTTTAAATAAAAATGAGCTCCAGTCATTTATGCCTCAGTTAATATATGTTTGAGCAAAGTGAAGGCGTTGAAGTCGCTGGTTTTCAGTTAATGCTGGTGTTTTAGCCGCCATCCGAATTCGAAAACTTGCTTCTTTGAGCGTGTTGTGAATGGTACGAGATGATACATAATAAAAAGAAAGTATGCCGTATATATATATATATATATATATATATATATGAAACAAATAAAAACAAATTTCGCAGTTGCCCTCTTTAAAACTATATTTCTGTGTATATCCCATTATTCTAAATTATTTTCTCGTTCCAGTATTTCGATTGTCAAAATTCCACCGTGCTAAAATACTTTATTCTAAATTCATTCTCTTAAAAAAATGGCTCTGATCGCACTTTTATATTAAAATTACGCACTTTTGTTTCATTAAATAAATGCATCCTAGAATTTAATTCTTTTAAAAAACACCAATCTCCCGGCTAAAAATATTTTAACTCTCTTGAAATAACAACTTATATCTTTTTATTTTCTTATTTTTATTTCCCTATGTTTTCTGACAATACAATATTCTTTCTCAAAAATTATGAAAGCTACTTCAGTCTCAATGTAAAAATTATCTTGGCATCTTGCCCATGCTCGATAAAACCTACGTATATTTTTCTTTTCTTCTCTTCTTATTTATTCGAAGGAATTAGACTTTTCGGTAATATTCTGGAAGCATTTTTTCCCGCGTTTTTTTTCAGCTTACGGTAAAATAGCTTCGAAATAAGAGCGCCGAAGAAGTTAATCCGATAGCGCTGATTGGTCGAAAGACTTTTTAATGACAATGTATTCTGGGGCGTTCATTAAGAGATAAACGTTGAGTTTCCCGCGTGAGCATCAGATTGTTCCTGGATCCGGCGGTGCATGCAACCCCGGCGCGTACTCCACGATCATGGAATTATCTCCTTAGCTACCGATAGATAGAAAGAAACACTGCCTATAAGAACCAAAATGTCTTCTTAATTAATAAATTAAGTCACCAAGTTTCTTCAAGGTATTAAAATCATCATGTATGGAGTTGCATTGTGATGAGTAAAGCATAGCCATTTTCTATTTGATTTTAGAATAAAAAGTAAACTGGAATGGACTGTCTCTTGTTTGAGTTCTGTACGTACACTGTGAACTGAATTCTCGGCGCCCGTCTGCAAAATCCTTCGGAGGAAGCCCTTGCCTGGATAATGATTCTACAAAAATTATGGTGATACAAGTGAAATCGTGACATATATATATATTCTATCGTCTCTTAGTTATATATGCTCACTTGAAGTTGCAAATCATCTTTAATTTGATTAGAAGACATATAGGGAACTACTGTATAGCCATTGAAACAACTTCTCGAGCTTGGCTGTCTGATAAGATCCTTGGCCGACCACTACTACAAAGACGGTTTATCAAATTTGTATTGCTAAACATAACAAAAAATTACCAGTAATGTAAATTAAATTTAAATTTAAATAAATTGAATGTAAATGTAATTTTTCTCGCACTAAGCTACCAATATAAAGCTTACCTGTTAAGCCATGTTGAAACAGTTTGAAGAGACACTTGAAAATGCCTAGCTATATAACGAAAACTTCTTCCAGCTTGCCACATGCCAATCATTTGGCCTTTCGTTGCTCCAGTTAATTGTGGGGCCATTTTGTTTCAGCAAATACTCTACGCATATGCATTTACAAGAAACTTCACTTCAAACATATATACTGCAGAAAAAACAATATAGCTTTATTAGACTGGAAAAGAAGCTATAAATCCATTTAAAGGTAACAAAAATGATTAAGTTTTTTCTAAGGTAGAACTGATCATATTTTTCAAAAAATGAACTTTATTAATTTAAAAATAAAAGCGAAACTATTTTCCATAAATGACGTAAACATACATCTCATGCAAATACGTTTTACGTAATTTTAATGAAAAATTTTAAAGCAGACATTGAAAAAATAAAAGAAATATATATAAAACGAATATATATCGTTATATGTTATATTGGTAGTAAAGTTGATAATAGAAGCAGGAGCACACATGGTCGCACAATGAAATTAAGAACGGTGGTGGTTATTGATAATGTAAATAATTAGAAGCAGCCGTAAATTGCCTAATATTTTAGTTGCAGTCTCGACGCGGCCGCAGCGGCAGTAGAATGAATTAACCAGAGGCGTTTCTCCATGAATCAAACGATCAAGATCTTTCAAATTCAATCTTTTATTAAGTATTTCTCTTGGGCAGTTTCCACCTAACAGTAATAGCCGTGCATCGGTACGTCATCAAGGCATGGAGGGTAAGTATTAGAACATTTTTCAGTCAAACGAGCAGCCAGGGAGTTGTTGACAAGTGAAAATTCGACTGATGTCTGTGGGAGCACCGCAGGTAGCTGCTTTTCGTTACCTAGCGCAATAACACAAATTATAACGTAGAACGCGTACTGAACCAATGAGGTATTAAAGAAGACGCGTCATGCTACGTCACGACCAATGAAAGATAATTAGTAAAGAGTTCGGGCAGAGAGGAAGTGGATGAATTTTGTAGTAAAGTGACTTAGAGCGGGAAATAAAATTCGGAATAAAAATGAAAATGGCTCTCAAAAAACATTCTAAAACCCAGAAATGATCGGGGATCATGATAGAAATTAAGAATAACTAAAAGCTTTATATTTAAGTAAATTTGGACAATTTAGAATTAAATAAAAGGGAATTTAACAGAGTTAACGATAGAGCTAATTTAAGAATAAGGATTTAATGAATATAGAGTAATAAATTAGAATAAAACAGGGAAATATTTTGTTGTGGGATTATGATAACCAATATGTAGTTTCAATACAACAGAAGATTCTTCAAATATAATATAAAAAAAAGGTTTAATAAAATAACAGCATATACAACTGAAGATTCAAATACAAATATCAAACAGTATTATTATTTATGAACGTACCAACTTCCGTATTTTAATATTAATATTTGCAAGCTTCCCTGAGCAAAAATCCATCCACCGCTATGGCTCAAATCTATGGAACAACTGCTCGTGCTGGCGAGCTTTTCTTGGTCTTGCGTAATCATCGCTTTTATCACTCCTCGTGAAAAGTAATAATTCATTGAGTTCATATTATTGTTGCTGTTACTTCTAATAATTCCCACATTTATATATATATATATATATATATATATATATATATGTATATACTAATAAAGGCTGGGGTTCTGGTGCCTCGCTATCTTATATCTTACTACAATCACAGGTCGTTGTCAGGTTTGTTGTGCTCCCGCGATCATTCACTTACGCTTCAGTTTAAGCTAGCTTTCAATTTAACGTAAGATCGCGAAGCATTGAAATACGGTTTACGCATTGTTTATATTGTAACACAGACTTAATCTCTAAGTTTATCAAGTCACTATAATCCCAGCCTATGAGTATAATATTTTCTCAAACAGGGATGAGAGCGCTCCGACCCGAATATCGATTCTTACCACTAAATTTTAATAGTATTCTCCAACGTAATGAATTTCAGATATTTTGCCCTTGAATAAGGTAACAAATACTATTAAAATTTAGTGGTGTCAATCGGGATTTCGAGTCGGAGCGCTCCCATCCCTGTTCAAACTATGCTTAAATGCACATCATAGACGGCCCCTTAAAGCAGCATCTTGCTGTTTTTTAAGCATAATTTGAAAACTACTTGGAAGAAAAATTTGAAATTTTGAATAGACATAAAGCAGGACATAATAAATATAAATCCATCAAAAAACTTGTAGGTTGCAATTCATAATTTTTTCGAATATTAATTTCATAATTCATAATTCATATTATAAAATTTTAAAAATTACAAATTTAACGTAGTTATGTTTGGGATTTTGAGATTTATAACCAAACAAAATGTTAGCACATTAGGATTATAAATTCAGGAGCTATTAATAAAAATATGAAAATGTAATTTAACACTAGAAGCTCTAAAATTTGAATGTTAATAACTCGAAAACTTATCATCCAAATGACTTAAAATTTTGTATCTAGGCATAGTTTGAACCGAAGATTTAAAATATCATGTCAAAAGTGGGTGTTGCCATTTAAAAAATAAAGTTTAGGCTGGTTTTAATAAGTAGATGGCCCCCTAAGCAAATTTTAGATACATAATTTAAAAGTAGACTTCATTTCCAATCGTTTGGTACCAGTCACTTCCTTCTACTATAATTTGTTGCAGAGTTAGTGGGGGGTATCCAGTTTTTTTTCCACGACTGTACGTGAAGAAACTGGTTTTACTTATTTTGAAATAAATTTATACGCAAATTCTAGTGATATTCAATCGTTTCAACATCATCTCAACAGACGTGTACCGCTGAATTTTCCGGATGATCCAATATTCTTAACTGATAACAATTTCAAAGAGTTTGGACCAGAGGCGTAGCGTCAAGGGGGGCACGGATCACTTTACTACCAGTATTTTTATATACTATATTTGGCCTTATTTAATTCATACCATTCAAAGATTAAATAAGGCTAAATGTAGTATATAATTATACTGGTAGTAAAATGATCGTGCCCCCCCCCCCTTACGCTACGCCACTGGCTTGGACAATGAGAACTGTTTTTTAACTTCTAAATGATCTCATGTGAAATAAAAGTCTCTTTACAAACGTCTTTGACACTAAATATCAATATTTTATCACGAGTTTTTATATAGACTTCAAAACTATTATATTTATGACTCATAAATTTTTTAAAGAATTTGGACAATAAGAACTATTCTTTTATGATTTTAAATGACCATTTGGGAAAAAAATCCGCACAATTTAAAATTCTTAATGCGCCGTTTTTTGTCACAACATTGAAAAACATGTAACACCCACATAAAAAGCGTACATTTTACTTTAAATTGATGCATTCGTTTTTACAAAATTTCAATATTTCGTGGTGCCCCGATATGAGGTTCCTTTTGAAAATTTTTTGTTTAACTTTATAAATTCTTACAAAATCGGATTAAAGATATAATGGTATACAAATTTGATGTTTATTTAAGGTTATTATTACGGGGATGGACATTGTTGGGTGAGTCAGCTAGTTACCTAATACAATTTGCGCAAATTTCTCAATTTTTTCTCTTTCTCGTAATACTACATTTTGATAAAAAAATAAAATAAAATAAAATTGAAGTGAATGCTTGGTGAAACTTGAAAGAACATCGCATACGTATTGACGATTATAAACTCGGTAAACAATAAGTATTCTTGACAGGAATACTTAAATTTATTTTATTAAATCTGCTCATCCAACTCAGTTTTATCGAAAAGTTGAATGTAAGCAATATAATACTTTTTACTGGTTAATCATGGTGAAATAACTTTTAAATATTCCAAGTACAGCGAATCTATCGTTAAATTTATATATACAGGGTGTTTCAAAAATGACCGGTATATTTGAAAAATCAATAAAAACTAAACGGGCAGCGATAGAAATACACCGTTTGTTGCAATATGCTTGGGACAACTGTAAATTTTCAGGTAGACAAACTTTCGAATTTATTTACAATGTCCAACGACAGATGGCACTGCAGGCGATTTGAAAGATATAGAAGAAAACGCAGTCTGTGAGTTCGCCATTCTGTAAGTCGTCTTTCTGCTGTAAGCGTGTGCTGTTCACAGATTGCAAATTTGCTGTAAAAAAATGGTGTATTCCTTACAACAGAGGATTTTTCTGGTGTTGGAATTCCACCGCCTAGAACACAGTGTTGTTGCAAGACGAAGTTTTCAACGGAAGTTTAATGTAACCAAAGGACCGAAAAGCGATACAATAAAGGATCTGTTTGAAAAATTTCAACGGACTGGGAGCGTGAAGGATGAACGAGCTGGAAAGGTAGGCCGACCGCGTACGGCAACCACAGAGGTCAATGCTCAGCTTGTGCAGGAGGTGATCCAACAGCGGCCTCGGGTTACCATTCGCCGTGTTACAGCTGCGGCCCAAATAAAGCCAACGTCCACTTATCGTCTCATGCGCCGGTGTTTACACCTCTATCCATACAAAATTCAAACTCGGTGGATATGTGGAAAATATCGTGGTTTAGATTTTTTCCAGACTGCAGCGCCATCTATTGTTGAAAATTGTAACTAATTTCGAAAGTTTGTCTGCCTGAAAATTTACTGTTGTCCCAAACATATTGCAACAAACGGTGTATTTCTATCGCTGCCCGTTTAGTTTTTATTGATTTTTCAAATATACCGGTCATTTTTTAAACACCCTGTAAGAACTAATTATTGATACATTACCATCAAAAGCGCCACATGCTTTTATTATTCTTAATATAATGTTATAAAAAGATTTTCGCGAAACAGTATTATACTCTTCTCAATTAAAATAAGTATTTTTTTCTTCTGGCGTAGTTAATAATTTTGCATTTTTAATAAAGTGTTATTTATAAAAAAAAATTACATTTTGTTTTGTTTGTTTTTTCATTTTCTGAATACATTGGAATATAATGCATAAAATATTTTTCTTGTAAAAAGGAGCGACATCGCAACATAAAACAACTCGTTGTGAATGATCTCGCCACTATGTAATAAATTTAAAAAGTCGGCCTAAAAATATATCACATGTGAGTGTGAGTGCGTTTGAAAATCTGTCACTATTCATAATTGTTGCATATGTCTCAGAGTTCGGTACAGTATATAAAAATTGCTTGGCGTCAAGCAGGCATGCGTAAGGAAGAAAAGTTTTAGATAATAATTTAGAAATATTGGGATGATTCTATGTTTTAAATTACCAAAATTTCTGTTTTAACGAGTTTGGACCTGGCGTCTTATTAATAGGACATGTCTTTACCTTAATTATTATTTAGTATTAACGATGATTTTTGTTGTTATCACTATTTAATAAGCTAGTATATGGCTATACATTTCTTATTATGAATCCATTTAAGCTTCAGCATTTAGTAATTAAACAAAAAAAATGGGTTCATTTAAACCTCTTTGCACCGTTGTGATTATTTTTTTCAAACATATGATTCACTCTTCAAATATAAATAGGAGCCTCTTTTCCAAACGAATAGTTTAAAGTAAGAACTATAAAGTACTAGAATTTTGTTACGTCTTTTTAATCCTGTTGTTCATCCTCCCATTTTCCAAACGTCTTCATAAATTCTTCCTTCACCTAGTGACATATTAAAAGAACGAAAAATAACTATACTCGTTAAATTTCAGTAAACCTTAATTTTTGTGACATGGATAGTTACTTTTATTTTTTAAACGTAAAAGTAATTCTTCCCCAAAATTAATTTAATAAAACGACCCGAAAAGTTTAAAATTAATAGAAAAGGGAAATTTTGCAAATAAAGGAAAACCACCATCACCTTATATGGAAAATCGGATGTACTCATTGTGAAAATTGCATCACTAATTCCTTCTGAACACAATCTTCAGTAGTATTTTCATTACTCCACCACAAATTCATTCATTACAGCATAAATGTTCGCATTAATTACATTGACATTAATCTTTTTCTTATTTTTTTAATTAAGATAGGATAATCATCCTTTTTAGGATTATTTATGGAGAAGTTGAAAATACAGTTAATTTGAGAAGGCATACAAAGAAGTGAGGAAACAGTGGCGCAGCTCAGAATCAATTGACACCGTTAAATGTAAATTGCACTCTTTGTCTTTTTTGCCTCTTTGTTTCAGATTTTTTAAGTCGAGTAATACCGTTAAAATTTAGTGGGGAAAATTGCCCAAGTGCTGCGCCACTGTTCCATCACTGACAAAGAAATAATAAGCAAAACATGCAGTCATGTGCGTGTTGCATACATTACACATGCTTGTAGGTATCAAAGCAGTTTTCACCTATCGTACCACACTCCGACGGATTTGCAACAATTGAGAATAGTAATACATTTTTGCACTGTACTCATATGAAATATCACATTTCTTTTATTGCTGATGTTTTCAACTTACGGCTTGGTGAGTCTATTTACAAAGAATCGTTCATGTATTATATATATTTATCTCTAGTTTATATTTTTTTCTGTTTGTAACATGAACACAGCAAACAGAGGCGTCTTAAATTCCAACACATATATGTATGTATAAAAGCAATTCAGACACCTAAGTTTCTGAATGTGAAATTTCAGATATCACATATTTCTGAATTTAAGACACATAATTGTCTTACTATGGTCATGATATAGAAGAATTGAGAAAATATCTGGATAATGATGATATGCCTGAAATGATGATATGTTAAATAATTTAGAAATTACTACACTTTAGTGTCTGAATGTTATGCAATTGTATCATATACACGGTGACTATGATACAATCGTGCCATTATATGTGCACGCACCATCAGAAAATGTTTTTGAATAAATGTAGGTGATTAAAATACTTTTTCGTCCACTAAATTTTGATTAGATTATAACTTGATTAGATCGCAGAATGAGTGTCAAAATTCTAGACCAAATTATGGAACTAGTTAATCTAGTAAGAAAACAATTGTTTTTTCAAAATAATATAAAATTCTCCAAACATTACTGGCACTCATTGACGTACACAGGAAATACACCCCCCCCCCCTAAATTTTTAGAAATGCTAATATTTATAGCTTGAAATACTAAGAGTCAAGAAAGAAATATAAGTAGAGGCAAGGTTTTGGAACATATGTATGTGCCAATGATCTACATCTACAGTATATTCCGCTTTTTTAAACTGCATAATATAAACATGAAATAAACTAAAATATAGATTTTCTTGTGCATACAATTTTTAAACATAAAAGAGATGTAATATTTAAAAATTAAGAAATATTAAGTATTCAAAAATAAGTTTTGAGCAACTTTCTCAAAATGACGAACAAAAATTGTGTTGTTTTTCTGTCAAGAGGATCCTTCTGAATCCCCGTTTAAGCTAAAATAAAAACACATAACATTAAAAAGAAAACATAATATAACATTGGCTTTTAAAGGAGTTCAGGGAGATATCTCTGGCAAAAAAAATATATAGTTCCTTCTTCTTTTACCGTTTAAACATTCTGCAGCCCCTTGGATGATTAAATTTTATTTTTTAACTATCACATATAAGAGAAAATTTAGTTTTTTAAGTTTTAAAACCTGGGCAGGAGGGGGGGGTGTCCCCGCCAGGCCACCGCTTCCTCAATTTAAAACTGCCTTGAATCACCCATTTGAAATAAATTTTCAACACATAAACATTAAAAAACATAAATAAATAATAAATTTCCATGAGGGATTTACGGGTAAAAGCTCCTCCCTCCAACGGGAAATTCTTAGCTATAATTTGTCTCAGTGTATAATTATTTCAAGTTACTCGAAAAGAATAATTTCACTGTGATTTGTAAAATATGTCAAAAAGAAAATTTTGTCAATCCAATTTCCAAATTCAGCTCCAAATATGTTTCATTTAAGACATATATTGATAACAATCGAATTCAAGTATGTATAATTCATATACCCTCCCCTCATATAAATAAAAATGTTATAAAACCTAACCATCAACTCAAATTGATCAAATCTCCCCCAAATCCTCTTTAAAATTTCCAATTTTCTCTTAACAAATGCATCAAATCATATTCTAACCATTTATTCAGCAAAAAAAAATAATTTAAATAAATTATATAATTCAAACCATATTTTAAATATTTATTAACCATAGAAAAACTCTACTTATAAATTAACCTCATTAATTTAAAATTAGGAAGTATTTTAACAGCACCGATAAATTGTTTTCTTCCATAAAAGTAATAGCGGCTCGTCAGGGGTGCTGCATCATTTTACAAACAAAATTTTCATAAACTAAATTTTGCCTTATCAATCCTATAACGCTTCACAATTACTTAACGTAACATTTAGTATGCGAGGAAACTGGTGGGGAAGCAATGCAGCACTCCTTGACGAGCCGCTACTGCCTATAAAAATACCGTAATTTCCGGCGTATAAGCCGCAGCTCAAAGAGTCGTTTTTCGACCCAGAAATATTATTTTATAAAATGTAACTTAAAAGATCACTGTAAATATTTAACTACAATTATTGAATAAAATTTCTGGGTCGAAAAACGACTCTTTGAGCTGCGGCTTATACGCCGAAAATTAAGGTATCAACACCCAGCCGAATCATTCCTTTACTCGCATTTCAGCGCCTAGAATACATAGTATGGAAAACGGCTACAAAATAGTACCGAAATTTCCGGCGTATAATCCGCAGCTCAAAGAATCGTTTTTCGACCCAGAAAATTTATTCAATAATTGTAGTTAAATATTTACAGCGATCTTTTAAGTTACATTTTATAAAATAATATTTCTGGGTCGAAAAACGACTCTTAAACGACTCGGCTGCGGATTATACGCCGGAAATTACGGTACTAAAAAATTGAATCCGATAAATGTAGAACGATGCTGAAAATATAACGTTCGATCTCAGCGACATCTTCTAGCAGTGGCGTAGACAGCGTGGAGGTCCAGATGGTTTTGGATACCAGTAATTTTATAAAAACATTTTTGCCTTATACAATCGGAGAATTTTCTGCGATATTGAAGGCGAAGAAAACTTGATAATATTACTGGTTTACAGAGCATTTGGACCTCCCCCTCTCTGGCTATGCCACTGTCTGCAAGCTCTTTTCAACGCAAACATTGCACAAGAATCGAACTGAGAAAACGTTTCAGCTGGTGGTAAATATTTTAAATAATTAAATTATACCCTATTTCCTTTCACTTGGATAGTGATTTTCATAAGTTTTGAAAATATGAAAGATATTGATCATGACCAAAAGAAATGATACGCATTTTTTTTTTGCCTCGTTGCAGTACTCGATACAAGACAGCAAACTAGAAACTATCCCTATTTAGCATACCAAACGATGGATCTCTGCTAGAAAACTGGAAAAGATAAAAGATTGGAAGCTGTTTCTTAACCGAGAACTTATAATTGAAAACTTATGTTTACTGTTAAAATATGCCAGCGTTGTTAACCTGTTAACTGAGTATGACGAAATATTTCGTCATACACGAGCTACTGTAGTGGCTCGATTACTCAGTTTAGTTGTCATAAGAATGAAAGAAAAAGAATAAAATGATCGTTTGGCTGCTGTATTTTTGTGATATTTAATAAGTTTTTTTAAAGACGATTATCTACGAGAATAAATATATTAATCACGCTACTTTCTAACATTCTACGAGCCACTCCCCACATAAACTGGTGACCCGTTAAGTTTAAAAAATGTCTACGAGTGACAGTGAACCGGAAAAGAACGATTCGCCTTCCACGGTAAAGCAGGAAGTTAACAAGGTGAGTATTAAAATTCCACCTTTCTGGATTGATAGACCAGAGATCTGGTTTTATCAAGTTGAGGCTCAGTTTAAAATTAACGAAATCACTAAAGAGGAAACTAAATTCAATTATTTAGTTGCGCAACTTGAGCCGAAATTCATAGAGAATATTTGGGACATAATAAGTAGTGAAAGCTTAACCAAATATTCCGATTCGAAAACCAGATTGCTTAATTTATTTAAAGAAAGTGAAAATGTTCGAATTAAGCGATTGATAACCGTAATTGAACTTGGCACTATGAAACCTAGTCAGCTACTTCAAAAGTTAAAAACTGTCGCTACTGCTGATGTTTCAGAAAAGTTGATTAAGACGCTTTGGCTTGAAAAATTGCCCGATTGCATAAAAAATATATTGCTTGTTAGTGAAGAAGATTTAAATAAATTAGCTGTAATGGAAGACAAAATCAGCGATATGAATCCCAAAACCGAAATCTTTGCCACAAGTAATAAAACTGAAATTGTTAATGATAGCACGACGTCGTTTGCCAATAATGAACTTTTAAATCGAATTGCTTCTCTGGAACAGCAAATTTCGCAACTGTGCGTTTCACGACAATCCAGGCCTAACTTTCGAAATAACGAAAACCGTTCTCGCTCCCGAAGCAGGTCTCGTCAGCGCTACAATCCTAACGGCAAACTGTGTTATTTTCATTTCCGTTTCCGTAATCGTTGTTTCCCTGATAAATGCATTCAGCCATGTGCTTGGAACAAAAAAATCGATTCTAAACAGGAAAACTTGGATCTGCAGTAGATCTAGCGGCACATACTACTGCAGAAAATGTCGAATGTTGTCGCAAATTTCGATTATATGTGAAAGATTTAAGAACAAATTTGCGATTTTTAGTTGACAGTGGTGCTGATATAAGTGTTCTTCCAGCCACTGAAAAAAATAAAGAATCTTCCGATTATAAGCTATATGCAGCAAACGGAACAGAAATAGAAACTTTTGGCATTAAAATTCTAAATCTAGACTTAGGATTTCGAAGGGATTTTCAATTCCCTTTCGTGATTGCTAAAGTCACAAAAGGAATTCTTGGAGCAGACTTTTTGAATAAATATAATCTTCTAATTGACCTGAAAAATAAACAGTTAATTGATGGAGAAACAAAACTTTGTGTAAAAGGTGAAGTTTCTTCAATTGCTTTTAACAATATTGGCACACTGAACAAAACTGTTAAATTTCAAAATTTATTTTCTAAGTATCCTGATATTGCGAAGCCAAATTTGCTAATTTCAACATCCAAGCATGATGTGAGGCACTTTATCTGTACGGAAGGTCCTCCAGTGTACAATAAATCTCGTCAACTCGATTCAAAACGACTGGCAATAGCCAAAGAAGAATTTAAATACATGCTCGACAATGATATTATTCGTCCTTCTAAATCCCAATGGGCAAGTCCATTACATTTAGTGGTTAAAAAGGATGGATCTTATCGTCCTTGTGGTGATTACAGACAACTTAATTCCCGTACCATTCCTGACAGATACCCAATTCCCAGAATTGACGATTTTCATCATATTTTGAAAGGTGCAAACATTTTCTCAAAAATAGATCTTTTTAAAGCTTACTATCAAATACCGATTGCAGAAAAGGATAAATGCAAGACAGCTATCATTACTCCTTTTGGATTATATGAGTTTAATGTCATGAGTTTTGGTCTTAAAAATGCCCCCGCAACGTTCCAAAGATTTATTCACGAAGTGTTAAGAGATCTTGAATTTGTTTTTCCATATTTAGATGACATACTAATTGCTTCTGCTGATGAAAACCAACATGAAAATCATCTTAATTTAGTTTTTGAAAGATTACACAAATACGGACTCAGAATCAATATTTCCAAATCGGTATTTGCAGTTCCAGAAATAGATTTTCTAGGTTATCTTATTACACCCGAAGGTTCACGTCCCTTACCAGAAAAAGTTCAAGCTATTTTAAATTATAAATTACCAGAAACCATTCATGATTTAAGAACTTTTCTTGGCATGATTAATTTTTACCGTCGTTATTTAAAAGATGCTGCTAAACACCAAGCATTACTACATGAATACCTTAAAGGTTCCAAGAAAAAAGATAAAAGAAAAATTGACTGGACTGAAGAAGCACGAAAGCAATTTGAAATTTGCAAACAAGATCTAGCAAATACAGCTTTATTATCCTTCCCAAATTCTGATTTACCTCTAGGTTTGTTTACAGATGCATCAGATTTGGCCATAGGCTCTGTCCTGCACCAATACGAAAATAAATCTTGGAAACCTATCGGTTTTTATTCAAAGAAGTTAAGCGTCACTCAACAGAATTATAGCACATACGACCGTGAACTATTGGGCATTTACTTATCGGTAAAATATTTTAAATACTTACTTGAAGGAAGAACCTTTACGATTTATACGGATCATGAACCGTTGGTGTATGCCTTTTTGCAAAAGCCTAACAAAGCATCACCAAGACAGTGCAGACAACTACAATATATATCCGAATTTACTACTAACATCAGATATGTCAAAGGTAAAAATAATATTGTAGCAGATTCATTATCAAGACTTGAAGAAATTACAATAATCGATTATGATGAAATAGCAAAAGAACAATATCAAGACGAAGAAATTAAAGATTTGCAAAAGTCTAAAACTTTACAGTTAAAACAATACCCTCTTCCTTCTGGTCAGAATCTGTGGTGTGATGTTTCTACTTCCAATATTCGTCCTTATATACCTCATACTTACCGAATGAAGATTTTCCAGAAATTTCACAGATTATCCCATCCGGGAGTAAAATCAACAGTTAAGCTAATAACATCGAAATTCATTTGGCCTAACATTAATAAAGATGTTACAAAATGGGCTAGATCATGCATTTCATGCCAAAAAGTAAAAATTACTCGTCATACAAAATCAACAATTGGTGAATTTCAAGAGCCCTCAGAGAGATTTCGAGTAGTCCATATTGATCTCGTTGGTCCAGTACCACCATCAAATGGCAACATCTATTGCTTAACCTGCATCGACAGCTACACCAACTGGATGGAAGCCATTCCACTGGATAACAGCACGGCAGAGACTGTAGCAAAAGCCTTTTATAATAATTGGATCTCTAGATTCGGAACACCTTCAAAGCTCATTTCTGATCGTGGAGGTCAATTCTATTCAGAAATAGTACAAGCCCTTTCAAGATTATGCGGTATTAAGCTACAACATACAACAGCCTATCATCCGCAATGTAATGGCAAAGTAGAACGGCTCCACAGATCACTAAAAGCTTCTCTAAAAGCGCATAATCAAATAAATTGGACTGAAACCTTACCTACAGCTCTCTTGGGTCTTCGCACAGCAATTCGAACAGATACTCCCTACACTATAGCAGAAATGGTTTATGGAGAGAAACTTCGGCTGCCCGGTGAACTTTTACAGCCGAGTACCATGCAAGTCTCACCAGGAAGTTTTATTCATAAATTACAAGAGCAGATTCAACTAATTGGACCAAGAAAAATTCAACATACATATATTCCGAATATATTTGTTCATAAGGATTTGGAATCAAGTACACACGTTTTCCTAAGGATAGACAGAGTACGCAAACCACTAGAACCACCATATGAAGGTCCTTATGAAGTAATTAGTCGCTCTTCAAAATATTTCACTATAAAAATTAAAGGTAATAATGTGAATGTATCTATAGATAGACTGAAACCAGCATATATTCTCTCAGATGATCCCAAAATAGTTTCACACCCTGAACAAGCAACTCAGTTACAAGTTAAGACTTCATCTACACAAAATCTGAACAATAGAAACTTTATTCAACCTGGTAATACAGTGGAAAAGCCTGTATCTGTTTTGAAACAATCACGAACTGGTAGAACAATTAAACTTCCAGTGAGATTTAGAGACTAAAAATTTGCTGAAGTGTTTTATAACTATTTCTTTTGTAAATATTTTGAATAATTTTAAAATTGTATTTATTTTGTATATATATATATATATTGTTTTCTATATGTTTTGTACTTTCCTACCTTATTTTTTAACGTAACGTTCGTTACTGGTAGGGGAGTAAATGTAGTGGCTCGATTACTCAGTTTAGAGCAACTGAATATCCATTTTATTAACTCCATGTTCCATTTATTTAATTTATTTTTTATTTTTTTTTGTTAAAGTTATCGGAACATTTTTGATTTGAAATCTGCCAACGGTCCAGTTTTTTGTTGTCATTAGAATGAAAGAAAAAGAATAAAATGATATCGTTTTGGCTGCTGTATTTTTGTGATATTTAATAAGTTTTTTTAAAGAGGATTATCTACGAGAATAAATATATTATTCACGCTACTTTCTAACATTCTACGAGCCACTCCCCACACTACTACCGTAATATATTGAACGCATTACTTCCACCAGTGAAATTTTAATAGACATTTTAGTATTATTAAATAGCCCTATTCATGCAAAATTGCTGCTATAAAGAAGGAAAAAAAATTCTATTCATTTTCACTGCTGCAAGTGTGCCCCGTTGGTAATCAGGCATATTAGTTGAACAAAAGTTTATTCCCCGGTTAAAGGATAATGTGAATTTCGCCAAAGGAATGTATCTTATGCTGAAGAAGTATACTTTCTGAAACAATAATATCTCTAGAAATAAAGTATTTTAATGCAGGATCAAGGTGAGTGGCCTATGGCAAAGCTATACATTTTGGCACGTATGACAGAATACCAGTATTTTTATAGAGTAAACTTTATATAAAGGGGTTTTTTTAATCGTAGAAATTCGGAAATTATATATAACGAAGATTATTGTACGAAAATATTGATATTCAAAATTCGCCAATTTGAACAGCCCTGTCATTCCCCAGGGCTGTCCAACTTGGCGACACAAAGTACCAGTATTTGTGAAAAGAAAATTTTGTCTTTTTAAATCACATAAATTGGCAAAATCCTAGAACAAGCGAGACGCCCAATTTGGCGATTTTTTTTTACGCGCGCCAAGCACTGACGTGCGCCAACCGAAAATTCGGCAACCTCCAAATTCTACCCAATCAGAACACGTGCTTTGTACCGCAAGCTTTTCCAGGAAGTAAACATCTATTTTATTCCGCTTTGCGACTATTTACAATGTTTTAGCAAGTTTTTTTTTCACGAATTTTTGATTTTTGCAAGCTATTAGCAAGATTTTCCTCCGTATTTTTGTATTTTTATAAACTTTTAGCAATATTTCCTCCGGATATTTCGATTTTTAAAAACAATTAGCAATTTTTTTCCTCCAGATTTTTCTATTGTTATAAATTTTTAGCTATTTTTTCCTCCTTGCTTAATCTTTGTAAATTGCCACAAAACGGAATAAAATCAATATTTACTTCGTGAAAGAAATTATCATAGGAACTGTGTAAGTAGTGAGTTCTCTGCCACAAAGCACACAGTTTATGATTGGGGAGCCTCTCGAGATTCCTGATTGTTCGAATGCACGAAACCCATACACGGAGCGGTTAGTAACTTATATATATGTACGCTTATATATTTTTATTAATCGAAAAAAAAAATCCTGGATGCATGAAACTCGAGGTGTGGCAATCTCAAGAATGCATGAAACTCGCGATGTCGCAATCTATAGAATACACGAAACTCATACAAGCAGCGGTTAGTAACATGTATATACGTACGCTTCGCGTACATTAACCAAAAAAAGCCCACTGGATGCATGAAACTCGCGATGCAGCAGTTTCTAGAATGCATGAAATACATCTTATCAAATAAAATCAACAAAAATGCACTTACCTTTTTTTGTTATTGTTTATGTTCGTCTTTTAATCACATTACAGTTTAATCAGCATTAATAAACGTATACAAGCAAACATAGCGGCATCTATCGAATATTGAAATAAACTGTCTTGTTGCCAAAAGGTCTATAGAAAAATAGTGTTGCCACTGTAATAATATATATCACACCTTTATTTCTCATCTTTCGTTTCACAGGAATTATCCTTCTGTGACAAACGTCATTCAACATATCCGACACGCAATAAACCAATCAAGACTTTCTTCTATCTTTGCTCTTAGCTCAAAACTCAATTCAATTTCCAGAGCGAACAACAATAAATCAACTAATCAACCACAGTAGGCGTGGAAGAAACATCAGAAACAAACCGGTAGCAAGAAAAACTCATTTATCACTTCACCAAATACGACGCCGCCAAGTGTCTCGCCAGTATTTAACCCCCGGGTCTATGGTAAAGAACAAGCTACCTCCGACACTTTAAAAAATATATATAATGGGGTTTCGATTACGTAGAAATAGATTATTGCAAGTAAAACTCCTCTAATGCGCTAAAATTTTCAACTTATAAAATTCATATATTTTTCCAGATTGCTTTTTCCGAATAGTAATATTCGCCTCATTTAATCGCAGAAATTTTACAAATAAATAACCTAAAGATTACTATTCTGAAACAGTGGTTTAAAAAAAAAAAAAAAAACGTGAAAGATGGTTGCTGTTGCGTCATGCCTTTTACAGAATCCCAATAATTAGGTAAAAATGTATTGTAAATTATTAAATTTCTAAAACAAATCTTTTGAAAGCATTTATTTCCCAACAGAAATCTATGATTTATTTAATCAAACAAAATTATTACAAGTACTATTATTACATATAGCGAATATTGCTAATCGGAAATAATGGTACTAAAATGAGAGGGCCATTGTTTTTTTTTCAGATTCTTAGCAATTAAAAAAAGTTTTTCAGTATTATTTTTGAAAATAATAATCTGTATCTTTCTTTTTTTTAATTTCATCATAAAGATTATATTCTAAAACTGACATTTTTTATGCATATTTAAGTAAATATTAAGCTCTGTTTAATGTCCGAATATTTTATATCACAAATTTTAATGTCGAAGAAATTTTTTCATACTTTCTATACATTCTATAAACTTTATCAATGTTGCTTAATAACAAAATATTTGTAACAGTGTAGCAAAATCTTTTATTAGTGATTTAAAATTACTCATTAAGTAAGAGATTATTTTGCAATAATGTTTTCGGAGAGTTTAAAAAATGAATTAAGCAAAACAGAAAATAAAGACTGAAAAAAGTAATTTTACCAAATTAATGGCATCATTGGAATGTTATGATAATTTAATAATGCTAATAAGAAGTAATAAATGTTTCAACTTTACAGGATTAATTATTTTTTGGGTGTATGATAACATCAAAATGTGATAATTCAAAATTATGCAATATCTTGCATAAAACAAACAACAGTTGTGTTTTTCTCTTGAAAAATTAATTAATTTAAATTTGTTCACATTTTATCCTTTTCTTTGCGTAGTTTGATTAACTGGCCACACACTTTATATATTCGTATAAATAATTATTCTCAAGTGTTTCACAAAAAATAAATTTTGACATATTTTTATTTTATTTCCGTTTCTCACTTAGAGTACTTTTGTCAAGCACATATACACTATATTGCCAAAGGTGACCGGTCACTTGCGATTTTAGACGTTTTGTTAACTATCTAGAAAAATACATCAGGAATTAACCTGAAACTGCAAGTGTGTAAACAAATATAGTGTAGGTTATATATTTCCGTGAAGATTTTTTTCACGAAACACCATAGGGGACTGTCAACAAATTGAAAAAGAACAAAATTCTTTTGGATAAACCTGTAAAAACTAATGTAGCAAAGGCGTTCAAACTCGAGATTATTAATAAGTCGCTTATTGTAATATACTGTGTTAATTTGTATGAGGATAGTATGTATACTCGTAGAGAAATTAAGGTTTTTATAAAAACAGTCCCAAATTTCGCCTAGTTTTTTGCTTATAATTTGCAGAGTTCTTAATATAAAAAAAACGTTATTTTCATAAAATATGACAAACAACATTGTACATAATACTCTGCAATCAGAATTAAAAAATAATAAAAATTAGATGAAAAATGAGCAGGTTTACTAAAAAAATTTTCACTGCGCATGCGCGAATGCAATCAAAATATAATATGCATAATGTATTAGCTAAGTATATAGAGCAACTTTTGTGAAAGTCTCAAAATCATAGCTTGAAAATTCAGAAAATTATCGTCGATAGAATAAGCTCGAAATCCGTTGTTCCCCAAAAGAAGCAAAAAGATGAGGGGTTGTATCAAATATCTGTTGATTAGTGCCAAGATAGCGTACACAATATGACACGTACTACTATATTTGGATACAACACCTCATATTTTTGCTTCCTTTTGGGAACAACGGATTTCGAGCTTATTCTATCGACGATAATTTTCAGAATTTTCAAGCTATGATTTTGATACTTTCATAAACGTTGCTCTATATAATTAGCTAATACATTATGCATATTACATTTTGATGGCATTCGCGCATGCGTAGTGAAACATTTTTTAGTAAACCCGCTCATTTTTCATCCAATTTTTATTATTTTTTTAATTCTGATTGCACAGTATTATGTACAATGTTGTTTGTCATATTTTCTTAAAATAATTTTTTTTATATATATTAAGAACTCTGCAAATTATAAGCAAAAAACTACGCGAAATTTGGGACTGTTTTTATAAAAACCTTAATTTCTCTACGAGTATACATGCTATCCTGATAAAAATGAGCACAGTATATTACAATAAGCCATTTATTAATAATCGCGAGTTTGAAAACCTTTGCTACATTAGTTTTTACAGGGTTATCCAAAAGATATTCGCTCTTTTTCAATTCGTTGACAGTCCCCTATGGGGTTTTGTGACAAAATCTTCGTGGAAATATATAACCTATACTATACTGTTTACACACCTGCAGCTTCAGGTTAATTCCTCATGTATTTTTCTAGATAGTTAACAAAACGTCTAAAATCGCAAGTGACCGGTCACCTTTGGTAATATAGTGTTTATTTATTCTCAAGGGTTTCACAAAAATTAAATTTTGACATATTTTTATTTTATTTCCGTTTCTCACGTAGAGTACTTTTTTCAAGCACAGATATATGAAGGAGAAAAATCTATGAAACGTTTATCTAAAATGAACGTCCGGTTACTATGAATTCAAAAACATATTGTAGATTTTTGAATGCGATAAATTCATCGTCACAGAGAACAATACGCCCATTGACTATCACAGATGGGCGCAATTATTTTTTGTCTATCACCAGGGCCTGATTACCAACGGGGCACATTTCCACCAGTAAAAAAGAATAGAAATTTTTTCCTTATTCATATCAGTAATTTTGCATGATAGTAAGACGAATTTTGCATTAAATAAGACGAAAATTTCAATTAAATTTTACTGGTGGAAGTGTGCCCCGTCGGTAATCAGGCCCTGTCTATCACTGTTTCCAAACAATAATATCTGTTGTATATTTCTTTATTATTTCCAAGAGAAATATGTTTCATGGTACATTTCTACAACATCAGCAAAATAAATCTTAAACGAAGCTTATAATTTGAAAATACCGGCAGCCAAAATGTGACAATACCGATCACTATCAGTCCCATTGTTTTCGTTGAATCTGTAAATACAGGCCACAGGTGCTGTGGGTCATAAAATTTTAATGCCACTATTTCCATATAGAAATATTTACCTTTTTCAATTTTGAATGCCTAAGAGGGACTGCTCAGACTGGGAACCAGATCTGTAGAGCATAGATGTCCCCCCCGGTCCCTTTATTAAGGTCTTAAAAAAAAAAAAAAAAAAAAAAAAAAAAAAAAAAAAAAAACATATTTCAGCTGCAGCTGAACCCGCCAGAAAACGCGACAGGGGGCGGGGTGGAAATAAACATGCTAAGTAGTGATACTATCTTAATGTACATTACAGGTAGTTCACTGCCAGAGACATACCTCCAGCGCGACACTGGGCAGTAAAGATCGTTTATGATTAAATGATTCATACCAGGAATGAAGTCCATATCTCAGGAGCGGGTCAAGTTAGAAAGATCCATCAAGAACTTAAAGATGGTTTTCAGTTTATTTAAAAGTACTGGGCGGGAAAGGATATTATCTAGCCAACCACTAGGGGGAGAAGAGGGGCGACGGATGTGCCAGCGAGCTGTAAGGTGGCAGTTAAAATAGAAGTGTGAGGCTGACACCTCTGCGCCACACTCACAGGTGGGAGTTCGGGCCCTTTTAAACCTGTATAGATATGACCCGAAAGGGCCGTGTCCCGTTAGGAAGGCAGTGGTTGAGGGAGTTAAAGTGATAAGATTGCAAGATACCACCGGGACTATGTCATAGGTATATGTACCTTTCTCTGAGTAGTCCCAGTGGTCTTGCCACTGCTGCAACATGCGCATTTTAAGGGATCTTTTGAAATAGGAGTGGGGAGCAAAAAGCGAGATGTCTATGGATGTTTTTGTCGTTGCTTCCTTTGCTAGCATGTCCGCAGATTCATTGCCGAAGATCCCCTTGTGTGCTGTCACATGACCTAGCGAAGTTTTATGTAGCAGGTTACTAAGTTGGGTTTTAATTTCGTGGATTTATGGATTGATGGTTCTAAAGGAGTAGATTGCCTGCAGGCTGGATAGGCTATCACTATAGATGGGGATTGCAATGGTTGTTTGTTGTTCCGAAATCCATTCTAGAGCTTTGTGGATGGCAAAGAGTTCAGCCTGATATATCGAGTTGAAGTTGTCCAATCTGCAGACCCACCGGTGAGTCAACACTCCGCCTTCCGTAGCACAGAAAGCTGCGCCTACGCCGGTTTCGGTGCATGAGCCGTCGGTGAAGACTGTTAGGCGGTGGGAACGGGAGTAGGAATTGCATTTAGGGTTAACTTGGAAGTGGGAAGTTTCATCAGCTGGGTGAATTTGCCAGCTCTGTATCTTGTGTTGAATGGTTAAATGTGGGAAGTGGATTTGTGTTATGGCATTATTATGTAGGTGTAAGATGTTATTCCTTTGAAATTCGTATAGAATGGTATATGTGATAGGAGGGATGCCGGTAATGACTGCTAGTGCATCACTAGAAATAGTTTTATATCCTCTAGAAATCTGCAGTAGGAACATGCGTTGGATGGATAATAATTTTATTTGTGCTGCCTTGGTTAGGTGGCCTCCCCAAATTCCTGCACCATAAGTTATGATTTTTTCTGTTGTTGTTGTGTACCATATTTGAACATTGTATTTTTAATACCCCATGATTTAGATGTTAATTTAGTGGAGTTGTGGTAGTAGATAATGAGCTTAAGTTTTAAGTAATTTATGTGTGCAAACCAATTTTGGTGTTGGTCTATGGTTAGGCCTAGAAGTTTTAAGGTGGAGACATGGTGTACACTGATGCCATTAATTCTGATGGTTGGTTTCCTTTTTAGTTTGTAGGGTTTCGCGAATGTGAGGGCTTGTGATTTTGCAGCTGATAGTTGCAGGTGTAGAGACTCCAGGAGCTGGCAAAAAAAGGGAAGGGCTGAAGCTGCCTCGAGTTCTAAATCCAGACGCCTTCGAACAGAGAAGATGAAGCTGAAGCCATCTGCAAAAGCAAAGAGGAGAAAGCCTAAACGATCTAATTCTTTGAGAATCAGGTTTGCTATGAGGAGCCAGAGGATTGGCCCAAGGCATGAGCCTTGAGAGCATCCCTTCTGTTGGTTGTGGCTGGATGTACCTGCTCCCCAGTTGACTAGAATGCTTCTATTTGATAGATAGGTTCTGATGACTCCAGCGATGTTTCCTGGGCAGTTTAGAAGACAGAGCTGTAGTAGGATATCTCTCCATTCGACATTATCGAACGCTCCTTTGATATCCAGTGATACAAGGGAGGTGTATTTTCCTTCATTAATTTTTAAGGCGCAGGAGGATAGAATTTCATTCAATGCTTTTTCACATGATCTGCCCTCTGCCCTTCCCAAATTGCCGTTCATGTAGAAGATTGTTTGATTCTAAGAAGAAAGTTAGTCCGTTAACAATTAGCTTTTCTAGTAATTTACCTAGGGTTGGAAGTAGGCAGATTGGGCGATATGAGGTGGGTTCAGAGGGTGTCTTCCCTTGCTTCAGAAAATAGACTACCTCTCCTTGCCTCAGTGTAAGGGGAAAATATTGGTGGTGGAGACAGAGATTTGCCCAACGGGTTAAGATCTCTGGGAGTGTTTTAAAAGTGCGCCTAAGTAGACGAAAGTCAATGGAGTCCGGGCCCGGGGCTATATTGTCATTGAATTTGCTAAGGGTGGCCCGAAGCTCAGCTTTGGTGAAGGGTTTGTCGTTCTGGGCAGAGAAGGTGATATCTGTATTGTCATGTTGTGGGTAGGCGGTTTCGACAAATAGTTGTTCTGTAAGGAATTCTAGGTTTCTCTGTCTGGATGATTGGCCTGAAGACAATTTAAGGAGGATTTCATCTGGCGTGAAAAATTTTCCCGTGAAGAACTTATGTGCAGTACTAAAGGGAACTTTTTGGTTGGAGCAGAAAGATTTCCAGGCTGTGCTCCTAGCGTCAAGAATACAACGTTTGTACTGCGCAGCGAGTTTATTGTACTTTATTTGCAGTAGTTTAATTGTTTCAGGCGGACTGCAGTTGTTCTTAAGCAATCTAAGTTTTCTCCTAAGAGCTGTTAGCTGGTTGCGTTTGGCTCTTAATTGTGGTGTCCAGAATGTGTATGTTGCAGATTTTCTAAGGGTTTTGAGACGGAAGGAGGAACACGCTGCTGATTGAATTGTGGCTATAAGTTTTTCTGTGAAGGAATTAAGCTGTTCAATGTTTGTGATTGTGTTAAGGGCGTCTCTAAGGAAGTGTTTACTGGCTTTAAGCTGCATGGTGAATTTTTTATAGATTCCGTGTTTTGTGTTAAATCTTCGTTGTGCTGCAAAGAGTGGTGTTGTGTTGTAGTTAAATTCAATGTATTTGTGGTCTGAGAAATTATGTGCATCAAGTACTTGCCAGTTGCGAACGTTTGGATTAGCAAGTGGATTAACTAATGTATGATCTGGAAAGCCTTTTGCTATTGTTTGTCCTGTTTTGGTTTTTTTGACAAAGGTGTGTTTCCGATTATCAGCATTGATGATTGAAAGTTTGTTTATGACAAGAAATTCAATGAGATCCTCCCCTCTGAGTTCCTCTCTAGTTACTTCCCCAGAGCGGAGAGTACGCATTGAATTCCCCTCCGCAGATAAAAGGTCTTCGTTGTGTAATTAAGTGTTGCCAGTCTTCAAGAGCTTGATCAAAGTTTTTAATGGAAGGCGCTAAATAAGAGGAGCCAATGATTAATTCCCCTTCCGCCGCAGTGAGGGTTATGAAGATGCAGTGGTCCCCTGTGTATAGGTGATTGATTATGAGGCTCGTATTCCTGACGAGCAAGTGCGCAGAACGTTTACGAGACGTGAAGATCTTCCAGTCCTTTGGGAAGCCCGATACGGTTCCTTTTTCATTGCAGTGAGCGTCCTGCAGAAGTGCAATATCTATGGAGTTGTCTTCCATATGCTTTTTTGCTGCAGGATTTATTACCTTGCAATGATTGTGATTGATCTGTAGAAAGTTTAAAGTACCAATGGTTGGGGGTTTATGTGAGTTTTGGTTATTATCAGATTTATTTACGTTTTGGGCCATAATTTAGCTGAACTTACTGGGGTAACTATAAGAGGACTGTAAAGTTTGAATGCCTTCGCGGTCCAGTAGATCTCGTGTGTACCTCTCTTGGAAAGGTGGATTACGTTGCCGGTCAAGCCAGCCCTCGTGCGGGTGGAGGAACTGTGGTGGGGGTTCCGGATGGAATTGGGGGTGATGTGGTGGTGGAGGGTCTCTGAGAAGGGGATCACGCTGGCGAAGGTTGAAGAAATGGTCGAGCCTGTCTCTCTCCCTGTTGTAGGCCTCCCTGTAGGTTCTACAGCCCGCATCAGACGCCTGGTGCCTAATATCAAAGTTTGTTTCATATTGATGGTTATGCCTTGTGCAGTTAATGCACTTTGCTGGGCCCGAGCAGTTCTCTCCCGCTGGGAGCCACCACAGCGTGCACAAGTTGGTGTAGTACCACGGCAGGCCTTCATTGAATGTCCAAACTTCTGGCAATTCCTGCACCTGACTATAGTGGTGTGCGGGCGGAGGCGGCAGGTCTTGAGACCCAGGACAATCCCTCCATCTTCGATGATAGCTCTGCCCAGGGAGCTTGGGATGACCAGTAGGACGTCCTTCTGTTCATTATTGGTTCTGTGCGGGAGGTCCCGGATGATGAAGATGTCAGTGGCTGGCAGGTGTTATGTGTCTGCGATGATCTTCGTGAGGTCCTGTGTTCCTAAGGATGCCGGAACGCCCAGGAGAATCATTTTATTTTGTTGGGCAGCTTTTTGTAGGAAGTTGAGCTTCGTGTTGATGTTCCGGTTGGATTGCAGCTCCGCCTGTAGCTGCCTCGTATCAGCCTCGGAGTTGCAGGTGATCTCAACGTGGTTCTTCCTGGGTTCAATGCTGTTAATTTTGACCGGGACTGAGACTCTTTCCCGAGCCAGTAGGGATTCCACTTGTCTCCCTGGGGTGGGGTCTCTGCCTCTCACCACCAGAGTCCGTTTGGATAACGTGTCGTCCACCGGTTCTCTGGTCAAGACTTGGCTATAGGGGACATACTTTGCTGGGTGTTCAGGAGGTGGGTCCGCTAATGCCGTTTCTTTTGCAACTTGGTTGGTCAGTGCAGTCTGGACTGCCTCCTTGATGGCCTCGAGTGTTGGGATGCTTGATAGGCGTGAGTGGAGCATCACTTTAGCGTCGTTCAGTTGATGGTCAAGGCTCAAAGCTCTCTCCTCCAACCGAGCTAGTGACTCATCCTTAGCCGCGATAAGTTGTTGTGTTGCAATGTCTCTCGCTTTGATTTGCTTAAGGAGGTTCTCGAGCTTGATGAATTCGATGTCCTTGGTGGCAAAACCTTGTTTGTTTACTTGTCTGATCTGGCTAAGGTACAGGCTCGCCCTTGCAATCAGGTCTGCCATCACTTGGGCCTGTATGCCCGAGTCGTCTTGCTCATTGGCTGATGCGATCGAGTTCATGCTCATGGAGCGGGTGAGTCTTTTTTCTGGGCTGGTCTTTGGCAGGTTGGATGCTGATGAGATCAGGACTGGTTGAGAGGCATGCCCTAAAGTCAGCGTGTCTTCTTGTGACATCTCGGTCTTAAAGAATGTGCTGAAGAAATAAGCTTAGGATATTCTTTAGGAACTGTAGAAAAATGGAAAATGAATTCACAATTGATAACTGGTCATTGGGCACTCACGCTTTATGACCAAGTGAATCCATGAATAGTGCTACAGGATTTGTGGCACACTTCTAAATTTTGAAAAGTGGGGAAAAAGGCTTTCTGTCTGCAGTAAGAGGGGAGAAGCATATTAGGTGTACAGTAAGAAAAAGAGAAACCCCAGCGTCCTGTTAGGCAGGGCTAAGTGGCATGAGCTTGAGAATATATTAGTGGGGTGCGAATGGTTTTGATGTTTAGAACAGCTAAAACTAGTGAGATTTGTGTGTAGCTAAAGCAAGATTGTAAGAGGTGAGATGAGGGAGAGTAGGGACGGGGGCCTGCACCAGCCTGCCGACTGCCGGCACCTGTGGGCCGCCTGTCCAGGCAAAAGGGGGTGACAAGTCAATGGTGCTGACTAGCTAAGAAGGGATGTCAAAATGCAGGTAAATGACGGCGACTTGAAGAAATTTGGCATGGAGAAAACTTAGACGAAATATCATGAGAAATAGAACTTAGACAAAAAATCCAACAAAAAATTAAAAAATAAAACAAAGACCAAAATTAAAAAAGTTTGTGTGCAATCATAGATATACTTTCGAAATGAATAAAAAAATTATTAGAAACAATTAAAAACAGGTCTTTGTAATTTTTATGACTCGCTGAAGAACGTAAACAGAGAATATAAAAAGTGTTAAAAGTCCGAAAAAAAAATAATGGAAAAAAATTTAAAAATTTAGGTGATTATAGTAATAAATGTTTTTAGTTGGAAAACCAGTTTGTAGGGAAATCGTATGGTTGGAAGTCATAAAAGAATAAAAGACTTAGAAAACGGCGGAAATGCGAAAAAATAAAAAAAAATTAAAAATAATTAAGTGTGGTAGGGGATAGTTCTTGATTAAATTAGATAGGAAAACAAATTTAAGGAGATTCGTACGAGTGATTTAGAAATTAACTGTAAAAGAAGATTATGGGGCGAGCAGCGCTAACGCTGGGTCGACGGTGAGTGCGGCATGAAGACCCCGGGCTCCGGTAAAAGGTAGTTTTGCCGTACTCGAAAAAAACATTTAAAGAAAAAAGAAAATAATTGGTGAGGTGAGCTTAGATAGTATTATTAAAAGGATGACAAAGTTTGGGTGTCGAGATAAAATTTAAAAAAAAAATCTTAAATTTAATTTAGAGTCCAAGATGATCAATGTTGAAATACGGCAAGAATTGTTTAAGTTTGAGGGCAGTTAGGTGTTCCGTTGGACTATTGGAAAAAAACGGTGAAAAAAGCTGGAAATTTTGGCAGAGTTCTCAGTTCCCGTGTTCTGAGGACATTAAAGAATTCGAATAGGCGTCTTGACTTTGAAGAATTTTGGCATGAAAAAAAACTTAGAAGAAAATTCATGAAAAATAAAACTTAGACAAAAAATCAACAAAAACTAAAGCAAAATTAAAAAGCTTGTGTGCAAACATAGATACTCTTTAGTAATGAATAAAAAAGTTAATAAAAACAATTTAAAACAGGTCTTTGTCATTTTTATAAAGAGTCCAAGATGATCAATGTTGAAATACGACAAGAATTGTTTAAGTTTGAGGGCAGTTAGGTGTTCCGTTGGACTATTGGGAAAAAAAAAGGTGAAAAAAGCTGGAAATTTTGGCAGAGTTCTCAGTTCCCGTGTTCTGAGGACATTTAAGAATTCGAAGAGGCGTCTTGACTTTGAAGAATTTTGGCATGGGAAAAAACTTAGAAGAAAATTCATGAAAAATAACCTTTTTCAATTAAGTGAACTTGCAATTAAACAAAGAGATGATTCATATTAGAAAAGAGTAATGTTCAAATTTTACGACCCGTAGTAAACCTGCCAGGCAGACTTGCCAAGTCTCCGGCTTTTTGGATACCAGTAATTTAGTACAGAAAATGTTGTTTTATTGAATCGGAGCATTTTGCGATTTAAAATAACATTTTCTCTAAAAAAATACTGGTGTCCAAAAAGCCGGAGACTTGTCAACTCTGCTGCCAGGTATTCACTTTACTCTATTTCAATCCTTTAAATAAAACAGTATTTATTTAGTCTGCATAATGGCTAGATAGGGGATTAATTATTTCACGTTTGTTAATAAAATTTTCACATGATATTCAATGGAACTTTAAATCACGAAGCAGTTCCTAATTAAATGTAATTGATGTAGTAATTGAGGTGAAGAATTAACAAAAGTCATAATGATTATATCACATTTTCACATGAATAATCTTTCCATTTATTCAAATTCCAAATATGATCTTGACAGTCATTACTAAAATGAGAGATTTTCCATTCCATTTAGGATAAGATAAATTCAACACCTTTAAGACTCTTATATGAATCCTGTTAAATTATAAAGTACTTAACTCAGCTTATGATGTCCTCACAGTACATTTTATTAGAAACTAAAAATATACTTAGAAGATAATTTAAAACTCTAAATAGAATCCCGTGGCTTTCGGTACTTCTTTATTAGAAGTATGGAAAGATTCACTTTATTAAATAGGCGAAACTCACAGCCACTTACATTATCAGAAACTGCAAATCGGAATTTCCACTTCAGCCTTTACGTGTCGAGAAGCAAAGCAAGATGAACGGATATGCCGACGCTAAACGCACTTTGATGAGATCTGTTCCAACAACTCAAAATCTATAATCACTACACAACCACAGTTACCTAATTAACATGTGCAAAATAACAAGACAGACTCGGTGGAATATAACCGTGGCAACCAAATGCCGCAGATACATACGCACATTGCCAAACTTAACCTTCCGACCGCCATGAACTGATACATCCGATCATTATGTTGTAGGTTTCACTGCAATATTAGTGTTATTTAAATTAATGTAATGTTACAAATATATTGTAGTTTTAAAAATATAAGTAATGATTAATACTCTCAAGGATTATATTCATATACGTAATTAAGTTTTTTATATCGCAGTGTTCGTACGCTTTTACCAGAATTTTTCACCGTATTTAAATGCAGAAAACGTATTACAAATCCTGTTTTTAAACGTGGTGTATACTATTTCTACTATTCATATATTAAATTAAAAAAATCTGTTAAAAAATTGTGGTACAAGCGTACGAACCTTGTATCATATTTGAAATATCATGTTTGATTAGCATTTAACCATTTCCGGCGCGGAGTAAGTCTGTTTTTGAAATGATGAAATTATCGACTGACACCAAAATTTACAAAAGAATTTATTAGAAAATAACAACTTGCTTATTTTCCCGTAGTTTATAAAAGGAAAAAGTTAATTAAATATTCTTGGTGCCGTTTGTCAGGTTTGGAATTAAAATTAGGTGTCCTTTTTTGTGGACACCGCCCGATAAAGGGTTAAATAATACAGAGAAAACAACATTACAATTTTTTTCCTTTTTCTCGTCGGTCAGTGGGTTAAAAATGTCAGTAAACAATTTTCATTCCTGCACAAATGTTTGTGTTTCAGCATAACACGATCGCACACAAAATCACAAAAATTCACTTACCTACCAGTGTACCATTATAATTGAGTAGTCTGTTATCCTGCTACAAGTTATTTTGGATTATATTCGCAATAAGTATTTGCAGGAAACAAAAGTTGAAAAAGCAGATACGCATACCTGCCAACATTCCACTAAACTTTAATACAACTCGAGTTAATTTGATCCAGATTTTAACCAGAAAAAATATATTATTTTTTTATATGTTCTTAACCCCTTCGGGACCGGAGGCTTTTATACAAATTTTATTCGGTTGGCACCACTTTTCTTAAGAAAGCTACCTTTACTTAAACTATCGCAAAAGTGCTCGAATTAGAGAAAGCAAATATTACTTTTATTTTTTACTGGTGCGTGAAACAAATTCTGTATGCTCTTTTTGAGGGTGCATATATGCACCTATGGGACTGCATTTCAAAAACAAAATCTGGTTTGAACCGTGTTTAACTTTGGTTAAATTAACCTACATAGTACCTAAGTTTCGTGCAATGTTGGCGCATATGATATACGTATATTATAGATCATGTCAACATTCCTTTTTCTATGCACTTACAAAACTCACAACTATGAAAGGGATATCACACAATAGGTTTTGAACTGGCTTTTGACATAGTACACTGACATTTCTTTAAAGACGTTGTTTGATTTGATATCGGAGTTATATAAAAATTCACATAAAACATCGTGTCAGCAAACAATCGGATATATTGCAATCCGAATGAAAGTCTCGTACTGATCCACTGGCACTTTATATTATGTTTAAATATGTCTTTAACGTGTACTGTAGAATGTGGAAGTAATGTAACAGATTAGAAATTAGGAACAAATAATATTTCCTTTAATCAATTTAATGTTATTTAAATAATATTTCTGCAAGAAACTTTAATTGCTTAAAATTTAATTTCTTTCAATTGTGTATCCAGACAGGAGGGAGGGGGGTGAGAGGTAATAAACACCACAATTTTAGAAAAGATATTTTCATCTTTTTCACTGGCAGAATTCTGAAATTAATTAATGCGGAAAATACAGTTACCAATTACTGGTATATATGACCCCTCCCTTTTCTCTGTAGGTACGCCACTGATCATGTTTCTTTTAGAGTTTTTATATATAAATGTAAACGGCATATTGAAACTTTCTGTTATTTCTTTCTTTCTTTTATCAAATGTATGGCATTTCGTTTTAAGAATATACCTATTTTAACGCAGCTTGACATTTAAATGTATTAAATCTACCCCCTAACTTGTTTGAAAAAATTATAAAAATTCGGCGCTGTAATTGTACTCTAGGTAATTTTTCATTACACTGAAACGGAAGCATCTGATGGGAAAGAATTTTCAGTTAACAAATAAAATAATTGTTTCTACGTACGAATTCTTAGCACCTGAAATTGTAATTTATCTAATTAAAGATCGTGGTTATTATTTTTTCTTCATTCTATTTCATGAAACGTCAAATGTGTACCAGGAAAGTTATGTATTTTGATTTGATATGAATTTTTTGAAGGTTGGAGACATGCACTCATTTTAAATACAAAAAAAAAAATATTCGCCGAAACATTATAAAAAATAGAAATAAATTATAATAGGCATTGCATGCGTCACCTTGAAATAAATATATACAGTTAGGAACCATTTATTCAGTGTTGCCAGGGGTGCTTACTTTTGAATACCACTATTTCCGAGTAGTAATATGCACTTATTTTATCATGGAAATTCCGTCATTAAGTAAGGAGAATGTTACTATTCAGAAGCAGTGGTTTTCAAAATCAACCACCCATAGGGACCATTTTCCGGTTAAACGGTTCCATACTGAAATTATTATGACCGGTGTTTCCAATTGGGCTCTTTAATATTGAGAAATCAACCACTGTTTCCGAATAATAATATTCACTTTTAATGACAGATTAAATAAGGTGAAAATTACTATTCACATATACAGATTCACATATACACATATCACCCATTGGCAAAACTGATTCTGGGTGTCTGAATTTTTATTTTGCTGAATACCTTAAAAGTTTTATAGATGTACTAGCTGACCCGCCAGGCGTTGTCGGTACCGGTAATAACAAACTTAAGTAAACCTCAAATTTGTTTGATTTCATATCTTTAACCAGATTTTGTATGAATTGTTATTTTTTTAATGAAAATCTCCAACGAAACTTCCAAACGAACCTTTCCCGAACAAACGTTGTATCAGGGGACAAGCTTCCTTTGGCAGCATAATCCGCGCGTGTTTTTGCAAACGAACCAGAGCTGCCACTTTTTTTATTCAGTTTTCTTGATTGCCACCAGTTTTTTCAGAAAGTAAAATTTGCCTTACTTAATGACATATTAAATAAGGTGAATACAAAATGAATTATGCCTTTTTAAAAAAGTGATGCGAATCAAGCAACCAGAATTTTAAAAAAGGAGCCTACTGGTAACAGTGAATCGAACCTAGATATTTTTGATTGTTTATTTTTAAAGCAAACAAACCTCTGGTTTGAGAGAATATTGAGATGATTTATTTTTTAAGAAATTCTAATCGTCCAAATGCTTCGAGATTTTGTACGTGATACAATTTAAGTATTTGAAGAGAGTGTAACAGATTTGTGAAAAATTACCGATTTTTATTTATTTTTAGATTAGAAAAAATGAGTGTCTGGAGGAGTAGGGAACTAACTTCTAGTCACAAACTTCTTTGAAAGGGTAATATTAATTATTATAATTAAAGCAAATACGTCGTTTTAAAGTAAAATGTACGCTCATTAAGTGGATGTTATCTTTTTTTCGTAATTCGGTGAAAAATAGCGGATGCAGTCTTTCAAATTGTGCGGAAAAAACGAAAATTGCAAATGGGACATTTCGAAATGATTTTTTTTTCAAAGCATTAACATTCAAATTTCTTAAACGGTAAGCACCGATCGAAAGAGATATCAACGTACTTGTAGTATGTTTTTTTTTCTATTTGTATTTTCCGGGGCGACGCCAATTTTTAAACATTACAGAAAGTAGCGAAAACCCCGAAACATTGTACAGAAACGATTTTTTTTAAATGTTTAAAATTCGTGTTTTCAAAACGGATTACACCGTCATACAAAAATGATACACAATTAATTGGGTATTTTCGTTTTTTAGTATCTCAAAAAAGTGATGCCAATGTGTGCTTTAAAAAAGAGTAGGTAACAAGAAATCGAACTTTCCTTAATCTTCCTACCCTGTTGAAAAAAGGTTGCGTTTTACCTGAATGGGTCGATTAGACCCAGTTTTGTATATATTTATTCTAGCTCAAAACAAGTATTTTTATCTAGCTTTATTTCATATATTATTTTTGTATTCACTATTAGAGACAACAAATTTTATAATTCCCAACCCCCCCCCCCCACACACACACACACGCTTTTTATTCCGCCTCCACCCCTTCTTCCTTCCAATGCCTTGTTTGTATAAGCAATAACTTGGAAAATAATAATTAAAACAATATTGCAAATTTGTTTTATTTCCATTGTTCTTGATACATTTTTTATGATAAACAAGATTTACAGTACACATTGAGATGCTCCTGGCAAAGAAAAGGTAAGCATGAAGTACATCTCGTCTGCGTTTTTCGATCTCTCTTTGGACCACATTATTTGCACCTTCCACGTTTATTTGAACTAATACTTTCTTTTTTTTCACCTGCTGCCTTAGCCAATTTCTTCTTTATGGTTACTCGGATATTTTGTTTCATCCTACTATTTCTGTGAGGTTCGGTCAGCTGTTTGCCAAATTGCTTTAGAAAAAGACGCCTTTTGTATAGTTTGTTTTGATTGTAAGAAGGATTTACATGCATAAAAACAACATATGCATTTATTGCAGCTAGGTCAATCAGATTGTAGAATAAACACACAGGCCATCGCCTAGTGCCCCTTTTGCATGTATACGCAGCAGCTAATTTATCACTAGTATCTACTCCACCTTTAGTTTCATTATAATATAAAATTATATCTGGTTTCTTTTCTTTCTCATCTGAAATTTTGGCCTCGTGATGCATAGTTGAAAGGAGGATTACCGATTTGTTTTTTATTGGCACATATGAAACAAGTGTCATATCTGGTTGAAAACCGAATAATGAGGAAAATGTTTCTCGCTCACGTGATGATTGAAATTCAGAAGAAATAAAGGGCTTATTTTTCCTAAGAGTACCAATAATAGTTAATTTTTTTTCAATAATTCTTTAGCAAGAATATAATTCATGAAAAAAATATCAACCGTAATATTTCGAGTGGTACCCTCAATCGAATTTACCAGGCGCAACACAACATTTCTAACTTGATATTTTTCTCGCTCACCATCTGAAGGCTTTCCAGTATAGATCTCAGCAGCGAAAACATAAGACATCAACCACATTTTAATTCCATATTTCCCTCTTGGCTTTGACGGTATATATTGCCTAAATGGGCATTTACCACGGAAAGGCACAAGCTGTTCATCAATTTTAACATTTTCGTAAGGAATGAACATCTTTGGAAACTGAGTAACAAACATATCAAATAATGATCTTATTGCAGCTAGCTTATCTAAACGACGCCGATTTTCTCTACCTTCTTTGTTGTCAAACCTAAGAAACTCTCTAATAATTTCAAAACGTTGCAAAGACATAGTTGCACGAAAAATGTCGCGGCCATCTTCTTCGCTCTGTAACTCTTTGAGAGATTCTCCTGCTGACTTATATACACCAGCTAAAATTAGCAAACCTGTAAAAATATTATAAAAATAACTTCAAAATGAAAAAAATGGTTAAATTTCAAACCGCGGCATTTTTTCAATTTATTTATAAATTATTGTAATAGAAGTTTAATTTTTTTACCAATGTAAGCTTCAAATTCCTCAACAGAAACCAATGTGTATTTTTTATTCTTTTCTGATCATACTCTCTGCATTTCTCTGTTAGTTTCGTCTAGAATTAATTTGAACATGTCATCTGTAAAGAAAAGCTTCATTGCTGACACAGGGTGTTCAGTTATCCTCTGAACTGCAAAACGCGTAGGACCAGGGGTTAACTTCATAATGATAAGTTGTCTGTAAAATAATAATAGAAGTCAGAAAATACAAATGAATGTAAAATATATAAGAACAGGAGTAGTGCTAAAGTCTGCATGACAGGGAGGGAGGGACTAAGATTCCTCTAAAGGGCATTTATTTATTTTCCTATCATATAAATTCCGAACTCTATAAATTTCCTCGAAGATAATTTTTTTTGCCCTGATGGTGGAAGGGGAGGGGAGGGATCACAGAGAGCAAACCCCTGAATATGAACAAATTATATAAAATATATATCGAATACAATCAATATAAATTATGTACTAGTACATACCGTTCTTTTGATGTAGGTGGAGGGGATTTACACCATTCAGTTTTATTGCGACTAATAAAGGAGGATGGAGACTCCATCGTTTCATCTTCTGCATCGAAAACATCTGTTTTCTCATCAACCTCTTCGATGGATAAATGATCCGATTCATCTGTTTCAATCAAATTATTATCACTCCCTTTATCGGATTCATCACTACGGAGCTCTTGCCAATGCTTTCTGATTTCATCATCAGTAAGACCGCGCTTATTACGTGCCATATTGCATAAAAAATGGCAAAATACTCCAAAACAAAAAAAAAACGTTACTTGAGTATATCAGTATGGTAGCACCATCTACCGATAATTATTCGAAATACACACTATCTAATTGTTTTCCATGCATTTATATGCGATTAGTGATATGGGTCGATTAGACCCATTCAGGTAATATGTGACTTTTTTTTATTTTGGCTAAAAAAATAATTCCTGAAGCCTGAAAAAATTATAAACTGAAGATATTTATCTGTTTGAGGCATACTTAAAATATAAGAGCATTTAATTAAAACCCGAGAGAGCTATCATGAAATAAATAATAGAAATGGGTCGATTAGACCCATTCAGGGTAGGAATGTTAAAAACGTTTTTGAAAAGGTTAAAATTAAAATTTTTTAAACGAATGGCTCCGTTTTAAACTAAAATGTACGAATTTAAGCGTGTATTTTTATTTTTTCCCTAATTTGGATGATATTGAGGTTTCGGGTTTCCATAGACGTCCAAAAAAAGCGTTTCCGACCTTCAGATCTTCTCTACTATAGATATGTCGTAACGGGCAGTGGTAGCAGAAAACAGTGGTATTCAAAATTCGGAAGGTTGGCAACTACGCCAAAATGCTAGTATATAACTTAGAAAATATCATTTAAGTTTCTGTACAGTTTATATTGAAATAATTTTCACACAACAATTAACTAGTCGTTGGGGGCCACCGTAATACTTACCCACCATAGATATGCATAATATAAAATATTAAAATAAAAAATGTGTAAACTACTTATAAAATGCATTGCAATTCGAATAAAATCGTGGCTCGATGACGTCATAGACTTTAAAGTCTCGATTACTGAATTGCTTAAAAGAAACATCCTTACAACTTCAAAAACAATAATTCTATTAACTAGAGGTTTATTGCATCTGATTAAGCGTCTCAATTCCTATTAAAATATATCTTTGAATTGAAATTTGGATGAAATACAGGGTCATGAAAAATCGAAGAGTGTGGCAAATAGGATTACAAATATCTCGGCAACTCATTATTCGATCGACTTCATGCTTTATGCAAAATGTATGTTTTTTTATTGTCTTTTATATTCACTCCTTAAAAAACAATTTCGAAAATTTTTATATACCTTTTATCAGAACGAATATTTCGAGAATCCGAAAAAAATAGTTCCGGATATTCGAGGTTACTGAAATTCAATAAGCTTCTTCCCATTATCACATACTAAATACATTCCAAATTTCAAGTCTCTATCTCATTTTTTTCGGGAGATAGAGCGTTTACAGACACACAGACACACAGACGGACAGCATTTTTTTTCTAAAAATATGTTTTTCGGAATCTCCAGTGTCTGAAACGTGTAAATCCGTCAAAAAAAGTTTTTCGATTTTCAAAACGATTACAAGACTTACCTTATACTACGTATGATGGGTAAATAATAATGATCATTCCATTACTACATTCCGAAGTAATCGCCGTTTTTTTCATATCCACTATTCTTTAATATGCCACATTTTGAATTTCTATGTCCTCTAACCGCTTACAATTAATCATAGGTATTAAAGAAATGAATGGCAATGTAATCTTTTTCATTTATTCCGCTGGGTTAATATTTTTTAGCAATAACTAAAAAAAAACTTTATAAAAAACAATAAAGAAGCATTTCATAAAATACCAAAAATTATCATTAGCCTTTTTTCCCCGCCAATGTGCACACACACATACATATAAATGCTGCTCATTTAAAAATAAATGATTTACTACTTTTAATTCTATATCCAATCCACAGAAAATGAATAAAAAGAAAAGCGAAAAACTGAATCAAAAACTTTATTGAAGAACATATACAGAATAAAAATAGTACTGAAAATAAAAACCGGAGTTTTAATTTCTGTTTAATGACACTGTCTTGTCGACTGTACGAAAAGAAAATCTTTCAATAAAAAAAATGCACTACAAAAAATAAACTTCAAAGCTGCTCGAGCTTATAGCTTTTTTTCTTTTTCTCTCTTTCTTCAAATACTTTGTTATACTTTAACAGATAAGAGCAAGTTTTATTTTATTGCTACAGTCTATTTTTTCATACAGGTATTGTGTTACTGGAAAGAAGTTCTATTTTTGCTTATATTTTTTAGATTGGCTTTTAATCTTAATTAAATATTAAACGCTTTCAAACTTTGCAAAACTTTAATACTTTTAGAAAACACTAAAATAATCTCATGATTTATAAAACAATTAAATATAACCAAGTTTAAATAAAAAGTTTTTTTTCTGAAAACAAAATTCAATTCATGAAACGTAAAGAAGCGCACATCATAAATTTAATAACATTTTTGTTTTATCATAAATTTCCTCATTTGGTTTCTGATAATTTATGCAATTCAACAGAGTGAATAATATGTATTGCATTTAAAGGCTTTATTTTTACAATCTTGTCTATTTAAGATATTAGTCGATACAATAAAGAAATTACACATAAGAAATATATTGAAATATTTGAATCATTTAAGGAGTATATGGAGCTATATATATATATATATATATATATATATATATATATATATATATATATATATATATATATATATATATATATATATGCAGCTAAACATGTGAATCACGCATAACAATGAACACAGATATACTGTATAGGATTTAGTCATGTGGAATGGAATTGTATCTACATTAAAACAATGTATCCAGTATCAATCATAGCTGCCAAACTTTTTGATTCTTGAGTGCTCGAATATATAACATTTTAATCAAGTTAAATATTTATTAGTTTAATCGAAATTAAAATCGTAAGTAAAACATATCCCCTGGATAGGTATCCCATTATTTTTTTTAATATTGCTATTTTAATACAATTACCGTAGTAGGTCCTTACAACATTTGCAATAATAACATACCACGAAACTTTTTTGTAAATAGCGGTATTCTAGATACCACTGGTTTCCACGCATATATTTTATTAATATATTAAATGAACTTTCACCGACCTATCAAAATATTATGAAAAATACGCATAACAATGAAGACAAATATACTCTATAATAGGTTTTAGTGCTGTTTAATAAAATTTTATTTACATTAAGATGATGTGTCGAGTTTCAATCATAGCTGCCAAACGCTTCGATTTTTCAGTGACCGTATTTTTGAATAGTTAACTTCATCTTACTGAATCCCAAACTCATGTCAATAAATTAAGCGAATACTTCTATTCGGCATTAATAGTACTCAAAAATTGAAAGCTCTAACAATTATGATCATTGTTTCTGTCAAAATCATATCTCGGTAGAATAGTTATAATAATTTAATAAGTGCATATTTATTCATCAGAATTGTATTATTGCTAGTTAAGCGATATACATTCCAACATTCTACGTTCTATTAAGAATCTTCCAATGGTAAGATCTCAGTGAAATTAGCCTATAAAAATTACAACTTGTTCAATAATTTTGTTTTTTAAATTAATTTTAATATTTTGTGCTGTTCCTCACGTTATTGAACACGAAATGCATAACTATTCAATCCAAGTTGTATTCGCTCTAAAATGTATAGAGCTAGCTGACCACACTTGTTCATTATGTCAATCATCTTCAGATGTTTCCCTAATTGATCAAAGTTGTCGGTAAAGGATTCAACCAATTAAGGAATTTGTGCGTGTGTACGACTGCTGCAAACTGTGCTGAATTTTCGGCCATGATGCGACATTATAGCACTTTCTCATCTAAATAACGATTCAAAAGGATTAATCCTGTGCAAGTAACTAAATTAGCTTCCATCTTGATCAGCATTCAAGTTTTCTAACTAAAGTTTTTTGCGTTTCTTCTTATAGAATATGCATTATTTCTTATTTATTTACATATTCTACTGGTGGAATATATTAATACTTAAAAAGACAATCAAGATTTAAACATTTTTTATGCTATCGCGTTTCTTTTTTTAGATGTTATTTATTATTAGATTTTAGATTTTTCTTCTCCAATATTAAGAAGAGAAATTCGTTGTTTTTATTAATTATTTAAATTTTAAAATATATATAAATGTTTTCAGTTACGTAAATTATTATTACTCAAAAAATCTGTTATATGAATTTTCCCCGTTGGAAAATTTCACTGGTAAAGGTGATGATCCGCATTTCTTCAAAATCAAAGGATCGATGCAATCATTCACATGCAGTTTTCTCACGGAAGTACACTATTTATAAACAACAAAACACAGATGTCAAATATTGAGAATTTTCAGTGACACGGATTCGAAATAGAAATGTTCGCTTTATTTAATGACGTATATTGGCGATTAAAGACGGAATAGTCGTAGTCAAAAATCGGAAGGATTGGAAGCAATAAAAACAAATACGCTATGTAAAACGATTTTCATACTTTAACTCCTTTGGTACGGGAGAGGGACGTATAAGTCTGATACAAGGAGAATATTGTTTTTATTATTTTTTTAGTACCAGGATATTTTATTTGTAAACTTTACCTTGTCTAATCGTAGGTTTCGTGAAACACGTTCTTGTAAAATAAACAGGAAAATATTATATTGGATTTACTTGCATTAAAAATTTAAATGTCATTATATGACGCATACCCTGAAAGGGTTAAGTAGCATCATTAATAAACCGTTTATTAAAGACTTGTAATTTTTTTCTAAAAAACGCTGAACATTTTTTTTTTCCGTAGTCATGAATTTAAAGAGAAAAACATTTTATAAAAATACCTTATTCTAAGGGAAGTTATGTATATGTTAATTGATTGTGGTCATTTTTAGTTCGCAAAATCAGTCTCATTTTTTCCCTTTAAAAATTCGTCACAGGCACAGCGCTCGATATGTCAGTCGTCACACAGGATACCTATTTCTTATTCTACCAATTAAATTGTCATTTACTAAAATCACTTTTAGCAATTTTCAACAATTTGAAATTTTTGCGATAAAAATTCTAGTAAATAACAACCTTATAATTAAAAAAATTTACTATCTATTTACATATGCAAAATTATTTTATTATCTTCATAATTATGCATAATAAAGTATGGAACTACAGTTTCAAGTATTTAAATTTCAAAATATCTTTTATACTTGAAAAATTGCGGCATTTTACAGTTCTAAGATCATTGTAAGGATAACAAATATTTGTCGTAAATGCATACTTAGTTATAGCGTAATTTTGCCACTCTTTATACTTAATTTTATATAAAGAATTTTGATATCAATGAATAACAAATACTTTATTTATATAAGACTACCATATATACTCGTGTATAAGCCGACCCCAAAATTCCTGATGAAAACATGTTTAATACCAGTATTTTACAAAAATGTTCTTCGTCTTATATAATTCACAATTTAATGAGATAAAGCAAGGCGTAGAAAATTATTCTAAATTACTGGTGTTAAACTTGTTTGCATCTCGGTTTTGGGGGTCGGCTTATACACGAGTATATACGGTAATTTATTCTCTATCTTTTCTATTATTTCTTCAATCCTTATGAATATAAACACAGGCCTCCCACTCAGTCTGTTTTACTTACACATCATACATAGTATAGGGTAAGTCTTGTAATCGTTTTGAAAATCGAAAAAATTTTTTGACGGATTTACACGTTTCAGACACTGGAGATTCCGAAAAACATATTTTTAGAAAAAAAATTTGTCGTCCGTCTGTGTGTGTGTCTGTGTGTCTGTGTATCTGTAAATGTTCTATCTCCCGAAAAAATTGAGATAGAGACTTGCAATTTGGTATGTACTTAGTATGAAATAATGTGAAGAAGCCTATTTCATTTCAATAACCTCGATTAACCGGAACTATTTTTTTCGGACTCTCGAAATATTCGTTCTGATAAAAGGTATATAAACATTTTCGAAATTGGTTATTTTAAGAAATGAATATAAAAGACAATAAAAAAACATAAATTTTGCATACAGCATGCAGTCGATCGGATAATTAGTTGGCCAGGTATTTGGAATCCTATTTACCACACTCTTCGATTTTTCATGATCCTGTATTTCATCCAAATTTCACTTCAAAGATATATTTTAATTGGAAATTTGACGCTTAATCAGATGAAATAAACCGCTAATTAATAGGATTATTATTCGTGGAGTTATAAGGATGTTTCTTTCAAGCAATTCGGTAATCGAGCCTTTAAAGTTTGTGACGTCATCAAGCCACGATTTTATTTGAATTGCAATGCATTTTATAAGTAGTTTACACATTTTTATTTTAATATTTTACATTATGCATATCCATGATGGGTAAGTATTACGGTGGCCCCAACGAATAGTTTAATATCGCTTTTAACTCTAGAAGTGCCAAGCATTCTCCCTACCTAGAAGCTCCAACGCAACGGCAGTAAATTTGACTACTCAATGAATTAAATGCATATTTAAATTGTAAATTCTTTACATTATTTTATAATATTTTTATTATAATATATTTATATCATATTATAATATTTTATAAATATTTATGATATTTTAATTCCTTTTTAATGTTTCTTTAACCCATTAAAGACTGACGTTGCGTTTTCGTAACATTATGTTTCTTACACCAAGTTTTAAGGTAACACCAGTTTGTTTTTAGGATAAATATTCCGTTTATTTGATGCAGGAAACACCATGATAAAGTCACTTTTGCTATATTTTAAAAGTGGTATGATTCGCAATATTTGTATTTTATTGAGATAAATAATTCGGTCCTTAATGGGTTAAGAACTTCTTCAGAAAAGAACAGATTATTTTATAAAAAATAAATACTTTTGTAACAAATTTCTACTTACCTTTAATAAAACACATTTTATTGCTATTCGCAATTTTTACACAACACAACTTTTTCAATACTGGAAGTGCATTTTCCACACACATACCGTAATTTCCGGCGTATAATCCGCAGCTCAAAGAGTCGTTTTTCGACCCAGAAATTTTATTCAATAATAGTAGTTAAATATTTACAGCGATCTTTTAAGTTGCATTTTATAAAATTATATTTCTGGGTCGAAAAATGACTCTTTGAGCTGCGGATTATACGCCGGAAATTACGGTAATAGGAAAAAAATTACATACATCACTTGTTTTGCTGTTGTTACAAGGTCTAATCTGGCACTGATGTCTTTTCTTTGAGAGTCTATTGCTAGTGTTGGAAATTTCCTGAGACAATCTTGAGCTCGTTTTTCTATTCAAATGTAGTTGTCTCTACTCATCCGCTAACAGAAATAGGAAGCTATGCCTCGAAATAGTTTTACCAGTTAATTTTTGGTAGATAGCGTAGGCATTTTTGATAAATCCAACACATTATAGAAAACATGGACTGGTCATCTACGTGAAGCAATCCCAAACAGAATATTTATGTGTCATCTGGTCAACGATATCGACTCTACAGTTGTTTTTGTTGTAGAACTCTATTGTTTCTGGAATTTTCTTCTTATTTTGTAAATCCACATGTACATTTGAATGCATGGTACTGAGTAGCAGCACATTTTTATTTATTTTAAACTGATAGACAGTCAGAGTAATTTTCTCCATTTTTAGTAAAGCAGTTTCATACAGCTGTGTTTTAGAATCCCTTTCTTCATGCAGAATTTTTTTTGATGTCTTCTTTCTTTACCCACGAAACTTATTTTGTTTTCATTTTATGTCTTTTAGAAAAGGAAAATTTAGTGAGGAAAAATAGTTGTCCGCTGTCATATTTCTACCAGTATTCAGATAAGGTCTTAGAAGACGCATTACTGTATTTTTAGGAAGGCTGTCAGTATAACTTTTTGATTTATCTTTTTCAAGGTATGGAAAAGCATTGCACATAAACATCGAGCTTACATTAACTAGCATCGAAAATTTTATATCGAATTTGTCTGATTTATTCGGCATATACTGTATAAACTTACATCTCACTTTGGATGGAAATAACTGCACATCCACAACTAGATTTTCTCATGGCTTATAGGAAATATCACAGCTCTCTACAAATTTATTCTAAATATCTGAAAACATAGCAAACATATCAGTTTCTAAACGCTGAGTCTTAGTTTACTTCTTTACTTCATGTCAATCCTTAGATTTTTCATTATATCTCGAAATCGATTGCGAGACATTGTTTCTTTAAAAAAGGGTGGACCCCATGTATCCCCACAGAAAATCGTAATCCATATCATTGTAACCATATGGTCCTCTTGCATAAGTAATAACAATAAAAGCATCAAGATCTTCCAAAGATATTTCACAATTTTCTTCATTGTTCAAAACTTCATTGTTCCAGTTTTCTTCATTGTTGCTTCCGTGCATTTTTTTATATGGCGTAACATGGATTCATCCATAAACATCCTCCAAGCACTGGACACATTGTCCCCGACATTTCTCTTTGCATATGGCGTTGGACCCGGTATTTCATTTATCACATTCTGTGCTCCATATTTCCCAGTTGTAGTATCTGAAGAAATGTCACAGTCCACGAGGTTCCATCTTTCGACAATTATATATGTTCTTCGTTGAGATTTCGGATATATTTTCACTTTGATCATCTAACTTGTCCATTATTGGAACCAAAAAGAAAAAAAATATATATATGTATGTTTTTTGTCAATAAATGATTCATTATATTTTTTAAAAATGCAAGTACTTCACTGTCACAAAATATATCAGTATATAAACAGAAATATTTATAACCAGATTCGGCGGATGTGGACGCCACAGGTACTGATGACGAACTATTTGCTTCAGAATACTATTTTGACCTGAGAATTGCTTGTCCATGTATTTTTCAGAATCACTAGAAGTATATTTTGCTTCAAAGTTTTGTAGGGGCTCGTAATTATCATTACCATGTTCTTCAACATCAATTTCATTTTCAGATATATCCTGTATAGTTCATAATTTAATCTGGACTCAGATAACAGGGTCTTCGAGTAGCCATTACAGTGTGCTTGAAAGAATAAAATGCCACAAAAGTTGACTCAACTGCTTCAAACTAATCACTATTATATTTCGCAAAAAAAGGCAAGTAGGAGGAGCGGGTGGAAAGTATTTCCTGTTTGAAAGAAACTGTGAATGAAAGGAATGTGTAGGGGGAATGTGCTTTTTACATTTAGCAAAAAATACGTGGATAATAGAAAAGGAGGGAAGGAAATGGGATGTATTTCTTGTCGTATGGAAACAGTGAATGAAAAGAATGTGTAGGGGTATGTTGTCTGAGCGAGAAAACAAGATGAATCTACACAATTTTACTAGCAGTCAATTTGACTACTCGTGGCGCTTCTAGGTATAACTAAAAATATCTTCGTTAATTTTAATTTCATTCAATTCATATTTAGTAGCAATAGTTGTCGAGATTTTTTAGGACAGTTAAAAAAAATGTGAAAAAAGTTTTTTTAGGAATCCAAGCTGAAACGGTGAAAACAGTCAAAATAACTGCTCTGGCGTTTCTAGTGTTAATATACTATATACTAAATACTGAATATGAATTGATGATCAGAACTGTAATGGGTGAAAATGCATGTCAAGAAAAGGAAATGTTACATAGGAAACGAGGGTTGTAACCCACTTATTAAATAAAAAATGCAGCGTGTCTCCCAGCAAGCCAAACCCATACTTTTGTTCATAACTGTAACAATAATGAAAATATTTTAGTGATTTCTTCAATACAGTTACTTTGTTTTCTATGAAACGTGATGAAAACACAAAGAAATTGCTAGAAATGACAATCCCTGATGTCCAAGTAGCACTTCGCTAGACACTCCAATACTCGGAATGTAGCTAACAATGTATACGATGTCACTAATTGAATTACAGTGATAACCTCGATGCCACGACATAATTATAACAACGACGGGCCGATTGGGAGCCTATAAACAGAATATAATAATATGGATTACATTTTCTGTTATTTTTAGCACATTTTACAGTCTAGAACATTTGAAATTGAAATGTAAAACAAGAGAAAAATCAAAATATTCTCATAAATACTTTGATTTTATACTATTAATTGCATAAACAGAAGAAAATATAGAGAGAGTAAATGTGTCACTAATAGTCTGTTTTAAGGACATTGTAATAGGTATACCGTAATTTCCGGCGTATAATCCGCAGCTCAAAGAGTCGTTTTTCGACCCAGAAATTTTATTCAATAATAGTAGTTAAATATTTACAGCGATCTTTTAAGTTGCATTTTATAAAATTATATTTCTGGGTCGAAAAATGACTCTTTGAGCTGCGGATTATACGCCGGAAATTACGGTAACTATGATTTTCGTGCTATATTTGAACTTATCATTCTATAAATTATCCTGCAATTAATTTTATGGTTAAAATTATCCTTATAAATTAAAAAATCTACACTAACGGAAATAAATGAGAAGCAGAAATTAAGAAATTATCTTAAAAAATCTTATTGAGCGACACTCGTAATGAATACTCTTACAAAACTATAAAGTTACATCTGAATTTAGAACGAAAACCTAATGAAGCAAACAAAATATAAAAACTTACAAAAAAGATTACATTAAAAGATATACAGTCTAACTCGCCTAATACGAGCTCTGCTAAAATAAGAGAACGTTTAAAACCAGCAAGCTGCACGTTAAGAGCTGTTCATTATTTTAACTATATAAAAAATTTCACGCTTTTTACGAGCTACAATAGGGAGATCATGGCTAATACGAGCAAACATATTTTCATTTCAATGGGATTTTCGGCAAAAAGTAGCCTAGAATTAGGAGGGAAATATCTTTCTTATCGTACAGTGTTCTTTCTCAGCGATAATATGTCTACATTACAACAGTCTGTCAAAAATAATACATCAGTTTTAATAGACAGAATTTCACACTTTAAGGAAACTCCCCCACAAAAGAAAATGCAAAGGAATGTCCTGAGGTCTGGCATTGATAACGGAAATAATAGAGAGAGAATTAGGACGTTTCAAATACCGCCTCATTTTAATAGTTACAATTGAGTCATGGAAAGGAATGAGCACAGGAAAACACCTATTTTTTGTATTTTTCTCTAATCTCTGACTCTGGTTCACATTACAGTCCCTGGCCAAATTATTAGACTCAGTTTTTTTTATTATAATTTGTTAAATATCTGGAAAGATACATCAGGAATTATCCTGAAACTTCAGGAGTGTAAACAACATGATAGATGTCATATATTTCCGTGAAGATTTTTTCCCGAAACCCCATAAGGGGCCGTCAACAAATTGAAGAAAAACGAATATATTTTGGATAACCCTGTAAAAACTAATTTTGCAAAAGCATTCAAACTCTAGATTATGATTAAGTGGATTATTGTAATAATTTGGGTTCATTTTTATGAAGATAGCATTTATACTCGAAGAGAAATTCAGGTTTTTATAAAAACAGTCCCAAATTTTATCAAGTTTTTTGTTTATAATTTGCAGAGTTTTTAATATAAAACAAGTTATTTTCAGAAAATATGACAAACAAAATTGTACACAACATCCTGCAATCAGAATTAAAAAATAATAAAAATTGTATGAAAAATGAGCAGGTTCAAATGTAGAATGAGTAACACTTCATTCTTATTATGTCAACTTTCATAAGCTAGTATATTTGGATACAAGCCCTCATCTTTTTTCTTCCTTTTGGGAACAGCGAAATTCGAGCTTATTCTATCGACGATTACTATCAGAATTTTCAAGCTATGTTTTTGAGACTTTCATAAAAGTTGGTATATATATTTAGTTAATATATTATGCACAGAATATTTTGATTGAATTCGCGCATGCGCAGTGAAAGAATATTTAGTGAACCTGCTTATTTTTCATACAATTTTTATTATTTTTTAATTCTGATTGCAGGATGTTGTGTACAATTTTGTTTGTCATATTTTCGGAAAATAACTTGTTTTTATATTAAAAACTCTGCAAATTATAAGCAAAAAACATGATAAAAATTGGGACTGTTTTTATAAGAACCTGAATTTCTCTTCGAGTATACATGCTATCTTCATTAAAATGAACCCAAATTATTACAATAATCCACTTAATCATAATCTGCAGTGTGAATGCATTTGCAATATTAGTTTTTACAGGGTTATCCAAAATATATTCGTTTTTCTTCAATTTGTTGACGGCCACTTATGGGGTTTCGGGAAAAAATCTTCACGGAAATATATGACGTCTATCATGTTGTTTACACTCCAGAAGTTTCAGGATAATTCCTGATGTATCTTTCCAGATTTTTAACAAATTATAATAAAAACAACTGCGTCTAATAATTTGGCCAGGGACTGTAATTAAGCTATTAATGTAAATTATAGCCCTGAGAAAATGAAAAGATGTGTGGAGCTAATATATCGATAATTGCAGTGACTATTGTAATTTTAGCGGAGATTTCCTTGTAAAAAGAGAAGTGATCAACTAAATTACAGTACGTTGAATATGTCCATTGGAATTATTAGTTCTTTAGAGACGTTCACTTTAATATTGTGATTACGTCTAAAGAAAAGACTCGTTTAAAGATAATGGCACTCACAAAGGTAAAAATGAAAATTTTATGTTAACTGTATGATATTAAGGAAAATCCCACTCGGTCCGCTTTTCAATAACTACACAAATATAGGATAAAAGAACTGTTTATTTAAAACTAAACGGACGGGATCGACTGCTGAGTCTAAATCACAAAATTTAGCCTGGACTAACAAATACTTTCAAAATAAGACCACTAAGAAAATGTGCTCTTCACTAGCACTCACAAAAGTACTTGAAAAGAATGAACAATTAAAATTTCAACTTACGTACAGACGATCACTGAAACACTTCGGGCTTAACTCCACTGCCCGTTGAATATCCTTCACTGAAACACACAACCTCCAGCAACTTTCTAAAGCTCAGCTAAATACACAAAATGGTAGCAGTCCGTTACTAATTAAATAATCTTTATTGAAACTAATAAATTCAAACTCTCTTACCCACGGCTTTCTTTAATCTATATCGGCTACACTTCAGAATACTAGAATCGGTTTGCTAGAGAAAGAAGGTTTCAATTTCCACGAAGGCGATATATGACCGAAACCAACGGTACACACACTTGCACTTACTTAAATACATTACTGATCGACAAGAAAATCTAAATTTTACATGAAACCACTGCGAAACGCAGAAAACCCACAGATCCCGATCTCCATATGCATTCGTCGAATAATTAGAGTAAAATAGCATATAGATGTCTCTGCACGCACACAAATGTTAGCTTGGACGTTCACAATCAAAACAATCCAGTGCCTTTATGAGACAGTTGCTAGTTCACTACACACTTTTTTTCAAGACAACCTTTTTTTACAAATTTCTCTTGTAAATTTCATAGAAACTCACCACGAAGATCGTTTTTTTTTTTTTTTTTGCTTCTTGCAAAACCTACCACGAAATTTTTTCTTTAAAATTACTGGTTTTCAAGGCTCTCAGCCGGTTCGCTTTTTGAACACTAGTTGTTTTTTAAAGAAAAATCTCCTTTTTAAATTTAGTAGAAACGTACTTAGTAGGCCGTTTTTGTTGCAGTTGTTGCCAAAATCTACCACAATTTTTTTTCAAAAAAATACTGGTTTTCAAAAAGCGGACCAGTCGAAGCCCCGAGTTCTCAACAAATGGACCAGTGGGAGCCCTGCATTCAGTTAATTGAGATAATAAGAGCAATTAATAATGGTATTTAATCTAATTAAATGTGTGTTTTAACGATTCATATTATCTTAACGAGTATTACGAGAAACGGTTAGTAGGAGAACATATATAATTCCCTTCCTTCTCATATTAACCGAGTTCAACTGCATATATACGATTGTTGTAAATTAAATAGTGGCAACTTAACCTTCAAACTCGCAGAAGGGCGGGCATGCTCATATAGGATATGGGAGTGGTGAGGTGGCGCTGTTGTCGATGTGTAGAGTGCAAAAAACAGTCGATCTGCTTAGAAGGGTAGTTGTTGTGTGGCGTTAAAGTGAGGAGTTTCGTTTCCATCGCTCTACAGCATGTTTTAAAAGGTGATCAGCGGTCGTTGCTTAAAATCGAGGTTGCCCGTGGCAAAAATGCAACAGAATGCTATCGAGGATTAGTGGAAGCCTGTGGCACAAATGCTTTACCGTATAGGACAGTAGCACGATGGGTTCAAGCATTTCCCCTCCGAGGTCACCGATTTCATGACGTTTCATCTGTACTCCACGCAGAAGGGCGCTCGGTCGCTCACATCAACAATAAACACCTTGTCACTGGTCTACAACAGCTTCCCGACATTTGGCAAAAGGTTATAAGCTTTTCTGGTGATTACATAGAAGGAATGTAATGCAATTGTACTTGTAAGTTCATTAAAAATTGATTTATACCTATGTTGCCATTACTTAATTTACAGCCCTCGTAGTAATAAATTTTAATTTTAGAGTAACTTGAATTTTAAATAACAACATGAGAATAAAATGAAAGTCGACAGTTTTCGTGCATTCCATCTGAGTGAAAAATACTGTATATACGGTTGTGACACAAAACAGATAAGTGTGTAATGTTATCATCACTTTTTAATAACTCGCGTGTTTCAGTGTGAGATTTTTAAATAAATTTAAGTATTTTTGTATTTGTTGCCATCTACTCATTTATTATTATTATTTTTAAATCTTTATTGAAGTTATGCATGCACACCACGTACGACAAATCTAGTCACTAAATCCACCAATAAATAATTTGTTTTCAATTTCTAACATTTTCTTGTCCATTTTGTTCGGTCTAACATTTATATGACCGGAAAAGCTGGAAAAATGTCTTTATTATGCAATGTTTACTTTTAAAATGTTTAGACCAAAATGAATTTTTACATAGGCTTTAAAAAATTCACTGTGATGATATTTTTTTTATTGTTGATATCAGTAAAATCAAAGGAATTTATGAACAGAAGAAGAATGCAGAGGGTTTTGTCTCATAACTTATACCTGTTATCCAGGGCTCCCAAATGGTCCACTTTGTGAATACCGGTATTATCTTAGAATTTTTTTTATTTTTAGGTTTTTCTTGAACATTTGGCAGAAACCACATTCGGAGGTAATTTTTTATGCGGAAATGCTGTAGAAACCAAACATTAAATTTTCTCTTAAAAAATATTGGTATTCAGTTGGCGAATTATTTGGGAGACAAGCGTCTAGCCCCTGCACTTTGGGTACGATTTCAAAAAACGGATCGTTCTGCGCGCATGCGCGCCGTGATCTGCTGCGAGAGAGTGGAAAGGTCATATTAATTTTATTCTATTCCGCGGCAGTTTTTTAATTTTTTATTTTTATTATTATTTTTTTTTTTTTACATTCTTAAAGAAATTCAATTTCAGACTTTTACTGAAATACATTTTTTTCCCTCCGGATATTTCAATTTTTAAGGATTTTTAACGATTTTATAGCGGTTTAAAGCGAATTTTTAACATCCAAAAAACAATTTTTAACATTAAAAAAACATCACTGGACACACGAAACTCGCTTTGCAGCAATCTCTAGAATGCACGAAATTATTTCAAGCCGCGGTCAATAACTTGTGTATGTACGCTTTGCGTACATGAACCGAAAAAAACATCACTGGACGCATGAAACTCGCTGTACAGCATTCTCTAGAATGTACGAAATTCATTTATAACCAAATTTCATATTTATTTCCAACTTTCCATCACTTATATGTTGAAAAATGGAAACTTTGCATTTTTTTTATTCAAATTATTTTTTATAACTCATATAAATACTGAAAAGTTAAACTTTCCGCCGCTGGGATTCGAACTCAAGACCACAGAACGGAAGAGAAATGACATACCACAGAGTTATACGCACTCATTTTGAAATGGCTTAGAACAAAATTTTAAAGTATCAGACAAGCACGCATGCGCGCAGAGTGATCCCATTGAAATCGTACCCAAAGTGCAGGGGCTAGACGCTATATTTGGGAGCCCTTGATCTCAAAAGAAGTTTTGGTGCTCTACACTTTGAGATTTAAATTACCAGTATATGAAATTATTAATAGCAGATATAATCATATTTTGATATTTCAAAATGAAAATTAAAAGAAAAATGTTTAATTATTATTAAAAATATTTTTAAAATGTTTCTTACCTGCAAGCAATGTAAAATAACTTCCAAGAAAAATCTTGTTATTGGCATTCAATTTTTAGAAGTTCGGCAATATTTATAATTTTATTTTTGCGTATATTTGTGAATTTTGTTGAGTAAATATTTAAACAAAAATATTGCTGTTTACTGTTTTAATTAATCGGGAGAATGCATCATGATCATTAATGAAATTGTAATTTTAATTATGGCGTTTTCATTACAGCCATAATTTCGTAAAATTTATTTGCTAAGATCATGAAAATCTTCCGCTCTCTCAATAAAAAATGCTTAGAACAAAATAAAGAATGTGTAAATTGATAAAATGATAGTCAGCTATTTTCTTACTCAAAGAAATTTTCACTAAATATCAGTAACATCATTCAATATTATTCCTCGCTAATTTAGTTGAGCTTGCAGAAGATTTTGAAACATACAGGACACAATTTTAACATAAAATACATAAATAAAAGCTGAGTAGTTATTTTTAAAAGAGTTAAAACTTCGTAAAATTATAATCACTGCCACATTTATGAAACGTGTACAATATATTCATAGAGAAAATGTATATGTAATCATGATTTATTGTTTTGAAAAATCTTGAAGGGAAAATGAAGGTCAGAAAATTTTCCCGAAATGTCAGAAAAGTGAAAAGACTAGCACTTATTTAAAAAAACATTGAATAATTATGTATTAAGTAAACATTGAGTGTATAAAAGAGGGAATAAAGAACTAGACAAAAATAGAAAAGCCAATCCAGTATAAAAGTGACGAAATACTGTCGATTATCATGTATATGATCTAAGCGAAAGCACTTTATTTATTTTTTGAGTTCTTTTAACTGGTATTTGAATAAATTTCAAAATGTATAACTAAAAAACACTTTATTGCAAGTGTATTCAAATTGGATATCTAAATTTGGAAATAAATAGTGAAACAAATAAGTTGACAAATCAGGGGATATATATATATATATATATATATATATACAGGGTGTAACTGAAATGCTTCAACAAACTTTGAGGGATGATAGTACTCATGAAGATGAACAAAAAATGCAATACAACATGAGGTCGCAAATGACATTTAACCCTTTCAGGACAGTGGTATGTCTAAAAACCACTTAATTTTAATTCCAAAACGCCACAATGGCACAATGGCACCAGAATTTTGCTAAAATCTTTTCCATTTAATATTTATGTGAAATATAGCCTTTTTCTTATTTACAAACAATTTTTTTTTGTAAATTCCGGTGCCAGTCCATTTTCAGACGCATTTTCTCTATTTGTATCCTTTAAGCCTTTTAGGGGCAAACTACTTTTAGTACTAAAATGTTGAAATAAATGACTGGCACCGGAATTTATAAAAAAATTTGTTTGTAAATAAGAAAAAGGCTATATTTCACATACATATTAAATGGAAAAGATTTTAGCAAAATTCTGGTGCCATTATGGCGTTTTGGAATTAAAATTAAGCGCTTTCATAAACATACCACTGCCCCTGAAGGGGTTAAACGTCATTTGCGACCCCATGTTCCATTGCATTTTTTGTTCGTCTTCATGAGTACTATCATCGCTCAAAGTTTGTTGCAGCATTTCAGTTACACCCTGTATATATATATATATATATATATATATATATATATATATATATATATTATACTACTTATTCCCCATATAATTCAGTAAAACTTTCATACAATGTTTAGGGAGATTTAACAAAACAAAATACTGAAAAAATATTAAAGAATGACATGTATTCACTTTTCTATGTATTTACATGATATTATGCGGATATACGCATCGCAAAAGAAGTATATAGCAGTGTTAATTTTTAAATTAAATTATTAAACTGAAAAAATATGCAAAAGAACTGAGAAAAAATAAAAGTCTTAAAAAACTGTGTTAGAGACTTAGACAGTTTTTCCACAACAATATATCTGTATATTTACATTGATTAAAAAATGTCAACCATTGTATATTTCCATCCAATTCCAACAACTTTTCCTTTAAAAGTATGATTACTGGTTATCTAATTTAGACAGCACAATCATGAGATAATTGAATGAAACATAAGATACTTAAATATTACATAACTCATAAAATAACTTATAATGTAGCAAATAAAACGTATATATTATTTTAAATACTATTACAGATTACAAACACAATATTGATATTCTAGATACAAATACACTCTTAAAATATACATACTTTAAGAAATGGATTAATTAAATTTTTTAATATAAAAAATGTTGGAGCAGGAACGGTTAACCCGCCAGAAGAACAATTTCCAACACCTTTTCTGAAAAATATTCTTTTTTAATGAAAGAAGTTCCGAGAGTAAATAAGTCTATGAAAACTATTCGAGAAAAATGGTGGAAACTGACCTTATGGCTCGCGGGTTCACTGTCCCTGGTTTAGTATGCAAGTTATAAAAAAATTGCAGAATTATGTTTCAACTAATTAAAGTATTTCATTCTTATTAACATACCTATTCCATTTACATAACCGCCGAATTTTACGAATTTTTCTTACAACTGAATTTTTATAGTAATTACATTTCCTTATTTAACCCCTTCAGGGGCAAAGTACTCTTGTAGCTAAAAAATTGAAATGATTGATTGACACCAGGATTCACGAACGAATTTATTTTAAAAGCAAGTAAAAGATTTTCCTCATGCACCTTATAAATTCAAAAATTGATTATAAAATTCTGGTGTCATTGTGGCATTTTGGGATTAAAATTAAGTGGTATATATAATATACCGGTGCCCTTCAAGGGGTTCAGAGCACAATTTAGCGTTTAGATATGGTTAAAATTACTTAAAGAATGAGTGGTAACAAAAAAGAGTAAATGTTGGCAGTTATGTATTTACTTTTATCATATTATTCCAAATCAACAACTTTTCGTTATGGTAATTAACCCCTTGGGTACATTTGACGACTCAGACTCGTCATCAGTATTTTCCACGGATTTTTTTTAATTCAGAAATTTCGAATTTTTATCAACAAATTCAAACAGTAGTTCTCGCTTCTTTTAAAACAGGGTAATCTGTCAACAAATACAGAAAAAACACTATTCAAAATTTCTGGTGCGTCTGTCCTGTATGTTTTTTTTTTTTAAATAAATCTGTACCCAAAGTGTTAAAATATATATATATATTACTTACCCACCATACGTAGTATAGGGTAAGTCTTGTAATCGTTTTGAAAATCGAAATTTTTTTTTTGACGGATTTACACGTTTCAGACACTGGAGATTCCGAAAAACATATTTTTAGAAAAAAAAAAATTGCCGTCCGTCTGTGTGTCTGTGTGTGTGTCTGTGTGTCTGTAAACGCTCTATCTCCCGAAAAAATTGAGATAGAGACTTGCAATTTGGTATGTACTTAGTATGTAATAATGGGAAGAAGCCTATTTCATTTCAATAATCTCGATTAAACGGAACAATGTTTTTCGGACTCTCGAAATATTCGTTCTGATGAAAGGTATATAAAAATTTTCGAAATTGTTTATTTTAAGAAATGAATATAAAAGACAATAAAAAAACATAAATTTTGAATAAAGCATGAAGTCGATCGGATAATTAGTTGCCGAGATATTTGGAATCCTATTTACCACACTCTTCGATTTTTCATGACCCTGTATTTCATCCAAATTTCACTTCAAAGATATATTTTAATTGGAAATTTGACGCTTAATTAGATGCAGTAAACCGCTAGTTAATAGGATTATTATTTTTGGAGTTATAAGGAAAAACCTCTTTCAAGCAATTCAGTAATCGAGCCTTTAAAGTTTGTGACGTCATCAAGCCACGATTTTATTTGAATTACAATGCATTTTATAAGTAGTTTACACATTTTTATTTTAATATTTTACATTATGCATATCCATGATGGGTAAGTATTACGGTGGCCCCCAACGACTAGTTTTACTTACTGTAGAACTAGTTGGATATTTGCTCAAGGTATAAGTTTAAAATTATAAATTGTACACATATATGTAATACAATTAAAAATTTTGTCCTCTAAAATATTTCATTGTCTTTTGTCTGCTCTTTATTAAAGCAAACTGTTCAATAACGTGATCATATTTTTTTTTGTTTCAAATCGCTCACAAATGTAAGAAGAGATAAGCCAGAATTTTCTTTTAGAATTGATGGATCCTGAAAGATTTTTTATAAGTTTTAACACTAATAACGTAGGCTCACTGGGGCAATTCGTAATCGAACGATAGCATAATTCTTAAATCTGGTTTAACATTAGGAAAAGCATGATTAATGCCCGATTCCAAATGACTTTATAGTTTTTAATTTTTCATCTGTATTCTACTCTTTACAGAAGAAATCACTGAACAGTAAAATTTCTTCTAAGATTTTTCCCTCAATATAATTAGAATGAATTTCCAGAAAGTGTTTTGCTGCATTTTTAATCTCTTCATTTGTCTTTGTTGGAGGACATAAAGGCAAATCTTGATTATAAATGAGAAAAAGCATTTTTTCCTTTGTTTAATTTTGTGATGACGAAGTCACATATTATATAATGTGTTTGATAAAATAATTTCTCTCTAGCAGACAACTAAATTTCAACACTGCCACTATAGTGCAATATTTTACTGTTTGGTGTGACTCTTTGTCTTTTACTCTCCTATCTTTTTGAATTAGCTAGATTTTTGGCTTCATTTTCATAGATTTCAAAAGTATTCCTTATATTTTATATATAAAACAGCAGATAAAACAACTGCGATTTCACAGTTTACTGATTAAACAGTCTTAGTCACACAGTTCATCCGTTGCAGTATTCAGGGGTCCTACACTTTTACCACACATTTTTAATAGAAATTTTTTATTTAATATTTAAATGTCATAAATTGTAAACGCCTTCTTTAATTGTAGTATTTTAAATACTTTTCTACATTTAAATAAGGTGAAAAATTCTAGTAAAAAATTTTGGTAAAAACGTATGAACCGTGGTATTGTATCCCGTACAACAGCCGTGAGAGCAAATTCCATTAATTGCGTTTTTGAAATAAATTATTTGCTTAACTTCTAGTAGTTGAAGATTCATTAATCACTTTAAAGATGGTTGATAAAAGGTTCAATACACCAATGTAATTTTATTTCAAAAGCTTCACAACATCTGCATTTCCAGCCAACCTTGTTGTTGACAGAGATTTTAAGAATAATTTATTATTTTCATTCTTACTTGACAATCCCCTTCTGTTGGTACATTCAAAACAATTGTACACAGTTTGAACTAAACCAAAGGACCAAAACGGTGGACCAACAACATTTAGCGGCATTCGTACCAACAGCATTTAAGAAGTGGTCAGCACATGATACATACTCTATAAGAGGAAAATGTACTTTAACCTAGCGTTTAAGACAGAGTATATTCCTGATATATTACTAACATTGCCGTACGACTGACCACGAGAACAATTTAAATCATTGTCAGTATTTTCAAGAATATTAACTGCAATTTCTTGAAGATTTTGAGAAAGGTGGTCATTGATTGATATGAATTTTAAAATATCGTTCAACTGGATTTCCTTTTAAATCAACATATTTCAATACCAGAGAGAGTTGGTCAGTATGCCTAATCATGATTTCCACGACTGCTTACTTTTCAATACCGCTATTCCTATAAACAGAATTTTACTGTAAATCACCACAGAATTTTCCAATTAAATAAGGCAAAAAGTACTTCTCAAAATTTATTATGCTTAGAAGTAAGCATCCGTATCAACGTTGGTCAATTAAAATTCAAAAATACATAGCTTCCTTAATTGGCGTTGATATTTCATCCAACTCTCTTACAACAGTAATTCAAGAAACTCTGCTATTGGGTTGTCCGAAAAGTTCGTGCCAGTTGAAAAAATGAATTCGTACCGGAAAATTCTGTCCGTTAATTATTAGACATTGATTCCGATATATAATGTCTAATAATTATCGGACAGAAATTTCCGGTACACATTCATTTTCCCAACCGGCACGAAATTTCTGGACAACCCAATAAAAATGTAGAAGAAATATAACTTATATTCTGTTTAGTTTGATTTCCAGGAGAATTGATGCGGTTAACCAGAAATTAGTCAAATGTTCTTACCCAATCTAAAATTCCAATGAAATTGCCACTGTGCACTAAACCAAATGTTTCATTTGTTCAAAAAAAAAAAAGAAAAAAAAGAAAAAGAAAGAAAAACGTTCTTTGTAAAATGTAATTTATCACAGTTACTACTCTATATGGTATTTTATTACAGTAATTGCATTCTGCATTAGGCTGCTCAGCGAGGTTCCAGTCCACACGATTTATTACGAATGAGCGCTATGAGAAATAATAGACAGATTATGAAAAGAAGGATTTTCATGCGAAGGCAGCATTTTACAAATATTTCACCAATCGAAAAAAACATTCTTACACAGAGACTGGTCACTTGACTGAGCAGCATACAATTATAGCAAATTACAGCTTTACTACTTCACGAAAATACTAAACAAACTCTTCAAATGTTATTATATTTCAAATAAAGTGGAGAGTAGAAATACGTCCATTAAAATTAACTTTTAAAATATACACAAAAACACTTTTTATTTTGCTTAAAAGACGTCAACATAGCAATATTGATATGTTGACGTCTTTTAAGCAAAACAAAAAGTGTTTTAGTGTATATTTTAAAAGTTAAAACTAAACAAACTCTTTAAATTTTTTTCTCCATCTTTTAACATTGAAGAAATCATTCAAAGAGAAGGGTATAGCCGGGTTTCATATTAAAATATGCCATTGGTTCAACCAGATCGAGTCTTACATGAATCAATAGCCCTTCAGTAGAGATGCGTTTCTGCCAAGTTTGAAGCATATGTTACAAACACATGGGCAGTTATGACCCATAATGAGAGTTTTGGAAAAAAGTGCATTGTGACGAAACTAGTGGTCGAATTTCACCGAAAAAAATCAGGGATGTGTAATATTAAAATACAGATAGTGGATATTATATTTCAGATTTGCTTCAGAAAAATATCATGTTTTATTACATAATAAGGAAAAAATTTGTATCCTTTTTTAATGGTGGAAGTTTCCCCGTTGGTAATCAGGCATATCAGTAAAACAAAACTTTATTTCCTGGTTAACAAGTTAAATAAGCAATTACGTATGTCATGCAAAATTTATGCACACTTTTAAGTATTTACTAATTTATTTTTTGTATTAGAATATAATGCATAAAATATACAGTATTTAGTTTGTACGAGAGTCAATCCAATACAAAATGGAATTCTGTTTCTACAGGTACTTGAATTGTAATGGCAGATCTAGGCGTGTAGACTTAGTTTTCTGAGGTATCAAACAAATATTCCAACAACTGTTTACTCACGCAACTTGTTTTTGGCAGTGGTCTTTACAATGAGTGAAAAACTAAATATATTCTGCTTTTGCACGATAGCTATTTCTTAAATTTCATGCTACAGCCGCAAAAGCCTGCGAAACTTTGTTCAGACTTAAAGCATAGTTCCAAGACACTTGTCTGAAGAACACTCTGTACTACGACTGCCATAAATATTTCATGGAAGGAAATATTGCATGTTGTTGAAAACGAGGCCTTTAAGAAATATCTCGGCTGTCTGCCAGCAAAATCCCAGCGATCATATTCTTTGATTTTAAAGGCAGCTCATTGGCTCATTGACTGTCTTGTCAAATTTAAAGCAACAAAATGTATATAAACTTAAATAATAAATTATAAATGTCTGTATAAATTCCATATGTCAATAATTACATACATTGAAATTTTCAAATTCTGTCATAGAATAGAAGCAAAATATATGTATAAATATGTCAAAACATATTCAAAATCATTCACGAAACTACTTAAATAAGCGCAAATATTAGGTTATGCATGAAATAACGGCAGTTTCTGACTAAATTCTGGTATGATTTCCTACTTTTGAGTTCCACAATTTTTTAATAGTAATCTCCGTTCTATTTAATGACCGAAATTCTGCATTAAATATGGGGATGATTTATGTTTGGAAATATTGGTACTCAGGAACCATGTAAGCTCTATCCTATATTCAAAATTCAGTCCTTTATAGAAGCGTCGTTACCTGAGTTTTTCACTTTTAATAAACATCTGGAATATGCTTCACCCATTAACGATGCCGGAAGTAAATTTGTAAATAAAATCTTTACTACACTTGTACCACCGATTTGATGGAAAAGTAAATATCCGGTTTAAAGGCGGAAATGGAAGAATCCATTAGTGTTTAGTGGTGCCAGTCTAGGCCTGATTGCAGCAGTGGAAAACTCAAACCCTCACAAAATAAAAAGTCTGTGCTCAAACCACTAAAACCTAACAGACATTTTCAGAATAGAGATTCGGCAGGAATAAGATGTGAAAATAAGACGAAATTTTCTATAACAAGATACCTGTGGAAGCTTGCCTTTCCGGTTATCGGATTTTACACTTCTCTCTGCGTGAAGGCTGTATTTGAATTCGTCCTTATTTTTCCCTTGATAATTTTCCACAGAAAACGTGGAACAATTCACAATTATATCCACGTACCTACGTGTTCGTATTCTGAAAATCAATTAATTAAATATAAAGGCGCGTTGCCGTTAGATTTCAGATAAAATTATCTTACAATTTTTCTCACGTTACTTAAATTCTACATCATTTATTATGAAAAAAAAATTAATTTTTAATAAATATTCGGAAAAATTTGTTTGCGTGCTTATTTATTATCTGTAAATAATAACAAATAATCATCCAGAAAAAAATAATATTCATTTATATAACGATTTTCAACAACGCAAAACATTTTCGATTACATTATTTACCTTAAAGAAAATAAATTAAATTATATTTGTACAATATTTATCACCCGTACATCAACATTTTTTTTCAAAATTACATTATTCTAATAAAATTAGTTTGACATCAATAAATATTTTTTACCAATATGTCCTGCAGTATATGTGTTGCTTCAATATCATTATTTATGTACATTTATTCTATTTAAAATAATAAACTATTTTTCGCTTAATAATTGATTCATTTTAACTGTATAAACCATGACAACTTTTCTTTAGCTTTCTTCCGGCGATCTTTATCGTAATAAATGGTTTTTGACATTGTTGTCATTTCCAGAATGGATCGAAAAATTAAAAAGAAGACCGATTACCGCTTAAAGCACCGATGATAAATGGAAAAGGAAAACTGGTAATGAATACATGTTTTCTTTTGTATACATTTTTTTCATTTGTAAAACATAAGAATTTCGAGAGAAAAAAATAAAGTAATGCAGTTTCAAAAATGATATAATAATGTTGTTTCTCAATTTTATTGTAATTGATTATTTCTTTCTTTATACCTTGCGGATAGAAAAACAGAAGAACATTTTTATCGCCTTAAACTGATATTAATTTCGGATATTAGTCGAATTCTCCATCGTTTATTATAAAATAATTTATTAAATTTTAACATGTCTCGTGAAACATTTGGTTACGTCTTTATTGATTGCATGTAAATAATAATCTATCATAATATCCGAAATAAAAGAGGAACATATTTATTCATACAATAATTTTCAAAATCGTAAAATCCTGCTACACTATTTTGTTTTCAGACAATCAATTAATTTTTATAGTGCAAAATTTATCACGAACAAATTTAAAAAAGACCGTTTTTCATATTTACAAGAGGGTTGCCAGTATGGCCTCCTTTTTTATTCCGAAATTCTAAATTCATATCAGAAATTCGGAAAATATATTTTTCCTTTATTTAATGACAGACATTTCTGAATAAATAAAGTAAAAATTCTTCTTTTGGAATTTGTAGGATTTCGGAATTTTTTAATAAAATGGAGAGCAAACTAGCCAAACTGTTTTACATACATGCATTAAAATTTTTTCAACGTTAATAAATCCTCTTTACCAATTAACTCCTGTATGTGTTGCTCCAATGTGATTATTAATGTACATTCCGTTTTTATAAATAACAAACTACTTTCGGCATTACAATTGATTATGTTAAATATATGAACAAGCAGCGGCTCTTCATCAGGGGGTGTAGCATCAAATTTCTACCAGTATTTTTGTATACAAATGTTCGTCTTATTAAATCGTAGATTGTACTACTATTTAGTAAGGAGAAACGTGCGAAATCCCAACGCCCTGACTATTAGCTACTATTAAAAACTATGGCACCATTTTGTCATGTGACCACCGTAATTTCCGGCGTATAATCCGCAGCTCAAAGAATCGTTTTTCGACCCAGAAAATTTATTCAATAATTGTAGTTAAATAATTACAGCGATCTTTTAAGTTACATTTTATAAAATAATATTTCTGGGTCGAAAAACGACTCTTTGAGCTGCGGATTATACGCCGGAAATTACGGTAGTATTAAATGGTTTTCAAAATTGTTATCATTTCTAGAATGGATCAATAAATTAAAAATATGACAATTTAAAGCACCCATGATAAAAGGAAGCGATAAAATTTGTAATGTATAATACGTTTTCTTATATATGTATATAGTTTTCATTTATGAAAAATAAGAATTTCGGAGAAAACGAGAAATAAATTGAATTTCAAAAATGATATAATAACGTTGTTTCTGAATTTTATTTTAATTGACTATTTCTTTCTTTATACTTTCAATATAGAGTAACAGAAAAAGGGAAATTTTATCGTATAAAATGTATCTCATGATAAATTGTGTTTTTCCACATTTAATAAATTATTTACCGTAATTTCCGGCGTATAATCCGCAGCTCAAAGAGTCGTTTTTCGACCCAGAAATTTTATTCAATAATTGTAGTCAAATATTTACAGCGATCTTTTAAGTTACATTTTATAAAATAATATTTCTGGGTCGAAAAACGACTCTTTGAGCTGCGGATTATACGCCGGAAATTACGGTATGTGGAAAAATTGTCGTAAGAATTTTTATCGACACTAGTTAAACCCTTTGAAGTGTGGCATTATATTATATATACCGTTTAATTTTAATAAAAATTTGCACCAGAATTTTTGAATAAAATTTACTTTTATAACTTTAATGAGAAAAGTTGTAAAATTATATTTATTTATTTTGGAATAAAACTTTTCAAAAAGTCTGGTGTGAATTCAATATTGCAGAAACGCAATTCTTGGACTATGAAAGGGTTCATATCCTGAGAGCTAGCAGGCAATTTAGAGCAGGTATTTGATAAAAGCTGAAAATTAGTAGTATAGAATTTCTACCTTACCGCATACTGAAATCGTTGGTCTGCAGCTAGCTAGCTGGTGGGGGATTCGGGACTTGACATTTTTCGCAATTTGAAATTTTTTGATGAACTAAAAGGGTTCTTGATAAAAGCTACAATTTACAGATATGAAAATACGTGTTTTTTAAAATGTAAAAAAAGATAATTGGCAGACAAATCAAAACCGAATTGCCGTGACCAAATACATGGCAGACGACATCAATGTTCATAAAAAATAATTGAAAAGAGTTTTTTGATAACAATAGTTAAAAAAAAGTATTACTTTAAAAACGTCTTTATTTTTATTAAAAAATCAGTTTTTATACATAAAAAAGAAAAAGAGCAAGAAAGATAATTAGTGTGTCCTCTAGCGGAGAGGATAAGAACTAAAATAAATGAGGAAAATGTGCTTAAGCAATTAGGTAAAATGCAAGAAGCACTAGCATAAGGAAACCAGATGTCAATAAAATAATAAAAAGGAACAGGAAAATCTCCCCCAACTGGAGAAATTTGGAACTAAAACGAAATAGAGGAGGATATGATTAAAAAAACAATGGGGAAAATCATGAAAATCAGGTAATTAGAAGACAAGCAAAATATGTGTATAGCAACAAAAGCGCCACATGGTGGTGGTGGCAAAAATCTGCTAATGCTTATAAAAGTCAACATTAACTGAAAATTAGGGAAAGATAGCGCATAGGCTCAGGAGCTTAAAAAAGTAAAAACTCAGAATAGAAAACAATATACAGAGGGAAAGAGGAGAAACATTTAAAATAAGCGGTAAAACCCTTAATATCTCAGAAATCCCCGATATATATTATATAGAAAAAATAAGCCGGGGCGTGATAACGGAATTAAAGGAAAGGGGAGGTGTAGAAAAGAAGGGAGAGGTGGAAAAAAGAAAAAAAATATATAGCGGAAGGGGATTGTACTTAAAAAAAACTGGGAGAAACGGGGCAAACGCCGAAAACTGAAAGGAGCTCTCTAAAGATATTGCATATGCAGGCAACTTAAGTATAAATCCACTGTGGGCAGCGACCCATGGTAATAAAACCGGAAGAAGCTAGAGGGAAGTAGTAGAAACATTCAAAATGAGTGGTAAAAGCCCTTAATATCTTAGAAACTGAGGTCCAGATATATATCATATGGAAAAAAAATAAGCCAGATTAAAGGACGATAACCTAATGTTAATAGTTTCGGATACTCTACAAGCAGTGTGGAGTGAAGAGTAAACAAAGTGTTAAAAAATGGATAAAGATAGGGGCAAGAATTAATAATGTATGGAAGAAGCTGCCGGGGAGTTATAACGGAATTAAAGGAAGGGGGAGGAATAGAAAAGGAGGGAGAGGTGAAAAAGAGAAAAATATATATGGGAATTGTACAACTGAAAGAAACTGGGAGAAATAGGGCAAACGCCAAAAAATGAAAGGGACTCTCTATAGAAAATGCATATACAATCAACTTAAGAATAAATCCAGTGTGAGCAGCGACCGATGGTGATAAAACCAGAAAAACTATAGAGAAAAGACAGAAAATACAAGACCCCAAACCTGAAAGAGTATCCCGAATAAGAAAGCCTAACAAATGGTTTTCAAATATTTTATTTTCTATATTTCCCGGTAGGTGGCATTAACAACGTAAAAGACCCTTAAATTGAATATGTCATTAATTACCTATCCACCACCCCCTGAATACTAGGCCTGCGCGCTGAAAAAAATGGCGGCTGTCGCAGGCGGAATCGTTTGCACAGTCCCTCGAACTTCAACACCAATAATATCTAAAAGTTATCTTTGACTTATTTGATCTCCGTAAAACAAGGCGAAGAAAACTTTTAGAAAGTATTGGTGTGGAATTTCGAGGGACCGTTCAGACGCTGAAAAAAAAATCGGCCTGCGACAGCCGCCATTGTTGTCAGCGCTCAGGCCTAGTATTCAAGGGGCGGTGACCTATATCTTTGTTTCGTTTGCCATTCCAGAAAAAAAAATATTTTAATACATTTAGTTTATTTTTTCCCGCTAGGGGGCTGAAAGTTATTTTGGAACTGTTCTTCTTTGTAGCTTGAGTATGGTGTATAAGATAACAAGTGTACAATTCGTCATATGTACTCGAAATCGATTTTACGGCAGATAATTTAATTACAATTAATTTAACTGAAATTAACTTAATTGTGAAATGTAAGTAAATGAAATAATTTCCAAATTAATTTGAATGCTTGTATCTATTTGGATTTATTTTCAATTGCCAATTGCATAGAGTTCTAGCATACAATTGACTTTTAATTGAAGTTAAATTAACTGCATCCCCATTTTAATTCAATTATTTAGTTTAATGAAAAATTATTTGAATGACAATATCGTTCCCATTTATCTATAATAATTATCCAAAAGTAGTACCATTAGATCGTCGTCCTACATTCTGGCTTTATTTTTTCGATAGGCGCCTTAGTTTCTGAGATATTAAGAACTTTTACTAGTCATTTTGAATTTTTCTCCTCTTTCCATCTTTATATTGTTTTTCTAGTCTGCGTTTTAGCTTCTAAGTTATCGGGCCTATGCCCTATCCTAAAATAAATGTCTATTTCATTCGAACAATCTTTATAAGCTTTAGCAGATTGTTCCCTGGCGCTTTTTTGCAGTAAACATAGTTTTTTTTAGTTGTCTTGTCTTCGAATTATATGATTTTCATGCAGGTTTTACCATTGTATTTGTAATCATTTACTCCTCCAATTCGTTTTAGTTCCAAAATTCTCCACTTTGAGGAGCTGTTCCTCTTCCTTTTCATTATTTGATTGGTACCTGGTTTCCTTTTGCCAGTACTTCTTGCATTTTACGTAATTTGTTAATCATATTTTTTTCCATTTATTTTAGTTCTCATCTTTTCCGCTAGAGGGGTGTCTTATTATCTTTCTTGCTCTTTTTCGTTTTTTATATGTAAAAACTGATTTTTTAATAAAAAGTTTTTAAAATAATTGTTTAAATTGTTTTAGCAACTATTGTTATAATTTTTTTTCAATTATTATGTTATCTACTTTGAAGACGTCTGGCATGTATTGAGTCACGACATATTCGTCTGCCAATTATTTTTTTACATTCAAATAAACAACACATCAATTATCTTTTACATCAATTCTCATATATGTAAATTGAATCTTTTACGAAGAACATTTTTTGTGCATGGAAAAGTTGCAATTTGCGAATTACGTAAGTCGCGAATTCCCCACCAGTTAGCTGGCAGACCAACTATTTCATAATGCATTAAGGTAGAATTACTAATCTAACAATTTTCAGCTTTTATCAAATACATGTTCCAAATTTCCTGCTAGATCTTAGGCTTTAATATCAAGGAAACTGAAACTAAAATAATTCCACTTACATTCCTGTTAACCTTCCTGATATTTTCATTTCAAATAAACAATTTTAACAAGAAAAGTATTTAATAAAATGCTTCTTGTTTCTGTGTGACAATTAATTAATTATTTTATTTATTAAAATTTCCATTTCTGTTTCATTAGAGAAAAACTGGAAGGTTAGCAGCTATGTCTTTTAAACTACATCCAATTGTTCTAATTAAATGTATGGGAAGTTCAATGTTTAAATATGCGTGTAAAAACACTAAACATTTATTTTATAATCAAATTAAAAATTATGCATTTGCATATATTTCAATGATTACAGATTTTCAACATCACTATTTCCGGATAACTATTAGGAAATTGTCCTGTTCGGAAATTTAATACTTGGCACCTATGGACATATTTCGGTTGGAAAAAAATATAAAATGTTCATGCACACAATTGTACTATCTGGTGCTATAATCAAGAGCGCGCTCACAAACAAGCATATGTATAGTGCATAACAAAAGTAAAAAAGTGGTTGGTTATCTTGTGGTACTACAGATATCTTTTTGCATAAATGCTAAAGAGAACCTACGTTTAAAGTGGATCCGGCAGCAGCCTACGAAAGAGATACTTTCACCATGTTTTGCCGTCAAGTAATCAAGTTATTCTGGTTACCGCCAGTTGTCAAACTACCATGTGATCTAGGTAGTCAAGGTGATCAGTCGAGATCAGTGGAGTTTCGTGACTTGTCTCTTTCATTGGCTGCTGTCCTAACTAGTACGATTATATAGGCCTGAAGAAGGATGTTAACCTGGGGATACTTGCGTAGGTTATAATGTAGACTGGGCGCGTTCGATTTTAACATTTTAACCCATTAAGGACCGAATTACTTTTCTTAATAAAATACAATTATTTCGGTTCATACCACTTTTATATTATAGAAACCTAAGAGTGACTTTATCGTGGTGTTTTTGCATCAAATGAAGCGAATATTTATCCTAAAAACAAACTGGTGTTACTTTAAAACCTGGTGTAAGAAACATAACGTTGCGAAAACGCAACAACAGTCTTTAATGAGTTAACCAATATCTTGTAATGGCATTCTTTGGTTTAGTTTATCACATAACTGAAAACTAATGTCTGTGATTAAATAAGGCGAGAATTATTATTTGTATGTATTGGGGACAAAATGAAATGCGTATTCAGCCACTGTAAGCGCGTGTGTTAACGGGTTAAGCTGATATCTCTTGAGTAACAGCCAATTTAGCAACCGTAATTTTCAGACCTATAATCCACGGATCAAACAATTCCGTTTCAACACAGAAATTTTATTAATAAGTCAAGTTAAATATTTACAGCGATCTAGTATGCTACATTTTATAAATTACAATTTCTGGATTGAAACAGAATTGTAGAAAACAGATTGAAACAGAATAACAGCAGACGCGCAACGCGAAAGATGAACTACACAAAAATAAAGATATCAAAACAATTCGTAAATTACGCATGATACTGATAGCAGCAATGGCGTAACGAAAGGGGGGGGGGGTCTCGATCACTTTACTACTAGTATAATTATATACCACATTTGGCCTTATTTAATCTTTGAACATTATGATTTAAATTAGGCCAAATGTAGAATATAAAAATACTGGCGGTAAAGTGATCCACCCCCTCCCTTTCTCTACGCCTCTAGGTGGCAGCATCCATGTGACAAAATAACGGTTGGATGCTTTGCAGTAAGATAAATAAGAATCAGACTAGTGCCAGTGTACTTGAATACCACTGTATCCTAATAATGATTTCCAACAAAGTAATCAAAGAATTTTGCTATTAAGGCTGCTCTTCAGTAAACTTCCCGATTTCCCTCGCTAATGTTATTCCTATGAGGGTAGGATGCATTCGTATTTTTAAAATATCTCCTCGGGAAATTAATATTTTTAACTTCTGTTTCCTGTGTACTGTTCTTAAAGAATGTCTCTTTTTTTCTTAGTTATCAAAATATTTCTAAACTATGTGCTTAATTTATATTTTTATGTGTTAAAATTTTAGCGAAACTGAATACTATTTTAACATTTCATATAAAATTAAGTATATATTTTAGAAAAAAATTGACAACTAAGAAAAAAAGAGACTTTCTTTAAGAACAAGACAAAGAAAACAGAAGTTAAAATTATTAATTTTCCGAGGAGATATTTTAAAAATACGAATGCATCCTACGCCCATAGGAATAACATTAGCGAGGGGAATCGGGAAGTTGACTGACGAGCAGCCTTAAATAAGGCAAAGATTTTTATTAGAAAATATTGGTATTCAAACTTTATGACCAATAGCAACCATAATAACTTGTAAATGATGGGTTTGCAACAACCAAACCGTGGGCCGCAGATATACCCGCAATTTCTTATTATAATCGTCATCTTAATTTATCTTAGAATTTGAAATAAACTTCAGCATTTGAACAAAGCGATTAAAAATATGGAAACAAATTTATTTTTACGTCCCGCGATTTTTCTGGAAACCCTTGTAATAAATTATTATCACGGAGTATTTTTTTACGGTATCAAAATAATGCATGAAAATAGTTGAATTAAAATATCGAGAATTTTACCAGATTTTCTATTTTTACCATATTAATAATATCATTGTTCTCCATTTAAATATGAGCAGATTTCGACGTTAATCATTATAACACTGCAAAAACATTCAGCCATTTTAATAAGTAATTAATTACCTTTGACGATTTACTAGTAATCGATTTTGTTTCAACTAAACTCATTTAAATGTTTTTCTTTGTTAGCATAGCATCTAGTGCATATTAGGAATTCGTATGCATATGAAGAGTGATTTTTTTTTCATTACAGATTTATGTGAAATTCACAATTTCTCTTAACTATTTTTAAGGTAAATTAATTATGTTGATAGAACGTTGAAAGTATTACCAGTTACCAGAATTTAAGAACAAATTGATTTGGAAGTAATTAAATGCTTACTTTACATACTAGTCACTTACTTTATAAAAGCAAATTTTATTAAAAATTCTGGTACAAATTTGGCATTTGAGAATTAAAATTAAGTGAGATGAATACTTCTCACTGCCTTGAATAAATGTAAATTACTTTGATGTAACTAATTAATTTAGTCGAACACAGTCTGTGGGAAATTACACGAATTAAGTATTTCATCCAGTTAAGTAATCAATCTAACTTTTATGAAATCGTGCATATTTAACAGAAAAGTATCAAGTTTTTAAAGTATCACTATTTTACTTATTCTGTTTAATATATTCAAAACAGAATTTTGTATATTTATTTAAAATTCTGTTCAATTTCCGTCACATAAAAACTTATTTTTTTTCTTTGTTTAGTTTTTTAGTTTATTCTATAGAGGATTTTAAATCGAAATCCTTGCACGAAAACATATTTCTGCTTATTTTGTTATATATATTCTGTAAATCCATTCAAAAGTTTTGTGGAGAATCGCTGTCAATTTTTATTGCAACTGTGAAAAAATATTCCATGGCATTTTTTAATTAAAAAAGTAAAATTTTAATTCTTCATCCTATGCTTTTACAGTCATATTTTCTCAACATTTAAATAACAATACTACAAAGGTCGGAAAATATGACATACTAAAATTATTAAAATTTGTTAACCCTTTCCGGCACAGTGGTCCCACTCAGGGCAGACATAATTTTAATTCCAAACTTGCATTCTGCACCAAGAATATTTTAGTAAAATTTAGTTTCTATAATGAAAGCTTAAAATAAGGAGTTCATATTTTCTAAAAAAGTTGTTTGTAAATTCCGGTGTCAGTCAGTAATTTCTCATTTTACGAACAGAATTTGTCACTGCCGGAAAGGTTTAATTGAGAAAATGTTTCATATTTGCATTTATGAGAAAATGCTTTGAAAGTATTCTATGCATAAAATAAATGCTTAGAACAAAATTATTTAGAAGTAATACTTTTATAATATATTTTTAATTCGTTTTCGCATTCATATTTCAAATATATTTTGTATCGATATTTATGGTTAATATCCAATGGTACCCATTAATAAGAGTATTGCGATAAATTAGTAAACATTTTTATTAATAAAAATTATTTTGTTAAATTGAATATTAGTATTTGTTCTTCTCTATAAATATAAATATTATAACGGAGACAGAAAAAATTATTTTAGAATTGTAGTTACAAAAAAAAAATCCTGCTAATGCTGGTTACTATATTTTTCATCTTTAAACGGATAGTAAGAAGTGAACTTAAATCTTCCTTCAACGGATAGTATTTAATTATTATAGATACACACGCGTGTGTGTGTATGTGTAAGTAAATATATATCAGAGTTTCCACATGTGCTTACTTTTGAATAATGGAATTTCTGAAAAAAAAATTTCGCCTTATTTAATTGCAATATTCCGCGATTAAGTATAAAGAAATTTCCTAAATTAAAATAGTGGTATTCAAAAAGTAAGCAACTGCACGAACCCTATATATTTGTGTAACGCGAAAGTAATTTTATGAATTATTAAATGCATTTTTCTATATATATTTTTCGACATTTGTAACAATGTACATTTTTTTCTATTTATTATATTTGAGACATTGCCCATAGGGAATTGTAACGTCACGGTGATTTCACAAGTGACGTCATATTGTGACTTTGTGACCGTCGATGTGACTTCATGAGACGTGGATGTGAAGTCACTGTGACGTGAATGTGAAGTCGTTATGGCCGTTTTTCAGCCTTTCTCTGATGACACATTGTGACCAATTTGTGAAGTCACGCTGTGAATTTAACGTGGAAAATGTGACAATCGTGACGATTACGAATTGGGTCGAGTGAAAAATTTTTACCCGATTCCAATCCCGAAAATTCGGATCGGTATTTTCATCTTTTTCTACAGGATTGTGACATTTGTGACGGTTATGCATCGGGTTGGGTGACCGCAGATTTTACCCGAATCCGACACGGAAAGTTCGGACTGATTTTTTTGGCTACATGATTGTGACAATTGTGGCGATTCTGCATCGGGTCGGGTGACAATATTTTACCCATATTCGGTACCGGAAATTCGGATCGGTATTGTTCTTTTCTTTTCTTTTTTTTCTAATATATGTTTGAAAGAATATTCAACTTTTTTCTTTTGATCAAGTTATTCTTTTATCCTAGTTTTTCAGATTAATCCGAACCCGAGCTGCAAGAAAAAAAAATCTCAACCCGAAATCGACCCGAACCCGAAACAATTAAAAGTCCAGAGCAACCTCAATAATAATAATAATAATAATAATAATAATAATAATAATAATGACAAAAACAATAATCTCTATTCTTACTCTGACAAACGTCCTGTCGGGTGCTGGTAAAATCGAATTATACAACTCGACGCAGGACTTTAGTCGTGGTTTTAAATTATTTATTTTATTTTATTTTGTCTGTTTAGTTTTTGCTTGAGCTCCGATTCTTATCTGAATACTCTATCAGGTGGGGTAACGCGATTTTGAAACGATTTTATTAATATCCTGCAATCGAGTGATGTAACCCGGTGTCAAATGAACCCAAAGCATTACCCTTCGTTACACATTAAATAGAAAAATGTGGATATGCATATATTCAAATTTATTATATAAAAATGGTGAAATGTATTAAAATTCTGATGTTTTTTAATATAAATGCAACATTTTTTGCATTTTCGGCTCGGTGTTTTAAATTTTTAGAGAAATGATTTTGAGTAAAACAAATAACTGCTATGTGATTTTTCTGTTAATGGGAAACGGTGCTTTTCAATATCAATTTTAATTTTAGAAATTGTGATAGAAAATGTTATTGCATTACATTTTAGTATTCAATTAAAAGCACATTTTGAAAACAAAATTAAACTACACATTTATTTAAAATGTTAGCAATATTAAAATAAATTAATGTTTTTAAATTCCTGCTACTTTTTCAAGTATTGATAATTTTGAATGATTTTCTTTTTTCCTTTTTTCTTTTTTTTTTTTTTTTATATTTATTAAAGTATATTACATAAAACATGGATTTTTATATTCTATTAATATTAGATTGTATATAAATTTGTTATTGTTATATATAGTGAGGAACCAGAGGCGTAGCGTCAAGGGGGGGCACGGTTCACTTTACTACCAGTATTTTTATATACTATATTTGGCCTTATTTAATTCATACCGTTCAAAGATTAAATAAGGCTAAATGTAGTATATAATTATACTGGTAGAAAAATGATCGTCCCCCCCCCCTGACGCTACGCCACTGTGAGGAACAATGAAAATTAACTCATCTTCAATAATTTTATATGTATAAAACAAAAATAAAATGCCTAATGCTAATTCCATGTACCCTTTTTATCCTATACATAATAAAGAATATCTATAAAAAATTATAAACTGAAATACTTAGAGGTGAAAATAGTTTTAAAAAAAAGAACGAAAAAAAAAATTATATTAAGAAAAAGTCATTTATAATTTTCATGTGTGAAAAGCCCTTGAACGGCAATCATGTACATATTACACATATAATAATATTAAAGATACAGTTTTGACATTTAACCACATGTATAAAAAGTTTGGCTCTATAATTTGAGATAAAATTAAAAAAATGATATTTTGACTGGAATACCGATTTCCCTTTAATCGTTGAAATTTTAAAGGTTAGTTTTTATTAACTATTCCAATAGTTTTTAAACAGTATCTTATATATTTATTTAATAAAAATATCAGCGCGATGTGTTTTCCCATATTATTCATATTCTGGGGTCCAGGTTTTAGATGATAATTAGAAAAAATACTAACGGTTTAATTTATTAAGAAGGATTTTTTAAATATATTTGATAAAAGTTGCCATTTTTGAATGATAAAAGCAAAAATTCAACCTACAGATCAAAATAATCTAATTTGCGTGGAACCTTTATTTTGTAACTCTATTTTAACCCTTTTGTGGTTCAACAACATCGATTTAAAAAATATTTATTCACATGCTAGAATACATCATTTTAAGCAAGTGAAAAAAAAATAAATCCTAAAATAAATAAATTATCGACTAAAAGAGTCTTTTTCATATTTGTAATAAACAAAAAATTACATAGATACTTCTCATAAATATTGTCAATTTTTAATACAAAATTGTAAAGTGTGCGAACTTACATTTGTATAAAATCTATGCACACATTTTGTCCAAACCAAGACCTCCTTATCATAGTATCAGACCTCTCAATCAACAAGTTTCCTATGACCGCTATACTTGTCCTGCTACTAGCGCCATCAATCGTCAGTAATAGGAGTATTTACGACACGAAATAACGCGAAATTTTTTCACAGCTCCATTTGTTCTATGCATTTGCTTATGAACTAGTATCGGTAGCATAGCTGCCAACTTTTACGCTTTTTTCCTACCACTAAAATTTTATAGTAAATTTTATCTTATTAAATTGACAAGATCGTGTGATTACATGACGAAAAAAATTCTATTAAATTTTAGTGGTACGAAAAAAGCGTAAAAGTTGGCAGTTATGCCGGTAGCAGAGCTGCTAGATTTTTCTATTCTCTTTTTGGATACCAGTTTTTTAGTACCGTAATTTCCGGCGTATAATCCGCAGCTCAAAGAGTCGTTTTTCGACCCAGAAATATTATTTTGTAAAATGTAACTTAAAAGATCGCTGTAAATATTTAACTACAATTATTGAATAAAATTTCTGGGTCGAAAAACGACTCTTTGAGCTGCGGATTATACGCCGGAAATTACGGTACAGACAATTTTGTTTTGTTTGATCGGAGAATTCTGGGATTTAAAAGAACAAAATTTTCTCTAAAAATATACTGGTGTTCAAAAAGCCGGAGCCTTGGCAACTCTGCGGTAGTATCCACCAGGCGGCGATATTTTCCGGAGAAAGTCAATTAATAAGTTGGCAATTACCGCGGACATTTCCTCCCATAGACTTTCTCCGGATTGTCAAGCCTGATCTATGATAAGGGAGTCTTGATCCAGACTTTTAAATTCAAATAAGTTTCTTTTATCAATAATGATGTGAAACTGTTTAAATGATAAATAAAACTTTGATACGAAAAATTAACTCGGTATCGTCGTGTGTTGAGAATTCTGTGAACAATTTATATTAACTACTATGCTGAAAGATAGCAGTAATAAATAAAATCGTCTTTTTAAGCCTACTGTAAATAACTTTAACTTTTGGGTATGTTTACAGATATGCAACACGGTGTTACAAAGGGTTACACGGTACAAATTCACCGGTGATACACGGTACAAATTCATTTTGCATCAAGGTTTAACTGCAATAAAAAATATACATAAAAACAATCTTTTGGTAATTAGAAATATAATTTTACTAATTGATTGTCAAACTTATATTTTTATTTATGAGTTTATATATTTATATTAATAAGAGATCTTACTAGCGAAGATTTTTTGGAAACACAGATCATTAATTCCTTATAATTACACAGTACCGCACCTACTCTATTTGGCATTTAATGTGAACCTTTTTGTATGTTTTGTTGCAGATTTTAGATGCAGATAGTGATACACTTATGTATCAGATGACGCCGATGAAGGATCTATCTGCTTCAATATTTGATGACGGGAGAATAACCACAATAACCTGGTGTTATTCTGATATCATCATAAATAGAACCAGCAGATTTGATAAAATCTACTGTACAAGTTTTAGAATAAAGTGTGAGGAAAATTTTATGTATAAAGTTTATTTGAAATGCAGATAATCGTAGTTACATGACCCAATCACAATGAAAAAAGATGACCATAGTATCAAATATTTTATCAGTTTTTAATGTGAATAAAGTATAAAATTTCAGACCACAACACAAAATGGGGCCACACATTGGTACATTATTATTATTATCAATTTTTTGCAAGATTGGGTTATAGTTAAAAATAACATGTCCCTGTTAATAATAACTGTTTAATAATAGTGTATAGATATGTTGAAATTTATAACTATAAAATGATTCAGGAAATGAAATAGTAACAGTAATCATCTGATTAAAATCGTTGACATTCTGTTATTTAATTCAACAAAAAAAACATTAAATGTAATAAAATTTATTTTTATAAAAGTTAAATTAATGAAATATATGGCTTTTGTAAAAAACTCATACGAAATTAACTGAAAACGTTGTAATTTAATAAAAAGATAACAGGGAAAATAATATTTTTTCATACCAATTTTACTTCGTCATCATCTTCAATAGTCTATTTTGATGTAATCCAGACTGCGAAAGTTCCTTTCGGAGAGAAAAATTGTCCAAATCGAGTACAGTAACATTGAGCGGACTGAACCCTTTCCGGCACAGTGGTCCCTCTTCGGGTACACCAAAGCCATTAAATAATAAGCCAAGTCAGATAGTGTTAAATTTGTTAGCGAGGACACTAGCGCCACTTACGGTTTTTTTATAAGTGGACATTTTCAATTTTGGAACCGGTTGGAACCGGTTCTGAAAGTGAAATTACCCTTCTATAAAAAAAACTGGAACCAAAATCGAAAAAGTAAAAACTAACAACGATTCAGATCGACCTCAGCTATCCTATGCAAAAAAATCATTTAAAAATATTAAAATGCGAGCAAGAAATCGCGCGATAACTTTCCCATAGACTTAACATTAGCTGGAGCGTTTTTTCGCATGACAGATGTAGGCTCTTAAAGCTGAAACTATAATGAAAAAAAATAATGGGGAAATTTACTGGATTAATATTTCTATATAAATATAGTGGTGGCGAAGAAGTTGATTTATTTATTAAAAGTTAAATAAAAAGTGATGGAAATTTACATCATTATGCAATTAACCCTTTCCGGCACAGACAAATTCTGTTCGTAAAATGTGAAATTACTGACTGACACCGGAATTTACAAACGACTTTTTTAGAAAATATGAACCCCTTATTTTAAGCTTTAATTTTAGAAGCAAAATTTTATTAAAATATTCTTGGTGCCGAATGCAAGCATCCCATCCGCTAGATGGCGCTATTTTCAACTTGCGAAAAGTTTCCCATTTATCTGACAGTGCTCATTATTTAATGGCTTTGGGGCACTCCTAATTTTAATTCCAAACTTGCATTCGGCACCAAGAATATTTTAATAAAATTTTGCTTCTATAATGAAAGCTTAAAATAAGGAGTTCATATTTTCTAAAAAATACGAAATGTAAAATATACAATACGAAATGTAAAAACATTTCTCAAGAAATTATCATATTACATTTTCCTTTTTATTTCTTAATTTCCTGTAAAATAAAACAGCTTGTAAAATAACAGTATTTTGAAAAAAGAAATTTCTGGAAAACGAAAAACGAAAATTTGAATAATTATTTATGTCATGCGTTTTGCATACGTTTTGTATATTTCATTTTATGATATTATTTATGAAATATTTCGGAAAATGTTAACTGTATTTAAAAAATATGAAACAAATAGAAAATTATATATTGGCGGAGATATTTAACGCGGGAGAAATCGCGCATATCTAGGGTATGAACAGTTTTTACTTTGTCACCAATAAATACAAATAATAATTCTAAACTTTTTTAGTCAGTGACAACTGTTACAAATTGTAGGATAAAATACGCTAAAGATTACTTTTCGAAAAGTAGTGGTGATAATTGTAAAATCCGTACGCACTCGGAGTATGTCATACCCCATGCGAATTCTCCCGGGTTAATCTACTTAAACACTAACTGAAAAAAAAGTTATTATTGAAAGTATACAAGTGTTTTTATTATAGTAAAATGTCTGTTTATGACAACCAACCTCCCCTCACAGAAAAAACTGTTTAATTACCAAATCCATATATTTCTGCCGTTTCCGGTGTTAAGTGTAATTTACAATTGATACACTTAGGTGATCCAACCCGGTTTATTGGGTTATAGAATATATAGCAGATATATATATATATATATATATATTCTAATAATTTCTTTTTTCGAAAATTCTAATAGACTTTTTACATTTAATACATTGTTTGAGATTGTCCACGAACAACACCAAAATAATTTTCATATGAAAAATATCAATTATGTATTCAAATAAAGTTTTGAAATTCATTAGTGATACTTTCGTATTAGTCGCATGTCAGGCGTTAATAATTGAAGATATCGCTACCTATATATATATTTTTTATTCTAATATTTTTGCTTGTTTAAGCGAGTAGTTTGATATCATGTCTTTTAAATTTGTCTTTTTAAAAAATATGAATTTCTATTTTTCATGAAGTTTTTAACTTCAGTGTTGAATATTAGTTGGAAACAAACGCTTAAATATGGGAAATATTTTATTGTAGCATTTTTTATTTAAATGGAAACGTTTTAATTTTTTTGATTGGAATGCACGCAATAGACAGAGATAAAAAAAAATACTTGAAAATTATGATTAAAACCATAAAGAATAGTAATCTAAAGTACAGTTTTGAAACATACTGCATTTAAAAGAATATTGTTTTACTTACCCATCATACGTAGTATAGGGTAAGTCTTGTAATCGTTTTGAAAATCGAAATTTTTTTTTTGACGGATTTACACGTTTCAGACACTGGAGATTCCAAAAAACATATTTTTAGAAAAAAAATTTGCCGTCCGTCTGTGTGTCTGTGTGTGTGTCTGTGTGTGTGTCTGTGTGTCTGTAAACGCTCTATCTCCCGAAAAAATTGGGATAGACACTTGCAATTTGGTATGTACTTAGTATGTAATAATGGGAAGAAGCCTATTTTATTTCAATAACTTCGATTAACCGGATCTATTTTTTTCGGACTCTTGAAATATTCGTTCTGATAAAAGGTATATAAAAATTTTCGAAATTGTTTATTTTAAGAAATGAATATAAAAGACAATAAAAAAACATAAATTTTGCATAAAGCATGAAGTCGATCGGATAATTAGTTGCTGAGATATTTGTAATCCTATTTACCACATTCTTCGATTTTTCATGACCCTGTATTTCATCCAAATTTCACTTCAAAGATATATTTTAATTGGAAATTTGACGCTTAATTAGATGCAATAAACCGCTAGTTAATAGGATTATTATTTTTGGAGTTATGAGGATGTTTCTATTACGCAATTCAGTAATAGAGCATTTCAAGTTTATGACGTCAACAAACCACGATATCATTCGAATTGCAATGCATTTTATGAATAGTTTACACATTTTTGTTTTAATATTTTACATTATGCATATCCATGATGGGTAAGTATTACGTTGGCCCCCAACGACTAGTTTCCTATTCAACGGTTAAAAATGGAAACTGTGCAATGTTTAGAATTTAAATAAGTCATAGTAAAGTGTTATTTAATGTATAGTTGTTGCCACCGTCAACATGACGTCAGTGTTACTCTGAGATATATTTTAGCTCTATAATATTAATTGCTGCTCTTAGTTTAACAAAAGTTTTTAATTTTTCACATAATATGAAAAGCAAATGAAAAACTGCCTTAATTAAAAAAAATTGTTCATGGAGTACATGCAGAATCATGTTTGTATTATAATTTATGATTGCATATTGATTGAAATTTATCTATTTATGAAGCATTTTCCTGTAAAACGGTAAATAAATAAATAAATAAATTAATTAATTTTCTAGGGATCTATAAATTAGTCAGAATCAGACACTTTAAGTGCATTGACGCATTCCTGATTAATATATTTTCTCCTCATATTAAAATATATATTTAAAATTCACATTTTGGTCAGTATGTGACTTCACAACATAATGGTCTTTTGATCACCGAGGCTAACCAAAAAGACAGGCTAACGCGGTGCTTTCCACTTACCTTTTTTTACAGACCGCACCGCCCCCTGAATACTAGGCCTGCGCGCTGAAAAAAATGGCGGCTGTCGCTGGCGGAATCGTTTGTACAGTACCTCGAACTTCAACACCAATAATATCTAAAAGTTATCTTTGACTTATTTGATCTCTGAAAAACAGTAAGGCGAAGAAAACTTTTAGAAATTATTGGTGTGGAATTTCGAGGGACCGTTCAAACGAAAAAAATTCTATTAAATTTTAGTGGTAAGAAAAAAGCCTAAGAGTTAGCAGCTATGCGGTAGCAGACCAGCTAGATTTTTCTATAGATTTTTCTATTATATTTTTGGATACCAGTTTTTTAGTAGAGACAATTTTGTTTTGTTTGATCGGAGAATTCTGGGATTTAAAAGAACAACATTTTCTCTAAAAATATACTGGTGTTCAAAAAGCCCGAAACATGGCAACTGTGCGGTAGTATCCACCAGGCGGCGATACTTTCCGGAGAAAGTCAATTAATAAGTTGGCAATTACCGCGGACATTTTCTCCCATAGACTTTCTCCGGATTGTCAAGTGTGATCTATGATAAGGGAGTCTTGGCCTCGTTGATCACACAGGTGACGTAACGTTTGTAACTTGCAGTAACGTCACAGTGACGTCACAAAATTAAAATAAATGTCAGAAACATACTTTTTACATTGAATAACATATTTTGCAATGTTCTTGCAATATCTTAAAGTTTTCTAAGCAATTCACATTTTAGTCACAGTGTGACGTCACAGAACGGTGGTTTTTCGGTCAGAGATGTGTACAGAGATACGTACGAGACTCCCAGCGACATCACTATGACGTCACTGTGACCATGCATGCTATACGGGTGGTCTATATGTTAGTTATGAGAAACTGTAAAATATAGACCAAAGACTCAAATACAATAATTTTGCATTTTTTCTACTGAAAAGAACTGCCTTTAAAAGAAAATGTCACCCTATAAAGAACGTTTCGATGCAAACAAAGAAACAATTGCCGTAGATAAAGGGGGCGTTATCTAAAACACTCTTTCTCAATAGTATTTTTTTTTTAATTTTTTGATCGCAGAATTCCGAAATTGTAGATTTCTATTTAACCCTTAACCCCTTCGCGACGAGCGTCTTTTACAGAATTTTTTATCTTTTGCCACCGGTTTTTAAAAACAGAAATTTTCACCTAATTGAATCTCAGAAATGCTGTCATTAAATAATGCAAAGTTTACAATAAAAAGTTACTGGTGGGAATAATCGAAGATTCTGAGCACCTTATGCGTAACGTATACGTGTCGCTCGTCCCAAAGGGGTTAATTGCATAGTGATGTAAATTTTCATCACTTTTTATTTAACTTTTAATAAATAAATCAACTTTTTCGCCACCACTATATATGTATAGAAATATTAATCCAGTAAATTTCCCGTGAACTATGTTGCTGAACAAAGTTAAAAATCTATCTTAAAATTTCTGGTGTCTAATATTTAATATATGTATAAGAAAAACTCATGCAAAGAACGGTTAATAAGAGTGGTATCAATTACACCCCCCCCCCAACACACACACAACTTTTCGATGCGAAATGTAAAAACATTACTCAAGAAATTATCAAATTATTTAAAATTGAAAATTTGATAAGGTGCATAGATATATAGAACATCAACAAGATACTCCATCTCCATTCCTGAACAACTCGTGGTCATGGCATAGAGCCTCTGAATATCCGACTAATGTCCTGCGTTATTATAGAACACGCGTTGGTATGTTTACTCCACAGTCCGTCTGCGCTTTGTGCAAGAAGGAAATTAATCAACGGAAGGCCAATTAGACAAGCAAAGAATAGGGCTGTTATAGATACCAGTATCTCTGAATAGCATATTTTGCTTTATTTATTCTCAAAATGTGCTATTGAGTAAGACGCAGATATATCTATTCGAAAATAGTGATATGTGTTATCCCCCCTACTGTATGGGCCAATGCCGACACCCTCACATTACCGACCACACATATTCTATTGGCGTGAGGTTCGGGTATCGTGCACGCCAATAGGGCCCATTCAGACTTGTCAGTGCATTTAGTTTGAGCTGAACAGTGTCTGGCCGTGCTTTCCTCCTTAAAAAATTAATCTCGAGATACATTAAAATACAGAAGATAACGTGGCTACAGCACATCATAAACATAGTGATGTGGTATTAATATTGCAGCAATGTATGCCAGATGCGCACTACGTATCAGTAATACATATAACAGTAATGCATACTACGTTATAAGAGCACTATTGACATCCCAAACCATTATACCGCGTTGATCTATGAATAGGTCGCTTAAAAATGACAGCTCCAGCATTCCAACGGACCCAATGGCTCTCCAGTGGCTGAGAGTTGATGGGGAATTAGGAACTTTTTTGTCTTTTGTGCTCTCAAAGCTGTTAGATGGGAACTGCTGGGTTAAAACCCACGTCTCGTTCGACAGTCTAACCGTTCCGAAGTTTCCGTGTTTTTTCCAGTGGCGTATCGTCAAGGGATGCTAAATCACATTATTACCATCCTTATTATACACTAAATTTGGCCTTATTTAATCTTTGAACGCTAGATTATTAAATAAAGGCTAATTAGTATATAATAATATTGGGAGTAAAGTGCGGCATGCAAATACGGCTTAGGTGCCCTTAGAAATATACCGCCCGAGGAAGATTACCCCCCCCCCCCTCTTGCGTAGATAATTGGGCGTAACAAACACTAACCCAGTATGCGCGTCCTCTCACTATGAAAGTAATTTCTGTGGACGAATCTGGAGATAAATCTGTCCCATTCTGCAGTCCCCGCTATTATGTTGTGACACCATTGAAAATGTTTGCGACAATGGTTTATGAATTGTTAAAATAAGCCTTTATAAAGAACGTTTGGACAACAAATCTCCATATGCCAACAGTCGTGAAACTGTGCGTATGGATATTTGTTCAATTAAAACATTCCCACAAAATGTGTCTACTTGAAGCCCAAATCTCGTGATACGGGTGATATTTATTTTAAATGGTATGTCTGTGCTTTGACAAATATCTTATTGCTCTGGAAGTGTTGGCACAGCGGTTAATCCTTACGTCAATTTTTCGTATTTTTCAGGTCAAAGAACCATATTTTGAACAAAACATTTAATATAATAAAGAGTTAAAAAAATCGCATATAAACAGGACAAATTTTATTTTAAATAAACATTCTGGTTCAAAACATATTTATTTGACATGATACAAAACATACATTTAGCAGTTACACGGTTCTTACGGGTGCTTTATTTTTCATACACGAAATTTTGAAAAATAATTGTTGCTTTATTTAATTGGAAGGTACTGCGACTGTATACAAAAAAATTTTCTTTATAGAAAAAGTGATATACAAAAGTAAGCACCCGTACAAACCCTTAGTTACGCGTTGGCACTACGTGGTTACGTCTGAGATCCGTGGGCAACGAATCATATCCGCGGACCTTGAATTTTTCCTGGTAATTCAATGTGATAACAAATTTCAGCTTGTACATTTTCTTAGATTATGATTACACATATTTCTGTTTCACTGTGTTTTATTTTTCATTAGCTTAATAAATTAACTTCTTTTTAAATCAAGGGATTTGGAAAATGTATTTTGAAAATCTGTCTTAAAATATTAGCAGGACATAAATTTTTGCAATTTGTAAAAAATATTTTGCTAATAAACTGTCAGTTGATTGCGAATAAAATTTTATACGGCCCACAACTAATTTATGTCAAATAAAATTTAGATGCATCTAATCAGTGTTGCACCCTGAGGTTAAGCCAGGGGGAAGGGTAAAATTATTTCCTCATAATATAATTTTCCTTATGTGTATCACGGAATGTTTAAAACTTTTTTACGATTAAATAACACAAATGGTATTAGAAGTAAATACACGTAATATATATTATATACATACAATCTATATTAAATTAAATATATATTTTATAGATTACAGAAGTATAATAGTGTTACACTGGTGCCTCGCGTGTCAATATTGAGTGAGTACGACACAGCTGCTAACTTTTATTTACCATGAGATATTTTCCTTCAATTTTTTGTAGTCTTTAAAATATTTATCTTTTTTTCAAAAGGCTAATAAAACAATTATAAAACAAAATATGTATTCCTGAAAACTTATTTTCGAAAACACGTTTGCATTAATTTTAATTGTCTACAGTTTCAGTTATATTTAAAAATGTTTTCATTGAACATTTTTTCAAGACAACATATAATAAAATCTTTCTCTACTTACGTATGTGTTTTACAATTGTCAATATTTTAGAAATTTTTGAAGTCTTTTCACTGCACAAAACTATTTATATTTTATTTTTTAATATTATTTTATACTAAACTTAAATCAAGATTTATAACATACATTTGAAAACGTTTCTACTTCATCGTATGACAGATAAATAGATTTCTGGCAATTCTTGGCAAATGTTCAACAACTAATGTTTCTCTGTTATAAGTAATACACTTCCAAATTCCAACCTTTCTAGGAAAAAATGTTTTTCTTTAAAAAGATTTTTCACTTGGACACACTTGGATTTTTCACAGTGAAAAGTACGATTTTTTTCGTGTTTATTATTTTAGCGTTGAATTAATTTTATTACAGTTTAAAGATTTTTTATGGATAAGAACTGCAAATCAGTATATTATATCCGGTATTTAAATAATTACCATGTATCTAAGGTGTCTTCAGCATTTTTGCCTGAAAGTTGTTTGCGACTATACATTCCAAAATGTATTCTTCACATTAATTAATTGCAATGTTCTGTTTTTTTAATAAGACAACTCTTCCTATTCTAAACAAGTGGCAGATAGTGTCCCGCTGCCACTGGTTAAAGACTCCTAATATATTTTATGTGCTTAACTATTTAGAACCTTATAAAGGCATAGCTGCCAAATTTTACGCTTTTTTGTTATTACTAAAATTTTAAAACAAATTAGCTTGTTAATCGCAGATTTCGTCGATTAAATAAGGCAAATTTTCTATTAAATTTTAGTAATAACGAAAAAGCGTAAAACTCGGCAGATATATAAATGTCATAATAAATTCTCTGATTAAGGATTGGGACATATACGTCCCAGTAGACTATTATGAATTCTATTTGTCACACTTTTTGAAAAATAATCCCTGCCATACAATTACACTATTACATTTTATAGAGAAATCAAACATAAATATTTTTTTTTGTAAATTGTGGTACTATTGAATATAAAAAATAATCGCTAGTCTTGACCTCTAAACAAAGGGTTAGAGGCGCACTCAATCAAATCTCTCTAGCAATTTCCGTCTCCCTCCTTTTTTTAGTAAAAGATTACACTCGTTGCGAATATTTTATCTTAACCCTTAATTGCATAGTGATGTAAATTTCCATCACTGTTTATTTAACTTTTAATAAATAAATCAACTTCTTCGCCACCACTATATTTATATAGAAATATTAATCCAGTAAATTTTCCGTGAACTATGTTGCTGAACAAAGTTAAAAAGCTATTTTAAAATTTCTGGTGTCTAATATTTAATATATGTATAAAAAACACAATTGTAAAAGAAAAACTCATGCAAAGAATGGTTAAACAAAATGGAAACCATATAACTTTACCCTTTCAAGGGCAAAAAAAAATATGTTGTTAAAATTTTGAATTGATTAACTGTCGCTGAAATTTTCAAACAAATTGATTCGAAAAGAAAAAAAAAATGGTTTTCATCAGAAATTTTGTAAAAGTAAAATTTTATTAAAAAATTCTCGTATAATTTTGGCAGTTTGAAATTGAAATTAAGTGGTATAAATAATATACCATCGCCCTTTAATGTGAAAGGTAGCCAATTAATTTGGAAGGTAGGTATAGTCACTATATTAAACAAAGATCACCTACATTTATTCGCAGAAAGTTTAAAATACAACTTCACCAGATGTGTAATTATACCCCGAATGTTGTTTTTATTTCAGAATATAAATGAAATATATGTAAAATAGGGGTTTTCCACTTGTTAAAAATTGCATCTACTTCGAATTTTCGAGGGTACCGACCGCTTTTACCACTTTATTTGTGTCCTTTGGATCAAATCATATCTGGAAAATATATCGTTTTTGTCTTTTTGTTAAACCTTCATAGAAATAGAAAAAATGAATATTTGAGGAAGTTATTCATGTGATTCTTTAATTTATGTCTTTAATTTGTGTCATTGTGTGTCTTTAATTTATATCTTCTCAAAATGTCATCAAATTTAAAAGTTTTGTTCTCAGTACGATGCATTGAATGAACCTCAAATATATTCTGGACATTCTATTTTACAGAAAAGCATAATTTTAAATATCCATATACTTAAAGCTAACCTGCTTTTTAGTTTTTCGTGCAAAAATGCCTTTTATAGGCATGCGCGAGCATTCAGGTAATCAGCTAGAGGCTTTTACTATCTTCAGACGCGATATTTCAGCCAATGAGGTGAAGGCTTTTTCCTCTCTCTAGAAGCGTATGTGGATTACTACGACTCCATTTGGTTGTTCGGTTGTTGAAACTTTATGGATTTCTTTTATTAAGGTATTTTTTCATTTTACCGTATTTATTTTCTTTTTAAGTCGTGTGTATTTTATTACTTTGAATTTTTTATAACTAACCCCTTTTTTTGAGAGAGAGAGATTTCGTGGCACGAAATTCCGCGAATCGTTTCCGATGTAAACAAGTGTAAAATTTCAGTTTTTTAAACTTTTAATATGTAATTCTGTGTGATATGATTAAATTCAGGTTTTCTCAGCGACGATCACAGTATTTTTACCAAAAAATTTTTGTATTAATCAAGCTTTTTTGGTTATTAAGCATAGCTAAACACGAAAGAAAACTTTGTTATTTTAAGATTTTGATGTGAATTATTTGCGTACATTTATAAGGCGAGTTTCACTGAATAATTCAAGAAAAAAAAATCTCATCATTATACATATTTAGTTACGCATTATTAATTATTTACTTGGCCTTTACTTTTAATATTTCAAACTTACAGCTGAATGTAACTATTAAAACATTTGAAATACTGTATTCGTAAAATGAAATTTCAGCTTAAACACTCGACAATTACTTTTAGTTATGCATTATTAATTATTTACTTGGCCTTTACTTTTAATATTTCAAACTTACAGCTGAATGTAATTATTAAAACATTTGAAATACTGTATTCGTAAAATGAAATTTCAGCTTAAACACTCGACAATTACTTTTAGGTTAAATTCAGGTTTTCTCAGTGACGATCACAGTATTTTTACCAAATAATTAAAAGTACTACATGCATGCATCTATCTATCTATCTATATTAGAAATTGTGCAGGTTTCTGGTCACTGTTTTGTTTACATATTTTAAACAAAAATTTCAATTTAATAATGCACTGAAAATTATAATGAATGCTTACAATTAAACACAACAACACAAAACAAAAAAATTCACAAAAACACATTATTTCCCCGATATTTTCCCACAACTAATCAATAAATTTCATGATATTTTATTGCGATTTTAAACCATGAACTTTAGTACTTTTCTGTTATACGGACACTATGCCAAAATGTATGTATGTAAATGTATGTATGTATGTTTGGCGACAATGGTGTACGTATAACGGAAAAGTGCCTGAATTATTATTTTTATATATATATATAAAATATGAACATAATTGGCGACACAGCAAGTTTTCTGGATTTCTCCCTGGCTCTCTAACCACATTGTTAACAAAACAAAAAATTCACGAAAAACACATTATTTCCCCGATATTTTCCCACAACTAATCAATAAATTTCATGATATTTTATTGTGATTTTAAACCATGAACTTTAGTACTTTTCTGTTATACGGACACTATGCCAAAATGTATGTATGTATGTATGTTTGGCGACAATGGTGTCCGTATAACGGAAAAGTGCCTGAATTATTATTTTTTTATATATATATAAAATATAAACATAATTGGCGACACAGCAAGTTTTCTGGATGTGAAAGGCGGAGATGAATTTCATTCATTCAATGACCTTTTTAAAAGTTTCAAGTTTGGATTGAGTGCACATGAACATAGAAACCGATACCTATTTCTATGTTTATGATTGAGTTATTTGGATATCTTTTCGTATAGCACAGAAAATCATTTCTCCCGCTTTCGTAATACAGATAAATTCTGGTGTATTTTTTTTTCTTCTTTTTATATCCTAAGTACTTTTCTACTTTAAATTTTTTTAACCTAATAGTAATTGTCCCGTTTCTAAGCTGAAATTTCATTTTTCGAATGCAGTATTTCAAATGTTTTAATAATTACATTCAGCTGTAAGTTTGAAATATTTAAAATATTAAAAGTAAAGGTCAAGTAAATAATTAATAATGCGTAACTAAATATGTATAATGATCAGAATGACATATTAAAATGTGTACAGAATGACATGAAAATTTTAAAAAACTGAAATTTTGCACTTGCAACTTAATTGTAAATTTCATTGTTTACATTGGAAACGATTTATGGATTTTAAGAATTTGCGGAACTTCGTGTCACCAAATTACTAAATCTCTCCCTCTCACTCTCCAAAAAAAAAAGGGTTAGTTTAAAAAAATTCAAAGTAGCAAAATACATACAACACAAAAATAAAATAAATACGGTAAAATGAAAAAATTACTTTAATAATAGAAATCCATAAATTTTCAACAACGACATCAAACGAATGCGACAGATCGACGAACATTGCGTTTTTTAAGCGACTGATCGACGAACCTTGCGTTTTTTGGGGACATATCGACGAAGTTTGCGTTTATTCCACAATCGATCGACGAAATTTTTCTTTTTTCCCTGACTGATCGACGAACTTTGCATTTATTCCGCAATCGATCGACGAAATTTGCTTTTTTCCGCAACTGATCGACGAACTTTGCGTTTTTTCCGCGACAGATCAACGAACTTTGCGTTTTTTCTGCGACAGATAGACGAACATTGCGTTTTTTAAGCGACTGATCGACGAACCTTGCGTTTTTTGGGGACAGATCGACGAACTTTGTGTTTATTCTGCAATCGATCGACGAAATTTGCTTTTTTCCCCCGACTGATCGACAAACTTAGCGTTTTTTCCGCGACAGATCGATGAACTTTGCGTCTTTTCCACGATCGATCGGTGAATCTCAATCAAGTAAAATCTAAAGTCAGAAATTTATTTAACAACCTAATTGTTAAGGGTCCCTAACACATTTAATGGAACTTGAAAAATACACTGCATATATAAAACTTAACTTTCTTCCCTTTTTTATAATAAAAATAAACATTTTACATAATCATTCTCAGTTGACTTAATTTTTTCAATGGTATTTTGTCATGTCTGCATTAAGGTAATTCTTTAAATAACACGTAAAATAATAGTGGGGTTTAATTTTTTTTTCTCCCTCCCAAACATTACAACTCCCCTCCATTTAAAAATGTTGGTAGGGAGACTCCCGTCCTTGGAAAAATTGAATTTCAAGCCCTGCCTATAATATGTTTGTGTGTATTGAGGTTTGTATAGATGTTTGTGTGTGTGCTGTTTTTAATAAAGACAGTTTCATTTTTCACACGAACCTTTCAAAAAATTCACATTCTTTGCGCAATCCTTTAACAAAATTCGCATTTTTTTTCGTGATTCTTTAATGAAATTCGCATTTTTTTCTGTATCTTTTTTTTGTCGAGATTCACAATTTTTTCAGCTATCCTATGACGTAATTCGTGTTTTTTTTCAGCGATAATTTGACGAAATTTGTGTTTTTTCTGCGATTTTTTTTTTCACAAAATTTGCGTTATTTTCCACGATTCTTTTATGAAATTTGCGTTTTTCTGTGATCCTTAGACGAAATTTTCTTTTTTCGCAATGCTTTGATAATTATCACATTTTCTCTGCTGCCTTTTGATAAGATTCATGAATTTTCAGCAATCCTTCGATGAAATTCGCGTTTTTTCAGCAATCTTTGAAGAAATTCGCATTTTTCTCGCGATACTTTAACGAAATGTGCGTTTTCCAGCGATTTTTTGATAAAATACATTTTATTCCGCAATTTTTAGACGAAATTTGGCAAGAAAGCGCTATCTTTTGGTGGAATTTCCTGTTTTGCGATTCTTTGACAAAATTTGCTCATCTTTTGCGTAAGTCACGTTTTTCTGTGGCCTTTTAACAAAATTCACGTTTTACATGATCCTTTGATGAAATTAGTGTTTTTCCCGTGATCATTTGACGAAATCTAGGATTTTTTTCCCGCGAAGATTGATTATATGTTTTTAGTCTGCAGGTGCCCTAAAAAGTTTGTGACGCCAAACAAACAAAATTCATCCTAAAGAATTATTGTTTCGTTTCTGGAAATGAACGACTGTCAACTCATTGGCTGAATTATAAAGGGTGAAATGTGTAGGCACTGAGTATCATCTATACTATTAACAGAGTTTCCCCCAGGTTTAAAAAGGGGCAAGGTGCTGCTGGTGAGAAAAAGGGCACTTTTTTTATTCTTAAGGGCACTTTTTGGATTTTTGAGGGCACTTTTCAGAATCTTAAGGGCACTTTTTTAATTGTTAAAGCTTAAAGGTATTCTTTTGGTTTTTAAAGCCACTTTTGATATTTCAAAGTCAAAACACTCTTTTTAAGACAACATTGAGTCAGTTTTTATTATGAAACCAAATTTTTTAATGCGAAAAGGAGAAAGGGCCCTTTTTTTACTGAGATCAAGAAGGGTGCTAATTATTTTGCTGGAGGGGCCAAGAAGGGTGCTAATTATTTTGCTGGAGGGGGCAAGAAGGGTGCTAATTATTTTTATGAGGGGCAAGAAGGGTGCTATTTCGCAAACCAAAGGGCAGGCAGGGTGCAGCACCCTTCTGAAACTGTCTGAGGGAAACACTGCTATTAATGTCGGTAAACGTCTGTCTGTGTGTGTGTTGTTGTGTCTGGCGTCTGTAAGCACAAAACTCTGCATGCAGACGATGGACATAAGTGCTTTTGGTATAAAAAAATTCGGAAGGGGAGTTTTTAAAATTCACAACATTTTGCGGGAGAAGAGGGGTGCGAACGAATTTAAAAAATGAGTCCGCATCAATAATTATGGCGGCGGGGGGGAGTATGTTTTGCCCACACGGGGCGGAGACTTTTCTTTGCTGACACCACTCATATGATATATCGTTCGAAAGGCCTGCGACTGCCTTTTCATGTTATGCATCTGTGTGGTCCACCCCCCCCCCGTCAATTGGGGCACTTTTCTAAATTTTGCACATACCACTCATGTTATATATCGTTAAAAATGTCTGTGACCGCTTAATCATATTATGCATCTCCGGTGTTCATCCCCCACTTTGCACCCCCCAAGGGGGTACTTTTGTAAATTTTTCACAAACCCTTCATGTTAGGTATTGTTGGAAAGGTCTTTGACTGCTTATTCATATTATGCATCTCCGGGGTCCATCCCGCCATTTCCCCCTTTTAAGGGGGGCACTTTTCTAAATTTTGTTGACACCCCTCATGTCATATATTGTTGGAAAGATTTGTGACCGCTTAATCATATGCATCTCCAATGTCCATCTCCCCAATTTGCCCCCCCACAAGGGGGCAATTTTCTAAATTTTGTTGACACCCCTCATGTCATATATTGTTGGAAAGGTCTGTGACCGCTTAATGATATTATGCATCTCCAATGTCCATCTCCCCACTTTGCCCCCCCCTCCCCCAAGGGGGTACTTTTCTAAATTTTGCAGACAACCCTCATGTCATATATCGTTGGAAAGGTCTGTGACTGCTTAATCATATGCATATCTCCAATGTCCATCTCCCCACTTTGCCCCTCCCCCAAGGAGGTACTTTTCTAAATTTTGCAAACAACCCTCATGTCATATATTGTTGAAAAGGTCTGTGACCGCTTAATCATATTATGCATCTTTAATGTGAAACATCACTCAATTACACTGCAAACGATTTTTCCCCATAGAACGATGTGTAACATAATTCTTTTGTTTGACCCTGTAAATAAATAATAAATGCTTTGCACCCCATATTCTACAAAAATCATGTTTTAATGCGCTTCATAATTATATATCAATTTCATTATGTTTTAAATGATGTAGCGTCATCAAAATGCACTTGAAACAATTATTCCCCATTGACTGTAATGTAACGGAATAATTTTGACTGTCCCTGTAAAAATCTATATGTGCTACACACTTCAGTTGAAATAGAGAACATGCAACAGGTAACGACAGTAACATATAAAAATTTCAGGGCAATCCGAGCAGATTTAAGGGAGTTAGAGCACAGCCAGCCGGCCATACGGCAGACAAACCGAAGTCATAAACACTTTTCAACTAGGTTGGAAAGAGTTAAAAATATTCGCTGCGACGACATATGTCCCGACCCGTAATAAAATATTGATTGAAATGTTTAATATATAGATGACCCCTATTTCAAAAATTGAATTCATATTAGGAATAATTACATAGTTCTCAGTTGAATGGTGTCTCGCGTATAGTTTTGTACTAAAATTATTTAAAACAATGTGATGTTAAAAAAGAAAATTTTAAAAAGAAAATCCTCACTCCCACGGTTGTTAAAGGAATGAAAAAAGTATCCTTGAAATCAAAGCAATTATATTATAGCTTGAGACAGGGTTCGTGCGGGTCAAGGAATTTTCCAGGATTTTACGAATATTTTCTTTATAGAAAAATAAATCAAGGTTAAACTCGCGAAATTTCGCTTTCTTTTAAGGAGAGATTTTCTGTAAGAAAATATTGGCACTGAAGAATTTCCTGATCGCAGAATTCCAGGAGCCGTATGAACCCTGTTGAGAAGATGAATGTGAAAATTTTAGCAAGTTGAAAATGGCGCCCTCTGACGACTGATTGTGCGTTTGCATGCTGGCAGTTTCGTAGACCGCTGCTTTTTTAAATATAGATTACTTGGTCGCCACCACTTTTTTGAAAAAGTAATGTTCGCCTTGCTTAATGACAGATTAAATAGGGACAAATTAAAGGGAATTATTCTATTTTAAAAAGTGGTGGCAATGAGAATTTAAATAAATAGCAGGCTTCAACTCCAAAGAATGAACTAAAAAACAAACTATAAGGGAAATTTCAAAATAGGAATAAAGACAAATATAGCTAACCCGAACAAATGCGAACTTTGGATTGAAAACACACCCTTCTCTAAAATCAGTGGGAGGGATGGACGAGAAGGAAGGTTTCAGCCAAAAGATTTTATCTTAAAACTTTCCCATCTGTATGCAAATTCTGTTCGAATACATGAACTCCACTTTATTCTCCTGAGGCTAGTCGTCAAAATAGAAGTTCTTTGTCAAAAATTAGCTACTAGTAATTTGTAGGTCACATTATACGTTTTGTATGTACAGCCACAGACAAAACCTTTCTTAACCACTTCAGGGGCAAGGTACTATTGTAGTTAAAATATTGAAATGATTGATTGACACCAGGATTCCCGAACGAATTTATTTTAAAATAATTAAAAGCTTTTCCTCAAGAACCTTATAAATTCAAAACTTTAGTATAAAATTCCGGTGGGATTGTGGCATTTTGGTATTAAAATTAAGTGGTAATATACCGGTGCCCTTCAAGGCGTTAATCCTCTGACCACCGAACAAAAAGTTGAATTTGTAATGTTGTTTTCTCTGTTATTTTTTTAAATGCTGAAAAAAAATATTTTTTTTAACTTGGTATAAAAAACTTAATTACGTATATGAGTATAACACTTGAGAGTACTAATCATTACCCAATGATTGAAAACTGCATTATATTTGAAGAAATATATTAATTTAATCAATGCTTCTGTTGTTGTGAAGCCTACAGCATAGTGAACGGCATAGTTGCCAACCTCCCGATATTTTTCATATCAATATTTTTATGTAAAAATATTTGTTTTATTTAATCGTAAAATTTCTGCAATTTAATAAAGCGAAAAATTTTGTAAAATTTTACTGGTATTAAAACAATGTGGAGGTTGTAAACTATTGGACGGATATATCGGTTCACGGTCGGTGGTGAGAAGGTTAAAGTCCATCCCAGAGTTGCCAGTCCACTGTTTTTTTTAAATTCAGATTGCTTGATTTCCACCAATTTTTTAAAATAGCATAATTCGCCTTATTTTCGCATTTTTTAATCTGTCAGTAAATGCGAATATCTCTACTTCAAAAAAATGATGTAGATCAAGCAATCTTAATTAAAGAATAAGTAGCGAACTGACAACACAAGTCAATCCACCAAAGTTACTCTACAGAGTGTCCGTTTTCAATCCAGCGTGCACATTTGACTTAACTACGTGTCTTTGTTTTAAGAAATACTTTGCAATTTCTCTCTGTTACTTTTTGGTTTATATTTTTTCTTTTGCAGCATGCAAAAATACAATCATTTTATTTTCAGCTAGCTAAATTTCTTCCATTCATCTGCTCAGGCGTAATATATAATGTATTTGGTTTCAGCTGTAGCTTTACATATACGATGGATAATGAAACCCATGAATAAGTAGTAGCTGTTTTTTTTGGAGACAAACTTCTGTTTTTTTAACTCGCTGCAGAAGTGGAAAGTAGGGCTCATATATGCGAACAAAATTTACAGGTAGTGAGTACACTTTAAGATAGAATCATTTTGCTTGAAATGAATAAAATCTCAATAACTCATTTGAAAACCATTGACTACTTAATTCCTTAATATATAAAGTCGAAAACATACACGTAACGCAGACATTTCATTTGTGAACGGATGTAGCTACAGCTACAAAAGTGGTGGTAACACATATTAATGTGTATGTGCTAAGATACACATGAGAATAGTCGCAACTTGCCTTGCTCCAAAACGCTGAACTCAAAAACCTTATGTAAATAACTATTAGAGATATGAGAAAAACGTCAATTTAAAAGTTGTTCAACGTCTTCAGAAAATAACATTTCACGTGATGAATTAAAAAACCCAAAATCAAACAGTTCAAATGTCAGTGTGTGCGAGCTCCGTCATTGCTCCTTAAGAAATGATTTGCGGCCAACGATGATAATTTCGAGAATCATAGCTGCCAACTGCTATGATTTGTTGTCACTAGGATATCCAAACAGTAGTCTTTGAATTATTTAATTGCAGATTTCTGCGATTAAAAAAGGCGTAGTTTGCTATTTGAAAATACAGGTGACAAAAAAAAACAGCAGTTGGCAGATGTATCGAGCCCTATATCTAATGCCTTATTCTTGTTGTTTGATTTCAATTTCCAGGTTGTTTTCTCTCACTAGTCTTCTATTAAACAAAATGAAACACTGTAATATCTATAGGAATAGTTTTCTGTTAAGGCTAATCATGGATAGGGATTGTCATTTTTTACAATTAACCCCTTGGGGACGAGCGACAAGTATACGTGACGCATAATATGCTCAGAATCCTCGATTATTCCCACCAGTTACTTTTTATTGTAAGCTTTGCCTTATGTAATCCTAGCATTTCTGCGATTCAATTAGGCGAAAATTTCTGTTTTGAAAAACCGGTGGTAAAAGATTAAAAATTCTGTAAAGGACGCTTGTCGTGAAGGGGTTAAAGGTAGTAGACAACTTTTTGATTGAACATTTCTTGTCTCACCACTCTACAGCTTCCGAGATCGAATCGTTAATGTCCGCACTTTTCCACTAGGGAAGCTACGAGTTATCTTTTTGCGTAGCACATCCTGCATTCCATTATAAATGTATAGTCAGTAATAGACAAAAACGATGCACGAAACTTTATTCGCAGACAGTTTACGATAAAATCATTTCAAAAGTGTCATTAGACACGGAATATTATCTTTTTTTAGAATATAAATGCATTTTTTGAAATACATATTTTGAATCTATATATCAAAAGTTGAATAAACTTTGTTTTTTAAATGGTAAAACATGTTTTATGACATATTCCAGTTCCTTGCTAAAAGGCAACCTAAAAAAGGGTACAGTTTATATAATTTTTATTAAATCTTCATGAAGATATAAAAAAAATGTTGAAGTACATCCAAAAATTCAAAAAAAGTGAATTAGGATCCCTGATGAAAAACTTCCAGTTCCCACCTGTAAAATACAACAGGGAATTGAAATATATAATAAACAAACAGACACTATTTTCTCCCAAATTTTATTTAACCCTTCTTTGCATGAGTTTTTCTTTTACAATTGTGTTTTTTATACATACCGTAATTTCCGGCGTATAAGCCGCAGCTCAAATAGTCGTTTTTCGACCCAGAAATATTATTTTATAAAATGTAACTTAAAAGATCGCTGTAAATATTTAACTACAATTATTGAATAAAATTTCTGGGTCGAAAAACGACTCTTTGAGCTGCGGCTTATACGCCGGAAATTACGGTATATTAAATATTAGACACTAGAAATTTTAAGATAGATTTTTAACTTTATTCAGCAACATAGTTTACGGGAAATTTACTGGATTAATATTTCTAGTAAATATAGTGGTAGCGAAGAAGTTGATTTATTTATTAAAAGTTAAAGAAACAATGATGGAAATTTACATCACTATGCAATTAAGGGTTAAGAGAAATTTTCACAAATCTTTTCTTGTTACTCTTTTTGATTTTCTTATATATGATCCCTTCAAATCTTTGATAAATAACATTTCGGTATATCTCGAAGAATAATGATTGGAATGAATTGTAAACTTACACACCCATGTTTTGACTTTGCCAATTCTGTTTATATAAATTCTGATGTATGTCATAATTCATATTTTTTAATATAAAGTTATTAATAATTTTTACTAGATGGAACCCGTCAAAATTTGACGGCAAAAAACTTGATAGTACCATAAAAATAAAATTCATAGCTGCTTTAAAATGTTTGAAACTTTTGCAGAATAATTCAAATAAATAAAAAACCCACTTTGAATTAAAGCTAGGTTGAAGAACAGCAATTGGCTAAGTTTCACTGGCACATGCACTCGCGGAATTTCTTTCATTTGACACATTTAGCGCTGTTGTGCAAGTAAATGGTAAGTGCCCCCTTGGGGAGGGGGAAATGGCAGGGTGGACCAAGGAGATGCATAACATGAATAAGCAGTCAAAGACCTTTCAAACGATATGTAACATGAGGGGTGTGTGCAAAATTTAAAAAAGTACCCCCTTGGGGGGGGGGTAAAGTAGGGGATGGACACGGTACATGCATAATATGATTAAGTGGTCACAGACCTTTCCAACGATATATAACATGAGGATTTCAAAAATAATGAAAATTATATGCATTACTGAGGTGCACTATGAATTGCTCTCTAGTGCGCATTGCGCTTATTTATAGGGGCACACAAAATATATTGGTTACAGTACATGTGCGATATTTACAGTGTATGTGTAATAAGTGCGTTTTCAACTTTGGTTTGAGTTTTTAAGATTATTTTTTTTCATACTACGTGTGTGTTTTTAAACTCGGTTGATCATATACAGGGCTACAGAAGGGAATTCGTAAGTATTACAGACAATGAGAGTGAATGTCTTTAGGGTAGTTGTTAATTGTGTTTAAGCATTTTCCTGTTGATCTATATTTAGTAGACTAATAGAAGTTTGTGGAATATAAATAAATTCATATACAGGGCTACGCAAAAGAAGATACATTGTCGTTTATGTTTGGTAATTGCTGCAAGTGAGTTTTAAGTTGCCTTTTAGCTTAATAGGTGGCGTGTACAAAAGTCTTCAGATAATATACAGGGCTGTACAAAAGATTTCGAGTGCATTTCCATCGATTGGCGAAAATTGCTAAATGTGAATGTTATAACTAAACTAAATTTTATCGTACTATAGACCATATCTATTGTTCATATACAGGGCTACACAAAATATTTCGACTACTTTTTGACACTGGAAGGTAATTTCGAAAACTGTATTTTTCAATGCGTTATATGTTTCCTAAACTGTTTACTTACATATCTTCTACCACCTTATTTAACGGTGAAGTTTCGTTACAGTTTTCTGGCTGTGTTGGAAAGTGTTTCATAATCCATGCTTGACGCAGGATTTTTCGTTCTTCTTTATTCTATTCGTACCACTTTTTGACAAGTCGTATTTGCTACACTTATTCTAGGATATCAATAAGATAAATTTACGGTAAAGAAAATATTTTTAAGTTGTGGTCCGACTGGGGCATATCTGCCAACATCGCACTAAACTTCCGTACAATGTAGGTTAGTTTAACTAAGGTTAAACACGTTTCAAACCAGAATTTCTTTAAATAAATGCATTTAAATAGGTTCCACATAAAAGCGTGAAACTAAATATATTAGTTTCCTATATATTTTCTGGTTAGAAACGTCTTTAACCTCAATCATATTACCTCACATTGTACGGAAGTTTAGGTGAAAGTAGGCAGTTATGCGATTGTATATAAAAATAGTTCGCATACCTGACACGTAATTAAAAGTTGAATTTGACGTTTCGTTACCGTTAAATACAATTTGACTCGTCATGCAATGCTTAGGCGCGGAATTAACTAAGGCGACGGGAGCAATCATACGATCTTCCAATAGTTATTTAAAAAACTATTGTTATTTTAATTAAAGTGATTAATTACAGCAAAAAGTTTGTAAATTATCGGTGGATGTATGCGTGACTTCCGCCTTCTCCCCCGTGAAGTTGGGGCCTATGAATGTGGCCCAACCGGGACCCACAGTGTATCAGTTTCTTTTACAGATAATGTGCCTTAAAAACACTGCGCTATTTTTCCACAAATATATTTACACAATGGAGCTATGAATAAACAGGAGGAGACATATAGTGTTCACATCATAAGAGGAACTACTCAGACGAGTAGACGAAGTCTTTAGAGCATAGAATCCCTTCCCGGTACCTTTTATTAAGGTAGAAAATATAATTTTTAGTTGGAGATGAACCAGCTGGTAAGCGCGACAGGAAGCGGGGTAAAAAATACTATGGCCTTGGTCAAAAATTCCCAGGATTTCACTGAACAAAATCCTAGCTGGAGGAGAACATATCTCCGACACAGGGTAGCGAGGTGCCCAAATTGTTGAAATTGACTTGAAGATTTGATATCAGGCAGCAGGTGAGCTAGAGGGTTTCGCGCTAGAAACATGCTCTCTTGCCGAAAGGACGTTGTGGCACCGTCAAAGGAAACTATACTCGCGACAAGTGTTCGATACCATACGAGGAAATGGGAGTTGCTGTGGGTACTAACTAACTTGTCTGATTGGAGATGTGTGATAGGCGTTGGTGGATGTGTTTGAGTTTGCTTAGAAGTGTGGGTCTTCTTGTAATTCCTTGTAAGAATGTCTTGTAATCATCCCTTAGGGAGAGTGGCTGGACGTTTAATGTGCCAGTGTGGTGCGCGTGGATGTGAGATCCCGCCTCGCCTCACTCACATCTATTAGATCCTGCACATGAACTTGCGGTTTATGGTGTGAGGTGAGACAGGTTGAGTGAGACTGTACGGATGAGGTCAATTGTATACTTACCACCTGAAGATGTAGTCACAAGATGGCGGTTGTTGTTTATATACATCTGATCAACACGGACTTATTATCACTGAGGAAAACTTCCATCAGTAAATTTAAATACAAATTTTCGTCTTATTTTAACGCCTTATTCATGCAACATTTATGTCACAAAAAAGGCAAACATTTCTACTCGTTTTGACTAGAGAAAATTTGCCTCGGCGGTATTATAATCTATTTCCACAACATTGACAGGCGAACTGTTTATGTAGTAACAATATGGCGGAACCGCTAGGACTGATTGCTCCCGGGGCAAACTTTTCCCAAAATTAATATTTTTTCGTTATGACAAATTCTGCATGAATAAGGCTTTTCAATTAAGAGAAACATTTATTCAAATTTACGACTGGAAGATTCTTCAGCGGTAATCAGTCCCTGCGTAACTGGTTACAGTTGAAGCTTCAGTATTTTGGGGATATGTCAATTTTTAGTTACTCATACTTCTATCATTTACCCACTGCGATTGGATACAACGCCGTTGCAGTAAAAGACTGCTTTTCATTTGGGCAAACCCCAATCTGTTTTTCTGCATATAAATATTCCAATGGATATAAACATTGCAATATCTCAATAATAATAGCGCAGATAAATGTACAGGAAAAATATCAACAAATAGTTTTCTATATTCTTATAACTTCAAAGAAAACGCGACATGCGGGAAATATATTAACGGTATATTTCTCTTTAAAGTGAAATATTTTTCCTTTTCTAAACATCTATTACGAAACCGACGATTACGAATCTCAGGCCCATTTCAAAAGCAAATTATTTGCATATTAAAAAACAAATACACGCTACATAAAAGCAGATAAAATCTACAGGATTTAAAATGAAAGAAAGAAGAAATATGAGTTCCATTTTTCATTTGCAAGCGTATGATTAGGAAATTGCATCGCTTTTTTAAAAATATGTTTAGATTTGTGTTTGTAAATTTCAGATAGGTGGTTTTTATATTTGTAGATTCAACATGACTGTGGGCAGTATAATATTTTGGATCTCGGAAATAAGGAATAATATATTTTTGTATACTGTACAAATTCGTAATACAGTAGAAACTGAAAATGGAAACTGTATATATTGAGAAATCCAGCCTTAAAAAGAAACGTGCATGGTACTAGAAAATTAAAATCGAATGCAATTATTATAGAAAATGTACCTGTTAAGATGATCGCCTCTTTAATACAAAAAAAAAATCAGCATCTGAAAACTATGCCTACCTCCCCCCTTCACCAGATTACGTCTCAACCTTTAAAAACACGGACGGTGTACTCAACAGGGTTGCTTATTTGGAAAATTTTGAATTAATACCATAAATCCTAATAGTATTTATTGCTTTATTTACCTTCCTACACTGTTGAAATATTACTCATTCTTGATTAAAAACATTTCACACCAGAATCTATATATTAAAATGAAAAGGAATTTTTGTCAAATTTCCAACTTTTTACACAAAATTGAGATCAATACGCGAGATGATACGCGATCAAGGTCTAGTTTCAGGATATCCATTCTTAATAAAGTGAACGACCATAGTAAGTGCCGTGCTCGGGGCCATTTCTACCGATAACTACCTCCATGGTACCAGCGAACGCTGCTTGTCAGCCAATGAGCTGAGGACTTTTCCTTTCCAGAAACGAAGGGATGATTCATTAATATTGATGATTTATATTGTCGGTCGATCCATGGCGTTGGCGTTGTTAACCCCTTAATCGTCGCGCCCTTTTAGTGTAGGCTACTTTTTAAAAAATGAGATTGCTTGATTACCACCAGTTTTTTTAAGTAGAAATGTCCGTCTTATTTAATAGGCAGATAAAATAATGCAAGAATAAAGACAATAATACTATTTAAAAAAAAACTGGTGGGAATCAAACAATTTCAATAAAATAGGCGTAATCTACGCTGCCCGTGAATGTCTCGGGCACGACGATTAAGGGGTTAAGTTTCAAGTTTGGATTACTATAAACTTTAGGTATTTTTTCATTTTATCTTTATTTATTTTGGTTTATTGGGTTCATGAACATAGAAAGATATATCTATTTCTATGTTTATGATTGAGTTCTTTGGGTTCTCCGTATAATGTTCGCGAAATTGTAGCGGATGGAGATTATTTAGTACGCTGTTTGTATAGCACAGAAAATCATTTCTCTCGCTTTCGTAATGTAATTGTAAAACATGGTTTGTGAAATTGGAGTAATTGTAAAACACAAAATTAGAGATGCATTCTGGTGTACTTTTTTCTTCTTTTGTCGTATGTATTTTTCTACTTTTAAATTTTTAATCCTAAGGTCGAGTTTTTAATTAGTTTTTATTTAGTGGTTTTTTTCGCTTGGAAAAACTGAAATTTCATTTTTTGAATATAATATTTCATTTTTTTTAATAGTTACATTCGGCTGTAAAATATTGAACAGTTTTGATTATATATAAAAGTTTGAAAATGAGTTGCCACTTTTTTGTTGTTGCTTATTGATAGACATTTGCTTAAATGATGTGCTTTAAGTGCAATCCCCAGCATCACTCTAATGTATGGAATCCTACTTTCCAAAATAATTTATAGAGCCAGTGTGTAAGTGGCAATATGAATGTTATGGTATGTAAAATTTTACTTTTTTTTGCTTTTATTAGTTGTAAAATTTTACTTTCTTTTTACTTTAACCCTACAAAACAAAGTACTACACTTGGCGGTAATGTTGTTGGTATAACAGAAACATACCATATAGCGTTCCGCCCCCCTCCCACGTATGCCAGAGATGAAAATGCTCTAATTTTTAAAGTTGGAATTTTATTTTTAAAATGTTTTGTTTCAATTTTTATAAAACTACATGCTGGTGTTTTTATCAATTTTTTTTTTTGATCAATTGTGCTTTTTGTGAATTAGAGAATCAGTTGTATACTTTTTGTAAATATGAATTACAGATGTATAAAATACTCTGCGTTTGGCCACATATTGTCCATGTACTTACCCAAAACCGGATAAAACCCCAAATAACAAATGGAGTCGCTAAATAAGCCAGATTACAGATATATTTCCAGAAAAAAAAATTGATTGTACTATAACTAGTTTCCATCCAGTACAATTTAGCAAACATAATATGGTGAATCCAAAGAATTCAAGAAACCAGAATAAATGATGATAAATATCGAATCAGTAGGTAGAGAAGTGCGTAGTACATGACTTATCAGGGTTGTGCCAGTAAATGAAAAAGCATAAGATGAAATAAATTCTGTGAGTGCATGTGTAATTCTGACATTTTGTCAGTTCACACATCCCCAGCCTGGATTTAAATCAAGGTAAGTTTTTATTTATTTGAATTATTCAGCAAAAATTTGAAGCATTTGAAAGTGGCTATGAATATTTTTTAATGGTGCAATAAAGTTGTTTGCCGTCAAATTTTGACGGGTTCCATCTAGTTTATTTTTAAAAGTATATGACATAAATATTTAACTTTGCTCTCTGCCGCTTTTATTTAACCCAGGAGTAGTCAGTCGTTCCGGGTATGACATACCCGTGTTGCATACGGCTTTTACAACTGTCTATTTTTCGAAAAGTAATCTTCAAAATATTTATCTCATAATATGTAGAAACTGTCTCTAATTATAGAAGGTGGCGATTATTTTTTGTATTAATTGGTGAAAAAGTAAAAACCATTCATAACCTTGGGTATGCGCGATTTCTCCCACGTTAACTTTACAATGTAAATTTTGGTTCGAATCGAATGAAGTAAATTCTAGAAAAGGTCGATTCGACCCATTCAGGGTAGGAAGGTTAATAAAACACATATCTTAATTACATAAAGCAAAAATAATATCTTTGGAATTTCTGAATAAAAACGGAGGCACAGGTCTTGATATAGCAGGGCATCCAGGCTATCTTCTACAACAAATTTTAAAATGTTATGTTTGTTGTATATAATCACAATTATTAAATAAGGATGAAAAAGTACAAATTAGTGGTGGATGTATGACAGATTGCCTTTTTGCGCTCGTGAAATCTGCGCCTATTGGTCCATCTCAGAACCCTGGTAATGACTGTGTCATTCAATAAAAAAAACAGCTGTGAATTCCAATATCAATAAGTGTATAACACCTTCGCTCCATTTAATCTTTTCCTAAAGACCCTTCATTTATCAACCGATGTTTAAAGTTACAGTTTGCATTTTCTGCTGCTCTCTCTCATTTTTACTTTCTTCTATCTTTACAAGAAAGTATTGTATTCATGACAATTTTCGACTTCCGGTTTTCGACGGATTTATACGTTTTAGAAGGTTCTGAACACGATTTGACCATTTTTAGAAAATGTCTGTCTGTGACTCTGTCTGTCTGTCTGTCTGTATGTATGTGACAAAAATTTTTTGGGCGCTCTATCTCAAGAACTAATGTACGAAATCTAATAAAACTTTATATTCAGTTAGTGCCTGATATACATTGATGCTGATTAGTTTTTGGTTGAAATTGCCCGACAGGTGGCGCTGCTATGCTTCATTTTTCGCGATTTCTCCAATAGCTCTATCTCAATAATTAATGAACTTATTTTCATAAAATTTCAGGTTCAGTTAAACTTTGACATAAATAGACGCTGATTACGTTTTGGTGTAGATATCCTAACAGGTGGCGCTGCCATACCACTTTTTCTCGATTTTTACGGTAGCTATATCTCACGAAATAATGCGCGGAATTTCATCAAATTTCAGATTCTGTTAGACCTTGACATAAATAAATGCTGCTTACGTTTTTGTGTAAATTGTCCAACAGGTGGCGCTTCTATGCTAATTTTTCATTATTATCACGATAACTATATCTCAAGATCTAATGCACGGATTTTCATCAAACTTAAGTTTCAGTTAGATGTTGACATAAGTTGTTGTTGATTAGGTTTTGGTCTAAATCTTGCAACATATGGCGCTGCTATTCTGCATTTTGCAGGATTCACACGATTTTAGCAATAGTCATATCTCGAGAACTAATGCACGGAATTTAATAATATTTTAGATTCAGTTAGACCTTGATATAAATTGGTTGCTGATTTTTTTTAGTGTATGCGAAACCTGTGTGAGATAGAAGAAAGTTTTGGGATTGGCACATCCGACGAGTTTTTATCTGTAAGTCACCACTGGCGTACGGAATACACCGCCAGTGTATTTGTCTAAGTTATTCAATATTCTATCTTAATTAAATTATATTTTCTATTAATTGGATGTTTATTACTTTTATACTGTTACTAGACATTACATTAATGAAGAATATAAAAAATTTATATTTAGGCTTCAAAGCCGTTGCCGTATATCATACACTGTCCGTGTTTTTATGTTACTACAAACCGTCCGTGTAATATTAATTCTAATTAAATTAGTCTGTTTAAAAAAATCATTTTAATGTTCATTACTTTTATACTGCTTCTGGGCATTGTGTTTAATAAGGATATCATTAAAACTTGTTTCTTATTCTTTAAATTGCCTTGGCGCATACACAACGCTGCACTTTTTTTATTTTAATACAAACCGTCCGTGTTATTAAATGTGCTGGGAGAAACTAGGCATTCCATTAAATTCGTCGAGAAAAATATATATCCTCCAGACGTCCAGTCTATAATTTAAATACTTCATAATTAGTGTCGTAGTATTTCGCGTGTTAGAGTTTAAAACAGCTAACATAAGTGAACTGAAACTAAACCTTAAATATTAAAGAAAACAAGTTGTTGAATTATTGACGAGGAAGCTCTAACTTATAGGAGAAAATAAATAAAAACTCCCTCAACGATTAACACTAATAAAACTATTCTAAGTAGTAAAATAGGCTATTATTTAAAATAAATTAACACATGATGCAAGAAAAATATGTAGATAAATTTTAAATTAGTACTTAACAAATTTTATTTCAAGGAATTATTTACACAAAATAAACATTAAAAACCCATAGAAAATAATTTAATCTGTCTGCACCAGAATATTTTAAAGCTTGCTTTATCAAAATAATTATTTCATTGGATCATCTTTTGCGTCAACTTTCTTTAGCATAATTAAGGCGACAAGCGTTTCAATTCATTTGTGATCTATGTGTATTTGCAAAATAAATAATTTAATAAACTCAAAAAACTGACATCCTTGGAACTTCCAAAACAAGTGTCACTGTTTTACAATATATAGTGAATAACTACAGCGCAACTGTAAACAATGAGTGGAAAAAGATACCTCGGAGATTGTTGAGGGCTCGTCCATCGTCGTTATCATGTGTATTAGTTCAGCCATCACTGATGGTTGACAAATCCTTTGAAAGGCACTCATTATTACTAATAATTCCTTGATTATTTTATTATCGGGTGATTGTGGATAAGGCTACGCTTAACATGTCTTAATATAATATCGACAAGAATATGTTGTCAGCAATTAAGCAGAATAATCTGCAAAGCGTATATTTTGAAGTTCTTAAAATCTAATTGGACACTCAGTAGTTAACAAAATGTCACTGATCTCAATTGATGCTTTCGAAGTCATAGTGAATAGAGATTCAACTCTGAAATGATGGCCCAGTGCAGCTATAATGATTCTGAAAAGTCAGCTCTATACATGCTGTACTACATTTTTAAAACCTCGATTGGGGCGCAGGAAATGGCCCCCTTTACTGACTGGTGCTCCATAAATGCCCTATGGTTTTTAGTGGTAGGACGTCTTCTTTCTGAATTGGCCGAAACTGTAGATCACATAACCGGGTGTTTTCCCTTTGATTGCATATTGTGGATTATAAACCTTACAAACCTACTGTAAGTTTCTGTCTCATGCTGGCCACTTGGAGGATGGTCTACTTCAGTACCGGCCGAGAACGCTCTTGTTTCTTTCTCCCACGTTTGGACATAGTTGATGATGTCATACTACGTGATCTCCTGTCGACCCAATCTGCTGAGAAAGCTCTTGTTTGATGACAAGAATGACTTTCATAGATTATTGTCTCAAATGACGTAGCAAAAGAGTGGGGAAATGTGGTTATGGATATCGCTATATTCGAAGACTTACTTAATCCCAGAATTCTGTGATAAAAGAAGACAAAAGCTTCTCTTTAAATATAGTGATATTCACCCTAACACCTGCATTTTCTGGCTACGCCAATGATTATATCTCGTTGGTACGTTGGTTTATTAATTTAGCACATATCTCATTTCAAATATATTATCACTCCACTCTATGTTCTTAAAGAGTCTGATTCTGAATATTTTTATAAATAATCAATACAAGGAATGATGAAACTTTGAATCACAATTTATCGCAGTTTCTCAAAAGTTTCAATTTGCATTTATGGAATTTATAATCTGTAACTTAAAATATTTGGCTTGATTTAATTTTTAAAATCTCTTCTTCCATTCTATGTTCTTTAGCAGTGGTACACAGTACTTTTAATAAAAACTAGTCTTACACCACTATTTTCTAAAAGTGATATTCGCCTTATTTAATAACAATAATTTCAGATAAATAAAGATTTCTATTACAAAAGAAGGGGTAAGTGTGTAGCCGCGCAAGCACGTAATCATAGGCGCGAACTTCACGGGCGCAAAAAGGCAATCAGTCATACTTCCTCCAAGTTTTTTTTTACTTATTTAATTACTGTGATTCATTAAGACAAAAATAACATTTTAAAATTAGTGGTTAGAAGCTTGCCTGATTGTCCCCGTCTACCCCACTAAGTCGGCGCGTATGAACTTAATGAATAACACAGTTCTTTAGTCACAAATAAGTACAGGGTGGCCATAATTAAAACACCCCTATTCCGACCTCTCTATATATTGAACTGCTCACTGTATAAGATTAAAAAACTTTGTACATACTATTCAAGTCATGGGGAAACGGATTACACGAAAAACATATTAGTTCCAGAAACATCGATAGATGGCTCTGTGCAGCAGAAAATTATAATAAAGACAAAAATAATAATTAAAAAAAACTGCGAATGCGTGGATTAACAGCCACATTCATTCTTGGACCTCTCTTTTTCGAAGAGGCTACTCACAATGGCCATAGGCGTAGCGTCAAGGGGGGGCACGGGTGACTTTACTACCAGTATTTTTATATTCTATATTTGGCCTTATTTATTTCATACCGTTCAAAGATTAAATAAGGCTAAATGTAGTATATAATTATACTGGTAGTAAAATGATCGTGCCCCCCCCTGACGCTACGCCACTGACAATGGCCATGTGATAAGCACCGTTTCCGCCAACAAGTACAAAATGATAATCGAAACTTTTATTGTACCTCATTTGCAACAACGAGAATGTTTTTATTCAATTAACTTAACGCAAGATGGTGTGCCTCCACCCATTGGACTCTGTGTACAGCAGTTTCTTCGACAATGTTTCACTAATGACGGAGTCATGTGCTGTGCATTTTCGACAACCTGGTCATCTCGTTCTCCGGATCTCAAATCGTGTGATTTTTGGCTGTAGGGACTTTTAAAAAATCTGGTTTATCGAGGACGTCTGGTAAGTTTTGCAGATTTGAAAGAAGGTATCACTCTGCATGTGATAAGCATCTCAGTCAATCAGTTACGATCCGCAATTAAACAATCTGTCTACAGACAGCAGATTATACATCTTCAAGATACCAACTATATTGAGCAGCATTCCCTGCTTTGAAAAATCACATGGATTTTGTCATATGAATTTTGGTACGTTCAAATGAAATGTGTTTACAATGTGCTTTTGTGTTTTTTCAGCATATGTCCAGTTGTATAGTGCCATCTATCGGCGATTTCTAAAACTAATTTACTTCACGTAATCATTTTCCCCATGTCATTAATGCTATTCAAGAAATGGGAAAACGGATCTGAACAGTATACGCAATGGCGGCTCGGGACTGGCTTTATTTGGGGTATTAAATGTATGGCTGCTAAATTTATTATTTTCTTAGCACTATGATTAAAAGTGAATAATTTATTTTACTTAGTGGCAGAAAGTTCTGCCAATAATGAAGGAAAAGTTTTCTTGTAAAAATAATGGTATGGAAATAATATGTGTTTCATGCATGCATTTAGTGCCCCAAAGAAATACAATCACGAGCCGTCACTGATTTTGCCTATGTTACACCAATATATTAGGAAATATTTCACAATTTCATTGCAATATAAAGCCATAATTTTTGCGAAATAGGCGTTTCATTGCAAATATTTGCAATAAATAGCCCAAATTTCTGTCATAGTGATATTTCATTGCTAATATTTCAAATGTTCAGCAAGTAGTTAACCAATACTAATATTCAAATGGAAGCGTTTTCTAAGAACGTACTATTTGTCCCAAATAAAATCAATGTACATTTTATTTTGACTAAAATGTGCTACTAGGGTTATCATAACAATGTACTGCTGTCTACAGCATATTTATATATTAACATTTTCAAAGGCGGTGGTATATTATTTATATAATGATTTATTACTTAGAATTTGTCACAGAATTTTTTAATAAAATTTTGTTTTTATAAATTATCTAAAATAAATTAAAATTGATTTATTTGTTGTTAAATACAAATGTTCCTAAAATTTCTGGTTATTTTTCAGCATTTATTTGTCGCCTGAAAGTGTTAAACATATTTACTTTATGAAAGAAAAGAAAATATATGAAATACTATATACAAATTTATAACAGGCGTGTCCAACAGGTGATAAGTTTGTTACTATTTTTTAAGACTATTAAACATCATCTTATTAATCTGCATTTAAATAAGGTGAAGAATACTATTGGAAAATAATGCTTACAAGTGACTCACCTAATTCTGTCATTAACTATGAAAAATATTAATATTCGGAGTAGTAAGAAGTGCCCTGCCGCACGGTGGGAGATTGGCTGATTCTAGCTGGCCAAAAGTCAATTTAAAAAAAAATTTCATAGCATAATTTATTTTTTACCTGATATTGCTTAATAGTTGGGGCGTTGTACCCGGCGAATGGTTTTGATATAAATATAATTGTATGGTCCAGATACTAATGCAAAGATGGCGTTTCTTATTTTATGAATGAATCACGATTTTTGAGTATAGTTGTTCAATCTCTTATTTCAAGTAGAATAAAAAATAGTGCTATATTATGGACGCTTCCGAACTAAATATGGACTTTATTTTATCGGATTTATGTGCATAAACTTTTAACAGATCAATTGTTAATTCATATTTAATGTCGCAAAAAACTCTTAATTTTTTTTTAATTGTCATTTTTAAAATAGAAAAAGTTATATGAAAAAGCAAGATAAAGCTAAATTTTGGGTACCATTAAATAGTTTAGATTCTTACCTTTTCGATAAATTTTAGTTTGTCTGCATCTATCTGCATCCCTAGGTTTTAGAATTGTTTTTACCTTATTAAGTCTAAATTAATATTTTTCGAAATTTTAGTTCAAGCACCAATTTTGTTTTATCAAAGTCACCAGGATTTAAGTCAATCACACAAATAAACTTTTGAACCATTATACAGCAGCAACAAGCTCCAAAAAGGTGAATTCTGTTGAAAATGTTTTGTTTATACAGGAAAATTACAATGAAGAACACATGAAGTTTTGCAAGCGCAAAAGTTTAAATGTATGGCCCAATTTGGCCGAAAGCTGTCAAATGTATGTCGATCTCATGACAGATTGATATAAAATATAATACATATCGGCAAATTTCGAGTGGTATCGAAATTGGCCCAGAAAATTCTCGAAATTCACTTTGGATATGGAAAACATAATGTAGAACTTTCTCCATTTTGTCTTATGACTCCCACTATTTACATAAAGTTCTGCTATGTAGAGATAAGTATAAGTATATAATTACATACATTCATATATGTATATATTTATATATAGAAGGCCCTTCTGTGCGTTTTGGACATTAATCATAAGAAACTGCTGAGGTAACGAATAAACATTTCTGTGCCTGTAGATTTAATTATGCAAGAAAGTTCTTCAGAAAATCATCTAACTAGGAAATTCTTTTATATAATGTTGTTGACTTCAAATACTTTCCTAACTAATAAAATTACAAAATAAAAATTAAGTAACTCTTTTTTTCTAAAGACAGTCATTGCGTTGTTAATTTTTCTAGATAGAAGAAAAGGCTCTATATTCTGAGAGCCAGAATGAAGAACTTTCAGATGATGAAGTGTTGAATTTAATTTCTAAGCAATTTTCATTTAAGCTGTCGAATGTTTGTTTTGTATCTGAATTTCTAATAGATTATTAGAAAAAATATTTTTTTTATTTGTAGTATTATAATAGAAACATATTTTTATCACTTTAAGTTCCATTCTGTTAACAAAGTAACATTAAGATCATCAATACGTACCTATTAAGTAATTATATTAACTTATTTATTAACTGTCTTAACGCTTTAAACGTGTTTATCCTAATAGAATGACACATAAAATGTATCGAAATCATATTTCAGAGTTTTAATGTCTCAAATTAATCAATTTCCAATTCAAAATAACCATCTCCAAAGAAAGTTTGATTTAAAACGTAATAAATTTTGTTTAAATGAGTTTAATATAGCATTTATTTAAATAAAACATAGCGTTCAAGAGAAATAAATTGGAAAATAATTTTGGCCAGTTAGAATCGACAAATCTCCCACCGTGTGCCGGTTGGATGCCTCTGGTTTAGAGCATTATGGAAGCTATAAAAATTTTAAGATTTCTCTTCGCACATTGTTAACTATGTAGCGATAATACCGCATAAAAAGAAATTCTTCCAATGAGGGACATTTCAGTGTCCGGTAACTTTTAAAGGATGATAAAAACTATATTGCAAAAGGTGACCGGTCACTTGCGATTTTAGACGTTTTGTTAACTATCTAGACAAATACATGAGGAATTAACCTGAAGCTGCAGGTGTGTAAACAGTATAGTATAGGTTCTACATTTCCGCGAGGATTTTTTCACGAAACCTCATAGGGGACTGTCAACAAATTGAAAAGAACGAATATATTTTGGGTAACCCTGTAAAAACTAATGTAGCAAAGGCGTTCAATCTCGAGATTATTAATAAGTGGCTTATTGTAATATACTGTGTTCATTATTATGCGGATAGCATGTATATTCGAAGAGAAATTAAAGTTTTTATAAAAACAGTCCCAAATTTCGCCTGGTTTTTTTGCTTATAAAGAGTTCTTAATATAAAAAAATATTATTTTTAGAAAATATGACAAACAACATTGTACATAATATTCTGCAATCAGAATTAAAAAATAATAAAAATTGAATGAAAAATGAGCAGGTTTACTGAAAAATGTTTCCCTGCGCATGCGCGAATGCAATCAAAATATAATATGCATAATGTATTAGCTAAGTATATAGAGCAACTTTTGTAAAAGTCTCAAAATCATAGCTTGAAAATTCTGAAAATTATCGTCGATAGTATAAGCTCGAAATCCGTTGTTCCCAAAAGGAAGCAGAAATATAAGAGGTTGTATCCAAATATAGTAGTATGTGCAATATTGTGTACGCTATCTTGACACTAATCAATAGATATTTGATACAACCCCTCATCTTTTTGCTTCTTTTTTGGGAACAACGGATTTCGAGCATATTCTATCGACGATAATTTTCAGAATTTTCAAGCTATGATTTTGAGACTTTCACAAAAGTTGCTCTATATACTTAACTAATACATTATGCATATTATATTTTGATTGCATTCGCGCATGCGCAGTGAAATATTTTTTACTAAACCTGCTCATTATTCATCCAATTTTTATTATTTTTTAATTCTGATTGCAGAGTATTATGTATAATGTTTGTCATATTTTCTGAAAAGAACTTTTTTTTATATTAAGAACACTACAAATTATAAGCAAAAAACTAGGCGAAATTTGGGACTGTGTTTAGAAAAACCTTAATTTCTCTACGGGTATACATTCTATTCTCATAAAAATGAACGCAGTATATTACAATAAGCCACTTATTAATAATCTCGAGTTTGAACGCCTTTGCTTCATTAGTTTTTACAGGGTTATCCAAAAGATATTCGTTCTTTTCAATTTGTGGACAGTCCCCTATGGGGTTTCGTGAAAAAAATATTCGCGGAAATATATATCCTATGCTATACTGTTTACACACCTGCAGTTTCAGGTTATTTTCTCATGTATTTTTCTAGATAGTTAACAAAACGTCTAAAATCGCAAATGACCGGTCACCTTTGGCAATATAGTGTAGTTGGGAAACATCTAAAAAGACACATCCACACTAACAAACAAACTCCATTGCCTGTGATGGCTGTACTAGCAATGAAAGACGCATAATGGGTTTGTCTCTGAGTTTTGTTAGTTAAATTTGGTGTAAATCAAATATGACATCAGAGAAACATCTACAGTGATTTTACGTATGATGCAACTCTAATTGCAGTGCTTAAGGCCGTCTTGAATGATTGGTAACTGCGAAGAAAAAGTTTGCTTAACTGAATGTGTTATGCTTCTAACATGTACGAACCATAGAATTCGAGTTCAATGTACCGTAATTTCCGGCGTATAAGCCGCAGCTCAAAGAGTCGTTTTTCAACCCAGAAATATTATTTTATAAAATGTAACTTAAAAGATCGCTGTAAATATTTAACTCCAATTATTGAATAAAATTTCTGGGTTGAAAAACGACTCTTTGAGCTGCGGCTTATACGCTGGAAATTACGGTATATCCTAAGTGGTTACTAATCGAAATTGTCAAGAAAGTATTATGAATGTTCTTAATTGTATTATAATTGTGAGTAGCGTGTAAATCTTCAATAGATTACAAACACTGGTGAGACTAAGCAGGCAATTGGCACTAAATCGCTATGATCAGTTGTTCGGGCGAATTTCTACACATTTGTAGATTTCATGGACACCAAAACTTAAGATATTGTCTAGCATTGTTTACGATTGTTTACAGGAGACCCTGGGACAATTCCATCTGATTACTTGAGCACATCCATCATCGGTCCTCAAAGTGTTCCTCTAAGATTTCCTTAGAGGAACACTTTGAGGACAATAATTGGAATATGATGGAAAGTATTTATCATACTCGAGATATAACTGTCAATATCGGCGCATCAGGGGGTGTTGCATCAATTTGCTACGAGTATTTTCGTATACTAAATTTTGTCTTATTTAATCGCAGGACAGTCAACGATTAAATAAGGCGAGTAATACGAAAATACCGATAGTAAACTGGTGCGCTACCACTAACGAGCCGCTATTACAGGGTGTTTCACAAAGGACCCCTAAATTTAAAAATCAATAACCCGGAAACGGTGATAGGTAGAAACATGAAACCAGTGGTAAATTTATTAAAAAAGTCGTAAGAATCTTATACATAAATCTCAAAATTTAGTTAAAAATGGCGCCGATAGATGGCGCTGGGATAAATAGGCTCATCGCATAAAAAGTGATTCAATATGCGCACCTTCTACACAACAGACATGTCGCAAACGCAGAATGAAATTGTCAGTGACTCTCTGTAGTGTGTCACCGGGAATCGACACACAAGCTTGAAAAATAGCCTCTTCGAGCTCGCCGATCAAATTTCAATGGCAAAATTTTGGACGGCTGCTCTTTCTATGCTTCTGAACTTGCTTTAGAAGGATTCTTAACGCTCTCAGCGTCATATATCGGTGCATTTTTTAACTAAATTTTGAGATTTATGTATAAGATTCTTACGATTTTTTTTAATAAACATTCCACTGGTTTCATGTTTCTATCTATCCCCGTTTCTGGGTTATTGATTTTTAAATTTAGGGGTCCTTTGTGAAACACCCTGTAGCAACTAACCTATGTACAATTATGGACGGAGAAATGTACAAGTGTTGACGGCCAAAACTAAAACAAGCCGCAAGATTGCAGAGCCAAAACTTAGTAATGTCAGGCGTTCAGATCTCGCGTCCATTTGAAGTGGCACCGTTTCATGTACATATGCCTATTTTGGAATAGAAATTTATCAATTTGAACATTTAATACACATTTCTATTAAAATGTCACACCAGATCTGCCAGATTAAGGAATTTTTTATTGAAAATATCTTCCACATTTTCCTATTAGTAATCATCACTTAATTTAATGTCAGACATTCTATGATTAAATAAACTAGATGTTTTCAACAATTTTGCTTGAAAGTGTTTTGCTACCGAAACCTCCTTACTCTTTGCCTTGGTCAATCACAAAATTTCTACCATTAACGTAAAACGAGTTATTCTTTTCTAAAATAGTTGTAGCCCGTGGACCACAGGTTGAAGACTAGTAAATAACGTAAAGATTACCAATCAGAAAACTGGTAGATATTTTGAATTAAAAGTTTCTCAATGCGGCAATACTGCTTGACACATGAGCACGATTGATATTATCTTTTTCGATTAGTAATATTCGCGTTTAATCGAAGAAAATTAATACCAATGATTACTAAAATTTACTATTTTGAAATACTTGTCCTTAAAAACAAACGTGTATTCATAAAAATTTTACTGCTACTAATTGTACCGTCATCTGTTCTGTCATTTCTTCAAGACCTCGTGACTACGCGTTCCACTGAAGTATCAACACTTACTATGTACTCAACATTGGGCAAGGACTTCACGGCAGTTTCTTTTAACAATTTTACCAGCTACAGACTAGTTAACTTCAGACTATTTACAGACTAGTTAACTTCATGATCTATCCATTATGCATACACACACATATCCAAGCTTACAGGAAACCTTACAGTATAGATGTATATCCCGTAACTTTTGACACTTTAGAATATATCACTATCGACATACCTTTTTCGTTAAAGGAAATCAAGCTGTGAAGACAATTTAATATGTTGTTGTAATGAATCATAATATCTCTTCTTTTACAAATAATCTTTTAATATAACCATAGAGCATAGCACGGAACATTGTGACTTTGTGACAATCGATGTAACGCCACGCAGTGGCGTAGCGTCAGAGGGGGCACGATTATTTTACTACCAGTATAATTATATACTACATTTAGCCTTATTTAATCTTTGGACGGTATGAATTAAATAAGGCCAAATATAGTATATAAAAATACTGGTAGTAAAGTGGTCCGTGCCCCCCTTAACGGTACGCCTCTGACGCCACGTGATGTCGATGTGAAGTCACAGTGAAGTGGTTTTGAAATAGTTATAGCCGTTTTCTACTTTGATGTCACACTGTGACCACCTTGTAAAGTTGCAAAGTGACTTCAATGTGAAAACTGTTACTTTTTGAAGATTCTGCATCACATTGGGCGATCATGTTTTACCCATAATGTGACATGGAAAATTTGGATCGGATATTTTTTTTGCAGATCTTCATATTAGAAATCCGCCATTAGATCAGGTAACCTCACATTGGCGGAACCCAACCGGTTTCATGAGATTTTAATTATTTTCGAAAAAAGGAATGGGTGTTTATCTATGTAGTACGTGTTCGAAAAGGGTCTAGATACGCTCTTTTTCTATTTGTTGCGAAGATTGCGAGTATTACGGAAGGCTAGCATGTTACTCTAAAACAGCAACTAAACAAAGCTGTTTTCTATGGCAAATTTTAAGTTTCTGTAATACAACTAAAATTTAATAATAAAATTTGCTTTATTTACTTTTAAAATTTGCAATTAAGTGAAGAAAAAAAATATATTTGGTTTTAGTGGTAACATAAAAAAAACCGTAAAATTTGGTATCTATGCTTTATTTAGTTAACCCTTTTTCAGATAAGTAAGTGGTTGTGGTTCATGTTCCGTATTTTCCAGGATGCTGGAATTCGAAACCAAAAACACCCTTTTTTATGAAAATTCTCTAATCAAAATCACACGAGGACATGTTTGTGGGACTTTTAAACAAGGATTCAAAGATAGATAGCTGAATTTTAGAACTATAATTAAGTGGTTGGCAAAATGTGAACCAAATATTAAAATATAATAACAAAATAATTTTATAAAAAGGAACTACTATTGACTATTTTAATAAAATATACAGTTTATTTTATTAATGATTTATACATTTTCAATACAAGACTAATTCCTTTTGATAAATAATGCATATATCTTATGCGCTACATTAGGAAATGCCTGAGTGTTTAATTTTCGTAAAGGTTTATAATTATTAGAAATATCCGCTTTAAAGCGTTCTAATTTTATAAACTGTCTATTTATATTTTCCACAAAACATATTTCAACTATTTAGACCAAAACGTTTTACAAAAATTCCGAATACCTTTCAGAAGTGTACATAGTCTGAATTGATGTAGAGTGAAGCAATCTTTTATTTCATTCCTCACGGTCTCTTGAGGTTTGTACCTAGCTACAATAGATGACGTCAATACAGCCATCAGACGTAGTTTATAGAACTCGGGAATATTTTATTGAAAAAGCTCTTTTCACCTTTTCGTATTTTACAATCATTTCCTTCTACATTCAATTTTTAATCTTAAATAAATATTTACATGCGGCGAAACAAATATACTCTTTATCTATAAAAAGGAACTCTTACTTTAGAAATTGCATTCTTTCTCAACTTTACATTAAATATTTTAAAATGTATTGTCATTCTTTCAAGATGTTGGAATATACGACGTTTCAATGTTATTTAATATAAAGGAAGAAGAAGCAACATTCAAGCAGTCAAAATTGAAATTTGTTCTTTTTTGGTAAAGAACTTTTTGGGAGGCAGGTTTCCACAAATTTCATGGTAACAACAATATTGATCATGAAAAATTCAATTATAAGAAATATAATATGAATGTTCGATGAGATTGATAGGTTATGATAATAAATTAAATTTAAAAAGTACTCCTCGGCTTAGGAATACTTCGGTTAACAATTTTTTCACTTAATGGAGATCTATTCACTATTTATGTGCTTATGCTAATGAATAAGGGTTTAGATAACAAATGTATAATTGTATGCACGAAATAATATCATTTAGCCACGCTGCAATTGCAATGTAATGTTTTTTATATTTTTTCCACATTTATAAAAATGTTTGTGAAAATATATATATTCTTCAACCTCCTTTACAGGTCGGATATTGAGGTAATTCTGAAAGGATTATTTAAATATCCTTATTCCGTTCAAGTCACTTTCATGTCTTGGAACCAAGTGTTATTTAGAACACTTAAGGCTATTTTACAAAGGTTTTGACTAGAGTGTTGAAAGATTAAAAAAATATGTTTCCTGTTTCCAAGATTCTGAAAATGATGCAATACGAACGTGTGTTGAAATTGCTGACAAAAAAGTAAGATATTTGCTTTTGGCAAAGCATTACACTTAGAAAAAAAGGAAAAGATACAAAAGAATTTGTAGAAGTTCTAAAAAAGATCAGACAATAGAAAATCGTTTAAAATAGAAATGGTACCTGGATCTGTAAAAGAACGACGGCGATAAAGAAGAGCATAAAGACAGGAGCTAAAAGGGAAGAATGTCAACAAAGACAACAAAAAAATTCTGCATAAACGAGGATAATTTTATCCTTTCCTACATGGTGGCTTCCCAGCAAAACTGAAATAAGAATATTTTGCCTTTTAATTAAAAATATTCTGAACAAGAAATAGTGGTTCAATCAGTTCTGAAAGTTTTCTATTTCTGTTGCAGCACAGAAAAGCTGCTGAAGAACAAGAATGTTATTCTAAATAATATTTGAAAATTTAGAAAAAAACTGCAAAGTCTGTGTTGTCAAGATACGGTCCACGCAGAACCACTATTTCCGTACCAAAATTTTCTGTTTTATTTTTTAAATCGCAAAAATTCTGTTATTAAAAATAAGAAACAAGTCTGTAAAAAAATAGTACTTCCACCTTGGTATAAGTAAAAACTTAAAATCATTAGACTTTTATTCTACATTCCGTTCTTCTTTAACAAATAGAGAAGTTGTTCATATCTTCCTTCAGAGAGTTTTTGTCATGTTATTGCGTTCTTTTTGCTGTTTATTTAAAACTTTTATTTAAATTGTTGGCACCATCCAGAACGAAATAAACAGTTTTTGTGCAGAAAACTATTGGAAGTCACATTCCCACTCACGACGTTTTTGGATAACGAAAGAGATTTAGGAACGAAATATCTTTACAGCCGAGATATCACTGTTTGTGCATTAAAAAAAACTTATACTTTTATGAGTTTATTTAAATACATTTCTGATACATGATATTTTTCTAAATTTTAGGAAGATACGTTCTTTGAAATAAAGAAAAATAACCTTGTAAACAATTTTTTTTTATTTTGCTCCTTACAAAATCAAGAAATGATTATAGCTGAAGAACATAAATATTGTATGAACCTTTTAACACTCCTAGTACCAAGTTTTAATTTTTGATGAGCATTCTTAGTTTTGGGTGATTTGAACAGGAAATTAATTAAATTAATTCTACTATATTTCTTCCGAACCGTCTCGTCTGTTTGATTTTATTTGTTATGTTTAAGTTACTATTTTATTCTGATTCGAAAAATGAAAAATTTCAAAACAAAAATAAATGGGTCAATAGTACTATGGTACTATTGACCAATGGTACTAAGAGGGTTATTTTTGAAGTCACTGTTTTCAAGATGCACCCTCGGTCATTAATCGCTGTCGACAGTATTACTATTTGGACAGTTGTTTTACTCAAAATATACCAATATTTCCGAATAGTAATACACTGGACTCCAAAAGTTAAAGTACAACATGTTTTTCGAAGCTCACGAGACAAAAAATGGCAGTCAGATTAAACTTCATAGTTTATATGAATAACAATAAAAAGCTTTAAAAAAACTTACGCAAAAATTACAGCTACCACTTTTATTTTATAGAAAAGATTAGGTATTTGTGAATGAGAGAAAAAGATGCAATTATGAATCTTTCGTAATTTCGCGTGTAAGTTTTGTTGTATTCGAGCTATTGTTGTCAGTTTTGTTCACAGCAGCCAGTAGAGTCTAGAAGAAGTCGTTTGCCCGATTCATTAAGGTGGTGGGCGGTAGGATGGATGGAAATTGGGTTGTCACAGCCCGATACTGCTAGACGGCTCTGGGATCAGTATGAATCCGAAGATTCTGTGTCCAGAAGACATGTTCCAGGCCGCCCACGTGTTACAACACCTGCAGAAGACCGGTTTCTAGCTCTTTCTGCCCGAAGGAGAAGACGCACTACTGTGCCGCAACACATTTGAAACCACTTTGCAGCATCAGGGAGAAGAATATCCGCTACTACGGAGTGAAGATGTCTTCACAATGCAGATCTCTATGCAAGGCGACCAGTTGTGTGTGTCCCCCTCAACAGACAACAGACAAGGTCCCGCTTATGATGGGCAAGAGAACATGTTTCCTGGACCAGACAACAGTGGTCTTCTGTACTCTTCACAGACGAGTCCAGATTCACACTGGAGAGCGATTCAGAACGTCTTCTGATCTGGAGAGAACTATACACTCGATACCATCAATCAAACACTGTCGAAACACACAGGTACAGACACGGTGGAATCATGGTTTCGGCAGGGATATCACTCGGAGGCCACACTGAACTGCATGTGTTCCATGGAGGAACTGTGACTGGTGCGAGATATCGGTATGAGATCCTTATGTCCGCCCACTTGCCGGTGCTATTGGCAATGGTTTCATTCTAATGGATGATAATGCGAGATCACACCGAGCTGTGGTTGTTGAGGATATCTTGAGGATCACGGTTTGGAGAGAATGGAATGGGCAGCTCACTCTCCAGACTTGAATCCAATAGAACATGTTTGGGACTATCTTGGAAGACAGGTTGCGGCTTTGAGTCCTCCTCCAAGGTGATTAAATGAGCTGGAACAAGGCTTACTCCATGTCTGGTCAGCGTTACCTATTTCGGTGTCCCACAATTTAATTGAGAGCATGGAAAGTCGATGCCGCCAATGCATTCAAGTCCGGGGTGGACATATTCCGTATTAGAATCACTTTTTTAATGTTTCTGTCACATTTTAGTGCATAATACTGCGATGTACTGATTTCTCCAAGAATGGAATTTTCCACAATGAGTGCTTTTTTTTTGTAATTTGATTTATACGTTTAAGTAAATTTCTATGTCTCATTTAATAAATAACAGTTTAGCGCACATTTCCGCCAAATTTGTTGTTTCTATATTCATTCATTTTCAAATTAGACGCAAAAAAACTGGTTGTACCTTAACTTTTGGAGGCCAGCGTAGTCAACATTAATTGCTGTTTTAGACAATTTTGAGAAAAGGCGAATATTATATTGTTAGAATGTCTGTTAGAATTTAGAACTAGCCTTGTCGAATAAGGTAAAGAAACCACAAAGTATATTTTTTCTGGATGATTCCAGTTATATTTGTAACAGAAAAATAACAATCGTTTTAATACTTGAAAAACGGAAATTTTCCTCAAATTTTATGAAACATATTTAACACGAGAAATTTTATTTAAATCTATTTAACTTATTTGTGCGTAACATACATTTAACATATTTAATTTAAAATTTTCTGCTTCGAATCGAAATATACTTATTAGGCACCGGTCAAAATGACCGCTATGACATTTATTGTACTACCAAAGCCATTAAATAATAAGCCAAGTCAGATAAATGGGAAACTTTTCGCAAGTTGAAAATAGCGCCATCTAACGGTTGGGAGTGCTGCATTCGCCACCAAATATATTTTAATAAAATTTTGCTTCTAAAATTAAAGCTTAAAATAAGGAGTCCATATTTTCTAAGAAAGTCGTTTGTAAATTCCGGTGTCAGTCAGTAATTTCACATTTTACGAACATAATTTGTCTGTGCCGGAAAGGGTTAATTGCATAGTGATGTAAATTTCCATCACTTTTTATTTAACTTTTAATAAATAAATCAACTTCTTCGCCACCACTATATTTATATAGAAATATTAATCCAGTAAATTTCCACATTTTTTTTTTCATTATAGTTTTAGCTTTAATGTAAAAGATCCCAATAATTAGCAAGCTTTTAAAGGAAGTGCAAAAACAAAACACTCGATAAAAATCGTATAAATATCGATATAAATAAATCGTATCGTTTCTCTGCGACCCACTTCTGTTTTGTCCTCCTTCCGCAGCAGAGGTTTGGCGCTAGTGTGTTGCTAACAAATTTAACACTATCTGAGTGGGCTTATTATTTAATGGCTTTGTGTACTACGGAATGAAAAACATCCACGAAAGCAACCGAAATACGACAATTGAGATTTGAATACTACTTATTCGTAGAGAAGTAGTCATCTCATCTAACTGCAAAATTTTTGAGATAAAACGAGGTGAATAATACTATGCGAAAATAGTGGTTTCAAAAATTTTATTGTAGTATTTGTTTGGCAACCTTCACCGTATTATTAGCGTACTGTATTTAAAAAAGCTTCTTTTTTTATTGCCATAAATGTAAAATCTCAACACAAATTTTACACACGACATTACGATATCAGGTCTTCTTTTTTATCTTTAATGAATATCCAAATAAGTCCAAATTACCTTTTTTTTTACAAATTACAATATCTTTAGAAAGTTTTCTTTAAATATGTGTTCATGTTTATTCAAATTAATTTTCAAGAAATAACTAAACTCACCATTGTTGGGGTCTTCAATATGTGGCCCGCACGACACGAACTACCACTTTTCTGAAACAGAAAATTTTACCTTATTTAATGATGGAAACTTTGCAAGTAAATAAAGCGATTATTGCCTCGCTGAATTTACGGTGGCAAATGACATTTAGGTAAAAACGTTGAAGACTCTTACACTAAGATTTTTTAAATTAATTAAAAATAAATACCGTAATTTCCGGCGTATAATCCGCAGCTCAAAGAGTCGTTTTTCGACCCAGAAATTTTATTCAATAATTGTAGTTAAATATTTACAGCGATCTTATAAGTTACATTTTATAAAATATTATTTCTGGGTCGAAAAACGACTCTTTGAGCTGCGGATTATACGCCGGAAATTACGGTATATGGCAGTAAGTAAATAACCATTTTACTTAATCTGATAATCTACTATACTGACCAATAATTAGTATTGAAACAATAAAAGACTGTATTATTTTATAAATGAACTATTGTAATTTTTATCATTACTTACTCTCATTTAATATAAAATTAATTATCTCTATGTCCATGTATAATGTAAAATTTTTTTGGTTTTATTTCAAGTGATATCATTTCCTTCTTTCGTTCTTTGCCATCACTTTTCAGGATTAGTCTTTTGCGCCTTAATTAATCTCAGTATTTTTTTTTCTTGAATATTTCGAAGAAAATATTTTCGAAATACTGATGCCAATTAGCCTTCTGGCACTCGGGTTCGCCGTCCCCGAATCAGATCTTGTAACATACAAAAATACTAATGTTTAAAATAAACATTCAGTTATTATATTAATAATACACAACGCCATTTTGTTAAGCGAAAGTTTTCTTCAGGCTAAAATTCCATGACAAATTCATTTATATAGCATTGAAGAGCTGTACTTTCTCTAAGAGAATTCGTGGCACAGAATTATTATTTTCCATAACTGAACTAAAGTTTATCTTGTAATAATTGAAAATTTGCATAACTTGCACTTAGAAATCAAAATGAAACATGATATGGTTCTTTAATTATCTTAGAGTAAAGTAGTTTCTAGCTGGCAGTTTCTTAAAGTATCTTAGATTATACATGTTAAAATTAACAGTTAAAGTTCTGCTGATGATTTTAAAAGAAATATCCTTTGTAATTACCAACCATTGTTTAAGAAATAAAATACGCAAAATCTATCTATAGAATATTCGAAATTTCAATTAAGAAACTTTAAGCATATTTTTATCGTCGTAAACAAAGTGTTTGGTTTCATTGTGATATTTTTGAAGCTCAGCAGTTTTATTATTATGTTTTAATAAGAAAATTTCATTGCATTTTTTATTGAAAAAATGTTTATTAACACGATTTTAATATTTTGCTTTTATTTTTCTGCTACATTGAGTATACTATAAAAGAGTACTTTTTTTAAATATTGGAAAATGTTTTAAGTTTGAAAGATATAAGCTTTATTCAAACAAAAAAATATTTCAAAACTAAAGCATAATATTATCAGAAAAATAATTAAAATTAAATAAGAAGTTCTGCAGGAACATTGCTTGTTAATTGTTGATATATTTTTCTCATAATTATTATTCATAATGCATAGAATATAGTTGCGGTTAAATTAAAAAAAGCTGAGTTATTAATTTCTATTTTAACATTTGAATGACGAAGAATACTCTGTTGTAATACACTTTATTTTCATTATCCTTTTAAATATGAAAATAAAGAAACAATGGGCAAAATAAGGACCGTACACACCTTATACAGCACGCATACGTGCCGCGTTCCATAAAGGTTAAAGTGTATTGGACATGATATGATATTTATTAAAGGGTATTCTTAAATTTCCTATTTCCTCCACCCATCAGCACGAAAATTTGTAACACTTTCAGGAAATAATTTCTGCACGTAAAAGCATGAAATATTCAGAAAATAACATTGATTTGTCAAACAATAAATAGCGCTTTTAATTTTTCTGCAGTACCATGCATCTTACATTCTAACTTCTGCAGGAACATTGCTAGTTAATTGTTGATATTTTTTTTTCTTAATAATTATTTATAATACATGGAATACAGTTGCCGGTAAATTAGGAAAAGCTGAATTAATAATTTCCACTTTAACATTTGAATGATGAAGAATACATTATGGTAATATACTCTATTTCATTACCCTATTAAATAGGAATAATACTATTCGGAAACAGTTGTCAAAATAGGGACCACACACACCTTATACAGCCTTTATACGTATATGTGGCCGGTTAAAGAAGGGTTAAAATGTGTCGGATTTGATATGATAGATTATTCTTAAATTTCTGCGTTTCCCCGCTCAGTACAGCGCAAAATTTTGTAACACTTTTATGAAATCATCCCTCACGTAAAAGCATGATATTTGTAGAAAATATCATTTAATTGTCAAGGAATAAATACCGTATAAACGATTAATATAATTTTACGTTTTTTTCCAGAAAGCTGAATACGCCAATTTGACTTTTTTTTTAAAATTAAACATTGTATTAATGGACAAAAAGAAATCGCTATGAGATTTGCTTGTGTCTGAAAAAGAGTACATCCAACTTTCTTGTATTTTAAAATACAAATTACTTCGTGGATGTTTTACGTTGAAAGGATTTTGTGAGACGATTTCATTCTGATTCAGTTACAGACAGCGGATGTGCAGTCCACAGAATAAATTTAAGCGTTACTTGTCCATAATTGTCAACGATCCGGATTTCTTCAAATATAAAAAATAAATTTTGAGCCTCAAAATTGATTTACTTATAAATTGCTTGTTTCTATTCGGTTACTTAATAAATTCTTTTATTAAATAGAGTTTTTATTTTTTTGGAAAAAACCGCAAGTTTGGCAGTTATGGAAAAGCAATAATTATACTGGTTCTATGGTCCGCACGCCACTAGTTACAAACGAGAGAGTCTCTTCTTATTTCTAGGTTTAAAAATTTAATTGTCTGTAAAGTAAAACCTAATCATACTAGAGATACTACTACATAACTACTAACGCTAATCTACTTTCAGTGATACTTTTTGCTGTCCAACTTTCTTCTATATAGCATCTTGCATTCCGAATGACTCGCTGCCGGTCACATGTTCTGGTACCTCATATCGCAATTGTAATGCCACACCGGTGGTTATTCCAAATATTTATTTCCTGGCCGACTAAAGGCCATCTCTCGCTTACAATATTCAGTTTATGAAGCCCGGGGATACACTATATTTCCAATGATGACCGGTCACTTGCGATTTTATACGTTTTGTTAAATATCTGGAAAGATACATGAGGAATTATCCTGAAACTTCAGGAGTGTAAACAACATGATAGACGTCATATATTTCCGCAAAGATTTTTTCCCGAAACCCCATAAGGGGCCGTCAACACACTGAAGAAAAACGAATATATTTTGGATAACCCTGTAAAAACTAATATTGCAAAAGCATTCAAACGGTAGATTATGATAAAGTGGCTTATTGTATTAATTTGGGTTCATTTTTATGAAGATAGCATGTATATTCGAAGAGAAATTCAGGTTTTTATAAAAGCAGTCCCAAAATTTACCAAGTTTTTTGCTTATACCGTAATTTCGGGTGTATAGTCCGCAGCTCAAAGAGTCGTTTTTCGACCCAGAAATATTATTTTATAAAATGTAACTTCAAAGATCGCTGTAAATATTTATCTACAATTATTGAATAAAATTTCTGGGTCGAAAAACGACTCTTTGAGCTGCGGGTTATACACCCGAAATTACGGTAATTTGCAGAGTTTTTAATATAAAAACAAGTTATTTTCAGAAAATATGACAAACAACATTGTACACAACACCCAGCAATCAGAATTAAAAAATAATAAAAATTGTATGAAAAATAAGCAGGTTCACTAAATATTGTTTCATTGCGCATGCGCGAATTCAATCAAAATATACTTTGCATAATATATTAGCCAGATATATAGACCAACTTTTATGAAAGTCTCAAACACATAGCTTGAAAATTCTGATAGTAATCGTCGATAGAATAAGCTCGAAATTTGCTGTTCCCAAAAGGAAGCAAAAAGATGAGGGGTTGTATCAAATATAGAATGAGAGACGCTTCATTCTTATTATGTCAATTTTCATAAGCTAGTATATTTGGATACAACACCTCATCTTTTTGCTTCCTTTTGGGAACAGCGAAATTCGAGCTTATTCTATCGACGATTACTATCAGAATTTTCAAGCTATGTTTTTGAGACTTTCATAAAAGTTGGTGTATACATTTAGCTAATATATTATGCCCAGTATATTTTGATTGAATTCGCGCATGCGCAGTGAAACAATATTTAGTAAACCTGCTCATTTTTCATACAATTTTTATTATTTTTTAATTCTGATTGCTGGGTGTTGTGTACAATTTTGTTTGTCATATTTTCTGAAAATAACTTGTTTTTATATTAAAAACTCTGCAAATTATATCATCATTGTCATCATTGGAAATATAGTGTAGTTTGCCGAATTACTGTTGAATATGTGACGGCGTGTTAGTGAAAAGTACATTTGAAGGCCAGCGGTCATTGTTCAGTTAATCTTGTAAAGCCAAATAGTAAAAGACTACCCGCATTAAAATTTTTCAGTAATTTTAAACGTGCACTTACGATTTCCTCGTAGATGCTATGCATGTGTGGCATATTTTTGTTCGAAGTAGAATCTTGGGAAAAGAAGCAAGAACTTAAAGTATTATACATAACAATGGGTTCCAACTTAGTCCCACCGAAAATTCCAGTCTAATCAACACTATTTTGAAATAGTAATCTTCGATTCATTTAACCCCAAAACTCTACCATTAAATAATGCAAAAACTAAGAGACGGTGCTGGATAGTGGAGCATTCGGGCCAAATTTGTAGTCGTTTGTAATAACCTCAACCTAATCCCACTTTTAAGTTTTTGCAGTCGAACGTAATTCTATTTAACACTTTGGTTTCCGCATGTCTTACTGGCGGTCACATGTTCTGCTTCCTCATAACGTAGCTGTACCGGAGGCAGTTATTGAAAACATTTACTTTCTGGCAGACAGAAGGCCAGCTCTCATTTTTATTCTGTGGCGGCTCGTGACTGGCTTTATTTGGGGCACTAAAGAATATTTTACTTTCTGTCAGATAGTTCTACCATTAAACAAGGAAAAACATTCTTGTAAAAAATAATGGTATGAAAAAAATATATGTTTCTGGCATGCATTTAGTTCCCCCCAAAAAGGCAGTCACGAGCCTCCAATGTTTATATTGTTCAGTTTATGAGGCCCGAAAACACTTTGAGGTATTACTGTGGAATATACAATGTTGTGTCAGTGAAAAGTACATTTGATAGCCCGCGTTCATTGTTGAGCAAATATTGTAAAGCCAGATAGTAAAAGACGACCCTCACTAAAATATTTCATTAATTTTATACGTGCACTTATGTTTACCTAATGGATGGTATGGATATGTGGCAGAGCTTTTTGTCATGAAGGAAAATCTTAGGAAAAGAAACAATAATTTGAAGTATTATCCATAACAGTGGGGTCCAACTCAGTCCCATGGGTATCACTAATCAACACTATTTTCGAATAGTATTATTTGATTTATTTATTCGCAGAATTAAATAAGTTAGACTGCTATTAGAAACACTGGTGAATAGCGGAACACTTGGGCCACATTTAGACCACGTTGATCTACAATATACTAAGCCAAACTAGACATTCTTCTAGATCTGTTTGATGCACAGAGCGACATTTTAAAACAATCTTACATTGTTGGGGAACACATACATCATAAACCATGAGTGTCCAACCTGCAGATCACGGGCCGGAAAGCTACATGTATATACTACTTTTTTAACAATAGCTCTCCGTTATAACTAATAATTTGTTGTAATTTAATAATTTGTCATTTTTAATTTTAGAAAAATTGCGATAATATAAGGGAAGATATTTATTTTGAAAAAGTGGTGACTGGCTTTCAAAAAGAAATGTCGGACACACGTGACATAAAATATCTCTTAAAGTGCGTATTTATTTCTTTTATTTATTTCTTCTACAATCACTTCCATTTTCCTATAAGAAACATCATACATTGTGTATTGTATACATATATACAACATATTTGTATATTTATTTAGGTAAATATTGTCATGCACGGTTAGAATATAAAACAGTGATGAAATATGAATTTTGAAATAATAAAACTTTTCTTCGTTAAGCAAATTCTCACTTCCTGAAAAGATATTAAATATTCTTGTTTTAAAAGTTTGAAATTTACAATGTTAGTTATTCAATAGTTTGGAAAATGAAACTTATAATCTCGCCTCTTCAAATGTATATTTATTTCAGAAACTAGCTAAGAATATATTTCGGAAAGAGACATAATACATAATATTATTATGAACATAGGTAGCGAAAGGGGCTTTTGAGATTTTACTATGAATTGGAAAAGGGAGTGAAAGTTTTATTTGATATAAAGGAAAACTCATTGAAAGAGTGAATTGTTGCATATTTGTAGAAACTTATAAATATAAATACGATTTTTCTTGAAATAAATTTAATTGCGTGATTGAAATCAGAAATGAATTAGAAAGTTTTCTAAAATATTTAAATATTGTCATCTGAAGCTTATATAAAATGGATAATGAAAAATAATTCAAGAAAATAAAACTTTCTTGATTACTGTATTTAATTATTAATAGTTTGTATTATTTTCAAAAAAGAAATGAGATTTTTAAATACTATTTATATAAGAAACATGTACATTCATATCTATACATTTGTATTCCACATATTCTCATGTTGCATTGCTACAGTTGTAAAGATTCTGACATTAAATAAGACAAATTGTCTTGTTATTAAATCTCTGCTTATCTAAAAATGAACTGCAGAAAATCTGCAAAATAAATGCAGTTGGAAAACTGTGGTGATTTGTTCGATTCATTACAGAATTTTTTAGGTCACAACTACACAATTACTGCAGTAATTTTTTTCCTTTATTTTTTTAGTGGCGCCATCTATGAGCCATTTTTGAATTTTTATTAAAAGAAAATTGTCCCCCGCTTGCCGAGATTAGATGCAAACTTGAGGTCTCAAGCGTGAAAGCCGAGCTTCTTATCCATTCAGCCACTGAGTCTTAGTGATAGGTGGATTGCATAGGATCATACGGGAAGTGTGATCAGATAAGCACTCATTTTTTCGTTGGCAGGTAATTTGAAGGTGTGAAAGGTGGGGTTTTGAAGTGACTTTTTATAAATGCTTTGTGCGTGTGTACTTCGAAATTAATTTACTAACTAAATGTGTGAAATAAATATTTTATCGGCTATTATTTAGATAGTGAATTAATTTTGGAGATATATGTTTTTTAAATGTGTTAAATATTATAACTAGCAAAAAATAATTTTAATAAATAATAACTTTGAAAAAAATATATTAATAAGGGTATGTTATTATACAAATAGATTGTGTGAAGGGAACTATTTTATAGAACCTGTTTTATTAATACTAATTTTGTGAAGGGATTAATAATAAGGTTATTAATATTTTTTTGTGTCCTGTCCATATTTTTTAGCTTATGAAATAATTTTAATTTAATCTTTAATAATTAATAACTTTTAATAATTAATAACTTTTAATAATTAACTTTTAATATAACTTTAAATTAACTTTAATAAAAATTTTAAATAACTTTTAAATAACATAACAAAAATAGTTGTTGTTTTTAAATTAATGCGTACATATTATTTATAAGCTGCTTTAATTTGCAAATTAGTTTTTTTTTTCTTTTTTTTGTGAAGTTACCTGTTTATATTGTTATAGCTTCTAAAACAATTTAAATTTAAATTTAATAATTAATAATTTTTAAATAAAATATGAAAATTAGTTCTTGCTTTGTAAATGAATACGTCATTTAAAAAAATAAGTTGAATTAATTTGCGAACTAGTTACCGTAATTTACTTCAGAGTATTTTTGAAATAAATTTCAGCAAAATTACTACACATTACAGGGTTAGTACGTATTTACCACAATTATTTAATAGAATACGAGCAGGGAAGGCCTATCTATGCTGAGTCAAAATTCGCTTTGAGTTCAAATATCATGACCCATGACCAAAATGACCCGATAATCAAATTTTCTCGAACATCTGACCAAGTCTAATTGTCTTCTCGTGCCCGAAACCCGCAGGATAAAAAATTTAGTCAAAATAGTCTGAGCTTTAGAAAAAATTAGCTTGACCCACAGTGACTCAAAAATGTCCCACTAATCGGAATTTCTCGAGCATGTGACCTAGCCCAATTATTTTCTCATGCCCCAAAACCGTAGAATACAACATTTAGTTCAAATCGTCTGAGCAGTTTTTAAGATAAAAATAGCTTGACCCATAATGACCCATGACCAAAATAACTAACTAATTAAATTTTCTCGACCATGTGACCTAGCCCAACAGTCTTCTCGTGCCCGAAAACCATAGTATGCAAAATTCAGTCTAAATAGTCTGAGCCGTTTTTTAGGTAAAATTATCTCTACCCACAGTGACCCGAAAATGACCCACCAATGGAGTTTTCTCGGACATGTGACCTAGCCCAATGATTTTCACGTACCCGAAACTCGTAGAATACAAAATTTAATCCAAAACGTTTGCGCCGTTTTTTAGATAAAATTAATTTGACACGCCTTGACACAAAAATGACCCAGTATTTGAAAGTTCTCGAACATGTGACCCAGCCCAATTGTCTTCTCGTTCCCTAAAATTATTAGCTTGACCCTGACCCATGGTATGACAAAGACGTTTGTCATATATCTTGCTTTCAGTTCAACTACCCCCCCCCCAAAAAAAAAAAAAAAAAGAAAATTAACAAGTTAACATAAACTTTTCCTTTCCTCTTCCAAAAGCTAACAAGTTTGTATTGATTTCATGCTCCCCCCCCCAAAAAAAAAATAGAGATAAATAATAAATTCATAAATATTCATTCATTCCCCCCCCCCACAAAAAATAAAATAAATAATTATAAGAATAAACAAATATAGTTTATAGATTTTAAATGTCTGTATCTTATAAAAACTTATCACTTCGGCCTTTTCACTTGACCAGACTAGCTGTTAATTTCTTCTGCTGATTTTGTGGAGTACCTCCCCTTGCGCTTGCATCTATTTGTTCTTGATGCCTAATACTATCCTTTTCATTGGTTTCAAATAAATCACCTTCATCGCTAATCATGTTTCTTCTTTGTGCCCGTGTGTCAACTGCCTTCCTTCATGTGCTGACAACAACCGTATATACGTAACCATCGGCATTTTGAAGTTATGAACTCTTAATGTGTGAATCACCGATAGATCTTCTGCATAAAAAATCATATTTATACCATTTAATGTGAAAGTTCAAACATTAAATTAAATTAAATTTCATCCTGCATATTTAATTAAGAAGGTTTTGGTAAAAGGCAAACACAAAAATTAACTAAAACTTTGTTATTGAATAAATTCTTTTAAGAATAGGAATGCAATATTTTTAACCAAATAAAACATGTTACTATTGACTGATATATAAAATGTATATATATAGCGCTGACACTAATGCTATATGAGAAAAAGGAAAAAAATATATATTGTGATACTGAAATATTAAATGTATTCATGTAACTGTTTTTTTTTTTTTTTTTTTTTTTTTTTTTTTTTTAATAAGAGAAGTATGAAGGTTGAAATGTACATTTTAATCAAAGTAAAAGAAACAAATTTTTTATTTACTGCGATTGAGTAAAATTTAAAATATGAAAACATTCTATTCATCCTTCATACTTATTAATTCAAAATCCATGAAACAAAAAAAAAAAAAAAACATTCATTATCGCGCCGATAATTTAAAAAAAAAAAAAACAATGCCATGTAACATCACTATGAAAACCTGAGGATTTTTTGTAATTATCTCACTCTTGTAAGTGAAGCACTGATGATTTTTTGTACACACTTGAGGCATTGCAGACACCACTCCTTTTTTTTTTTTTTTTAATTTCACTTTGCACAGCACTAGACGATTAATCGCTGTAAGGCACAAAAAAACATATCGGCAAAACGAAACTTAAAACATGAAGCTTGTAGTCGATGCTACCATCACGCAGAAGAAAAATTGTTTTTTTTTCTTTCTTTTTTTTCTGTTTTTATACTTATTTCTCGTACCAAATTGTCTAAAATAAATTGGTAGATCCCATTTTGATTTTAATACTTACACAAAAACACTTAGCACAATTGACGAAGATACGTTTTAATTATATAAATTTTATGAAGTGTATAGATTGAATCACAATTGTCGGGAGTGGTGCACACGGAAATGGTGGGCTGCATAGAAACATAAACACACGATTGCACTTATGAAGTTGAATCTGTTTCACATCACAAAACACAATCTGGAACACGAATCCAGCACGGCAAGTTGATGATCAGGGGAGGCAGATAGGGTCTTGAGCGTTGAAACCACCTCTTAGAGCACCGCTGGACGGGAGGATGACTTTTAGAGGGATAACGACAATTTGACGGGTTATTATCAGTCAATAGTGTGAAAGGGTGCGTCAACTACCTCTTTAACCACAAGGCTGCCAGTAACTCTAGCGGACTGAACTATTTGCATTTACGCAAATTTCTTGGTTGAGATAGTCCCTTCAGAGTCGCAGAGCAATGATAATAAATACCACATGTTCTTCATCTTTAGAAACTAAAAATGATTATTTTAACTTCCGTAAAAGGCATTTGCACACCTGCACTCTTTCTCTGTTTTGTTAAAATATTTCCTTTTTTAGAAAGCTTCTATAACGTTATCTTTTAAACATGAGTACTGAAATAGGAACAAATTCTATTTGAGACGAAATTGTTAAATTTTAAACTATTATATTAAGACTATTTTTTAAACATTATTATTAAAAGTGAATGAACTTAGGATTTATTATTAAGCTTGAATGTTGGATATTGTTTCTTGAAAACACTTACACCCGAAATAGCTGATAAAATTTCAACTAAAGCGTTTTTTTTTTAACTTTTATTTTATTTGCTCTTATATCTTATGTTTTTAAATAATGTAGAATGTATTTCTCACACCATCATTGAAGATTTATTAGGATAATAAAAACATTTTCTTTTATTATTAATTAAAGGGCATGTTTTGTGCTAATACTAACCTAGAATGGATTTATGAAGACTGAATATCATTGCATCAATGAATCATTACGGATTGCATCAATGAATCATTACGGATTGCATCAAAGATCTTTTTGTAAAAAAATTTCATTTTCTTTTTTTTTAGTCTGGTGTTCAAGTAATTCCACATGTTTTAACATTCAGAGAATTTTTCAAGAAAATAAGAAAAATAGACTTAAGGTGTTGATTTACATTATTTAGACTTTTATTTCAAACATGTATTTCAATTTATAAACAGGCACTTTTACCTTAAAACATTTGTTTGAGGGAGAAGAGTCAAGGGATAATATACTACACATGAATCTGGAAAGGTGTGAATCAATTTAAACCTATTATGCTAATAAATGGAACATTGACATAGGAATATTGTACAAAGTCACTTCTAATATACTTGTATGATTTCATTAAGTATATTTTGGACAAATACTTTTAATGATTTAAAGAAAAAAAAATACAGACTCTGCGTTATATTTCAGACTTGCAAGATATTTGGTAGAAAATAAAAATATAATAATAATTAAAAACTAAAACTTAGAAAGCATTAAACTGTATAAACATGCGTCGTTTCTTTATCAAGTTGTGAAATTTTAAGTTGAATAAAAAAAAGGTAAAGATAAAATAATTTATGATACTATGAAAATTGATTGTTGAAACTGAAATAAAATCAGTTGACTACATAGATATTCTTCAAAAATTCTCGCAACGAAGTCATCGTTAAAAATTTTCTTAGATTTTCCGTAAATTAGAGTAATATAATTATTGTAAATTATAGTAATGTTTTTATATGACAAGCAATTTCGCCTCGAAGTACCAGAAAAATACCACTATTTACCACTTCGAATTATAATGAAAAATTGTTTCACTTCTGTTTGTCAGATTTATGTTCATTCGCACTCTCTGAATGTCTGAATTTCAGTAAAAATACTTGTGTAATAATAAAATTTGATTGTGTTGTAATGCTCAGATGAGCCGACATATATATGAATCAATTTTTGCTCGCAAACGCATGAGATTGGCAGATGCTGTTATTCAGAAACCATGTTGTTCGGGAACTGAATAGCTTTTCCATTCTTCGTTAAAAATAGAAGGCCTATCAGAAAAACTTGGTGAAAAATTTCGTTTTTAACAGAATTCCTCGATGCGCCAGCCCGATAAAGGTCGTTGTGAGACAACAATTTCTTATAACTCAAGATATTCCTTTCTCGAAAAATGAAAAATATGTATTCGATTTCAAATCACTGAAATGTGCTAGAGTTTTGCATTATTGAATCGGGATTTTTCCCCTTCAGAAGCGCCTTAAAAGCAAGGTTCGTGATTTTTTTTATTAAAAAAAAAAAAATAAATAAATAAATCGAATTTTTTTAAATTCGGATTTTTGTTTTATTTAATTCAGATTATTATTATTATTATTATTATTTAAATACACATTTTAAAGTAAAATAACCTCAGAGTAAACATACCTGTATGCTTACTCTGAGAAAATAACCTTTACAAAATCATTAAAATTAAAAACTAAAATAGCTCTTTTAAATTTATTTGAAAAAAAAAATACTCATTCACTTGGTTAATTTGAAATATTTTAATCATATGAATAATTAAATATTACAGTTACAAAAAATGGAGCAATAGAAACAGATTTAATTTGAAAAGGTGAATTATCTTTTACTTTTGAAAACATGAAATAAATAAAACGAATTATTTTGTGTTATATGATCACTTGCTTAAACTGCAATTTAACAAATATACATATAAAATACTATATAAAATATATATACCACTTTAAATTACCCATTTAATAAATTAAAAATCATATGCATCCTTTATTACTAAAAGCTAAAAATTTTTAACCAAATTTTTTATTAAAAATCTTAAAATACAAAAGATAATTATATTTATAAAACAAGAAAACAGTTATGAATGAAATTTTAAACAATATATTTCAGATCGGTACTGAATTCCTTCAAAAGCATCTATTTCAAATTATATACAATATTCTGGAATACACACAATATTCACTTAATGAATATTGAGAATGTATTATACATACATAAAGATGATCTCTGATGATAATTATATGTTACAAATTTCAATGGATCAGAAAAAAAATGTATTCTTTGTTATTAAAATATTTGAAAAGAAACCAATTTTCCAGCTGAGTTCCTGAGCAATTACTGAGTTTAGACTGAATCAAAGTTGGATTTATTTAATTTAAATTTAAAAAAATTAAATCAGATTTTTTTTAAGACTATAAAAACTTTAGTTGTTAATTAGCTTACATTTATAAGTAACTAAAATTTAAATTATTTTTAACAGGAACAAAAAATCATGCGTTAAGCATAGATTATGAAACGCCTTCGAACACAATCAGAATACTGTAACAAAACTTCATAGATTCATAAGGTGAAATGTGATATCAAAGTAAACAATTCTCGAAAACCTATGTTATATTCGAAAACCCAGTTTCAGTAAATAAAATTAATAATTGAAAAATATCTGTTTTTTTTTTTTTTTTTTTTTTTTTTTTTGTACATGATCAATAGATTTGTATATATGCCACACAATATGCTAAAATTTAGTTCAGTTAGGAACCGCACAGCAAAGCTCAAAAATTCCATTCTTCAATTTCAGTCAATGAAAGATAATGTACTCGACATCTTTTGCTCAGCCCTGTATATGATCTATAGAATTTACATACACCAAGCAATATGTAGAAAATTAGTTACATTTAAAAAAGCGTGCCACAACGGAAAAAACGCTTCTAGAAATTAATGTTCACAGACAGTACTGTACCGAATTATTTTGTATGTCCCTGTAAATGAACGATAAATGCTATGCTCTCTATAATCTATCATAAGCATAAAAATTGTAATATAACTCAGTGATATATATCAATTTCAATATGTTTGAGATATATTAACATCATTAAAATACACCGCAAACGATTTTGCCTCATTCGACCCCATGCGATTTCGACCGTAATGTAAAAGAATTCTTTTGAGTGTGCCTGTAAATGAACTATAAGTGCTACATACTTCATTTACAATACCGAACATGCCATAGTTGACCTAAATGACATATATCAGTTGCGGGAAAATCCGAGTATATTTACGAAAGTTAGAGCTCGGACGGACAGACAAAACGAATGAATAAACACTTTTCAACTTTGTTGGAAAATGTTAAAAATATACATAAAAACATTTCAGACTATTACAAGCCATGAAATCCTTTTATTTTCCAAACCTTTGCATAAATAAACTTACATCAGAATATTGAATCACTTGTTATTTACATGTGAAAGTAATGAGATATCTACATAAATTTAATTAAAAAAACTTTTGAATGGCCTATATTTATTTATTCTAATGTTTCCCATATCCTCACAGAATGTCTCCATGTTTTTGTATTAAAAAAATTACATAAGATTTAGATGTTTTTTAATAGATAAATATTCATTAATCTTTTAACGTTTTTCAGATAAGATTCTTTGTTTTTAAATTGGTATTTTTATTTTAAAGTGTGATATTTGATTTAAATAAAATTAAAAATCATGGATTTTGAGTTCTCAGTCTCTCCGTTTCCTTAAATTTACAAACTTTTTATTACTATTTTTTTTTTTCAAAACATAATATTTATTACAAAATATCTTGATCTAAATTTGAAATAAAATTTTTACTAAAGTTGTTTTACATCAATGATAAAAAAAAAAAATCTTAATCTTAATCATGATTAAAATCAATCTGATTTAAATCAACAAACCCTGCTTAAAAGAATTTGTTTCCCAGATTCAATTTTAAAAATCGAATACATTATTTTTTTTATGAATTGTTATATTTTACGTGCATTTTGAAGAGGTTATGCTTTTTACAATTAAATTAAGTAAGCTAGATTAAATACTAAAACCAGTGAAACAGAACGTATGTAAAGCGGAAAACTTTTTTAAACGGAAAATTTCATGGTCTCGGTGAAAATAATATAAACTATAAGGAATAGTGTACCTGCTAAGATGAAAACCTGTCTATAGTGGAATTTTATTCGGTATCTTGTGAGTTCGTCTTAAAAGATTTTACTGTTTAAGAGTTTTAAAATTATAAATATGCTTGAAAGAAAAGAAACAAAACACATTTTAACATAGCTAAAAACTTTATACTTCAGTTTGCCTCTCTGTCTGTGCTTCAATTTTCGTAAATATGATTGGATATTCACAAAATTCATGCTCTCATAATGAGGTTTACTATACCATTCTTTGCTATTGAAAATGAAATGTATTTTAAAACATTTATTATTATTTTAAACGGGACATATGAAAGAATACCAATACATTATCGTTTATAGGTGGTTTTACCATTTTTTCCAGAAAAAGACAGAAAACAGAACAAAAACAGAAAACAAATATGCAATGTACTGTGTGCAGTATTTATATGTCCTAGAAAAAACCTCATATTTTATTTTAAATAATACAGTGAGCAAAGCCTTTGTCTTATATGTTACATCATATACACACAGATTTTTTTTTGTTTAATTTTGTTAATGTTAATTTTGTATTTCTATATTTCCTATTAGGATAAAGTATATTAACATTACATTCATCTTTTTTACTGATTTGTTTTAATAATTATTATTTTTCAATGATTTATGTAAAAAATTATAGTTGTTTTTGCTTATGATATATATATATATAGTACATTAATTAATTTTATTATCTAAAATCCCCACCCCTGCATTTTTTTTTCTTTACAGAACTGAAAATGAAACAATTTTCAGCAATTTAAAAGCATTATTTTTTTTAATGAATATTTATTATTATTGTTTTAAATCAGTTTCGCGCATTGTTTTGTTATTATTACATAGTTAAATCAATTGACATAATATATATAGAGTAAATTCGGGCTTATTTGGAAGTGAAAGATTCGAATAAAATAAAATAAAGAGAGAGTAAAACAAAACACTAAACATAAATGACTACATTTTGCAAACTTAAACTTTCGAAATTTTACCTATAGTTTTTTCACTAATTTGACCATGTTTCAAAAAATATATATTCTCAACAAATTATGTACTTAACTTTAAAAAAAAAAAAAAAAAAAAAAAAAAAAAAAAAAAAAAAACCCTTAACGACAGCTATTTAATTAACACATTAAAAATAATCAAAATGTAAACACATAAATAGTATTAAAATAGCCATAAATATCAGACCGCAATAGATTTCACCGAAGATAGTGAATACAGTCCATTTTAAACGTTTGTTGAAATGAAATTCATAGTTGCTAATGTTTTCATCAGAATTTATCTTGAAGTGTTAAAATATTACGCTTTTAACACATAAAATATTAAATTAAGCAGATATTTCAGAAATATTTTGGCAACTAAGGCGGAAAAAAACATATTTTAAGAAGAGTACGAAAAAAGAAAGAAATTAAAAAATTTAATTTTATGAGGAGATTTTTTAAATGTATGGTGCATTCTTCTACGCCCATATCTTTAATATTGGCGAGGAGAATTAGGGAGCTGAGTGAGAAACCCCCTTAAGGATATTTTCAAATCCAAACTAACTACTTTACGAAATATTTTTTAATTTACTTTTGTTCGGAAACTTGTGAAATTGGCAAGTGTTCTTAATTCAGAAACTTTGTAATCGAAAGGCGTTTTCCATTTTTTGGTAAAGGCCAAAGATCTTTCAGAAAATACAGCCAAAGTTAGCGTTTTGAATCAAATTTCCGACGCCGCAGCACAAGAAAGGAGAAAAACGTGTTGTCACGTAGCAAGAATCGCTTGAAACTCGATAAATAATTTATTTATCAAAAAATGGAGGACTATGATAAAATGGATGACTAAGATAAAATATATGACAAAAAATGGATTCCAAATTGTTTCAATACCCTGCTAATTTATGCCTTTACGTTTAAAAATGAATCACAAAATGCCTCAGAAAGTTTCGTGCTGTTAAGCATATTATTTGGGAACCATCTTAACGGAATCTTGGGATATCATTGATGAGGAAATAAATAAACAAATGTTCTAAAAAATGTTTGTTCAATTATATTTTTTACATAATACATTTCTTGTTATTTTTTAGGCCACACGAAATTTATTATGGTTTTTGCTCATGATACAAAAAGCTGAATTGTTTAGTTATAATTTTTATAAAACTTTTATATGCAGAATGATTTTTTTTTCTTTCTGTGATTTGCACTTTGAAAAGAGTAGAGGCTGTGGAATTTATCTACAAGAGGAACTGACATTGAAGAATGAATAATAATGCATGGGAGGGGGGTTGTGATACAGATGTCTTTTAATGAGCAAATATGTTTCTTCGCTTTATTTCCATTCTGGGGGCCCGTATATCAAGGATTGTTTGTAAAGAAAGACGAGTAAGGATTGAATCTGGCTATCTTTCTTATTTACAAGTCGCCATGCTGTCAATTGCTTTTTCGTCTCCCTCATTTCCCCCTACCCCGTCAAATTGTCAGTAACTCGATAATAAATACCACATGTTCTTCATCTTTAGAAACTAAAAATGATTATTTTAACTTCCGTAAAAGGCACTTGCACACCTGCACTCTTTCTCTGTTTTGTTAAAATATTTCCTTTTTTAGAAAGCTTCTATAACATTATCTTTTAAACATGAGTACTGAAATAGGACAAATTCTATTTGAGACGAAATTGTTAAATTTTAAACTATTATATTAAGACTATTTTTTAAACATTATTATTAAAAGTGAATGAACTTAGGATTTATTATTAAGCTTGAATGTTGGATATTGTTTCTTGAAAACATTTACACCCGAAATAGCTGATAAAATTTCAACTAAAGCGTAAATGCTTTTAAGATTTAACACCGTTTTCACACATCTAATTAATGCCCAGTTTTTTTTTTTAACTTTTATTTTATTTGCTCTTATATCTTATGTTTTTAAATAATGTAGAATGTATTTCTCACACCATCATTGAAGATTTATTAGGATAATAAAAACATTTTTTTTTATTATTAATTAAAGGGCATGTTTTGTGCTAATACTAACCTAGAATGGGGGCAAGTCACTTTCACAGGGGGTGACGCGCTCCAGGTATCAACCACATCGAGGAAGGCAGCTGCGGGAGAGGGTTGAAGCGAGGCCGGAGTCAGGTACAGTGCGCAGCGAAGAGATGGGGGGGGGGGGTGACGCGCGCAGGCAGGAAAAACAACAGCTGAGATGAGTGAAGCGTATCCGATCAGGAACGGAGGGTGAGGGGGTAGTGCTTCCACAGGAACGGAGTCGGTGACACTTTCGACGGAAAAAAAATGTTCAAGCAGTAATGTACGGTGCCTGAGTACCTCCCGTTGTTGGAAAAAGGTATTCTCTAGGTAGAGAGATCGGCGAAGACGCACCAGATTTTTTATGCAGAAGATCTATCGGTGATTCACACATTAAGAGTTCATAACTTCAAAATGCCGATGGTTACGTATATACGGTTGTTGTCAGCACATGAAGGAAGGCAGTTGACACACGGGCACAAAGAAGAAACATGATTAGCGATGAAGGTGATTTATTTGGAACCAATGAAAATGATAGTATTAGGCATCAAGAACAAATAGATGAAAGCGCAAGGGGAGGTACTCCACAAAATCAGCAGAAGAAATTAACAGCTAGTCTGGTCAAGTGAAAAGGCCGAAGTGATAAGTTTGAAAAAATACCTGTACGGGTGTTGGCGCGGAAAACATGATAAAATCGCCAGTACTTGGCGAGAGAACTTTTAGAGAATAATGATGGAAGCATGTGGGAAAAAGCGATAAATGCTGGATTCTGCCTATGATTAAGCATTCTTTTGAGAGCGGTAGGGGTTGCAGGAATTCTTGCATGGAGACGAAACAAGGAAAAAGAAAAGAAAATAATTTGGGGATTGCCGTTTGATTTTGCTAAAAGGCAGCTGCAATTAACAGTTACTTGTGACTCGAATCTAATAACAGGGTGTGAAAAATATGAACTTGCATATTACAGTTTACATGTGGGCGAGAGATATTTTAATTAATTCTTTTGAGAGCGGATGAGAAGTGCTAATGCATGCATAAAGAATGTCGGTTATACGTTACATTACTTTAACAAGTAGAGCACAGCTGCTTATATATTTTGTCTAAGTATTAAGACAGATGCAGTTTTGATTTCATGAGAAGAAAACGGTTGGATTAGAAATATATGAACACTTGTAACTTATTTTTAGCATAACCGCAAAGTCAAGGACTGAAAACCTTCTGATGTATGTGAATGACTTGCATTTTAGAATAAAGAAAATAGATTCGTTATCTAAATTAAATCAGAAATAGATTTTTAGTTAAAATATTGATTTTTTTTTTTTTTTTTTTTTGTGGGGGGGGGGGGGGGGGGGATTACAGACATTTAAAATCTATAAACTATATTTGTTTATTCTTATAATTATTTATTTTATTTTTTTGTGGGGGGGGGGAATGAATGAATATTTATGAATTTATTATTTATCTCTATTTTGGGGGGGAAGCATGAAATCAATACAAACTTGTTAGCTTTTGGAAGAGGAAAGGAAAAGTTTATGTTAACTTGTTATTATTTTTTTTTTTTTTTTGGGGGGGGGGTAGTTGAACTGAAAGCAAGATATATGACAAACGTCTTTGTCATACATGGTGACCCAAAATGACCCAATAATCTAATTTTCTCGAACATGTGACCTAGCCCAATGGTTTTCTGGTGTCCCAAAGGATACAAAATTTCGTCAAAATTGTTTCAGCCGTTTTTTACACAAAATTAGCTTGACCGTGACCCATAGTGACCCAAAATGACCCATTAATTGAATTTTCTCGATCAGGGGACCCAGCCTAATGGTCTATATAACCACACGCACACACACAAGATTTGTTCATATTAAAAAAGCATGATAATTCTTGACAAATTACGATGATTGTGACAAAGGTCCTTGTGGTCTCAGGAGTCCATTTCTTTTAATTCAATTTCTTTATTCTGTCATTTTTCAAAATGAATATATATATATATATATATATACAAATGAACTCGTTTAATACGATCACGGCTAAAGCAAGGAGATGGTTAAAACGAACAGTTTGGTATATATCATTTAAAGTGCGTTATGATTTTCGCACTTTTTTTAGAGCTACAAAAGCAGCATCACGGCTAATACGAAAAAAAAACTGATAATTTCAATGCGATTTTCGGTAAAAAGTGCAGTAGAATTAGGAAAGTATATCTTTCTTTTCGAACACTGTTCTCTCTCAGCGATAATACGTCCAAATTACAACTGTCCGTACAAATATAGTAATTTATTATGACCTTAAGTGTGCCCGGAGTGGGACCACTGTGCCAGAAAGGGTTAATGCATTTTTATCATGTTATAATTCAAATGTTCAATGAAAAATGCTTGTTTATTTATTAACATTTAACATCACAATTCAGTTTGTTTTCTTAGTATATGTTTTCAAATTTAAAATCGTTATTTTATAATTAATTAATAGTTTAAATATTTAATTATTGAAATATGAGTTATTATAATCGTACTTTCATTCGGTTTCACCATTTACAGCTAATAAAATAACATTAATCTGATTTATATCCTATAAAATATGCTGCAGTGTTTCATATCTGTAAAGTGCATGTACAGGGTGATTATAAAAAAAACTATCTCGATATATGAGTCCTTAACTATCACACCGTTCACAGAAACTGACTGAAATTTTGGTTTTAAGTATTTTGAGGTATGCGCTCAAGAATCGTATGAAACACAACAGTTAAACTCTAACAGTTACGGTTACAGTGACAAAATTTTGAAATTTTCAAATGGCAACACCTATTTTTTTATTGGAATGTGATCTTCATTGTGAAAAACCATAAAAAGCGTTGAAACGGTACCTGTAACACGAAAATTGCCGGCGCTAGAGAGACTAAGAAGAAAAGTGAAAAGAACCAATAAAGGACAGAGAAGCAACAGAAAGTAAAACATTTTATTATCCAGTGCTATCCACCATCTGCCGCATGCAACGTGTCTTCGTGTGTGACGTGGAAAATTTGTGAAACACAATAAAATGTTTTGTTTTCTGTTGATTCTCTGTCCTTATTCGTTGTTTTCACTTTTCTTTAGCGCATACCTCAAAATACTTAAAACCAAAATTTCAGTCAGTTTCTGTGAACGGTGTGATAGTTTTTTTTATAATCACACTGTATGTTGGATAGTCAGAAAGGCCATAACGCATAGCAGCTTTCAACTTTAACGCTTACAACTATTTCCAAATAGTAATCTTCGCCGTATTTAACATAGAAGTTTTCGGAGATTAACGCTATTTGCGGACAAATAATTTAAATGTTTTTTGTTTTTATTTTCTTAAACAGAACTTTTGATCATGAGAACCAGTTTTGTCCAAACAGCACTCTCCTTTGCCAGTTACTTGATTTTATATATAGTTTCAAATTTACCAAATGTTAAACAACTCACATTTTTAACATTTTGGTTCATAAAAACAGGTAGGGTTTCAAAAACTTTCCCTATCTGTAATTGTTTCCCTTATTTGTGACAGAAAATGGCGACGATTACTATTCATAAATACTTCTGGAGGAAATCCGGTTTTGGACCCACACTCTATATGTCACTACTCTGTAAAACTCAATGCATGATTTCTTAACGTAGAATGTCTCCTGTTGTTCAAAATTGAAAATACTTTACACACAATCAAAAATTTTCTGAAATTATTCTTGAAAAAGATACATAAAAACACTATATATTTCGAGTTACATTCAGTTTACTTAAGTGTGGCAATGTAGTGTTTAATAACATTTTTGAATTAGAAAACTGTTATCCAAGAATACTTCTGTAACATATGGGCTGATAAGTTCCCGGCCTAATAAAGAAAACACACCTCTTTAACATAACTTTATAACTTTAATAAATAACATAACTTTAATAATAAATATTAATAATTTAATGATAATAATAATAATAATAATAATAATTTAATAATAATAATAATAATAATAATAATTTAATAATAATAATAATAATAATAATAATTTAATAATAATAATAATAATAATAATAATAATTTAATAATAATAATAATAATAATAATAATAATAATAATAATAATAATAATAATAATAATAATTTAATAATAATAATTTAATAATGATAATTTAATAAATAAATAATAATAATAATCTAATAATAATAATTTAATAATAAATAACATAATTTTATAACGAAAAAGCTACAAACAGTTCTCAGAATCATCGATTCCTTGTTGTTTTTGGTCAAAAGTCAACACGCGCGGCACCCACTTAGACAACAGCTTTTTCACAGACAAATGTTCATTCAAAATAAAACCTACACGTTCCTTGGATATCTTCAGAATCTTAGCTATCTCCTGCAACTTCACTTTGTGGTTCCCCAAAACGATTTTGTGGACTTTTTTTTATGTTTTCCGGAGTAACCACCTGTTTTGCGTGGTGCATCACTGGTATCCGTACGAGCACGTTTAAATTCAGCAAACCAGTCAATAATGGTTGATTTACCTGGAGCAGTGTCCGGATAACGCTTATCAAGCCAAGATTTTGTTTGAACGGTGTTTTTTCCCATCAAATAACAATTTTTGAAATTCTTGTTTATCCATTTTTTTGTTTATCAGCAAAGTCGTTCAACTAAAACCACTCTAACGTTTTATCCACACGGTGAATCGTCATGACATTTTTTCTGCTACCTTTTAAAGGTTAGTATTTACTAAAAAAGACATCGGTTCGGCGATTGCAACAACATCTGTGTGCCAGCCCGGGAACTTATTAGCCGATTTATTATATGCGTCTAACAGAGAATTTCTCAAGAAATTTGTAATAATGCAGTGGCATTCAGTTTTCAATATTTCTGTATTAGAACTGTCGCAATCTAATATTTAAAAAAATTATATGTGTTCAAAAATCCCAATAAAACAAAAAAAAAACATTTTAATGAAAAAACTTATCGCCATATGCCAGCTTTAATTAACACATTCAAATACAAGTAATTGCGTTGGATAATGTTGGATTCACACCAGAATTTTTGAAAAAATTTATTTACAAATAAAAAAATGCAATTTTAAGGATTTTATTCACCAAACTTTTTAAAAGTTATCAAAGTTTTCAGTGTTAGTAAAAATTTTTTCAGAAATTATGGTACAAGACATTTTTAAAATTGAATGGGATGAAATATATCCCAGAGACCTTCAAAGAGTTTATTAAAAATATGCTTCTTTATTTCTTTTTCTTTAATTCTTAGAAAATATTTGTTTCTAAAAAAAAAAGTATCGTAGTTAAAATTCCGTCATAATTATCCCTTTACAGTAATTTCTAAGTTTTTTAGTAGCTTTTATTTTATTTTTTATGTGCAATTAAATTGCACTTCTTTTTCTTATTATTCTTGAGTTATTTAATGCTCTTCAAAAGAAAGCTCTCACCCATTTATTCATTACTATAAACATTAATTTTTACGCTTATAATAAAATTGGACACTAATTTAATTTAAAGAAAAATAATGAAAAATATTATTGAGGGGGCTTAAATTGGGGGGGAAATACAATTTGAAATGCTATGGTCATATTTAAAAACACTACTTGTTACTCTTTAAAGAATTCACTTGGATGTTTAACTTAATTTATTTTGCATTTAAATTGTGTAAATAATAGTATTTTTAAATATTTGAAATGTTGAGTCTTTTCATGCAGTGTTTCTTCTTTCATGCAGTGTCATAAACTTTAAATGCTCCATTACTGAACTGCGTAAAAGAAACATCCTGATAACTCCAAACATGTTAATCATATTAACTAACAGTTTACTTCGTCGGATTTAGCGTCTCATTTCCAATTAAAATATATCTTTGAATTGCAATTTGAATGAAATGCAGGGTCATGAAAAATTGAAGAGTGGGGAAAATAGTATTACAAATATCTCGGCAACTCCCTATATCCAATCGACTTCATTCTTTATGCAATTTTTTTTATTGTCTTTTATATTCACCCCTTAAAATAAACAATTTCAAAAATTTTTATATACCTTTTATCTGAACGAATATTTCAAGATTTCGAAAAAAATAGTTCCGGATTATCGAGGTTACTGAAATTCAATAAGCTTCTTCCCATTATTACATACTAAGTACATACTAAATTTCAAGTCTCTATCTCAATTTGTTCCGTTGATAGAGCGTTTACAGACACACACACAGACAGACGGGACGGACAGCAATTTTTTTTTCTTCTAACAATATGTTTTTCGGAATATCCAGTGTTTGCAACGTGTAAATCCGTCAATTTTTTTTTCGATTTTTAAAACGATTGCAAGACTTACCCTATACTGCGTATGATGGTTAAGTAAAAAAATCTATGCCGTACACTTGTACCACGACATTTGCAAGTGATATTTACCGCAAAGAAAATATTTTGAAAATTGTGGTTCAATTGAATATAAAAATAGTCGCCAGTCCTGGCCCGTAATCAAAAAGTTAAAATCCCTTTATTCTAAAAGATTTAATATTTATGTTATGATTCTTAATATAAATGTTGAATATATTAATGAAATTCTTTATATTTGTTGGAGTTTCTGTATTAAAGTTTACGCAAGAATTATCATATATTTCTTTGTTTCTGTATCAAGCAAAAGTAAAATTAGTTGATTAAAAAAAAAAAAAAAAAAAAAAAAAAAAAAAAAAAAAATATTTTCTTTGATTTACTGAGTAAACAACTTAAATAAAGAACATTAAAAATAAATGTGCAACTAGTTTTTTGGAATTCATTTTCCAGTTCAGAAAGCAAAAGTTTGCTGATTTAATTTATGTAAAATACTAATCAACATGCTTAAATTAAAATAAGTTTACTTTCACTATTGCTCTTGTTTTTAAGAGTGAAAAAGGAAATAAATAATTAGAAGAGAACTCTTTTTTGACTAAGTGCACCATTATAAAGTGTTCTCTAGAGCACTTCATATTGCGACATAAGCATGTCACGGGAACGTGCAATCTGAACATTTTCTAAATCACATACTTGACAACCTTCGGGTTTGTCAAGTCAAATTAACATACTTTGATCCAGAAATGTGAATTAATATATGAAAAAAAATAGGTTTTTCCATTTAAACAAGACATGTACTTAAATAATATTATTAAAATATTATTTTGATTCCACGTATATTTTTTTTCCTCCTTGAAAGCTATAGACTTGAAAACAGCATCTTCGTTCCGCAATATTCGTCTTATTCAAATACAGAAATTTGGTGATTAAATGGAATAAACATTCCTGTAGAAAACTGAGATATTGCAGAGACTCCAATTTGAAAGAACTGTTCAATATCTCTATTGAACTGCTTGAGAAAATTAAAAAAGTTTAGATGGCGCTGGAACATTCTGAGTCAGGTAGTATATACATCCCCAAAACATTTGTCGAAAATAATACAGTAAAAACCTTAGTCATTTTAAGAGTAACAACCTGCACAGTAAATATATATATTTTTTAATGCTCACAAATTCATCATTTTAATTAATTAAAACAATACTTAAAATTCCTTCATATTTATCCCTTTACAGTAATGTCTAAGTTTTTCAGTAAATTTTATTTCATATTTCATGTGCGATAAATTTGCATTATTTTATTTGTTCTCTTAAGTTATTTATATTTTTTTTCAAAAAAATGTTCTCAGCCTGTTATTCATTAATATAAACTTTAATTTTTACTCTAACTAATGTAAAATTGGACACTACTTTAATTTAAAGAAAAATTATGAAAAATTTTGTTGAGGGTGCTTTATTTCAGCGTTTGTCTAAGCAATTTGAATTGCTGAGGTCATATTTTAAAAAGTATTTGTTCCTTTTTAAAGAGTTCACTTGAGTGATTGCTTTGGATTTTTAACTTAATTTATTTTCCATATAATTTAAGTACATAATAGTATTTTAAATATTACAATTGTTGAGACTTTACATTGAGTATTTCTAATTCAACAAATTATATTGGGAAATGAGGCAAATGTTTTTTTTAAATAAACAATTTTCATTGAAATGCCTTTATTTTAAAAGACTTAATGTTTATGTTCTCATTCTTCATAAAATTGTTTAGTATATTAATGAAATTATTTATATTATTTCAATTTTCTGTATTAAAGTTTACGCAAGTTTTATTATATATTACTTTATTTCTGTATCAGACTAACGTAAAATTAATTAATGAATTAATTAATTAAATTGTTTTCTTTTAGTTACTGAGTAAACAAATTAAAAAAGAAAAAAATAAATAAATGTGCAATTAGTTTTGTGGAATTCAATTTCCGGCTCAGAAAGCAAAAGTTTGATGTCTTAATTTCTTTAAAATACTCATCAACACGCTAAATGTAAAATAAGTTTACTTTCATCAGTGCTTTTTATATTTTTCTTAGAGTGAAAAAAAAAAATAACTATTAATAATATTTAACTCTTTAGCTATTTTTTCATTATTATAAAATCTCCTCTATAGTTCTTAATAGTGCGACATAATCATGTAAATGAACGTAAAATCTGGACATTTTCTGCAGCACATACTTACCAACGTTTGGGTTATTTTATGTGAAATTAACATTCATTAAAATAAAAATTTAAATTAATATATGAAAGAAAATAAGTATAGCATAGAAACAAGACATTTACTAAAATAATGATATTATAATATTTTTTCGCCCCTCTCCTTTTGAAAACTATGAATGGCACATGTCCAATCTGGCGCTCGAGATATACCAGTATCTACGTACAGCACTATTCGTCTTATTCAAATATATAAATTTGGAGATTAAATGAAATGTAGACAACTGTAGAAAATTCAGGTATTGATCAGACTCCAATTGGGACAGCGCTGACCAATATCCCCGTTGAATTGCAGGAGAAAATTTTTAATTTTTTTAGATATCTTTTGAAAATTCTCAGTCAGGTGGCATACGCATCCCCAACAAAATTTGTCCAAAATAATACAATAAAAACCTTAGCTACTTTAAAAGTAAGAACCTTGACAGTAAATACATTTTTTTAAATGTTTACAAAATTTCCTTTTAATAATTAAAAATATAGGAAAAATTCCTTCATAATTATCCCTTTAGAGTAATTCAGTAGTTTTCAAAGTTTTCCAGTAACTTTTATTTTATATTTTAAGAGCGATTAATTTGCATTATTTTATCTGTTTTTTGCGTTATTTATCTTTAACCAAAAGAAAAATGTTCTCAGCCTTTTATTAATTACTTTAAACTTTAATTTTTACTCTAATTATAAAATTGGACACTACTTTAAATTTAAAGAAAAATAATCAAATATATCGTTGAGAGTGCTTTATTTCAACGCTTGTCTAAACAATTTGAATTGCTGTGGTCATATTTAAAAAACTATTTGTTCTTTTCAAAGAGTTCACTTGAGTGATTGCTTTGGACGTTTAACTTAATTTATTTTCCATTTAAATTACGTAAATAATGGTATTTTTAAATATTTAAAGTGTTGAGTCTTTCCATGCAGTGTCTCTAATGTATCAGATTATTTTGGTAAAGGAGGAAACTGTTTTTTAAGCAAAACAATTTTCATTAAAGTGCATTTAATCTAAAAGACATAATGTTATGTTCTCATTCTTAGTAGAAATGTTTATTATATAGATAATATTTTTTATATTAGTTGATTTTTGTGTATTACAGTTTACGCGAGAATTATTATATATTACTTTATTTCTGTATCAGGCTAATAATCAGGCTAATAGTAATCAATTATTATTACGTTAATAATAATAATTGATTAAATAAACAATTTTTTCCTCTTTGATTCACTGAGTAAACAAATTGAAAAAAGAATAAAAATTAAAGAAATGTGCAAATAGTTTCGGGGATTTTTATTTCCCATTTAGAAATAAAAATTTGGCTATTTTAATTTATGTAAAATGCTCATCAACACGCTAAAATTAAACTAAGTTTACTTTCATCCTTGCTCAGGGTTCGTATGTTTTTACACAAATATTTAATAGAATTTTAGGATTAATTTAAAGGCAGACAATTATTTCCTATCCTGCAACTAAACGAGTCGTCTACGATTTCTGATACTTAAATATTAAATAGAAAAATTATATTAAAAAATTATGGAAAAACAGTATAATTTCTGTCGTTTTTTACATTTTTCTGAGAGTGAAAAAACATAATTAAGTAATAATAATGGGTTAACTTTTACCACTATTATAAAATGTTCTCTAGAGCGATTTCTAGTGCAACATACGCATGTGAAGGTAACTGGTATTCTGCACATTTTCTATATCACAAACTTGTTAACCTTTGAATTGTTTTAAGTGAAATTAACATACGTTGTGACAGAAATTATAATTAATAAATGATATAAAACATGTGCCACATAGAAAAAGGCAGTGACTTAAGCGGTTATATCTACATGTACAACCAAACTATTAAACCATTTTTATTTTCTGTTTCTTTTAAGTAACATTTCTAAAGAATATTTAGTTACATTTTCTAATCACTCTGATAAAAAATAAGAAAGTTACGTCGTTTTATTTTACTTTGTTCTATCAAATATAAATCTTAACTGGAATCTTTAAATGTGATTTTCTCCAAACTGTGTTTTTAAAGTCGGTGATCACGATAACTCCTACAAATCTCAACCCACCTTTTTCAAAGTTTGACCAATTTCTAACTACAAACTAGAGAGTAATCGTCCGTTTTGGCGATCATTATGTTAAGATTAATACAGTATTAATGAAATCTGCAATAAATTTCAAATGAATTTGGATAATGATTTAATATTTTCATTCGAAATGTAGAATAACTTAAAGAGCAAATCAAAAAAGCACAAAGCACAATTTTTTCAAATACATGAGAAAACGAACAAACCAAATAGTTAAACACAGTTACAAATTTAAGGCCCATAATGTTCCCTGAATATGCCTACCACTGTTTCAAAATAATAATATTCGCCTTATTTAATCGCAAAGAAATATTACAAAATCTGCGATTAAACAAGAATACGATTACTATTCGGAAAAAAGTGGTACGTAATTTCATGGACCATAAAAATACCCTACACTCTATGAATGCCATACATACATGCTTCAGTTACTATCATATAGATATGATATATTTCGCCAGCCAACATTTCAATTTCCTTAATTATTTTGGAAGCAAAGCAATAAATAAAATTTATTTTTCAAATTTATTTTCCATTGATATTATAATGCAATAGTTACTATGTAAAATATTACATAGAATTTGTATTTTTTCTTTCCCTAAAGCAAAACGAAAAATACAATGCTTTGCTTTAAACTTAAGTTCAAAATTTAATGTGAAGGTTTTGTGAAATAAATGCAAAAATAGGAAACTAAATTTTAAAGTACAATTTTTCACAGTGAAGAAATATGAGAATCTGAAACGAAAACATTTTTACTCTTGTAGATTTGAAAATCCTACATTTCACAGAAAGTCGAAAACACAATATTTTTGAATTATATATTTCCCTAGCGTTTTTATTTCCGTTTGAATGTTTGAACATTTAAATGGCTAACTTTGACTTGTACATAGAGATACCAAACAGATGTAAGTTTGAAGAAAAAATGTCAAAGAACATCTTTTTAAACTGTTCCATTTAACACTTTCAAGACCAAAGTAATTTTATTTGTAAAATGCTGAAATGATTGAATGTCACCAGAATTTACACATAGATTTTTCTGAAAATAATTAAAAGTTTTTCTTCACGCACTTAATAAAACGAAATATTTTCATTCCAAAATTCTGGTGTCAATGTGGCATTTTAAGTTGTCCAAAATGAACCACCGCCCTTCAAAAGATAAACGTTAGAAAAAACTCTAGATCTTCAACCTGTAGCCCGCGGGCCAAAAAGCTACCAGTATTTCAGATTAGTAAAATTTTCCTTACTTAATGCCCAAAAATTTGCGGTTAAATAACTCAAAAATTTACTTTCGGAATTTATGGTGGAAAAGGAATTTCAGATAAAAAGTTTTAAGGCACCCTACTCAACTGAAAGCAAGAAATTTATTTAGGAATATTTACATTACTTGACTTAATAAGTACAGTAAGACATAAAATATTTGGAACGGTGCTTATAAATTGATTTGTAATTAATGCAAGGATTTGAAAAATACTGTTTTAGCTCTGATACAGTTCTTTGTAATTATATGTGATTTGATTTGCCATAACGTACCGTCTACATATTAAAAAAGTAACTTTCATTTTTCAAAGAAAAAAAACGCATAAATTTGACACTTTGCTCCGTGGATCAAAGCTGCCCGGAAACATATGTAAATTATGCACTCTTTTTGAAATGTTGATAGAGTTATAAGGTGCAAAAGCCTGAAGATAACAATGTTAACAGCACGGGGCAAACTTTAATTTAATTTATATTAAAGAAATAATTTTATTGAAATGTTTCTTTTAAACTGAGATATACACACCACTGGCAAACAATTAGACCTATGAAAATATTATAAACTATGCGCCATGGTATTGATTAACTAAACCCATTGATTGTGTTATATCGATTTGAAACGACGCTATAATCAGTTGTTCCAGGTGATCTCTGATTTTGTAGGATGTTTATCATTTAGCTTTATTTGCTCTTTTAGATAGTCACACAGATTTTTAATTGGATGCAAATATGGGGAATTGGCTTGCAAGAGAATATGACGGAGTTCCGTAGAATGTTCGTTTTATTAGACAGTAACAATATTGGTTTGTTGTGCGCGACTATTACCATCCTGGTGCAACCGTATGTCCATTAATGGATTCTCCAAAAATGGAAATAGAATAGTTATACCTGTTTTTCAAAATTTAAATGTAGCCGTGCTGATTTAATGCCTTCTTTATTTTAATATGGACCTAGTTCAGACTATGCGAAATATCCCCAGAATATCAGAAACAAACCTTGTGCTTGTACCACACCATGAAAACAGTCTTTATTAAATGCTTTAAACGCTTCAATTATCCGTATTTCCGAATATTAATTAATAGTAGAAATTCTGCAATAAAATAAAATAAAGATTACTACTTGGAAACAGCGGTATAAATTATTTTGAAAGTTGGAAGCTATGGTATAGCTAAATTTTATAAAAATATTTAGTGGACACAGTTTTTCATTTGAAATTTAGCTTCTTAAAATATTTCGATAACTTGAGAAGAATAAGCTGATTTTTAGATTCTGAAGCGCAGGTCACATTTTAATGTATGTTTTTTTTTTAACAAATGCATTGTACGTTTTTCTAAAGGTTTTATAATGATTTCATATCTTTATACTCATTATTTAACACAAAAAATTCTTTTTTATACATTTTATTTATATGGTTTAGAAAAGTGAGGTTTCAATGCATTTTCAATGCCCGCCTGGAACAACTAATTTCATACAGAAAATGCAGCCCCGTATAATCACAAAAATTTTGCGATTAAATAAGGCGAAATTTTCTGTAAGGAGATAGCGGTTCTACGCTGGTCGAAAATATTTGTTCAAGAAAAAAAACTTCATCAGCTATGCAACAAAGCCGAGCGGGGTATAAAATTAAGGGAGAAGTACCAAGATCTAATCTAAGTCGAACTGATAAGCATAGCTGCCAACCTTCCGTATTTTTTAACTCAGATTGTAATTACCGTTCTTTTATTGCAGGTATTGACTAATGAGCAGAGATGACAACAACTCAAGAGAGAAACCACTGCTTGATATGGTACATGATATGAAGTGCATACATAGACTAAATTGTAACTTTTTCAGACAAATAAACCTTTGCAGCACAATAAACTTGATGTCATGACATATCAATAATGCATACAAAAAAAAATTATGTTTCGGAAAAAAAAATATATATTTGCAGAAGAATACTAATGTAGTGTTGCTATTCATGATACCGAAAACCACAAATATCTAAGACTCATAGGTTCCGTACAATTAACATTTGAAATCAATGAAGTTTCATGTGGATACTCTTTACTTTGTAGCAGAAAATTAATTTAATCTAATGAGAATGACTGCGTATAATTAAATCCACTTGTATGTTACTCAAACAGAATTTAAACCAGAAATTTTATTTAATTAATGAAATTAAATAAATACCCCATTTATTTAATTTCATTAATTAAATAAAATTTCTGGTTTAAATTCTGTATGAGTAACATACAAGTGGATTTTTTATTGCTAAACTAAGCATTATAACCGACTGAGTGAAAAATATTCGAAGCCGGGACCTCAGAATAGCGCTCTGAGGCTTAGAGCGCTATTCAGAGGTCCCAGATTCGATTCCCGGCTTTGGAAAATTTTCACTCTGTCGGTTTAAACGCTTAGTTTAGCAATAAAAAATCCACTTCTATGTTACTCATCAGTTTCGAGCGAATTTCACTCATGGAAAATTAATTGAAAAATTAATTGCGTTGAGATAACAATTATGAAAAAGTTTCCTGTATGTGTTTATAATGTAGAAATCGTCAGAAAATTCTAACGGTATCCATATTGTCCAAAGAGGGTATTAACATTTCTAAAAAGAATTTTGGTAAAATTTTGTTTTCTTTTTCGTTGAAATAATAGAGCAGTATGTTTAGATATAATGCAAATTTTGAGCAAGTTTACTTAAGATTAAAGTTATGTATGTCCGTACCAATTTTATATTTAACTTTTAAGCAGATTTAAACCAATTATATAACAGGGTTCGTACGGTTTTACTATACTTTTTCAATAGAATTTTTCTATTTAATATTTCAATAGCAGAAATTGTAGACGCTTTGTTTAATTGCAGGATTTGTAATACTTTTCTGAATTTAAATAAGGCGACAAATTCTATTTAAAAATTGCGGCAAATTCGTACGAACCCTGTATAAACCCTTTTGATACTAGAACTTATGTTAAATACATCCACTATTTGTGGGAGTGATCGATTGTAAGTTTTTTGTTAAATTTTTGTATCATTAAAAATATTTTAATATTTAGTATATAAAATAGTGAAAAAACTTTTTATACCTAATGTCTAGAAAAAAAAAACTTGGCTAAATCATTCGAAAATTAAACTTAAAAAAATGTTTTCACGTCTTGCTTGAAAATTTATGACTATCGTAAAAATTAGCTAAAATAGTAAAAGAATGGTACTACTCAAAACTTTTACACTAGAATAAGTATACTAAATAATGTTCTTTGTCAGACAGAGTATTACCTAAAATAAAAATTTTATTGTGCTGTTTAGTGGGTTATTTTTGGGAATAAAACCTTTGAATGAATGCTTTTATAGTTCTTCGAAGAATGTTAGTGCAAATAAAAGGCAATTATACAGCATGATCGATGAAATTGATAGTTTAGTAAGACTGGTACTGTAAGAAGTGAAATCGATAAACAAAAATAAAATTGTATTTCACACTATAGGTACAGCGCCTAGAATACATAGTGAAGAAAACGGTTTTACCGTTTTTTAATTCAAAATTTTCGATTTCAAACCGGAAATTCTGAAACAAGAATTTTTACTTTAAGAAGTCACGAAATATCTGCCATTAAGTGACGAAAAGAACATTACAGGGAATTTCTGGTATGAATGCGAAATTTACGAATTTAAAAAAAAAGCCAAACTGGTAATGTTTTAAAAAGTGCTAAAATATTGTAGCCTATAAACGTGCAACGATGCGGTCCAATAATAAGGCGATCGCAGTGACATCTGCTTTAAAAATAGATTTACCTTAAAAGTAACCGTTCCACTATTGACAACATGCACATAATTTCTGTTAATAAAATCTTCTTGTAAGTGTATATCAATACAAAAACCCTTAACGGGTTAAAAGTGTTGACGCAGCACTTTCTTCTGGCTCTATGAATTTTAAATATGGGTCTTAAAAGCAATGATATCAAATTTAAGTGACGCTATGTTAATAATTTTTTTTTTAATCATAATTTTCTTTTTAGTTTTATTTATGTTCACAGGTGCAATTATTATCTTAATATGAAAAAATATATAAAATTTATTCGCTGATGCTTTTTCATTCACATCTCTCATGAATTCAAAATATGGGTTTTAAAAGAAATGATATCAAAATTTGAATGACACCTTGGCGTTAATTTAATAGGACTCTTTTAAAATTCAATTTAAATTATTTTTGGTTTGTCTTCTAAAGTATATTTACACATACAAACAATACTTTTAATTTTTCAATACACTTTTAAATATATTACTTTCACTGAGCCTATATTATGTATTGAAATGTATTTATTTCAATAAATTGATTTATCTTCTGTGCCACGCTATCCAAAATCATAAGTAAAATTTATGTAAATGATTAATTTGCGTCATATTATCCACTTGCATACATTTCCCTTTGTTTGGTTGATTACTCTAGCACGTGACCCTCATATCCACGATGCACAACTAGAAGCAATATGTCCAATCAGCTTAAGACCAGCAATGATTGTACCACATCTTTTGAAGATAAATTTTCGTCTTATTGATGAGCAGAAAAAAGTTACAAATTTCCGCGACTAATCACAAAAAGATTTTTAATCTGAAGAAAAAATATGAAACTGTATCTGAACTGATATATTGATGCCATAATCCATGGAAATTCTAAGGAGTGTACGCAGCTTGGAAGTGTCGTATGAGACTAGGCGATGTAGTAAGTTAAACACCATTGCTTAAAGTTAGTTTATCTTTCACAGAAGTCATTCAAACCTTTTTATATTGTGGAATATTTCCCTTGATAATGTGGTTCACAGTATAATGTTCCTTTTTTCTTAAGGCTTTATTATTTTCATTTGCTTTACGGTTTTTATCGAAACAGTGTATTTTGCACATAAAGATTTGGATTATTTTTAACGCAAATTATTACTTGGTCAAATTTGTTTTGCGTTCATTTTATCTTATGATTTTTTAGTCTTATTTTACTAAAAAGTTTTAATATACAGGGTGATTTTTTTTAAGTTGTGAAAGTAAAACCCTATAACTAAAGAACCATTGATTCAAATGACCTGAAATTTTACCAGTATGCTCCCAAAACAATGGGAATTTTTTAGGCGTGGTTGAAAAAAAAACTTACAATCGCACGGACAGATGGCGCTGTATATGCAGTGAAGTCGGGAGACGAGCTTGCACACGACACACGCACAATGGCGATAAAAACATGAAACACGCACACCTCGTGTTCATTATTCTACTGATATCCTCGCAATGACTGTGCCATTGACCGTGCCTCGTTAATGAAATTGTATAATTAGAATAATGACAGCGCAGCAACTGCTCTTAAGAGATTCAGAATATTTAAGAATTTAAGAAAAGGTCCAATGGCGACAAAAGGCCTACGGAAGCTGGTTTCTGAAATTACCGTCCATTTTTTCCTTCCGTTGACGATATTCTTTGTTTCTGTTAACACTTACATAGCCATCTGTAGGTGAGATTTTAAGGTTTTTTTAACCACGCCTAAAACATTCCCATTGCTTTGGGAGCATACCGATGAAATTGCAGGTCATTTTGATCAGTGGTTGTTTTGTTATAGGATTTTGCTTTCACAACTTAAAAAAAAAATCACCCTGTATATCGACAACTATATTTGCATTAGAAATGCGCATTATCAGAGTGCACATCGGTTCACAGATTCACCTAGTAGTACCAATATCTGTAAATAGTAATATTTGCTATATGTATTCGTAAATTCGTATTAAATAAGGGAAAAAATATTATCAGGAAATCGTAGAACAGCAAAACAAGCACAGTTACGCACCGTCGAGACACAGATTTAACAAATATATTTGAACCATAAATGTTACTTGATAACACTGCTCAGCAAGGTATTTGTTTCTCTTGAATAAGTGATATTTTTAATATTTTAGGGGACGCTGAAAAGGAATACTGTATTGAGAAGTTTTCATTAACCACAGGTTCGGAAATCATTTTAAAAGCAATGGTAATTTGATGAATTTTTGGTTTTCAGGGATGAGAAAACTGCTCCAATTTTTGTATGCTCCCACGAATTATTTAAAAACGTTATATATACCGTATTAGATCGCATAATTTCTACATTAAATAAGACGAAATATATTTTATTAAAAACCTGGTAGAAATGTATGAAAATTTGCGCAGCCTTCGCACCCCTACATTTGAGCAATATAACATATGAATTTTGTCAATTGAATTTAGTAATACAATAAATGATTAAATCAACACTCACATATCAAAAAAGTAAGATTGCACTATCGAAAAGTTGAAAAGTTGATAGATTTTTCGAAATGAAATTGTTGAAACATAAATGAAAATAACTATGAAATTCATGAAGGTCTTACACATAAAATAAACAAAGTAAAATTTGTTTCTACCGTATTCTATTATGTACATATGTCTTCTACGATATTCTTTTAAAATAGCAAGTCAAAATATGTTTTGTATATAAAAAGCAATTGAAATGATAATGTAATTTTATCATTACATATCAAAATATTACATATTATATTACATATTATATAAATATTACATTAATTATATTATATTACATCATACAAAATATTACATATTATATAAATGTTACATTAATTACATTTAAAAAAAGTAAGATTACAGCACCAAAAAGTTGGAAAATTGATAGATTTTTCGAAAAGAAATTTTTGAAACATGAATGAAAGTTACTATGAAATTCATGAAGGTCTTACACATAAAATTAACAAAGTAAAATTTGTTTCTACAGTATTCTATTAACTACATATGACTTCTACGATATTCTTTTAAAGTAGCAAGTCAAAATTTGTTTTGTATATAAAAAGCAGTTGAAATGATAATGTAATGTTATCATAAATTGCTATACATATATTCCAAAAACTGAAACTAATATTACTAAAAAAATGAAGTGTGACAGAAAATATTAAAAAAAAATTTCTGTTCCAGAGAACTAAAGTCTACTGGAAACACGTAATGTATATTTAAACTCAGAAAAATCGTTGAAATTTGTGGACAATGTAATTGAAGTTAATTGTGTACGGCACAAAAATAAGTTATATTTAATTAAAAAAAAAAATTGGTTTTGAAAATATGTCTTTGATCTGAAGCTCATGCGTCTTTTTTTACATGTTTTACCTAGTATATAAGTAATATTATATACTAGGCTTATTACCACTATATCAATATAGTAATATTCGCCTTATTTAATCACAGATTATTCTGAGATTGATATAAGGTGGATATTACTGTTCAGAAATAACAGTAATAAGCGGCCTGCAGGAGATTAGGATAGAGACTCTTGTTATAAACATTTTATTAAAGAATGCTTTCTAGAAGTATTTAATTATTTACAAAATAGAAAATAATTCATCAAAGAGATTCATAATTATAAAAGTCATAAAGTTGCGATGCTGATACCATACATTTAACATCCAAAAAGATCGTGAATTTTAAAAGGTTTTTGATCCTAAAATTATAATATCCCATAATATTAGCAGTTAAATGTATAAATTTCCATTCCACGTTCCATAGATGAAAATGAGTAATTTAAATTATTTATGCAATTCTTTTTTAACCTGTTAACCCTTTTCGGCACAGACAAACTCTGTTCGTAAAATGCGAAATTACAGACTGACACCGGAATTTACAAACGACTTTTTTAGAAAATAAGAACTCCTTATTTTAAGCTTTCATTACAGAAGTACAATTTTATTAAAATATTCTTGGTGCTGAATGCAAGTTTGGAATTAAAATTAGGTGTGCCCGGAGTGGGACCACTAAGCCGGAAAGGGTTAAACGGGGAATAAACTTTTGTTCAACTAATATGCCTGATTACCAATGGGGCACACTTCCACCAGTAAAAAAATAATAGAAATTGTTTTATTATTAATGAAGGTAATTTTGAATGAATAGGGTGTTTTAATAAGACGAAAATTTCTATTAAAATTTTACTAGTGGAAGTAATGCGTTCCAAATATTGCGGTAGTAGTTCGTGTATGAAGAAATATTTCGTCATACCCATTTAACAGGTAAATATTATGTTTTTAAATAGAAATTATATGATTTAAAGTTATTTTTAGCGATTATCTCATAAGGATTATTCATAAGGATTGTTCTATAATGTTATTTTAGATGCCGTATCACATTTCCGAAGTGCCACGTATAGAATATAAATTCACATATAACTACAACATTACCTTATTATATATATATATATATATATTCACTTCATTGCGGAATTTAAAAATAAGTAAATGTATCTGTAAAATGCATTTAAAGAAATTACTTATTATTACAATCTTAAAAATTATATTTTGAAGAAATGCAAGGATTTGAAGATAATTTTAAATTTAATTAAACAGGTAATTAACGAAACATGTTTCAGACATTCCTCATTTTCTTTTGAAATACTAATTTGCATAAAATATTATATTTCGTCAAGCGAAAACATAAGTATTTTTTTAATAAAATCTCTCGTTTAAAACAATAAACTTTTAGATACATATTAATTAAAAAATTAGTCTGTATTCATTCAAAAAAGTCTTTTGATGTGTAGTAATTAAAACGAATTTAAAACATTTTAAACTGAAAAACATTTTCAAAATATAAATTTTTTTATTAGGACAATTATTAAAAAAAGTATATATTAGATTGGAAAAAACACTTTCTGGAAACTCATTTTAGAGACGTAATTAGTATCTTTGATCTAGATAAAGAGAAAATTAAATGAGAAATAAGTTTTATTTTTAAAAAAATGTACGATTTAATAAATGAACAGTTTTAAAGTGAAAACTGTAATTACACTTTAACAAAGGAGAAAATCTTTCTTAAATTAGCAAGAAATTTTACGAAAATGTAGTAAAACCTCTTCCGAGTTACCCACAATTTCTGAAATTGTTCTTTATCTTAAAAAACACATAAAACAACAGATTTCCGAGATTTAAAGAAGAATTTCTGAAAGAAAAGTGTCTTCTGCTACTCAAAATTTTTGGAAACGTTTCTGAGTAGTTTTTATAGTATATTAATCAGTTTTCTCACACACGAATATCGAATTTTTGAATGCTATCAATTCTCAAATTAATATTTTCATGTTCATTAAACATGTTTTACAGACAAACTTGCTATCAGCATTAACATTAACATCGAAATTAACATTAGATTGCAGGGTTGGCATTAATAGATTAATTTTTTAGTCACTTGATTAATCGACTAAACGTTCAATATAAAATTTAATCATGATGTATGTAATCATGGTTAAAATTGAAAAACGTAATTTCCCTTTAAAATTTTTTTCATGATTAATTCATTTTGATCTAATTCAATCGCGATTACTTTAATCATTAATCTAATTATACAGGCGAAAACTAAATATAGCCACCATTTAACTTCCTTAAATGCGCTTTCATTTCTACGAGACTGTTATTAATGATCACTATACGATTTCTCTTATTGAAAATTATACAGGGTATCATCAAGCTATCCAGATACACCGAGGTCAAATTGTGTAAATCATTTAGGGAAAAGGGGACAGTTGAACCCCTTTATTCACCTTTTGATTACGGGCCTGGACTGACGACGTTCATTAAATTCTGCCGTACCACGATTTACAATTTTTTTTTTTTTTTTTTTTTTTTTTTTGTGGCAGATATCGCTTGAAATTATTCTAGTATATATTTATATTAAAGTTTATCTTTCAAAAAGTGGGACGAATCGAATAAAAAAAAATAATCACTGAAACTTACGGTGTCCTAACCTTGTAAATAAATGTTAATCGATGTTTAATGTTTAAATATCCATAATCTAATATTTAGATAATGTTTTCTCTATGTTGTAAGAACCAACTGTGATAGAGTGGGCGGAGGAGACAAAAATGAATACGTCGTCGAATTACCAGATAAAATTGTGATATAAGACAATATTATTAAGAATAGATGAAAGAATGATTGTCTACTTCCTCATATTTTGGTAAGATATTGGCAAAACGGAGCGCCAATTGGTGATTTTGAAGGAACTATCACGTCATAGATTTACGGCTAGATTATTTAACATATCGTATATCTTGACTTGTACATTTTTCAATCTGCCGCCTTATATTTTAGTGCGATTTGAGTAGAATGGAGCGCCAATTCGTAATTTTAACTGTACTACAACGTTTTCGGTTTAGAGCATGAAACTTTAGTGTTCGAGTTCTCTTGACCAGTACGTGGCAAATGTTTCAGTTTTCTTCGTGATTTTTGGTATGATATGAGCAGAACGAGGCGCAAAAATGCCATTTTGATGGTACTTTCACGCCATCAAGTTTCGAGATGAAATTGTTGCCAGATTAAAACTTAAACGGTGATTTTTTAAATTATTGTAGTCTAAATGTAAGAAAACCCGCCACCACCTTCTCTTTTTTCTTAAAAAATGTCGGAAAAGGGATAGCACAGAAGATTCCGCCGGAAAATTTAAAATTAATTTTTGTTAACTTAACCCGGGAGCAGTGTTGGGCAGAATCTGATTACAAAGTAATCAAATTACAGATTAAATTATATTATAATCTCCTCACTATGCAATCGATTATCATGTAATCATTACAAAGTAATTTGAATATAATCTGATTATCGCATAATCTGATTACCGTGTAATCGATTACAAGACAATTCTAATTTTCTGTTTTAAAATATAATTAGATTAATCTGTAATTAGATTAATTTGTAATTAGATTACAAGACACTTCCGATTACGTTTTCAATTGTATAATCCAATTAACCTGTAATGGATTACAAGATGATTCCGATTACGTTTTTAGTTGTATAATCCAATTAACCTGTAATGGATTATAGGTGAATTTCGATTACGTTTTTAATTATATAATCTAATTAACCTGTAATGCATTATAGGAAAATTCCGATTACGTTTTTAATTGTATAATCCAATTAATCTGTAATGGATTATAGGTGTATTCTAATTACATTTTTAAGAATATAATTTAGATTAAATTGCAATGTGTTACGAGTTAATGTCAGTTATGTTCAGAATACAATTTGCTTAACGTGTAATGTAATGCAACTAAATCTTAATTAAATTCTATAAAATGTATTTAAATTAAACTGCAATCTATTACGAGCTAATTCTAATTGCATTTTTAACACTTTCCAACAAAGTTGAAAAGTGTTTATGAATTTAGTTTGTCTGTCTATCAGTACTCTAATACGCGTAAATATACTCGGATTTCCATGCAATTGATATATGTTATTGAGGTTTACTGTGGTATGATTGGTATAGAAAATGAAGTATGTAGCATGTAATTTACAGAGACACTCAAAAGAATTCTTTTACATTACAGCATATTAGGAAAAATCGCTTGCGGTGTATTTTAATGATGTTACTGTATTTCAAACATATTGAATTTAATTTATATCGCTGAGGTGCATTACAAGATGTTTACTAAAAATTATGGAGTACATAATAGCATTCACCGTTCATCTACAGAGACACACAAAAATTTCGGTTACAGTACTGACTATGAACAATAATTGCTAAAAATACGTTTTTTTCAGTTGTTGCACGCGTTTTTGAATGTAACTATTTTTTTATATTGCTTGGTTTGTATAAATTCTATAAATCATATACAGAACTGCACAAAAGTTCTCTAGTACACTGACTTTTATAGACGGAAACTCCGAATGGGAATTTTCAACCGTGTTAATAACCGAATTAAATTTTAGCATACTGCTATGTAGTATATATACAAATCTATTAATATGCAGAGCTTCAGAAAAAAAATCGGATATTTTTTCGATTATTAATGGTATTTACTGCAATTGGGTTCTCAAATATGCTATGCATTTTCCAACTTCTGTACTGAGTCAGATATACCGATTTCAGCCTGTTCGTTATTATGAATACTCCATAATTTTACAAAGAGATAGGTTTTTTTTATAGGGATTTTACCCCCCAAAAAGTAAATACATGAGTTTTAAACTATTATGAAATGTTAAAAACTACTTACCGCTCTCAAAAGAACGATTTTACAGTATTCTTAAACTATAGATCTTAAATATCTGTGGTTTAATTAATTAATATAATGTATTTAATTTTTTATAGATAATCTAACGATTGGGAATGCAATGTTAAAAATGAAGGAATATTAAATTAATCCATCCCGTGGACATACAACATTTCGGTTCCGACACTTTGGTCTTGTGTTTAAGTCGCAGCACTTCGATCCTGACATCTGGGTCCCAGTGCCATTTCAGTCCCACAAAGTGACATAATTTTACAGAAGACATTGTCTTTTTTTTTTTTTTTTTTTTTTTTTTTTTATCCAAAACCACGTGAATTTTACTACAGTGCGAATATAAGTACCCCATAATCACAAACACATATAACTCGAAACCTGTATCGACACCAACACAAATATCGTATGATAAACGTAACCGTTTTAGAAAAGGGGGGGGGTGCTCTATAGATTTTTTTATAGAAGCCCTCGCATATTTTGGTGTACCAAAATATAAGGTGCTGGCAAATTAAAACAATTATAACTTAAGCTGTAATTATCGTAGAACACTGATATTTTGTATGGTAAACGTAATCTTTAAAACGGGGAGGGGGACGTTGTTGGTGTTTTTAACAGAAGCCCCTAACTATTAGTATAGCGTAAATATAAGGGCCCGATAACTATACACACTTACATCTAGGATCCAAATTGTCGCAGAACATACAAATTTCATATGATAAAAGGAATCGTTTAAAAGGAGGAGGAAGGGCTTTTTTTTGGTCCTGTTTGCAATTAGTAATATTTTCTTGAAATTAATCTAGTGTTTATAGTTTAAAAAAAGTTTTATATTTAATATCGAAATTCATGGAATTTCTGTTTACGTTTTCGTGCATTCTTTTGATGGAAAAATAATTTTTCACTTGTTTGGGTAATATTGGAATATATATGTTCATTTATTTATTATTCTCTAATTGATTAAAATAGTTTAAAGTCATCCATCGGGTTCGTTATCAGATTTCCACCCAGCCCACGAAGATATATTTTATCAGCGCATTTTTTATTTTAAACTTCTTGCAATTACGAATATATTCAAGGTGATTCAGCATTTATGGTTGAAAAAAATAAAGTTTTATATTTAAAATTCAAATTCTTCGAATTTCTGCATGTATTTTTATGCGTTATTTTGACGAAAAATTAATTTTTGTATTTTTGAGTAATATTTTAATATTTTAGTTCTAATTAATCATTATTTTGTAATTACTTAAAAATACCGTAAAGCGTAGTTTTGCATTGGGTCGGGTAATCCGATTTCTACAGCGGAATTGAAGTGGGCTGGGGGAAAGCCACACATTCAAGGGATCGGCGAAACTGCAATTTTCCGTTTGTTGCTCACAGGCTATCAAAGCCTGAGAGTAAATGTGCCCGCAGGTTCTGTATGTACGTATGTATGTACGTATGTATGTACGCATGCATGTATGTATGTACCGTATGTACGTAAATGCAGGCAGGTAACGCAATAAATCTTGATAGAAATATCCGATTTGCTTCAAATTTTGTATATAATTGATAAGGCGCTGAAAGGCGATTTTGTATATAATTGATAAGATTCTGATAAGGCGCTTCCCTGATTAGTTTTGGGGGTTCATTGGTTAAGTATAAAGGGGGGAGACACGGGGGAGTAATCACCCCTTAATTTAGATAAATTGGTTTTTCATGCAGAATTATCGGATTTGTTTCAAATTTTGAAAGTAGGTTCATTCTGACAAGACACTTCCCTGATTAGTTTTGGGGGTTCATTGTTTAAGTATAAAGGGGGAAAACGGGGGGCTAACCCCCTTTTAATTTAGATAAATGGGATTTTTGTGCAAATTTATCCGATTTAACTTCAAATGTTGTACATACGTTCATTCTGATAAGACGCTTCATTAAATAGTTTTGGGGGTTCATTGTTTAAGTATAAAGAGGGGAACGGGAGGCTAAATCGCCCCCTTAATTTAGATAAATTGGTTTTTCATGCAGAATTATTCGATTTGCTTCAAATTTTGTATGTACGTTCATTGTGATAAGGCGCTTTCCTGATTAGTTTTGGGGATTCATTAGTTAAGTATAAAGGGGGGGGGACGGGGGCTAATCCTCCCTTAATTTAGATAAATGTGTTTTTCATGCAGAATTATCCAATTTGCTTCAAATTCTGTATATAGATTCATTGTTATAAGGCTCCTCTCTGTTTAGTTTTTGGGATTCATTGGTTAAGTATAAAGGGGGGGAGGGGAGCTAATTCCCCCCTTAATTTAGATAAATGGGTTTTTCATGAAGTTTTATCCAACTTGCTTAAAATTTTTATATAGTTTCATTCTGAGAAGGCGCTTCCCTGATTAGTTTTGGTCGTTCATTGATTAAATATAAAAGGAGGAACCCCCCCCTTAATTTAATAAATGGGTTTTTTCATGAAGAATTATCCAATTTGCTTCAAATTTTTATATAGTTTCATTGTGATAAGGCACTTCCCTGTTTAGTTTTGTGGGTTGATTTGTTAAGTATGAAGGGGGGAGGGGTGAACTGAGGCTAATCCTCCCCATAATTTATTGTCAATTTCTATATTTTTTGAGGGCATTATTCTTTGAAATAAGAGTGTAATATACATTTAATGTGAACAGCCTGTGAGATCAATGTCATTAACTGGGCACTTTTCCTTTTTTTAGCTAACATAGGCTATCAAAACCTGAGAGCTAATGTGCCCGCAGGTTCTGCATGTATGTGTGTACGTATGTATGTACTTAACGCGATAACTCTTGGTAGAAATATCCGATTTGCTTCAAATTTTGTATATAGGCTCATTGTGACAAGGCTCTTCCTAATTAATTTTGGGGGTTCAGTTATTAAGTATAAAGGGGGAATGGGGTTAATCCACCGTCTCTTAATTTAGATAAATGGGTTTTTCATGTAGAATTATCTGATTTGCTTCAAATTTTGCATATAGGTTCATTGTAAAAAGATGCTTCTTTAGTTAGTTTTGGGGTTCATTGGTTAAGTATAAAGAGCGGGGAACGGGGGCTAATCCCCCATTAATTTAGATAAATGTGTTTTTCATGCAGAATTATCCGTTTTGCTTCAAATTTTGTACATAGTAGTTTTATTGTGATAAGGCGCTTCCCTGCTTAGTTTTGGGGGTTCATTGGTTAAGTATAAAGAGGGTAACGGTGGCTAATCCCCCCCTTAATTTGATAAATGAGTTTTCCATGCAGAACTATCCAATTTATTTCAAATTTTGTATATAGTTCCATTGTGATAAGGCGCTTCCCTGATTAGTTTTGGGGGTTCATTGGTTAAGTATAAAGGGAGGAACGTAGGGGGGGCTAATCCCCCTCAATTTATTCTCGATTTCTTTATTTTCCGAGAGGTATTATTCTTTGAAATAAGAATATAAAATACAATTAGTGTGAAGAGCTTGTGAGCTCAATGCCATGAGTTTAACTGCGCACTTTTCCTTTTATTTTGTCATTTTCCGATTATTTAAATTTTGCTATATTTTATTACTAATTCTACAGGGTGCCAACCAGAAGTGCAAAATGTAGGTGCCAATGGACCGATTGCCGTCACTAAATTTTTAGTATTATTCGCCTAATAAAAAGAGAAAATTTAGGCGAAGTATACTAATAAAATTTAGGCGAAGAATACTAAGAAATTTAGTGGTGGTAATTGGCCCATTGGCACCCAGTTTTTACACCCCTGGTGTCAACGGTCACAAAAAGTTTATGAATTTTAAAAATAGGTTGCTTCGAAGCTCATACATTTAACCCTTCTCCACTATATGAATGTCAGCATTTATGTTAAACAAGATTTATTCTAATCTAAAACCTGAAAAGAAAAAAAACTGTGCCATATAGTTCATCCATCTTTTTTAGGGTTTCGTTCATCTCACGAAACCCTATTACTCCCGCTCCGTTGTCTGTCCGTCACAGAGCCTTTCTCAGAAGCTATATAACTTACAGGCATGACAATTTGTGTACTTATAGCTAAATGTCTACTATGAAGCTCAAAATAATAAAATCTGAAAAAATCGTATTACTTTAACCCTTAACCGGAAACGTACCGTCTGTGAGACGGTTGCGTCTACATATCTACCCTTTATGCAAAAATGAACGTGTCCTCAACCTTATCACGCCATCTAATCGTTACACTATTGGTCCTCTCCACCCCGACCCATTTGCAACACCTGCGCTTTTTTAGTTGTTGAAAGAAAAAATATTTTCTTTTGAACGCAGTCTGTCAGACGGCATGTTTCCGTTTATGTAATTTTTTTCTTTGGGATATCAAGATGGCGGGGCCGTCAATGCTAGTACGCTATGGTGATAAAGACTTTGAAGAGACTATTTTGCGATGGTTTGATGAAGTAGGAATTGACATAAGCGATGTTGAAAGTATTTCAGATGATGAATATATAAATTCTGAACACCAAAGTGATTCAACATCGTCAGAAAATTCTAATGAAAGCAAAAATGAAGAAATAAGAAATGATGAAACAGTAGCAGATGCAGATACGAAATATATATATGAAAAAATTCGGTACTGATGGTCTGTTTAAAAAGTTCGCTCCGCGTCAAGAACAAGAAAACACAATATTATAAAAGTGCCAGTTTTAAGAGGGAAAGCTAGTGATCTCGGAGAAAAGGCAGATCTATTCTCTCTCTGGCAGTTGTTATTTACAAATGATATGTTACTGCATATAGTGAAATGGACAAACCATAAAATAATTCAAATTCGAATGAAATATAATATTCTGGACAGTAATATGAAAGAAAGTAATATGGAGAGACGACTAGAAAATCCCCAGCTACCCCGGGAATTGCGCCTTATAATAGCTCGCATTCTGCAAAAACCTGTTGAAAATGTGCCCCAGGTAGATGATGACTTAATATTTTTCAAACGCAAAACATGTTTTTTGTGTCATAGAACCAACCATAGAATGACAAAATATCTGTGTGTACAGTGCCGGAAGCTTGTATGCATGCAATGCTCCAAACCTAAATGCAATGATTGCATAAAAAACGCTGAGATTTAGAACATGCTTCAATATTTACTATTAAATGTTTTGTCAATTTTACCGCATAATATTTTTTTTAATTCATATTCTACTAATATATATCAAAATATTTGCATTTATTTCATTATTTTGTCGCAAATGTAAATATTTGAATAATAGTGTGTAATTTTGAAATATTTCCTGTCTCCGAGATTCAAAACTTATTTCTATGCTGTTATATTAAAAATTTGTTCCTGTTATTTCATTACTACTAAAGAATAAACGTTTAAGTTCACTATTTGGTAAATTATTAAGAGTTGTTTCCTTTTTTTAAATTTTATAGCAATTTTTAAAATTTAGCTGTCTCACAGACGGTGCGTTTCTGTTTGTGTTCTGAATTTTCACGTTTCCGGTTAAGGGTTAATATAGAGAGATAAAAAAAAAAAATTAACAGCCTTTTTTTATTAAATTTAATCAGTTTTCGTTATAGCAGTTGTCAACAGTTAAAAATCCACACTAAAATTCTTTCTACTGTAATTAATTTTCTACTGAAAGATTTCCACGTGTAAATGAAAATGAAATAAAAAGTTTCACTAATTGTAAAAAATATCAATATGACGTCATATTGGTAATAAAATGGAAATTTTCAAAGATTTCTCAATAATACAAGGAGTATGAGTATGTGTATGTACAGAGAGCAGATTAATATCACGTCATTACAGAATTAAAAAGAAAATTAATCTGACGTCCTATTGGAAGTTTAACGGATTTTTCAAATGTTTGAGAATAATACAAAGCGAGTATCAATATGAGTAATATAAAATAGTAAATATATGAGTTTGACGAACGTATTGAATCATGATAAAAACCAGATTATGGAAATATTCGCATATTTTATCATTTTGAATGTGTACAACATGTTTAATTTTGAAATTATTATTATTTTTAAATGTCGCATTTAGTCCACAGGACAGATATTATTATGACAGAGTATAATAGCGGGCTTTGCCCGCTATCGGGCCTGTTCAGATATTTGAAAAAACGGAGTTTGTTATAAAGGGAGTTACATATGTTTTAATTATCGAGGGTGAAACATTTTTCTTAATTAATGCATTTATTTTTCTTTTAATGTTACGTGAACGACGTCACGGGTAACAGCTAGTAAAATATAAAATAACTAATCTTCCGTAATCTGTGGGCAAGGTTAGCTCCAAACATGGACGTTTGCTAGCAACAATATAATTTAAAATCAATGTAGATACTTTTAAAGAACTGTCATGAAAAGTCTCACTTTCTAAAATACGCAATTTGGCAGTAGGACCTGGATTACAGAGGATTACGCAATAGGTTTAAATATCTATTTTATATAATTGTTTTTATATATATATCACATTTAGTCCACATGACAGATATTATTATGACAGAGTGTAATAGCGGGCTTCGCCCGCTATCGGGCCGGTTTAGATATTCGAAAAAACTAGAAAAATAAACCAGTAAATTTTTACTTTATAAAAAACATGACTTTTTTTGTTGTTGTTGCTAAATAAAATTTATTTGCATTTATTAAAGAAAGGATAAAGTGTTTTGAAAGGAATATTAAACGAAACTCTTTGTGCGATCTTCGATCACACTTACCCACGTGTTTAGGGTTTCGTTCATCTCACGAAACCCTATTCTTCTCGGTTCTCTGTCTGTCCGTCAGAGTGTCCGTTATCAGAAACCGTATAAGTTAGAGACTTCAAATTGTCTGTACCTACAGCTGAATACTTACTGTCACACTGATAATCATAAAACTTTGAAAATATCTTCATTAACACAATATATTAATTAAAACCCTAAAAACCCCCTCATTAATGAAAAAAAATCAACTAAAGCGTTGAATTTAATCAAACCGCAATCTGAAACTCCAGAAGAGGGGAAAGGGTTGCCATGGTCATTGCACTTCAATGGCGATAACAGATTGAACGTTTTCAAACACACCTCTATCTCACATAAACTATTCCACCTGGGAACGTGAAATTTCTGACACACACACACACACAAAATTAGCTTTCAGAATTTCTAAAAATATTTTAATTACGCCCATTAGAAGTGTAAATAACAATTCAAAATCGATTTGAATAAATTCGCTTAATTTCCTTCCATTGGAAAACCACAGACGAACAATCCGACACCTGTTCACGCAGATCAAAGATGGCGGACTATGCATTTTTCAGGCTCTATAGATTTTTTTTTATTATTGCATTTATCGAATTGAAATTAATACATCTATACATATTTTTTTTTTTACTGCGAAGACAGAAATCTATTATTTATAAAGTTGGCGTGATTAGAACGGAAATTACGAATTAATTTTTTGTTAATGAATTTAATTTTTATCAGAATCAAAAGAAAATTTGCAGCTGGTTGTGAAGTTGGAAGACTTATGCCATTTATGAGCGAGACATCCCGGCCCTTCACTTTTCGTCTCAACTGTTGAAGGGAGGGAAAAAAACGCTGATTTTTTTAATATTGCATTTACCAATTTGAAAATATTGTATATATATGCATATATTTTTTCGGTGAATCCCGAAATCTAATTTTTATAAAGATTACAGTATTAGAACCGAAATTATATTTTATCATAAAATGCTGATTTTTTTTTTTATAAAACAAAGAAATATAATGCTAATAGACAATGCTGTAAATAATAATGCGAAAATGTATTTTTATGTATACTTTTCAAAAAATATATCGCATTTAGTCCAAATGACAGATATCATTCGCCCGCTGTCGGACCTGTTCATATATTCAAAAAAACGAAAAAATAGACTGGTAAATTTTTACTTAATAATAAAAGATGACTTTTTTTGGAAAAAGAAATTTATTTGAATTTATTAATTAAATGATAAAGTATTTTGAAAGGAATATTAAGCGAAACACTTTGTGCGATCTTCGATCACATTTATCCACTTGTTTTTCCTATCTTTTTTTTTTTTTTTTTTTTTTTTTCGTTTGTTTCACACAACTTCTTTTTTCATCTTCGCAAATGACTGGTTAAATTCAACATTCAATTCATTGAATCTGCTTCTGTTTTACCTCAATAGCTTTTCATACTGTGTCAGTAAAAACAGTTTGTATGTTGTTAGCACTGGGGTGTAATTTAAGAGGGCTGGTGGAGAGCACCCCGTAATTAACTTAGATTGTAGCAGCCTTCAGAAATCAGACAACATGAGATAGTTTTCTTGTATATCATTTTTTAAAGAATGAATTTATGAAATTGATTAATTTCGTTCATTAAGTTTAAAATACAAACAACGAAGTGTGTTTGGGCAATCCAATTTTTTTAATGCGCAAAATATATACGTTTTCAAAATTACTTGGAAAATTAAAAAAATAGTAAACTATATAAAGCAGGGAAAGGGTTGATTTAAGACCTAATTTCGTCACTATAAATTAAAAAATAGGTTCCATATCCATAAGGTAACATCAGTGTTAAATCGATTCATCACTAGATCGCGATGTTAGATTGATGATAAATTTTGACATCGTTCTATCCTAATTATAAATATAATATGCTGACAACTTAAAACACTTATAACTTGAATTGTAATTATAGTAGAACACAAATATTTTGCAGAGTAAACGTAATCTTTATAAAGAAGAACATTGTCGGTTCTTTTGACTAAAATCTGCTAAATTTTAGCATAGCACAAATATAAGGACTGCGTAACCTCAAGCACTGATAAACTGTCGTAGACAACACTAATTTTTTTAGGTAAACTCAATCGTTTACCTTATTAAAATCAGGCTTTGTGTGCCATAATTGTTTGGCCCTTTTTAGGTGCGTTCGTAATTATATAAATATGTAGTACCTATATAATCGTCGTCTGGTCGAGTGATGAGCGATTCTGAAATAATCGAGAATCGATAAACATCGATGTCGTATAAAGCAACATCGATAAAAAAATAATCTTTTCTCAAATTCTAGTATCGATGTTCTAGAATCGATTCTCATACAGATACTGCAAAAAGAGTAAAATTGATCAATCAATTGGCAGAAAATTTGATCGAGAATCTTTATAACTGGGGATTTGACAGTAGATCGATATTTCTGGCGCTCATTTCATTTTTCTAACAGTATCTAGTCTTATCTTAAAATGAGTCTATGAAATTTTAGGCTATTTAGAAAAGGACTAGCTGTTTGTCCAAATATAGTGTTGTACCCGACCAGAACCTGAAAAATCCAAATGGAATCAACCCGACAGAAAAATTCTATCAAACTATAATCCGATCCAAAAAGGAGAAAATAATTTTAGTCGACACGGCAGCCGTATCGGAGATCCGAACCTGAAAATTGAAGTTAACCCGAAACCCGAACCAAACCCAACAAAGAATTCCATTGAACCGTAATCCGATCCGAAGATGACAAAAAAATTTCCGTAGAAATGCAACCCGACACCAAACTTGAAATTTCAGTTAATCCGAAACCCAACCCGAATCAGACAAAATAAAATCTATCGGTCCGTAACACGATCCAAACCCGACAAAATAAATTCTGTCACCACGCAACCCGATCCGAACCTGAAAGCCAAAGAAAAAATTTCATCGAACCGTAAACTAAACCGCACCCGAATAAATAAATTCCTTCATCTCGCAACCCGAAGAATAAGTTATCTAAGTTATATACACTATATTCGCAATGATGACCGGCCACTTGCGATTTTAGACGAATGAATAGAATGCGAGACACTTCATTCTTATTATGTCAACTTTTATAAGCTAGTATATTTGGATACAACCCCTCATCTTTTTGCTTCCTTTTGAGAACAGCGAAATTCGAGCTTATTCTATCGACGATTACTATGAGAATTTTCAAGCTATGTTTTTGAGACTTTCACAAAAGTTGGTCTATACATTTAGCTAATATATTATGCACAGTATATTTTGATTGAATTCGCGCATCCGCAGAGAAACAATATTTAGTAAACCTTCTCATTTTTCATATAATTTTTATTATTTTTTAATTCTGATTGCAGGGTATTATGTACAATTTCTTTTGTCATATTTTCTGAAAATAACTTGTTTTTATATTAAAAACTCTGCAAATTATAAGCAAAAAACTTGGTAAAATTTGGGACTGTTTTTATAAAAACCTGAATTTCTCTTGGAGTATACATGCTATCTTCATAAAAGTGAACCCAAATTATTACAATAAGCCACTTAATCATAATCTACAGTTTGAATGCTTTTGCAATATTAGTTTTTACAGGGTTATCCAAAATATATTCGTTTTTCTTCAATTTGTTGACGACCCCTTATGGGGTTTCGGGAAAAAACATTCGCGGAAATATATGACGTTTATCATGTTGTTTACACTCCTGAAGTTAGAGGATAATTCCTCATGTATCTTTCCAGATATTTAACAAAACGTCTAAAATCGCAAGTGACCGGTCATCATTGCAAATATAGTGTATTATCTATATTTTATGTAAGTTACTTTGAAAATTAAAAACTACTTATACTATACAATACAAGTGGAGGGGGTGGTTTAAGATGTATATATATATATAACAAACAAAAAAAAAAAAAAAAAAAAAAAAAGGTTTTCATATTTTAAAGGTAACATCGGATTTCAATCACCTTATCTCTAAATCGCGATATTACATAAATAATAAACCGATTTAAGAAATTTCTATCGAGTGCAAACCTAAATAAAGTGCTGAAAACTTCAATCATTTATAATTCGAGCTGTGTTCGTCCTGGAACACTCATATTTTATATGGTAAACGTAATATTTATTAAAGGCGGGGCAATGTCCGTTTTTTAATAGGAACCCCTAAATTTTAATATAGCGCGAATATGATGCCATGATAACCACAATCACTTAGATCTTGCTACAAATTTCGTATGGTAAACGTAAACATTTTAAGGGAGTTGGTTCTACGGATATTTTTATAGATAAAATACCGCTGCAACATATACAGCCCAAATTATAACTGATTAATGTTCATGGCACCTTGTACTTATGATATATTAAAATTTGAGGGGTTTGATAAGAAATCGATAAATCCTCTCTAAATGATTGCGTTTAACGTAAGAAATTTTTGTGGGCAGCTTTAATTTGTATCCGAGTTAAATGTGTTTGTGATTATCGGGCTCTTACATTCATGATATACTACAATTTAGGAGGCTCCGATTAAAAAAAAAAGAGAATGTCTAATATAAAGTTATGTCACGTTGCTCAAACACACACATTTTTTGCGCGGTGTGACAATTTAATCATGAGTTATAATTTAATTTTTTCAGCCTCTTATATTCAGCTTTTTATAAAAATTGGGTGATGATAAAAAAAACGGTAATGGATCCTGATAATGTATACTCATGATATTGAACCGTACAACTTTTGGTGGGCTTATGGTGATTACAGTCTGAGTTACAGGGACAAACCGAAATGGCATGACCCCTCATGAGCAAGCCCTTTATAAATTTTACGTGCTACGGCAATTAAAACAAGAGTTATATGTATTTTAAGTTGTAAAGATTTTTTGGTATACACAAAAATATGGGAAGCTTAAAAAAAATCGACAGATCCCCCCTACCCCACAACCTGTAAAACAATTACTGTTACCATACGAAATTTGTGATTGAACCTTGCGACAATTTAGACTCCAGTTATAAGTTCTTTTTGTTATCGAGCCCTTATTTTTGTTAAACTATCTTTAGTATAGCACGAGTATAGTACAAAATAATTTAGGCATGTGTTCATCTATTGTTAGAAATTGCTGAATGTGAATTTTCAACCTATTATGCATTTTCTCACTAAACTAAATTTTAGCGTACAATGTAGGATACATGCAAATCTACATTATACATACCAAATACAGTGTTACACAACATAATTGGAGTATTTTTCCCGGGTATGGTTGGATAATTCCTGAAATCTGGTTTTACATGTGTAATTAGAGTTGCAAAATTTCGGTTTATTCACAGGTTTATTTCCAATAGACCCGGTTTATTCCCAGGTTTATTCCCAAAAGGCTTGGTTTATTCCCCAAAAAACAAGTTTATTCCTGAAAAACTCGGTTTATTCCCAGGTTTAAACCGTGTTTTTTTCTAGCCTTTGCAACTCTATGTGTAATGCGTTTGCTAAGATGTTTACTTTGGTGTTTTATTTACCTTATTAAACAGCGAAGTTTTGTTAAAATATTCTAGTGCTGGAAAGTGTTTAGCAGCATGATTGACGCAAAGAAGAAAGTATTCGATTCGTAAAAAAACTCCAATTCCGTTTTTGAAGGATTTATGCGTTTTAGAATATCACGATTTGACTGCTTTTACAAAATGTCTGTCTGTGTGTCTGTATTTGACAAAAATGCTCTGGGAATTCTATCTTAAGAACTAAAGCACGAAACTTACTAAAATTTGAGATTCTGTTAGACCTTGATATAAGTTAACGCTGATTAGTTGTTGGTGTAAATCGTCCAACAGGTGGCACTGTTATACCTTATTTTTTATGATTTCCGAGATAGCTATATATCTCAAGAACTATTGCACGGATTTTCATCATACTTCAGGTTCAGTTATACCTTGATATAAATTGGTGCTGATCAGTTTTAGCCTAAATTGCGTGACAGGTGGCACTGTTATGCTTAAATTTTCATGTTTTCCGCGACAGCTATATCTCAAGAACTAGTTCACGGATTTTCAACATACTCCAGATTCAGTTAGACCTCTATAAATTGGTGTTCATTAATTTTTGTATTAATCGCTCAACAGGTGGCACTGTTATGCCCTATTTTGCATGATTTCCGCAATAGCTCTATCTCAAGAACTAATACACGGATTTTCATCAAACATCAGATTCAGTTATACGTAGACGTTGACATAAGTTGCTGCTGATTAAGGTTTGGTGTAAATCGCCCAACAGGTGGCGCTTCTATATAGCGCACTTTTCAAATTTTCTGCCATAGATATATCTTAAAGAATTAATTCACGGAATTTCGAAAATTTCATATTCTGTTACCCAGCTAGAAAATATTTGCACTTTTTATGCAAAAAAGTATCAATAGTACACAATTTGTGCAAAAAAAGTGAAAATTTTTGAATATTTCAAAAGTGTACACTTTGTGTGCAAATTATATGCACTTTTTATACATACAAAAAAATGCATCTTTTTTGTTTTCAGAAAGTGTGCACATTTTTTGCATAAAATAACTGCATACTCCGTGTTCGCAAAAAGTGTGCATTTTTTATGCACAAAAGTCTTTATTTTTTATGGATGTAAAACTTTGTATATTCCAAGTTTTGATTATTCTATGCATGTGTTACCAATTCAAAATCTGTAATTTTTTTCAAATGTGCACGTTTTTCCTATTACAACACAATATTCCCTAAAAAGTGCATTTCTACGTCACAGATTGTGCCCTCTTCCACCAATATTTTCGCCTCACCCTTTGAGGGATGTGAAGGAGAGGGGGGAGAGTGTAAAAAATATTTCACACTTTCTGTTGCTCTATGACCTGAAATTTGACTGTAATAATATAAGATTACATTTTTTCTCAACATTTTTTAATAATAATTACTAACCAAATGTACAGGTTCTTAAAATTTGCAAATAAATGTTTAAAATGCAAAACAAAATGCAAGATAAATGTTTAATATTCATAGTTCACGTCAAACATCATCGGCGCAACCAGGGGGAGGGAGGTTGTAACCCTCCCCCCCCCGGGACGTATGTTGAGTTTGGAAGAATTGGACGTATATACATATGTTCATATTTTATAGATATTATGAAGAAAAATATAGCTTTAAGACACATATTTTACTGTAAATTATTTTTTTAAAAAATTGATAAAATTATTTTTTTTTTTTGAAAATTACAAACTTAACGGTGGAGTACCTCAAAATTTTCATCTCCGTAAATATTCAAAAATTAAAAAAAAAAAAAAAAAAATATTTAATTTGAAATTTTACAATTTTACCCCTGTCGAATGAACAAGTAAAATATTCTATATCTCCCAGAGACAGTCAAAATGATCTAATTATAAAAAGCATATATATTTATTATAATTTTGAAATGCGATAATTAGTCGCCTTTGAAGACGATTAACCACTGCTAATTTTTTGAACGGTCGGTGACTGCCTTGATGACAGGCACGATGATAAATAGAGGTGCCGAGGATATATTTAGTCTGCGTCTGCGCGGTATGGCGCGATGCCTGTCCTTTCCCTCTGTTGTCGTTTGTATAATTAAGTTGATGGCCGCGTAAACAATTTTTTTTATAAATAAGAAGTTATGAAGACTTATCTTTTTCACCGACTGATGATTTTTGTTTAGCAGAAAATAGGCAAGTTATTCAATTTTATGTTGTAAGTTTCTATAATAAATATCGTACGTATTGTAAATGAATATTGATTTGTATAAAACCACCCTAATTGTAGTTATAACGATAGGCTTACTCGGCTATTGAGAAAAAAAAACAAGTAGTTTGTTTCCTCTTGCCATTTCAATTCAGCTAATTTTTATGTATAAAAAATACTTTTATAAAAAAGATAATCGTTACTTTTAAATATTTTTAGCCGTCAGTTACATAAATATGTAGCGTACTAAAAAAATACTTAAATTTAACGTCCTTAGCTGCTTATATATAGCGGTCTCGGAGACCACTTCTTTTTTCAATTTTGACAGTAACTTTTTATTTTCAGTTTTAACTATAGCAGGGTTCATAAAGACTATTTAGACTACTTAGAAACTCCTTAGAAATTAAAAAGTTTGCAAGGAGTAGGGGAGACTGGTACACACTGGACCTATGGGCACAGTAGACCACCCTCTAATATTTTATTATTTTTTTTTCAGCTTCTCTTCTATCCTAATAGACAACAGCACTGCACTGATTATTTATAGCCTTTAGAAAATATGTTTAGCTCAGATGGAACTATTTTATCCTGATTGGTTGTTTTGAGCTTCTAAAAGTAAAATTTTTCATCATCATATTTTCATATTTTTAGCAATTAAAGGTTGTAGATAAATAAGATAAAACACATTTTTTGCTAAGCTTTTTAACTTTAAAGTTGATATGTTTAAAAGAAAGCTATAAACAATATTAATATGATTATTTATTGAACTTCAACATGGGGCACAGTGGACCACCCACTCCTGGGGCACAGTGGTCCACAATCCACTCTGCTCCAGTAATGCAGAATGTTCAAAATATTTAATAATTGCTTATTTTCTATAAAGAATTATTGTTTTAAAGTAGTTATTTAACTGTAAAATAAAGTAAACAAAGAAAAATAACAATTTATTTAACATAATAAGAAATATTTTGTTTTGTATTTACTGCCTTTGATAAATATATATAACTAAGTCTAATTGGTGATGATTCTGTTAAAGTAAGATTCATGAGACACAAATTGAATAGATATCAGTTTATTTTTCCCGAAACTGTAGATGAATCGTTGTTGATGTCAATGATTTCATAATGTTGCTCTCAGACCCAAAAGTATTTCAGGAAAATTCCTGGATCAATCTTACTCATAAGTATTTTGAAATTTCATTTGCAAATTTTAATATGCGCTGATTTTTTTGTACTTAAGTAATGCCTTCAACTAAATTGCAATTGTTCCTGTATTAATCTGTTATTATTTTCAAAATATAATTAATTTTTTGTTTCAAAATGTTACTTGTAAATTTATTTTACTATGTTATTTTGCGGGTAAAGGGGAAATAAAGAAGAATTAGATTAATGAAAAATAGATTTATATTGCATTTCAGATAATACCTAATAGCTGTCCACTGTGACCCAGTGGGTGGACCAGTGTTCCCCATTTATGGGGCACACTGTCCACTTTTTGGATGCCCATAAATTTTATTTGTTTTTAAATGTATTGGAAACTATGTTCTGAGAAAATTATGATGAATGCATAAAGGTTTAAGGAATATTCAAAAATATTTTCATGCAGATCGGCTTGTCCGTTAAAGAGAAAAAAAAATTAACTGAAAAAGTGGTCCACTGTGTACCAGTCTCCCCTACTTAGAACTCCTTAAATAAACAAAACAAAATACTTCTTAAATTATAACAAAATATAATTTAGTGTTGAATAATGATTAAAGGAAGTAAAATAAAAGTCTTCTCATGTTTATAAAAGTAAAGTTCAAGTAATTACTGCCATTCTAAAAAAATAAATTGTATATTTTTTTTTGTTTGGTTTGGTTTGGTTTGTACATACTGCATGTTTTTTCCATTCAAAATTTACTTTTAAAACCTAGGTGCATGTGATATATGATGAGAATTTGAGATTTACTGTCCTGTATATATATATATGTATGGCCATTGGTCACTTCATAAAATAGTTCCCTGGCACTTTTGTATTCAAATTTACGAAACCAATAAGCAATGCATTATGAATACTTTATAAAATTTTAGCACTAGTTATTAGATTTCCTTTGAATAAAATACATTTTCTCCCTAAATGAGATATTAAAAATTAGGGTGGGTGTGCAAGTTGTACGACGCATGGCATGCATGAAAAAATATGCTAAGTTCTTTAAAATTCTTGTTCTCCTTAGAATTTTCCTTGACTTCTTCGATTCTTTTCTCCAGTCTGTATGAACCCTGCTATAGTTACTCGTAAAATTTTGTTTTGTTTGAAGCCTTAGTATTATTGCTAAAGACTTCTGAATAGGTAAATTTTAATTATAATAGTCATGTACATAAAGTTTGTAACAGATGCAGTATCCTATGCGTTAATCAAGCCTTTTATTCATCTTTCAATCAAGCGGTCTCTGAAACCACTCACAGTATAGTATGCGACTCTTTTTGTAACAGGAGTTAAGGGTTAAACTGCATAAAGTAACACATATATAATAACAAAAACAAGTTAAAACGAATATTTGTACGTATATCCTTTTATATCAAAATGCAATTTCCTTTCTTTAAAAGTAAAATTCAATAAATGTTCTTTTATTTTTAAAAGAATTGAATTTGAAAATTGAATTTTCTAGTTTGTAGCCAGAAATTGGTAGACTTTTTTTTAACTTAGTGGCCATTTTTCGCAATCGTAATTCTTGTTATGTTAAATTAAAATACATTATTTAGATTATAATTAACAGAGCATTCTCTGAACTATTTCAAAAGTGCAATCAATTTACAAAAACTCATTTTTTATTTCATTAACATACAAAAACAATTCAAAATAAATGAAAAAAAATATTTAAAAAATACAAAAATATGCTTTGGTTTTGTTTGTCAAAATTGGGGGGGGGGGGGGAACTCTGCTGAATGAACGCTCGTTCGAGGCCAAAACTAACTTCACAGGAAGTAAACATGGTTTTTGATGCCCCTCCCCCTCCTTCTTCCCAAAATAAATTTAAGTTTCTAATAGCCACCTTATTTTAAAATTAAAAATACATAATCATAAAATACATAATATTGAACTATGTAATCAGCTTTGTCAAATATTTATTCGATGAAACCTCTGAAACTGGAATCTAAAGGAATAGGAAAAAATACCGCTCTATATGGATTTCCTTCGTAGGATGTATAATTGTTGAAACATATGTTGTAGGATATGTTTGTAATCTGTAATTCTTAAAATGTAATCTGGAAAATTTTAAAAGCTTATAAAATAAATTTATATTACTATTAACATGTTAAGTTAAAGCATTACACACAATGTAATCAAGTCAAGTTAGTTTAATTTTTTTTAAAATGTTAGCATCAGAAGCTTGAAATTTTAGCCCCCTCTGAAACAATTTTAAAGGCCCTAAGTGAAATCAATTATAAGCCAATATTTAATGGATTGTTATTGATTTTTTTGAATTACATCTCTTCCAGAGTGTGAAAATTGCGGATTTATATCAAATAGCTGATAGATGAGAAAAAAGAAAGCCGAACTAAAAATGTGGTTGAATACAGTCAGTCCATCACATGTAAGTATGATTTTATAATTTAATAAAGCTTTACATTATAAATATTTTATTAAGGGTGCACATACCCTTTAAACAGATGAAAAATTTGATTTCGGAGACAAATATTTTAAGTGGCCCCATGAACTCATTTTTACACTAAATACCTCAGTTTTTTTTAATACTGTAATACTTTCTCCATGCAATATAATATATAATTTGCATTAAACACTGTATAATTAATTAATAATAATTATTCCTTAATGTCTGTTTTTTTTAATTAATGAAAAAGTATATAGCTTGCGCGCATGATTTTAAAAGATCTATACACTCTAGAGCTTTGAAACTTTTAATATAAGTTTAAAAACATTACAAAAATAAAATGAACTAAAATCTAATGAATAAACAAAAAATTTCTATTTTTTTTTTTTTTTTTATTTAAAAAAAAAAAAAAGAAATTTTTTATCATTTTTGTCACTCGAATGCCCATACATTCAATAATTTTTGTTAAATTTCTTAGATTTTAGTTCAATTTGAAGAAAATGATCTAGTAAAGATATATATAAAGTTTCGAATCATTACCTTTGATACATTTCGAGTTATCATGCGCGCAAGTAAAAAAATATCGATTTTGAGGAAAATCAATTTAAACATAAATGTTGCATTAAAAATTCTTAAATAACACGTACAATGCAGCTATTGTTATTTAAAATTTCTATATTGTTGTAGGATAAACATGTGCAGGAATTAAGATGATTACATACGCATAAAATTTATTATGAGCTCCAAAACGTGAAATTATTAGTCGGTATATAACATGAGAAAATTCAAATTAAATATTAATGTTACATTAAAAACATTTTTAAGGTATAAAAAACTGAAATATTGTTTTTTAAAGTTGATATATTTCTATAAAATACATATTTGTAAGAATTAGATTTATTACCTATGTTTAAAATTTAATATCACCTTCAAATGTTGAAAAATTTTCACGAAACTCGAGAACGGCACGACATTTGAGATTGCTACTTAAATTTTACTTTTGTATTTAAAAACATTTTCAAGGTATAAACAACTCAAATACTCTTATTTAATGTTGATATATTCCTATAAAATACATATTTGTAACAATTAGATTTATTACCAAGGTTTAAAATTTAATATCACGTTCAAATGTTAAAAACATTTCACAAAACTCGAGAACGGCACAACATTTGAGATTGCGATTTAAATCTTACTTTTGTACTTAAAGTACTGCAAGATATATATTATTTTAAAACAAATTATAATTTCTGTTCATATTAAAATTAATATAGCAAAATAATAAAGTACAACCTTTTACTTCAAAATTAACTGCTCCAAATATGAAGATATTTTTCAATTAATGCAAAAGTATACAACTTGCGCGCATGATTTAAAAATATCTATACACTCTACAACTTTGAAACTGTTAATATAAGTTTAAAAACATTACAAAAATAAAATGAACTATAATCTAATAAATAAACAAAAAATTTCTAAAGTTTTTTGATTAAAAAAAAAATGAAAATTTTGATCATTTTTGTCACTTGAATGCCCATACATTCAATAATTTTTGTTAAATTTCTTAGATTTTAGTTCAATTTGAAGAAAATGATCTAGTAAAGATATATATAAAGTTTCGAATCATTACCTTTGATACATTTGGAGTTATGCGCGTAAGTAGAAAAATAACGATTTTGAGGAAAATTAATTTAAACATAAATGCTGTATTAAAATTTCTGTATATCACCACTGTGTATATACAGCTATTGCTATTTAAAATTTCTATATTGTTGTAGGATAAACATATGAAATAATTAAGATCATTACACATGTATAAAATTTATTATAAGCTCCAAAACGTGAAATTATTAGTCGGTATATAACATGAGAAAATTCAAATTAAATATTAATGTTATATTAAAAACTCATTTACAATTTAAATTAGTATAAATAATCTTGAAAAGTCTAATATTAGGGGAAAAAAAGGTGAAAATATTTTGGTACTTTTCGGTTAGCCAGTCGCCAGTGATATATGTACATATATAAATATGTATGTATGTACATACATATATGTGTATATACATAGATGTATGTATACATATCATATATGTGTATATATAAATGTGTGTGTATCATATATGTGTATATATATACATGTATATGTATCACTGGCGCCCGGCTAACTGAAAAGTGCCAATATTTTTAATGTAATCGTTAAAGTTATCGTTTTTCTTTTTTGTCGTTTTTTTTTTTTTTTTTTTTCTTTTTGTAAATGAACTATTCATATTGGTAATATAATCTTATACAAGTATTAAAATTACTATAGGATATAAATGATCACTGGTAACTTATTTAAAATTTAAATTATCTTGGAAAGTTGAATATGTTACAATTTGTTGTTTACCTTACTTACTTAATTTTTAAAATCTACCTGCAGAATACATTTCACCTTCAATATTTTTTAGCGATTCGACTTTTGCTGTTTTAGAACGTTATCTCAATTTCCTTTGCTCTTTTGTTTGCATACTTGCTTTTCTCTCTGAAGAAGCTATACGTTTATTATCTATGCTTTCAAATCCATGAATCGAAAAATTGCTACGAAGTAATTGCAATGAATCCATTATGTCATGCCGTCCTTGAAAATCTTCATTAAACAATATTGTAGCTTCGTTTGTTGCAATATGTACAATTGTTTTCCCCGATCCTGTAGTTTTGGGGCAAAATTTCCAAATCATGGCATTCAAGCTTTCATTTGGGTTTTGTGTTCGCCCTCCCAAACAACGTTTTAAAAGTGACGGCTGTGACAGATCATTAAACACTGGTTTGGTTGCTTCCATTACCACAGAAGGGATAGGTGATTTATGATTGTATGAAATGCCTTCTAAACGTGATTTATTGTACTTACACCAGGTGTAGACATTTTTTGGGAAAAAATAATGAATTAGATTATCATTTGATGATATTTTGTGATAAAATATCGCCCAAATTGCTTTACGCATTTCAATCAAAGAATCTTTATGTTCTCTGATGGCATTGCCATAGTAGCTTGTTATTTCATCAATAAGGTTATCAGTTAATCGCCCTTTACCACCCAGTGTTTTTCCATCACTCAATTTTTTTCTTTTCTTGCTTCAGCTTTCTTAGACGGGTCCCCATACGCTTCTGAACGTGTCCAACACATTCGACTTTTTTCGATAGTTACATTCCCATAAGGTTTTGCATTACACACTGAAGGAAATGTTTTTGTGTCACCGTCCCCGATGTGTTTCAAATATTTTACACCACGTGTTTCTTCGGATCTTAAAAATATTCTGACCATACCGTCAACTTCCATCTTTCCTGCAGAACCAAAATGGTTTCGATTACATTCGTGTTCTTCAGAATATTCACACTCTTTACAATACGAGGACATCACCTCAGTGTCAAATACTTTCCCACTTTAGGCTCCAATTATCGTACACACACCTGTAAGTGATGTATGACCACGAGTCTTCCATGTACCATCACCACTTACAGTAACGGACAAAGAAGAATTTGACAATATAGCTTCAGTCTGGGCTGCTTTCTTCATCGACATTTCTGCAGTTTCTGATGTCACTTTCAATATTTTATTTACAATGACAAAGTATGATTTTTGAGCAATAGGTGGTAGGAGATCCATGTCACAGTAAAGAGTCTCCATTCCTGCTCTGCCTTGTCCAATCATTCTCATAGAATATGTAAACCTTCTATTGATTTCAGGAATATTTTTGTTACTGCCTAACATTGTGCAATTTCTGAAAGTTTTTACAGAACACTTACATGCCATTTCAAATTTAGATGACAGTCCAAACAGTGACGACTCACTTAGCATAATATTACCCTTACAGAATTTACAAGATAAGTTTTGTTGTATAAAATTAATCAATAAATTTATATCAAACAATCTGTATCCTTCAAAATTAGGTGTTCTAAAAACACTTTGTTGTGCAGGAGGTAAAACATCCAACTTTAATTTTTTGCTTGATGCACTAATGTGTTGATGAGTTTTCACATTAGTAAAATGATTGCCAGAAAACTTTCGTTTTTTAGGACGAGTCCCAGACTCTCGCTTCACATTCTCGGACACAATAATGAACGAAAATAAACTAGTAAAATAAATTAATAATATAAAACTAGTAAAATACACTCTGAACAAAAAGCTTACTCTCAAATGAAACGGAATCGAATTATAACGCTGAAAAGCACATGTAAAAAAAACTTTAAACTGCAGATATTACGAAAGCCGGGAGTAGAGATGTTTCCGTCCTTCTGTTTCTCCAAAAGAATTAATAATTCATGGAGTTTGCGATAAGAGGAGAAGCAAAATCTGCAGCTTTTAAAACGTAAACAAACACACCGCCATGATGACAGAATCAGCTGACTCAAGTGGATCTTTAATTCGCGTGAAACGGACCAAAGCTGATTTACATTTTTTACTATAACGAGAGTAATTTTACGAATATTTTAATGCAAATATTTTAATGCAATGTTTGTGGCAAATTGTTCAGAAGAAAATTAGCTATCAAATGAATTAAAAAACAAAAAATCGATTTTTTCAAAATTTTAAAGGATATGTGTCCCCTTAAAGCGTCCAATTTAATTATGCTGTTTAGAAATTTGGGTACTTTCTTGTTACATCGACCCTAACAATTACAATTATACCAAGGTTGCAGTTATGATTTTGCGAAGATCATCGCAAATCTTATGTATGCATCAAATACAGTATGCTCTCTTATATGCTCAGATACAGTATGCATTTTTAATAGTATAGATACTAAATTTCAAGTTTGAGATTTGGGAAATTGTTTATAAGAACAACATTTGCCAGTTTGGCCGTATATTACGCATGAAAATAAGTGAATCAATTTTAACTATTATTTTTTCCTGTAGAAAAACAAACTACTTAATAAAATCTAATATTGAATTTTTATATTTATGTAATGTCTGTAAAGTAGTTCAGTTTGCATATTTCTGCATGATTTAATTTTTTTTCCTTTTTTTTTTACACAGGAAACAAACGGGATACAGCTTGAAATTGATTTGGTAAAAGAAAATCATCCAAAGATACAGAAGCGCAATCTAAGTAAAATATCTATTTGAACATTGTAAAACTGACTGTAACTCAACAATGAAAATGCTGTATATTTATTACAGAAAATACAAGAAAATTTCAAGTATATTTATTTTATAACATATAACAAGTATCATTACAAGTCCCGAACATTTACTGGTGGATACATTACATTACCGGAACAAGTACCATTAGTTTATTATTTATGTTGTGATTTCAAATAAACGCAGCGGCTGTACCGCAATGGTCATTTTTTTTGTGTGTGTGCCGTGTTTTCTTTCGCTTTTTCCCAACAGCAGCTAGATTTCAGCGGTCGTCCATCAAAGCCCTCTGCGGTCAGAAGAATTATTGTATCCGGTTGCAACGGTTAAAATTTGCAATGACTGCATTGGAAGTGAAATGATGAGAAAAAGCTGATTGCACTTGTGTTGTAAATAAAAAAAAATAAGTAACGTTGATTTTTTAATACCTTTTTCTAAGTGCAAATAGGGCCTACCGTAGCTGAGTGGTCAAGGCATCGCACCACTAATCGCTTGCGAGTGTCGGTCTGAGCGGGTTCGAATCCGGGTTCGAATCCCGGGGGCTCCGTTGCACACTCTTTGTGGAGCTTCCGGGTGTATTTCTGTGTGTTGTAAATTTCCTTCTGTGTGCTATCTCGTCCCTGTATACATTGACCATGATTTATAAGCGGGCGCTTGATGCCAAGCACACAGGTCAGATGTATGTTAATCAAATGTCAAATGTTTAGTACAGATACATTAGTTAAAACATTTTCAACCAACAACTAGAATTTAGTGCAGCTCTTTTCAAGTAAGTGTAATAATTTTCTCTTATTGGGTTTTAACAATATTGAACATTTTTTTTTTTTTTTTTTACTGTATGCAATGTTATTTCTAATTATAAAATTTACATATTTAAATTTAAGCTTATTTTCTTTTTCCCCATGTTGGCGAACTTGTACCATGTCTGATAAAGTTATTATTTATAATCCTATTTATAATTATGCATCTTTCCAAAAGTGGGTTTATTACTATGGTGATAATAACTGTAAATTTCACAGTAAGCTGAATCTTGATATAAATATATGCTTAAAATGTTCGATATGCAAAAAGCTATTTTAAAAAATGCACAAAATCTGAGGTGCCAAATACGCTCAGATTTTGTGCACTTTTTATTTTACACATTTTTTTCATACCAAAAAATCCCTAAATTGTGCATTTTTATGCGTAATCAGAGGCTCTGGTTGGTTGGTTGGTTGGTTGTATGGAGTTTAATGAAACAAGGTCCCATAGGGGACAAGCATCAGAGGCTCTGATTATGCATAAAAAATGCACAATTTAGGGATTATTTGGTATGCAAAAAATGTGTAAAATAAAAAGTGCACAAAATCTGAGCGTATTTGGCACTTCACATTGTATATAAAAAGTGCACAATTTAGGGATTATTTGGTATGCAGAAAAAGTGCACAAAATCTAAGCGCATTTGGCACCTCTGATTGTGTATAAAAGTGCAACATTTAGGGATTATTTGGTATGCAGAAAAAGTGCACAAAATCTGAGCGTATTTGGCACCTCTGATTATATACATTTTGTGCACAATTCTGTTGGCACTTTATATGCACAATTAATTTTGCACTTTTTATACATACGCCGAGGTGCCAAATACGCTCGGATTTTGTGCACTTTTTTTTGCACTTTTTTTGCAAACTTTTTCGAGCTGGGTAGACCTTGACATAAATAGATCCTTATTAGTTTGTTTATATACCGTGCAACAGGTGTCGCTGCTAGGTTCTGTTTTTCACGGTTTCCGTAGTAGCTATATCTTAAGAACGAACAGTTTGCATTTAACTTTGATTTCAGACGATTTGATTTATATAAAGAAAATGTAAGGCCACAGCATACTAGTTCTTTCTTGTTAAGTTATTAGTTTTAGTGAAGTCGTGAAAAATTAACTTTACGCAACCAAAAAGAAAAAAATAATCTTATTTTAGAGATGCAAAACAGTATCTACCACAGACGACTTTTAATTTGATGGAATATAAATATGGTCCATTACTAAAGTTTATTAAATAATAAAAAATTCAACATAAAATAAAGTAGAAAATATAAATTTCATTAAAATTGTTATATTATAGGGGAAATTATTTTTACACGGTAGATTAAATGAAAATCACAAAATTAACATTCGAAAAGTAAGTGTCTTTTCATGCAATTATAGAAAAAATGCTGAAGATTTTAGCCACTGAAAATGCATTATTTTAACGACGATATATTTCAAAAGTCATGCTATTTGTCAATTGTATTTTCCTGTTATAACTAACCTATAGATCGGTTCTGTTATTTTCTCGCAACATTAGATTCCCCGAGTTTCTACCATTACAGAAAATAAAGTAGAAATAAAAAAAGCAAGAGAAATCTTGCGTCAAGCATAGATTACGCAATACTTTCCAACACTTCCAGAATACTATAACGAAACTTTAGCATTTAATAAAGTGAGAGAAGATATTTAAGTAAGTAATTTAGTAAAAAGCATTTCATAAAAATAATTATTACATAGCAATTACCGTCCATAGCCCAAAAATAGACGAATGGATCTGTGAAGCTTTGTAAATGATCTATAGATTGGTATATGTAATCTAGATAGTATGCGAAAATTTAGTTTAGTTACAAAAAGCATAACACAGTTGGCACTGTCTACATTTAGCAATTTTTGACAATAAACGGAAGTGTACTAGAATTATTTTGTACAGCCCTGTATATTATTTACAGATTTTTATACATGTCACATAATATAGTAAAATTTAATTCAAGCAAAGAAACGCATTACACTATTAAAAACACACTTCTAGAAATTACTATCCATAGCCAGCAATGTATCCAATTCCTTGCGTAGCACTGTATATTATGAATTTATTTATACTCTACAAACATCTCTTAGAGTACTAAATATAATTCAACTCAAAATTACATAACTCAATTAAAAACTATCTTTAAACAATTCACGCCCTTTCAAAGTAATGCTTACGAATTCTTTTGTGTTGACTTTCTTTTGTGTTGAATTCTTTTGTGTACATGTCATGCACAGTGTAAGAGAATGGCACAGAATATGAAAAATGTATTTTTTCACATTCGATAGTGTGACATGTTAGCGATGAATAGTGTATTTTAATGACAGTTTGTTTGTTTGACCATTTGCTCTATATAACGACACACTTTGTCAGTCTAATAGGGAGACTGCAATCAACTGATGATCTTCTAATCCGCCAATCGCAACTGCGCGTCCGACCTCCAGTAACACCCATGATCGTCACGGCACCAATCGCAACTGCCCTCCAACATTGTACATCCAATGATTTATTTGTGACGTCATTTGCAACTATTTCTTATCTCCCTTTTCTTATATCATTCCTTTGAAATAATTAAAATAAATATTATCAACAAAAAATCATGTAATTGATTTAATTAATTCTATCAGCAAAAAATGTGTGAAATGGAACAAAATAAAAACACCAAATTTTATCTACCGAAATGAAGTAAAAAAGATGCATCAGATTTAGAAAAACACCGTTCAAATTGTCAACTTATGCAAATAAAGCGCTGTTTTCAAAATCACGTGACTCACATGCAATTTACTGCTGTCAAGTTATAAACATTATTTCTGTCGAGTGGTAGTTACGTGAACCTTTTCATGAGCCACGTTATAATATAATGTCTTTATAATTTTGATCCATGTGAATGAACTTTATTAAATTATGTTATAAAATTTGTAAAAATCGAATGAGAGCTTAGTGCTTCGTAATAAATTATGGAAGAAATTAGTTCATTTCAATCAGACAGTAGTGATTTACAAACTGTTCACCATGCTGGTACTTCCGGCACTACATGTAAAAAGAAACCGACTATTTTAGATGGACGTTTTTTCGAGAAAATTGAAAATAAATCTTCGTGTGATAGAATTATAGCGAAATGCACTAAGTGTAATATTGAGGTAAAAGCCTCAAATAATTGCACTTCCAATTTTGTTACCCACCTTAAAAGGAAGCATGGAAACACTTATTTTGAAGAATATCGTGCTTATTTACAGGAAACAAAAAAACAACGAAAATCAAGTATTTCTGGACAATCAAGTCAAAACATAGTATATTTGCAACACAATTTTGACAAAGATATTGTAAACTATTTCATTGATTCTATGATTTCGCTAAGAAACATTGATAATATATATTTCCAAAATCTACTGAAAAACCTCAATTCTAGTTCAAAATCTTTGAACATAATGAGTCGGAGGGCACTTGGGAGAAAAATTGGAATATATTACAATGAACAAGTAGCAAATATTAAACGTGACTTGGAAGATATATATTTCGTTTGCATAACCACAGACATATGGTCAGGGCGACGAAGAAGTTTCCTAGGAGTGACAGCACATTGGATTCATCCAGTTACATTAAAAAGAATGTCTAGAGCCATGGCTTGTGAAAGATTCAAAGGCATTCATAGTTATGACAAAATTTTTGAAAATCTTATGAACATCCAAAAAAAAATTCGGATTGAATTCCAATAAAGTAATAGCTGCTATTACTGATAATGCAAGGAATTTTGTGAAAGCATTTAAAATATTTGGAATTGAAGAAAAATGTATTTTAGAAGATGATGATGATTTAGATACAAAATATAATTCATCTAGTAGTGATTATGATTCTGACACTGCGTCTAGCATAAATGATGATGTAGAAGATGTAATTAATTCGAGTGATTGTTTACCATTACACTTTAGGTGTGCATCTCACACACTCAATTTGTGTGTAACTGCTGACTCTAGCAAAATTCTGGAAGGCCATGACACAGAAATTTCAAAAATACACGAACAAGTGACAAAAAAATGTAATAGTTTGTGGAAAGCAGCATGTCGGCCTAAATCTTCAGAAATTATCATTTCCATTTTGGGACATACTCTTAGTCTACCAAATGAAACACGATGGAATAGTTTATTTGATGCAATGAAACAGTTTCTCTCCATCAAAGAAAAATCGGCTATTTTGAGCAAGGAACTGAATTTGATAACTTCATTGAAAGACCAGGACTTTACATATATAGAAGAATATGTGAAATGTAGTAAAGACATTGCCGGGGCTTTAGATATTCTTCAAAGTGAAAAAGAAACTTATTTTGGTATTTTATTACCAACTTTGTTGTCATTACGACATAAATTACGAAAATCATTGAATGAAGACTTTATATATTGTCGACCTTTGGCCGAAGTTTATTTAGAAAGTATAGAAAATAGATTTAGTGAGTTCTTTAATATTTCATCACCTCAAGCAGAAAAAGCTGCAATAGCAGCTTTATGTCATCCGAGTTTTGTAAAATTTAAATGGCAGTCTTGCATTAGTGAACCAGCTTATACAAAAATTAAAACGCTATTTATTAGCAAATTGACAAAAGAAATCAGAACAAACGAAAATCTGGATGTGCTGAGTTCTGTTGATAGTGAAGAAAAAGATGACTTTTTTACCATTGATTCTGCTCATGAAGAAGCAAAACAAGACCCTAAAAGAAAAGCCACATTATTGTATGCGCATTTCTGTCTGGAGGAAAAGAAAAATCTAAGTATATTGAACTCTTATAAAGAGATTAAAAACATCTTCATAAAATACAATACACCGCTGCCCTCGTCGGCATCTGTAGAAAGATTACTTTCTTATGCAACTATTACGAATTATTGTAAAGCTAATAGGCTTTCGGACGAAATGTTTGAAAAACGAGTAGTTTTAAAAGCCAATCTTAAATATTACGAAGAATGTCCATAAACACCTAGAAACTATTTTATATCTAAGAAGCAAAATGTTTGCTTCAACATTAAAACAAAGTATGTTACTGCTTCATTTTTTAAATTTTGTAAATTGGTTTAATTTTTTTTATGTGGTTTAATTAAGTCTATTTTCCAGAAAGAAATTTAGAAATGTTATTGATTAAATGTAACTGTAAATAAAATATCAATGTCTCTGAAATTTCAATTTGCATGGTTTTATTAAGGTAACTATAAGTTTAGCATAATCCTAAATGTGCTCCTAACCTGACTTGAAAAGAGGGAGGAGGAGGGCGAAAGTCTGATTGTACTAAATGTACTAGCTATATTTCTTTATATTTAATCTTTTCATAATAATAATTATTTCGATTAAATTTTAAAATGTAAATTTTTTTCAGAATGGAAAAACTCCTTAATCATATATATTATTTCTCCTGTCAACATCCCTTTTTCTCAGAAAATACAAAACGCAGAACGACGAATGAGATAGCATATGAAAGGATTTTGAACAGGCTTCTGACATAGCACACTTAACATTTCGTTAAAACATGTTTTTGATTAAAATTTGCTGATAATTAAACATTAAATCGGCATTGTTTTCATAAAAGAAATGAAAGGTTTTCCTCAAAATATTGTTGCCAAAAAAAAATAAAATACCACATTATATGACGCTCAGCAATTATTATAAAAAACACCGCACGGGTTTATTCTATAATTATGATTAAAAAGCGAAATTGAAATTGAAATGTTTAGATTTATATTTCTATGTCCCATGTTTTTTTCCTGAAGCGGATGACGTCATCCTATAATGCAGTTACAATACGATTGTTATTTTTTTTTTCTCGCGCGTGCATTTTGCAATCTTGGATCAGTTTTTACTATAACTTTGATGGAATAAATTAGATGATATTCTGGCTTGACTAAAAACTAAATGTTTGCAGATATTTTTATCCTTACTTTTTCTTTAGAAGTTTAAACCTGCATCTAAGAAAAATTACATCTTGATAAAAAATGGTTCTTCTCTATTATCCCGTCGACCACTTTTCATAACAAAAAACTATCGCCAAATAAACGGGAGAACGTTGCCATTGGAATATCAAAATGAATAAATAAATAAAATATAAGAATTTAAGGACACAATTGTTATTTTAATTAATGAAATAACTAATAAATCAGTGAAACATAATGAAAAATACACGCAAATGTCGAGTTAGAAACCACTTGATGACGTAACAAACACGTATAATGCTTCTGATATCAAGTAAATGGGACTGTATTTTTGGTGTTTAGTCTTACAGTTTGGTGATAGTTTTTTGTTATGAAAAGTGGTCGACGGGATAATAGAGCAGTACCTAAAAAATATTAGATTTCAGTGCGAAATCCTCGCACGGGCCCTCTGGTTTATTTTAATTGCATTTTAAAACGAAGAATGTTTACTTTGTTTAATTAACATGTGCGATTCCAGTGCTGCCTGAACGAGTCTGTTTTGTGGGTTATGGTTTTTAGTTATTCCTAAGTGAAGAAATTTCTATGCAAATAAGCTTCAATATAAAACTCTTACGAAACTTATTTATTTATTATAGAAAAAGAGAAAATATCACATTATCAAATTAGTAACTATAATAAATATTTTTATTATTATTATTTAATTGTTTGCTCAGGTTTAGTTAATGATAAATTCCTGGTGAAGTTAAAGTTAGAGTAAAGTGATTTAATTAAAAAAGGATCACACTTTACTTTATTTGATTTCATTGAAACTAACCTTATTTCTTGAAGATCCTTGATGGCTTGTTCATCCCTTTTCTCGATTTTTTGGCATGGTATATTTTTTTTATTGAATTATGAATATACAGACGTGAAAAGATGATTGTAGTCTGACATTTTACCCTTTAACTACTGTTAATGGTCTCAGAGACAGCTGCTTTTTAACACTTTCCAACATAGTTGAAAAGTGTTTATAAATTCGGTTGGTCTGCCGTCTGTCCATCGCGTAAATATGCTCGGATTGCCTTGTAATTGATATATGTATATATAAGTTCATTATTGGTGTTTACTATTTCATCTTTGGTATTGAAAATTAAGTATGTAGAATTTTTTTTTTTTTTTTTTTTTTACAGGGACACTCAAAAGAATTCCTTTACACTACGGTCTATGGGGAAAATCGTTTACGGCGTCGTATTTTAATTATGTTACACTATTTTAATCAGATTCAAATTGACACATATTACTGATGTGCACTACAAGGCGCTTACTGTAAAATATCGTGTGCATAGAATGTATCGTTCCTTTACAGGGACACTCAAGAAAATTCTGCTACATTAAGGTCTATGGGGACAAATCGTTTGCGGCGTATTTTAATGCTGTTACACTGTTTTAAACATTTTCAAATTGCTACCTATCAATGAAGTGTCCTATAAGGTTCTTACTGTTGAATATGGTGTCCATAGAATACATAGATCATATACAGGGCTGCAGAAAATAATTTGAATATTTTCTTTGACTATAGGTAGTAATTCCAGAAATTGGGTTTTTAAATGTGTTATGCATTTTATAAGTTTACTTAGTAAACTCTGAAGTTTTGTTGTGTTGGAACGTGTTGGAAAGTGTTTTATAATATATACTTGATGACACATGATTATTCGTACTTGTTTAGATTTTCATAGAGACTATCACTTTAACTAGATACTAGGGATATTTCTTTTTGCATTGGATTGATAGTACTATATGCAATGACTTCGGAAAAGGTGAATTTTGATTAGAATAGTCCTTTACAGATGGTGCAGAAAAAGTATGCTATCCATTTAAAGGTTTAAAGATTCTTTTATTCATATTTAGATCAATCAGTCACAGAGATTGCTCACATTAGGAATGCTACAGTTTTTTTTTATAGTTAGTTAATTGTTAATCTGTGTTAAACATAATATTGATTACACTCTAAAAAATATATATGTAAATTTACACATAAAAACAGGTGTATAGATAATACAAAAACGATTTGTCTATGAGTGTAAAATGTTGTGTAAATTGCCAAAATACACGCCTAATGTGTAAAAAAACACATTTTAGTATGTAATTTGATGATAACACTAAGCGAATAAAAGTGATCTGATAACTCTTGAAATATACACTTTAATGTGTAAATTGCACAAAAATACACATATTTCTGTGTAATATTCTTACACATGCAAATGTGTAATATTCAGTGATTGCACATATTTTTGTGTATTATGCAAATTGCACATATTTTGTGTAACTTGTAAAATACACAGTTTCTTGTGTAACATGCAAATACACAGATTTCTGTGTAATAATCTGTTCTTACACACATTTCTGCGTAATATGCAAAACACAGATTTTTGTGTAATATTCAAAATTGACAGATTTTTGAGTACATAGCTTTACCTTTAAAATTTGTATGTATAAATTCTCAACTAAATGTTTTTATGATTGCAAAACAAAATTTCATGGAGAAAAAAAGAATTCATGGGCATGGTGTGTTTATTCTTTCTATCAGGTTACACATATAGAAAAATCGTTTTTGTATCATCGATATACCTGTTTTTACTTAAAAAAGGATCAAAAGCATGGCCTTCCGGCCTGTACCTGGAGGAAAAAGTACCTTTCCTATATCTTCGTTTTAAAATTTTAGCTAATGTTACACGAAAACAGCAAGTTAAAATGCAAATAAAACGTTTACAAAAGATTCGTTAATACTGAATTTGAATAAGAAATTCACCAAATTATTGAGCAATAGCCAAATTGGCTTCATTTATCAAGACTTATTTTGGTCGCCAAATTTGGCGATATTTTGCCAAATGTCGCCAAGTTTGGCGAGAATATGGCGCTAACGGATATGAATATATAGTTTTATGCGTATGATTGGGAAAATTATTACAACAATGAAAGAAAATAATTTGCGAGTAATCGCGTTTATGTGCTGTTTTGTTTCAAAATGTCAGCCACCCTAGAAATTCAAACTGCTCTATCTCAGCCATTTTTTAAGGTAGAGGTAAACCAAAAATGCTCTGGAATCCTCGTATCAAGGCCTAATACTTAATTAAAAAATAAATTTGAATTTTTAACTTTTGAGTATATTTATTTTAGTTTTAAATTTTTAAGTGGCCGCCATCTTGAAATAAAATGGCGGACCAAGCTGGCCAACGAACTCGGTTGAGACATTGGTGAGCTTAATACACACAATTAGTTTCATCAAAATAGATTTATAAATACGAGAGTTATCGTTTGACATAGGTCAGATATATATATATATAATATAAATCAACATTTGAACGGAGGGTGGTTTTGGGGTCTGGGGGTCATGATCGGTGAAAATATACCGAAATTTTCTGGAACTGCTTTCCTCCGAACGGCTGCAATAGCTTTATACATTTTTGTATTGAAAGCTACCTAATAAGAATAGACAGCTTTATCTAAAATTCTCAAAATATTAAATAACAGCATTATCACCACTCAGTGGGGATTATTAACATTCAGTGTTTCAAGTTAAAAAATGAAAGTATTGCATTATTTTCAATCCCCAACTATTTTTTTTTATTTGGTGTACATGAGTTTAACAGTAAAAATGAAATTAAAAAAAAAAGTCCTTCCGGCCTGTACCGGGAGGAAAAGGTAGCTTTCCTATGTCTTCGTTTTAAAATTTTAGCTAATGTTACACGAAAACAGCAAGCTAAAATGCAAAGAACCCAATTACAGAACATTCGTTAATACTGCATTTGAATAAGAAATTTGCCAAATTAGTCAACTATAGCCAAGTTGGCTTCATTTATAAAGACTAATTTCGGTCGCCACATTTGGAGGTATTTCGTCAAATGTCGCCAAGTTTGGCGAGAATTTGGCGCTAACGGATATGAACATATAGTTTTATGCGTATGATTGGGAAAATAATTACAACAATGAAAGATAATAATTTGCGAGAAGTCGCGTTCACTAAAACTCATAAATTAATCGTTGGATTTTTGTAATGTGCTATCTTGTCTCAAAATGTCTGCCACCCTAGAATTTCAAACTGCTGTATCTCAGCCGTTTTTTAAGATAGAGGTAAAACACTCCGGAATCCTTGTATCAAGGCCTAACACTCAAGGAAAAATTTTGATTTTTTAACTTTTTTGTATATTTATTTTAGTTTTAAATCATTAAATGGGCGCCATCTTAAAACAAAATGGCGGACAAAGGTGGCCAACGAACTCGGTCGAGACATTGGTGAGCTTAATACACACAATTAGTTTCATCCAAATTGATTTATAAATACGAGTGTTATCGTATGACATAGGTCAGATATATATATATATATACATATATATATAAATCAACATTTGAACGGCGGGTGGTTTTAGGGTCTGGGGGTCATGATCGGTGAAAATTCATCGATATTTTCCGGAATTGCTTTCTTCCGAACGGCTGCAATAGGTAGCTTTATACTTTTTTGTATTGAAAGCTACCTAAAAGTATAAAGCTACCTATTGCAGCCGTTCGGAGGAAAGCAGTTCCGGAAAATTTCGATATATTTTCACCTATCATGACCCCCAGACCCCAAAACCACCCTCCGTTCAAATGTTGATTTATATATATAGATATATCCATATATATATATATATATATATATATATATATATATCTGACCTATGTCATACGATAACTCTCGTATTTATAAATCAATTTTGATGAAACTAATTGTGTGTATTAAGCTCACCAATGTCTCGACCGAGTTCGTTGGCCAGCTTGGTCCGCCATTTTGTTTCAAGATGGCGGCCACTTAAAAATTTAAAACTAAAATAAATATACAAAAAAGTTAAAAATTCAAATTTATTTTTTAATTAAGTGTTGGGCCTTGATACGAGGATTCCAGAGCATTGTTTGGTTTACCTCTATCTTAAAAAATGGCTGAGATAGAGTAGTTTGAAATTCTAGAGTGGCTGACATTTTGAAACAAAACAGCACATTAATGCGATTACTCGCAAATTATTTTCTTTCATTGTTGTAATATTTTCCCCAATCATACGCATAAAACTATATATTCATATCCGTTAGCGCCTTATTCTCGCCTAACTTGGCGACATTTGGCGAAATATCGCCAAATTTGGCGACCAAAATAAGTTTTCATAAATGAAGCCAATTTGGCTATAGCTCAATAATTTGGCGAATTTCTTATTCAAATTCAGTATTAACGAATCTTTTGTGAACGGTTTCTTTGCATTTTAGCTTGCTTTTTTCGAGTAACATTAGCTAAAATTTTAAAACGAAGATTTGGAAAGCTACCTTTTCCTCCCGGTATAGACCGGAAGTACTTTTTAATTTTTTACAAGCCTAAGGAATTAAGATTAGAAACAATTATATAATGCTTTTTTTGTTTATTTATAAAGGTAAAATACCCACAGAAATTTTCCAAATTATGTCCAACTTAGATTTTATTACTTTTTATGCAATTTTAAACATGTACAAAATTTAGGATTTTAATCAATGATTTTTATTAAAAAAAAGTCAATTGATTTAAGTCATGATTTAATCACTGATTTCAATCATCTGATTAAAATCGTTGACACCCTACTCGCTACATAATTTTTTTCAAAAAATAGCATGCTACACTACAAATTTTGAGGTGGAAATTTGCAACCAGTGTGGTTTTGCCACTTGTAGCACACTACTTTTGACCACTGGACAAGACATATCATTTAAAAATAACACAAAATCAAGCGTAATGCAGATTCATCGAATACTGAAAAACATTCTGAGAAGTGTGTTTTGGTAGTCGACATTCTCATATACGTTACATATTACACATATTCAGGCTTAAAAAGCGATATCCGAAGAACTAAATGTCCCCTATGGCAACTTCTAAATGTTTATGTTATTACTATTTTTTACGACTGACAAAAAACAAATTTTAACTAAACTTGCTTAAATTTAACGCCTTGTAGAGGACGTTTTCAATTGACTGACAAGGATTGCTTGAATATTTCTCTCATACCGCATAATTTTTACCAAACAAATATACTGAACTATTAATTGTTATGCATAATGTATAAGCATGGTCGTCAAAACATGAAAACGTTCTAGAATATTATTATTTGCTTCGAATTCTTGAACTGCCATCACTGATACTTAATGAGAAACAATTTCCAAGACATTCAGAATACTGTAACAAAACTTCACTGTATAAAACTAAGGTAAAGAAAAATGTTTAAGTAAACAATGTGGAAAACGCATATCGCATTTGAAAACCCATTTTCAGCAAGTCGGAAAAATATGCGAACCCTTTTACGCAGCCTTGCATATACAGTTGACCTAGCTATGCTCGGTCAAAATTAGCTTTGAGGCTCCAAGCATGTGTTTTGGCATTGAAAAACTTAAAAGTCAATTTCCCCTATCATATGTAAATTGATTGGTTGAATTCTGTTTTCGAGAACGTTCTGTGGACTCTGATTGGTTCGATCATGTATCTCGGCTACTATTGGGAATTTCTAGAAAACTCGTTCAGATTCTGAAAGCCAGCTTTTTCGCCTAATATCGCCAAAATATCGCCAAGTTTGGCGACATTCTTTCATTTAGTGCCAAGCATGTGTTTAGAAAGTTCTATGTACACTGATTGGTTTAATTCTGTTTTCGAGAACGTTCTATGGACTCTGATTGGTTGAATCATGAATCTCGTCTCCTATTGGGAATTTCTAGAAAATTCCTTCAAATTCTGAAAGTTATTTTTTTTTGCCAAATGTCGCCAAAATTGCCAAATTTGGCGATTTTTTTCCATTTGGCGCCAAGCAAGTGTTTTGGCATTGGTAATCTTAAAAGTAAATTTTCCCGCCAAATCTCACCAATGTCGCCAACACTTTTTAAGATAAAAATATCTTGACCCATAATGATCAATCACCAATATGATCAACAACATGATCAACCAACATGACCAACAATCGAAATTTCTCGAACATGTGACCTAGCCCAATAGTCTTCTCGTTCTCGAAACCCGTAGGATATAAAATTTAGTCAAAATAGTCTGAGACGCTTTTTAGATAAAAATAGCTTGAACCATAGTGACACAAAAATGACCCACTAATCGGATTTTCTCGAGCATGTGACTTAGTCCAATGATTTTCTCGTGCCCAAAATCTGTAGGATACAAAATTTAGTTAAAATCGTCTGAACCGCTCTTAAGAGAAAAATAGCATTCTGAAATAATATTCTGTTCATGTTGGAAAGTGTTTCATAGTCTATGCCAGATGCATGATTTTTCATTATTTCTGTATCAAATTAATACTGTGTGTGATAGAAACTGTCTTTTATGGTACATATAGAGGGTTGCAGTTATTAATAAAAAATAAAAAATTCTTAATAATACTAGAGGGGCCCGGCCCCCCTGCTCGCTACGCTCACCAACCCCCCGCGTAATCGTGCCCTAGCCAAATCCAGACGTAATCGTTTCGCGTTTCCATTCTTCCATTCTGGATCGCTTCACGATCCTGTATTTTCTATGCATTCAATTTTTAGATTCCACTACGTAATTGTTGTTGTAATTTAAATGAAACCTAAATTTATTATAAGAAGAACGAAAAATCATGCGTCAATCATAGATTATGAACACTTTTCAACGATTCCAAAATAATTTTACAAATCATTACCGTTTAATAAGCTGAAAGATAACATCTAAGTAAACAATTTGGAAAACGCATAACATATTTAAAAACGTAATTTTAGGAATTTCCAGCATATACAATATTCGGAAAAATATCCGAATACTTTTATTCAGCCCTGTATATGATCCATAGATTTGTATATATACTGCATAGGATGCTAAATTTTAGTTTAGTTAGGAAACGCGTAGCACAGTTTAAATTTCTCCTTCTGGAGTTTCTGTCAATAAACGGAAATGTGTTCGCGAACTTTTGTGCTGCCCTGTATATGATCTACAGAATTTATAAACACCAAATAATAGACAAAAAGTGAGTTAAATTCAAAATCGCGTTCAGCAACTTAAAACGCACTTCCAGGAATTATTGTTAACAGACAGTAGAGAATTCTTTTGTGTGTCCCTGTAAATGAACGATGACTGCTATACGCACACTATTCTGTAGTAAGCCTCTTGTAATGCACCTTAGTGATAGATATAAATTTTAATGCGTTTAAAATAGTGAAACATTATTTAATTAAACCGCAGACGATTTTTCTCCATAGACGTAATGTAACGGATTTCTTTTGACTGTCCCTGTATTGTAACTATAAGTGTTATGCACACCATATTCCATATTAAGCTTCTTGTAATGCACCTTAGTGATATATATCAATTACACTGTGTTTGGAATTGTGGAACATCATTAAAATAAACCGCAAATGATTTTTCCCCATAGACCGTAATGTAGCAGAATTCTTTTGAGTGTCCCTGTAAAAAAACTATAAGTGCTACACACTTCAGATGAAATACGGAACATGCTGTATATAACGACAATAACATATAAAAATTGCAGGTCAATCCGAGCATATTTACGGGAGTTAGAGCACGGACAGACGGCAGACGTGTAGACGGCCAGACACACCGAAGTCATAAACACTTTTCAACTAGGTTGGAAAGTGTTAAAAATCAGCTTCATCCTTCACCAAACAAATCCAGCCTATCACCTCAATTATTTATGAAAGAAAAAGATAAAAAAATTGAAATAAAACAAATTTATTTACAAAATAAGTTTCAAATACTTTTCTTTATGATTAGATTTCAATATCTTGAATAGTCCTAGATTTGTACAATACTTACAATACAAGTGCTGAGTTTGTTTTAATAGATCAAAATGACCTTTCCCGAATTCGAAACCTAGCTAGATGGATTTCTCGTGCTCGAATTAGTATAGGCAACACGTTTCGTGTAAATCGTTTGAGTATTTTTCCATTTATAACAAAAAACATTTTCAGCGCTGAGTTTGTTTTACCCTGTAAAAACGAATTTTCTTGTATTCGGAACCTAGCTAGATCTTTTTCTCGTGCTCGATTTAGTATAGGGGACAAGTCTCGTGAAAATCTTCCCAGTTGATTACGATATCATTCATATTCGGGAAAATCCCTTGCTCGTTTAATATATATGAATAATCGGGAAAGTCCATTGCTCGTTTAATATATATGAATTTGGCGACAGTAATTTGGTCGACAGGATAACTAACAAGTACCAATTGTATATATAGTGTTACAAATATTGTAAATAGTTAGTGTTTGTGCTTAAAAATAATATAAATAGTTCAATTAAGCTCTATTCATAAGCTAATATTAATTTTTGTTGCATTGCGATATCTTAATTTGTTCATTTTTTGCAAACAAGTAAAAGCTATTTGATTTCAATTGGAGTCTATGGAAATTTGGCGAAATACTGGAAATAGCGCCAAGTTGGCAGCTAATTTTGGCTGCCAAGTTGGCACCAAATTGGCGTTAGACCAGGGTCCCTACCCCTTTGTAACCCCCCCCCCCCAATAGCGCCCATCCTATCCAAATTCTCTACTTTCAAGTTAATTCCCCCTCTGACCAATCAGATACGTTTCGCGGTATCGACGCAGATTTTCATTGGTTCATTTCCAAAGCATTACTTTTTGTTATATATAGAAGGATACTGTTCTTGGTAGAAAATGTTTCATAATATATGCCGGATGCGTGATTTTTCGTTCTGGTTGTATCATATTTCTACTGTGTGTGATAAAAATTGTCTTCTGTGGTACATATTTAGTGTTGCGGGTATTAATAACAATTTATAATTTCTGATTTATATTCTGTTTATGTGGGAAAGTGTTTCATAATCTATTCCAGCTGCGTAATTTTTCGTTCTTATTGTGTGTGATAAAAACTGTCTTTCATCGTACATATTTAGGGTTGCGGGTATTAATTAATAAAATTTAAAATTTCTGAATAATATTCTGTTCATGCTAGAAAGTGTTTTATAATCGATGTCGGATGCATGATTTTTCGTTCTTGTTGTATCAAATTTCTACTGTGTCTGATAAAAATTGTCTTTTATGGTACATATTGTAAATGTGCCATTGAAATTACACGTAATTGTAACTATAAGTTCTCAATTATAATTATAATTACACCATAATCATAATCATAGCATTATAGTTATGATTACAATCCTAATTAAATTTCAAATCCAGATTATGATTACATGTAATTGAAATTATAATCTGTTACATGCAATTATATTGTAATCAGATTACAGATTAATCAGATTTTTCTCAACTCTGTGTAATCATAATCATAGCATTATAATTACAATTACAATCCTAATTGAATTTCAAATTCAGATTATGATTACATGTAATTGAAAGTATAATCTGTTACATGCAATTATATTGTAATCAGATTACAGATTAATCAGATTTTTCTCAACTCTGTGTAATCATAATCATAGCATTATAATTACAATTACAATCCTAATTGAATTTCAAATTCAGATTATGATTACATGTAATTGAAATTATAATCTGTTACATGCAATTATATTGTAATCAGATTACAGATTAATCAGATTGCAAATTTGCCCAACTCTGCCCGGGAGCAGTCGCATGGGGTATGACATACCCCAGGGTGCGTACGGTTTTTACAATAATCACCACTAATTTTCGAAAAGTAATCTACAATTTACATTATCATAAAATTTGTAACAATTGTCTTAGACTGAATAAGTTGACGATTATTAATTGTATTTATTGGTGACAATGTAAAAACCACTCATTATCTGGGTATGCACGACTCCTCCTGAGTTAAGCACTCCAATCAGCGGACTTAATCAGGACTCGGGCTTTTAAAAGAGTTTTTCGGAATCGCGGGTACCTTGAAAGACGTTATGTTTTAATTTCGTAAACATTATCGCTAGATTAAGGAACATTTGCCCCTTTTCTATAGTGTAGAAATAAAATTTAGCATCAACAGATTTTTAAACGGTATTATTTAGTTTAAGGTAGAAGTTTTTTTTATTTAATGTGAATTTTTGAAATTATAGTTTTAACTTTCAAAATAAATTAAAATTCGTGGATATAAACGAATATATATGGATATTTTACTGGATTTACGCTGTTGTATGGGAAGTACGCGTTACATATTGTATAAAAAAGCAACATGCATACATAAGAAAATGGTCATAATTCACGTATATTTTTTAATATAAGTAACAGTATTTCCGAATGACACCTTGAAGGGCGGAACACGTTATATATACCACTTAATAGTAATTCCGAACTGTCAACGTGACCCATAATTTTTAATACAATTTTCCCTTTTTCAGGTACATAAAGAAAATAATGTATTCCCTTTGAAATAAATTTAGTCGTAAATTCTGATGCCACACAATCATTTCAACATTTCAGCAACAAAATACTTTGTCACTAAAAGGGTTAATCTTCATCAGAAAGATAACCATTTTCAATTTGGAAATCATCAACAATTGTTTGTGAACATCCAGGCTTCGAAGCACCATTCTCAGTTAAATGAAACTTATGAGTTTCCTCCCTGATTTTTTAGAAATTTGTTAGGAGTTCGTTCCTGAGAATTTTTGTTGTAAGTAAACAAACTTCAGCTCATCATTCACTTTATTATTCTAACGAAAGTTACAATAATACCAATGCCATATCAACAGAAATCAAGTATTTTGTACACACAACATCAAAATGTAAAGTAGATGGTTGTTTTAAATCTTTTAGTATTTGTTTGAAAGCCACTTTATTATAATATGGGATATACGACTTTCGTTGTAACCGTTCTATATTAGTACACTGTTGCAATGGACGCATTTTCTTAAAACCTTTTATTTTGCAAATCACACTAATCGTGTGCGTGTTTTACAAACTGACATTCTTGCTGTTGCTATTTAGATATAAATTTAAAAAGACCGAATCAGGATTTCATGCATTGAAAGGGTATTTAATTTAACGCCTCTTGTAATATAAACACATTAAAATACCTATTTTGTGATTATTTTCATAGATGCGGTCATAATATATTCCAAAAACATTCCAACTTTACAACAAACGATCTGCTGACTGCCAACTGAAGGAAGCGACCGATAGCAGAAAAACGGGAATAAAGCACAAAGAATACGCGAGCGCCAAATTCATTCCTCAATATTTTGCTTAATTTTGTTGCAGATGTGCAACATTGTCATATGTTCATGATTTTTTCCAGTTGTTCTGAATGATTTCAACTCTTGTAAACTATAAATATATCGTTTAGATCTCATAAAATTTAATAATAATAAAAATTAAATAAAATAAGAAATGTTTGCTCATTTCTAGCAAATTTAAGGCGTAAGCGTGATCGGAAAATATTAGGATATTTCTTACATGTTAGTATTTTATTTTGTCTTTAGAATTCGCAACTTTTTCGCGGTGTAGCGGTGAAAAAAAATATTTACAATTTTTTTGATTAGCCTTACTGTACATATAGTTCCGCGACATCCTGTATTTCTTTAAAATATATATATATCTGTTTAAAATACTTTAAAATATGAGTAAAATATTAAAAGGAGTTTTTGTAATATTTCATATACATTTTACATAAGCAAATAAGAGCATGTTGAGTATAGAAATACCGCTATTTCATAATAGAATTTTTCCTTTATTTAATCGCAGGAAAATGTTACAAACTTCGTTATTAATCATTGGGTGCTTTGTAATGAACGCTGTTGAAAAAAATTTTGCAAAGATTTCTAATATGAAATAGTGATACCTTAACCTTCGAACGTAGAAACAGTGTACGCCTTGTAAGAAACTCTGTTTATGTGTGATATTTATATATTTATTGCACGAAGACATACAAATATCAGGAAAACCGACAGTAAACAAATACTGCAAATATTTACTTTATAAAGTTGATATAAATTTCATCTTAGCCTAAAATTTGAATTTTTTTAATCAAGTAAAATTTTCTTTTTTTAATATATTGACTTTTTAATATTTATTTCCCATAATGAAAAATATCTTACTTTATTTAGATATAAAAATATAATATTATATTTTTTTCTTCTCACCTGTATTTCAATGAAATGTAATGCTTCTTTAATAATTTTTGACGCTACGTGATATAAGAAAATGGATGCAAGCTGAGAGCAAAATACCTTCATATTAAAAAGATATTTCTTTCTTTTACATGCTTGCCTTTAATACGAAAGTAACATATTAAAAGTACTTAAATTCAGTGGCGTAGCATCAGGGGTGGGGGGGGCACGGTCATTTTACTACCAGTATAATTATATACTACATTTGGCCTTATTTAATCTTTGAACGGTATGAATTAAATAAGGCCAAATATATTATATAAAAATACTGGTAGTAAAGTTATTGTGCCCCCTCCCCCCTTGACGCTACGCCTCTGCTTAAATTAATATTCTAAAATGCTTCGTAAGTATTTCAGTGTGTATTTTTAGACTGTATAATTAGACTATTACTCATATTGTTATTAATTTGTTTAGTTTACTTAACCCTCTAGTACAACTATTGGTGTCTTTGTTGACCCAATGTTGCTTTTTTATGAAGTTTTTAATATTTCGAACCATAAAAAAATAATCGTAATATGTAAAATCAAATAGATATCATGTAAGGTGAATCAGTACTTAACACTAGAATGACGGTCAGGGGTCATTTTGACCCCTGCCAAATGAATAAATGCCTATTCGACCCAGATATTTCTTCACAAAATACGTTAAAAGTACACCACATAAAAATAAGTTAAATAAATAAGTCAAAAGTAATAAATAAAAATTCTGGTGTGAAATATTTTTATGGAACTTGAGTAAAATTTCCCGCCATTCTAGTGTTAATTTAATTAAATTTCTAGTTCAAATCAGAAAAAAGTAAGAACGCCCGCTTAAAATTAAAACTTGGTACTAGGAGAGTTAATACAGTACTAGACAAAAGTTTAAGCACCACAACTCGTTTTAAATAAAACTTAAAATATTCATTTTTTTCAGTATCTTATTAATTAGTGTTAATATTATTTGCAGTATTGAAACCATGTTCCACAAAATCCCTTTTAATTTTTATTGAAACAAATGTACCATTTTTATTTTGATATGTGTTTATGTGACAGGTAAAAAATATGTTATGTTAGAGGTTTAAAAATAATTTTAAAAAACTTGGTACCAAAATTTTCACATAAATGAATAGGGGACACTCGTCCTGAAGTTGTTTAAGTGTTACCGGGCTGAACAAAAGAATTCTGCAAAATGGAAAGTACATACTTAATTGAGCTATGGAATAATAGCACAAAGTTTCAACAGGTCAGGCAATTTCCCAGATTTTAAGTAAAGAAGTACCAATGTTTACTTACAGAACTACTCGCCTTGTGCAATCGTACTATTACATAAGGCATGTTTTTCAGTAAGAAAATATTGGTATTTACCTGAAAGTGTAGGAATCCTGTAACAGCGCGGTTCCGTTAATTACATAGCTTCGGCAACTCATTGCAAAAAAAAAAAAAAAAAAAAAAAATCAGAATTTGAAGGAAATTAAACTTATATTTATCACAAAATTTCACTTTTTTATCTTTTGGTATGAGTTTTAAATTAAAATGAAAATAAATTTTTAATTTTATTTCCAACCACCAGGGCCGAAAGGTAAATTTCCTAATACAGAAGATCTCTGTAACACATTGTCAGCTGACTTTACTCAAAAATTTCTTCGAATGTTGACTTTGAGTAGCTCTGTCGCAAATATCGCCTTCATATGAATTTTATGTATTTTTACACAATTATTTCTAAATATTTATGTATGGTACCCACCGCGCAATTTCGGATTATACAGGGTGTCGAAAAGTCTGGAAACGGTTGAATAACTCGAGAAATATACATCGGATTGAAAAACAGAAAATATGTGTTCAATATTTTTGAAAAAATTCTATTTGGGGATATCAAACTTTCCACCCCAAATCTGCCCCCTGGGGGATAAAGGTGGGGCAACTTTCGAATCTTAATTGATAACACCTTTTTTATTTCAGATTCGAATTCTACGGGAAAAAATACGTAACTTTTATATTTATAATTTTTTTTTTGCAAATCGTAGATGGCGCTGTAATCGAGTAAAAAAGAGTGAGAATCGTTTCTATTGAAAAATCTGGAAACGGTCGAATAACTCGAGAAATATACATCAGATTGAAAACGGTAAAATACACGTTCAATATTTTTGAAAAATCTATTTAGGTATATCAAAGTTGTCCCCCCCCCAAAAAAAAATAAAATAAAAAAAAAATAAAATAAATAAATAAATAAAATAAATCTCCCCCTTGGGGAAAAAATGGGCAAATTTGAAATCTTAAATGATACCCCCTATGACAAAGACGTTTGTCATATATCTTGCTTTCAGTTCAAACCCCCCCCCCCTCAAAATTTTAACAAGTTAACATAAGCTTTTCCATTCCTCTTCCAACATCTAGCATACATGTATTGATTGCATGCTTCTCCTCCCCCCCCCCCCCAAAATAGAGATAAAAAAATAAAATAAAATAAATTCATAAAGATTTATTCATTCCCCCACAAATAAATAAATAATTAAAAATAATAAACAATTATAGTTTATAGATTTTAAATGTCTGTAATCCCCCCCCCCCCAAAATTCAATATGTTAACTAAAACCTATTTCTGATTTAATTTAGATAACGAATCTACTTTCTTCATTCTAAAATGCAAGTCACTCGCATACATCAGAAAACCTGTCTGTCCTTAACTTTGCGGTTATGCTAAAAATAAGTTACAAAGGTTCACATATTTCTAATTCAACCGTTTCCTTCTCATGAAATCAAAAGTGCATCTGTCTTAAAAGTTAGACAAAATATATATGCAGCTGTGCTCTACTTATTAAAGTAATGTAACGTATAACCGATATTCTTTATGCAAGCATTTGCACTTCTCATCCGCTCTCAAAAGAATTAATTAAAATATCTCTCGCCCACATGTAAACTGTAATATGCAAGCTCATATCTTTCACACCCTGTTATTAGATTCGAGTCATAAGTAACCGTTAATTGCAGCTGTCTTTTTGCAAAATCAAACGCCAATCCCAAAATTACTTTCTTTTCTTTTTCCTTTTCTGTCTCCATGAAAGAATCTTTACAACCCTTCCCCCCCATTCTCAAATGAATGCATTATCATAGACAGAATCTAGCATTTATCGTTTTTTCCCATACGCTTCCGTCCGCAGTTTCCAAAAACTCTCTCGCCAAGTACTGGCGATTTTATCATGCTTTCCGCGCCAACACCCGTACATGTAACTTTTAGAACATGATCACTTCGGCCGTTTGTCTTGACCAGAGGAGTTGTAGAAAAAACTTTGTCTTCATTTTGTGGAGTACCTCCCCTTGCGCTTTCGTCTGTGTGTTCTTCATGCATAATACTATTCTTAACTATTGGTTCCAAATAAATCACCTTCATCGCTAATTATGCTTCTTCTATGTGCTCGTGGTCAACTGCATTCCTTCTTGTTCTGTCAAACAACCGTTTAGACATAACCATCGACATTTTGGAATTATAAATTTTTAATGTGACAGTCACCGAAAGATCTTCTTCTTTATAAAATCTGAAAGACCTTCTTCATAAAAATCCAAAAATCTGCTTTACAAAAATCTGGTGCGTCTTCGCCGATGTCTCTACCTAGAGACCACCTTCTTCCAACAAGGGGAGGTACTCAGGCACCGTACATCACTGCTTGAACATTTTTTTTTCCCTCACAAAGTCTCACCCTCCGTTCCTGATAGATACGCTTCGCTCATCGCAACGGTGTTTTTTTCTCCTGCCTCCGCGCGTCACCCCCCCCCCCCATCTCTTCGCAGCGCGATGTACCTGACTCCGGCCTCGCTTCAGTTGGAACTCGTCATCACACCCCCCCCCATCTGCCATGCTGGATCGCTTTTCTACCGGGAGTCCTTCTCATCTCAGCTGACAACCTGCTCTTTCTGGAAGTGCTGCCCCCGCACCCCCTTCGCCGGATTCAAGACAGTCGGACTATGGTGCTTTTCTGCGTATCTGGAATTCTCTCGCCGATCCTCATCTCTGCTAACTCAAGACGTGAATGCAATACTGTTGTATTCCTCCAGTGCTTTCCCCTCATCTAAAAGTGTCAGTGTGTTGTGTGAAAATTCGTGTTTAAAAAAAAAAAAAAAGTGTGGTTCGTTGAAAACCACATGTGTTTCGTTCCATAAAATCAAGGATCCTCCTCTTCCCTCCATCTGTGTGTGCGTTCAGTGGTGTGCGATTTTTTTTTTTTAAATTCAAATCACCCTACAAATTTCATCTGTGCTACTACTCAAAATGCTACTAAATTATTTGTGCCTTCAAGTGCTTCAATGCCGTTGAATGTGTTACGTGTATTGTCTATCTGTTTCAAAATAGTGGTCCGAATTTTAATCCAAAGAAATTTCTTCAACATTAGTGCTTCAGAAAAGTGCCATTTCTTCAAAAAAAACTACGGTGGTGATCGTAATTTTCCGGTGTGTGTCAAGTACGTAAATAGTATACTGGCTTTGATTAAAATGCACATTTCAACCTTCATACTTCTCTTGTAATATAATTAATTTTTTTTTTCTCTCAGTCAGTAGTAAATTTTATTTGGTTAAATTATTGCATTTCTATTCTTAAAAGAATATATTTAATAACAGAGTTTTAGTTATATTCTTTTTGTGTTTGCCTTCTACCAAAACCTTCTTAATTAAATATGCAGGTTGAAATTTAAGTTAATTTAATTTTTGAACTTTCACATCAAATATGGTATAAATATGATTATTTTATCTTGCATTTTTTTTAGTTGTAAAATATGATTTTTTTTATGAATATTTAAAGCAAGATTGTTTTTTTTAAGGTGTTTTGGATACAAATATTAATCTGAGTTTTTAATTTTTAGTAAACCAGTTTAAAAAAAAAAAAAAAAAAAAAAAAAAAAAAAAAAAAAAAAAAAACTTAAATTGTCTTGCAATATTGGTTTCATTTTTTTTAAATGAATAAAAGAAATGTTACGTTTCATTCTTAACAATTTAAATAATTTGCATGAACTTTTACTTTTATACTTGTGTTGATAAACCCCAGGTAAGATCTATGCACAGTAATTTTTGCTATACAAATTGATTTTAAAGTTATCAAAAAAAAAAGGATATATTTTTCCTCTTTTTTTTTCTCTCATTCATCGCTGTTTCTTTTTAAAAAATGAATTAAAAAAATGAGCGTTAGGGATCTATACGCTAAAAAGAAACAGTGATCAGTCATTATTATTTATTATGATATAAATCCAGTTTACATTTTTTTTTCTTTCATGTTATATTTATTATCTGCTAGTGTATATTGATATTTTTTTTAGTTATTTTATTGTGCATGCAGAGTTTCCTTGAATTTCATAGATTAGTTAACTGTATTTTTGGCCACCATGGCTTCTCGGCAAATACCAATTAGTCTGCCTGATTTCAACGGTGATCATGAATCACTCAAATTCTTTTTCGACCAAGTACGGTCTGTTAGTCAAATAAATAAATACAGCCCGCAAGCAACAATTGCTTTACTGAAAAGTAAATTAACTGGTCCTGCATTAAAATATTTAACACAGAACCCTGATTTATTAATCTCAAATGACATAAATGTTATAGAAAAAGAATTTGCTAATTTTTTTCCCCTCCTAGCAAATCTCAGGTAGCAGTCGAACTTGCAAACTTAACGCTCTTACCCGCAGAAACCATTAAAAACTTTGCCCATAGGCTTAATATTCTGGCTGCAACAGTTTATTCGCACATTCAAGACGCCAATGCGCGTGACAAAATTAAGTACATGAAATTCCTGGAAACCATTCCATCCAATTTAAGAATTAAAATACAAGAGGAAGGAATTACAGAGTACCAACCCGCAGTTTTGAGGGCCCAGGCGCTACAAGATATTTTGTACGGAGAAAAAATTTTGCATGCTCACCCCACCCCTTCCCCAACTGATTCAATATTTGCCGACCAGCTGAAGCAGCTAACCGAGAAAATAAATGCCCTCTCTGTAAATACCCAAACACAACCAGAAATTAAAGAAGACGCGGCAACTTACAAAACTAAATTTGCTGGCATGCACAACAAACGGAAATTTCAAAATCGCAATTTTAACAAACGCCACTCTCCACATAAATCTTACAACAAATTTAACCGCACTACTTGCCAGCTATGTTTCAAAAGTGGTCACGAAGCGCAAACCTGTTTTAAGTGGAAACGCTTAAATACACAAAGACGAGGACAATTTCACAACAACAACAACCGACAACAGGAAAACTAAGTCAGAGGTGTAATTTTGCTGATGGCTTTGCACCTCACCCCACTACTCATTACACATCAGCCAGTTTTTTCCCAGATCCGTCCTTACCAAAAATTTCACTTAACAGACTAGAAAACTCTGTAAGCACACAAACATGTGATATTGTAAAAATTTCTAAGCATGAAACGACACAAACAAACACAGAACAATATGATGACACTACTACAAAAATTATTTACAATGTCATTAAAGACTCAACATCACTTCCCCTTGTAAAGGCCTCAATTGCAAAAAAAGATATTACTCTACTTTGCGATACAGGAAGTACTATTTCGTTACTATCACAGTCTTTATTTGATGAATTAAAAACAATTTAAAAATATAAGAGATTATCAACTGGTGTTGTCATCAAAACAGTCAATTCTGATGTAGATTTTTCCGCATGTATTAGAACCTCCATTAAATTACAGCACAAAAACTTCAACCATCACTTTTATATCGTAGACATACCAGATTCATCTAGTTTCCAAGGTATTATTGGCTATGATTTCATCAAACGATTCAATATTGTTGTAAACACTGCTAAAAACCTTATCCATATTGACAACACTTTATCGATTCCTTTGGTAAACAAACAAACTACTTCATCTTCTGAAATAAATCAATGTAGTACACAACCCACCTCCTTCAAAAATCAAATAGTAGCTTTGACTCGTAGAGTTTCCTTAAACCCTCAGGAACAAAAATGGATTTCAGTTTTCACAGATTCTATTAGCACAGACAAAGATTATTTATTTCAATACAATTCACCCGTTGACAACTTAATAGGATTTGATGCTATAATAAAATCAAAAAATCCAAAGCGAAAAAGAAAAATTCCACAACAATATACATTTTTCCTGATTTCGGTTAAAAACAATTCCGATAATCCCATTCACCTTCAAAAAAAAGCTAAAATAGGTCAACTTTTTGAGGTCGAGGAAATAATTGAGTACTCCCCAGATAAAATTAGTCAAGATAACTCAGATCAACAATTTTTAAATCTCATTCAAGCTTCTAAAGACATTCTCAAAAAAAGAAAAGAAGACTTATCTGCAACTGATTTCAATCTTGAACACTTACCATCCAATGAGGCTAAAATTCTAAAAGAAATGTTACTAAAATATTACCCTGTATTTTCAAAATCTCTAAATACACTTGGGCACACAGATAAAATTATTCCAGATTTGAAATTCATTAATGACTATCCTATAAAAACACTTCCTTTTCCAATACCTCAGGCATTACAAAAAGATGCATTAGATCAAATTAATCAATTACTTGAAGCTGGAATTATACAAAGACATTGCTCCGAATGGTCTTGTCCCATGTTACTTGTTAGAAAAAAACCAGATGGTACTGGTAAACAAAAATTTCGCCTCGCACTTGACCTTCGAATGTTAAACACTGTAATTCAAGGATCATCTTACCCACTACCAAAAATTCAAAACATCATCGCTAATCTCTCTTCTTACACATTCTTTACAACACTCGACTTTCATCAAGCATACCATCAAATTAACTTACCAGAAAAATTCCACAATCAACTAACTTTTACCACCATGTTTGGATCTTTTTCCTACCGCAGACTTGTCTTTGGTTTAAAGACAAGTGCCTCAATCTTTCAAGCTCTAATGGACTCTTTAATTGACGAACTACACCTACAAGGTGTGTATACGTATCAAGATGACTTTATTATAGGTGCGAATTCTTTTGATGAAATGTGTTCTAAACTCGACAAAATTTTTAACCTCCTTTCCAAGTACAATCTCACTCTTTCACCTAATAAATGCAACTTTCATCAAACAAAAGTCAACTACTTAGGTTTTCAAATAGAAAATCATTGTATTTCACCAATCCATTCCAACATTGTAAAAATAACTTCATTTCCTACACCAACTACAAAAAGACAACTAAAAAGGCTTATTGGTTTGATAACTTTCTATAAATCCTTAATCCCAACATTTAACAAACTAGTGCAACCACTTATTGATTTAACTACTCCTAAAACTAAATTCATCTGGACAGAAAAACATCAGGACATACTTAAAACAATACAGAAAATTTTCTTCGGTTCACCCATGGTTAGGTTACCAGATTGGAATAAGAATTTTTATTTGAATACAGATGCATCTAACATTGCCATCTCTGGCGTTTTAATGCAAGAACATAATGGAAATCTTCTACCTTTAGCATACTTTTCTAAATCCTTAAATTCCTCTGAAAAAAAATATCCTGCTTTAAAACTAGAACTCATGGCAATTTACAAATCTATTATTGCATTCAAATATTACTTATACAACAGAAAATTCCTAATCTTGTCAGATAGCAAACCTCTAAAAAAATACAAAAAGACTACAAACCCAGCAGACATAACCACCCGTTGGCTAATTGACCTTTCAGAATATTCATATGATTTTGAACACATTCCAGGATCTTCAAATGTTCTAGCAGATTATTTCTCTCGCTGTAATTTTGACAACAACCAAGAAAATTTACTAACCAATCCTAACCTTATCCATGATCCTCAACCACTTCCAATAGTCGATCATGAAACACCTGATATTTGTAAATCTGTTAATAACAACAATTGTCATGTTAATTTTCTCATCTCAGGTGAACGAACAAAACGAGACCCATTATTGGAGATATCAAATCAAACTTTTTGCACTGAACAACAAAAAGACCCTACCTTAGCTAGTATCTATGATCATATATTACAAAATGGACCTTCTTCAAAATTCCCGAATTACTTCATACATCCTGATTCTAAAATATTAATGTTCAAAAAGGAAGATATCATAAATAATACTTTCTCATATCACATTGTAGTTCCTGATTCACTTAAAAGTAAAGTTTTAACTATATCCCATCTATCACACTTTGGTATGGCCAAAACTTATGAATTTCTTACATCCAAATATTTTTGGAAAGGCATCTATGTAGATACACTCAACTTTGTAGCTTCATGTGTCAAATGTTTACAGGCCAAACACCATAACACTCCACCCGCACCTCTTCAACCTACATACACACCAAGATATCCTGGTCATACAGTCAGTACTGATTTACTTGGTCCTTTCTCAAACAATAAACATGTTTTAACTGTAACCGATCACTTCTCAAGACACATTGAACTCTATCCTCTCACTGATACTTCTGCACCCAAGGTTGTAAAATGCTTATTTAGTTATATAACTACCTATGGGAGACCCGTCTGTATTTTGTCAGATTTAGGCCCACAATATACTTCTCATATTTATAATGCATTTAATGATGCTCTTGGTATAAAAATACATCACAGTTCGGTCTCGCACCCACAATCTAACAGTATTGCCGAGCGAATTAACAAGTCTATTAAATATTCTGTTACCACATTACTACAAGAAGGACACTCTTTTGAAAATGCTCTGTTTATTCATAAGTCACTTTATAATGGTTCGACATACTCTTCTACACTATTTTCACCTAACTTACTTCATTTTGGTCGTGAACTTTCATTAATTTTTGACACATATGATCATAGTACCAACCAAGCATTTCTAGATAAACATGTTGAAGTTTATAAATTACTAGATGACTTAAACAAAATATATGACAAAGCATATAACAACATTAAAACTGCTCAAGATAGACGTTACAAAATTCACAGTCGAAAAGCTAAATTAAGAAATATATGTTTAAAAGATATTGTTTATTTAAAATCAGTCGACAAATTTAAACCTAAATATACCGGTCCATATATTGTAACATTTAAACACTCTCCTGTTTCATTTTCAATTAAAAGATTATATGCTCATGATGATACTGCATTTAGGGTACATATTGATAGATTTCTTCTAGCACCACATCGATATGGACATTTGTGTGATCCTGCAAGTCATGTTATAGATAATAATTCTTCTAACACCATTCTCGCCCCTCGCTACAATTTAAGAAAAAGATAATTTGTAACTTTAAAAAAAAAAAAATAATAATAATAATAAATTTAAAAAAAAACTTTTAAATTTTTAATATGATCTGATACTAAGTGTTTTATCCCTGGCCAGGATTCTACGTATACTGTGCATAACTTGTCTTCACTTGACTTCACGGCTGGTCCATGTCTTCTTGTGAAGACCACTTTTACACAATATTTTGTATCGGGTCACACCATTCTTTTAATTTTTCATTCAATTTTATAAACAGTAGATAAATATAATCTTTTCACATTTTTTTTCTCTCACACTTTAAACTTTCATTCATACTGAATATAACATTGCAAATATTTTAAATAAATAAGAGTTTTTAAATTTAAAAAAAAAAAAAAAAAAAAAAAAAAAAGAGTTCTCTTAAACAAACTTAAAGCATTTACTTACATGACTTGTACAGTTTCACTTCATCACACCCGATTATGACATATTTTAGGTCTCTCAACACTCTAGGACTGTCAATACATTAGGATTTACATAAGATACACTTGTATCTGTTTTTTTTTAATTTTACTAATTCTTCCCCTTCAGGCTAGTGGTACCGTTCTAAATTTTTGCCCTTAGGTTACCACCCCTCACCAGATTGTGTTTAGAGAGACAATTGTGATTTAGTTCACTAATTCACAATATTCCCTTTTCCCAAAAGTATATGTGTTCCCGAATCGTGCTCCTGTGTGGGGATCAGTGCGATCTTCATTGGGGAGCAGGGAGTTCATGTTGTAATGATGTGGACTCTCATCACTGCCCTCCTCACCTAGGTCGTAAGGCCCTAAGCCTGAGACATCACACTTGTCATGCATTGACAAGATTAAGGGCGGTCCCTTTTTATGTGCGTGCCACATGCACCTCTTTTTTTACCGTCCTGTGCTTGCACGAATTTTAAAACTTTTTCAAACAACTTTTCAGTACACTACACTTGAGTTAATCCATTTTCACTTTTTCATATAATTCAAGTTAATTTTTAAGGATATATGTTTATGTTATGTGTTATTTGTGTTTATTTATTTTATTTTTTAATTGTTTTCATTTGTGTTTCATATTATACTTAAGTAGTAATTATAGTATTTAAGTGCAACAAATTGAGAAAATGAGTACTGTTGTGTGCTCAGTTATCATTAGACATGTCTAGTTAAATAGTAACTTTTTAAAGCTGGTACCAGAAAGAAAAAGAACAAAGCAGAAAATAAAAGGACGAAGATATAAAAAAAATCTTCGAAGGTAGTGCACTATGTTTTATATTTTATGGCCTGACGTTACGAACTATTGAGGTAACAAAATCCTTTATACTGTTGCAACTCATATAATTTACAAGTATTTTGTGTTATATTATGTATGTATTTTTTTTAAGCTTGGGGAGAGTATAATTTTATTGTATATATTTTTTTAAAACTGTACTGTAAACAGTACAGCTTTTCTGGTCAATGGGGTGATATATATGACAAAGACGTTTGTCATATATCTTGCTTTCAGTTCAAACCCCCCCCCCTCAAAATTTTAACAAGTTAACATAAGCTTTTCCATTCCTCTTCCAACATCTAGCATACATGTATTGATTCAATGCTTCTCCTCACCCCCCCCCCAAAAAAAAATAGAGATAAAAAAAAATTCATAAAGATTTATTCATTCCCCCCCAAATAAATAAATAATTAAAAATAATAAACAATTATAGGTTATAGATTTTAAATGTCTGTAATTCCCCCCCCCCCCCAAAATTCAATATGTTAACTAAAACCTATTTCTGATTTAATTTAGATAACGAATCTACTTTCTTCATTCTAAAATGCAAGTCACTCGCATACATCAGAAAACCTCTCTGTCCTTAACTTTGCGGTTATGCTAAAAATAAGTTACAAAGGTTCACATATTTCTAATTCAACCGTTTCCTTCTCATGAAATCAAAAGTGCATCTGTCTTAAAAGTTAGACAAAATATATATGCAGCTGCGCTCTACTTATTAAAGTAATGTAACGTATAACCGATATTCTTTATGCAAGCATTTGCACTTCTCATCCGCTCTCAAAAGAATTAATTAAAATATCTCTCGCCCACATGTAAACTGTAATATGCAAGCTCATATCTTTCACACCCTGTTATTAGATTCGAGTCATAAGTAACCGTTAATTGCAGCTGTCTTTTTGCAAAATCAAACGCCAATCCCAAAATTACTTTCTTTTCTTTTTCCTTTTCTGTCTCCATGAAAGAATCTTTACAACCCTTCCCCCCATTCTCAAATGAATGCATTATCATAGACAGAATCTAGCATTTATCGTTTTTTCCCATACGCTTCCGTCCGCAGTTTCCAAAAACTCTCTCGCCAAGTACTGGCGATTTTATCATGCTTTCCGCGCCAACACCCGTACATGTAACTTTTAGAACATGATCACTTCGGCCGTTTGTCTTGACCAGAGGAGTTGTAGAAAAAACTTTGTCTTCATTTTGTGGAGTACCTCCCCTTGCGCTTTCGTCTGTGTGTTCTTCATGCATAATACTATTCTTAACTATTGGTTCCAAATAAATCACCTTCATCACTAATTATGCTTCTTCTATGTGCTCGTGGTCAACTGCATTCCTTCTTGTGCTGTCAAACAACCGTTTACACATAACCATCGACATTTTGGAATTATAAATTTTTAATGTGACAGTCACCGAAAGATCTTCTTCTTTATAAAATCTGAAAGACCTTCTTCATAAAAATCCAAAAATCTGCTTTACACCCCCATCCCTTTTTATTGCAGATTTGAATTCTACGGCAAAAAATACTAATTTTGTATTTAATAATTTCTTAGGAAAATCGTATGTGGTGCTGTAATTGAGTTCAGTGAGAATCGTTTCCATTGAAAAATCTGGAAACGGACGAATAACTCGAGAAATATGCATCGGATTGAAAACGAAAAAATACGTGTTCAATATTTTATTAAAATCTATTTAGTGATAACAAATTTGCTATTTTTCTAAAATACTGAACACGTATTTTTCATATCTTAAGATTTCATTTATTCGAACGCTTCCAGACTTTTCAATGGAAACGATTCTCATTGCATTTTACTCGATTACAGCGTCATTTACGATTTTCCGAAGAAAATATTAAATACAAAATGTACGTATTTTTTCCCAAAGAATCTAAATCTGCAATAAAAAAGGGGGTTACCATTTATGACTTCAAAGTTGCCCCCCTTTCCCCGAAGGGGTAGAGTTGTGGGGTGGCAACTTTGGTATACCTAAATAGATTATAATAGATTAGATGATTCAATAAGATTAATAGAAATCTAAATAGTAATCTAATCTAAATAGATTAGAGGATATTTTCCGTTTATCAACCCGATGTATATTTTTCGAGTTTTTCACCCGTTTCCAGTCTTTTCGGACACCTTGAGTATATATTATACGGGTACACATGTGCAATTTTTAACAAAAAAAATGATGATTTCCCTATATTTTTATTTTTGTAATTTTTATTATAACTATGTGACACAGTTTTCATTAACAGAAAATTAAACAAAAATTACCATTTTTCCTTTTTTAATACCTCTATAAGGTACTAAATATAATAAGTTATTCCTAAGGTAAGATTGAATACAATACGATGCAGTAGTTTTTGAGAAAATTAGTTGTTATTAAAAAAGAAAATTTTTTTATCTCTGTAAATATCAATATTTTCAACGTGATGATAGGGGGGAAATTTCTGTTAGGTTGACTGCAATGTCTAGTAAAAAAATAAGGAAAAATGATTAAAATGCATGTTTTCTTTTCCTTTCCGGCTATATCCTTTATGGATAAACTCATAAAACCTTTTATTTTGAAACTCTAATATTTGTGAAGACATAAGACGAAATGCAGAAACTATGTATTATTATTCTGTGCAGATGTGATCCAACGAACGAAAACAGTGTCAAATATAGGTGCTGTTATCAGTGGCTTATCAAGATCAGGTGTCGGGGAAATGTATAGCTCTATTTTTAAATACAAATGTTCGCCTTATTTCATCGTAAAAATCTGCGACTAAATAGGAAGAATATTGTCTCTACCAAAATTTTAGTATTCAGCTACCACATCTGGTGTCGCCGCTGGTAGTTATTTAAAGAAAGAAACTTTATACATGTTTTATTAAACTGGGTGATCGGAAAATATCTGGAAAAATTTTATAGTGTAGTAGAGGGGATCAAAATAATATTTTGTTTTTCATAGAATGTGTATCCGGAAATTACGCATATTATCCCCATCTATTCGCGCTTATATGCTGTATTTCATGACACCTTTCACATTAATTTTTCGTCACCAGCGATTAAACGCAACATTTCCGGACATACATTCTAGGACGAAAAATGCTAGTTTAGATTTCCTCTACCACCGTTTAAAATTTTTCCAGTTATTATCCGATCACCCGTATAGAATACAGACTTTATTTATTGTTTTTTTTGCCTGAAAGTCACTTTCCAACAAATATTCCAAAAAGTAAACTTTAATTCGTTTAATCACAAAAGTGTTGCATTTCAATGGCTGAATTTCTCCTATTAAATAAGACGAAGATTACTGTTCGGATATGTTGGTAACGCCCTTGTCGTTGTTTGACACCCGTGATATAATGCGATTTCAAAACGTTTTTACCAATTTAAGTCTGAATTACATATTTATAAATAATAGATATGAAAGGACCTACTTATAATTTTATGCAACAAGTTGAATATTTTTAATCTAATAATGTATATTTCTAGAGTGCTGTTTCATACAAAATGTAAATTTTTATATTTCACTTTTATATTTTATGATGTAAATTTTTATATTTTATTTTTTTAAATCTCTCGTAGTTTTTTTTACTAAATGTTTACATCAAACATGTCAACCAGATAGAAGTTTATAGAAATTGTTATAGAAAACAACTATACTGCATATTCCATCTTATAACAGGCTAACAGGATAATTCACAAAAATATTTATAACCCGAAATTTCATTTAAGGATATGTAACTTTCTGCTGTGCTGTACCTATTCCATTTATTAATTGAATAATATTTCTTGTCTTAAATATGCTTGTTTGAACAGTTCGTTATACGCCGGAATATAGGGCAATTAGCTTCCTTATTTTAAAACACTTCTGAACTACTAGGTTGTGGCAATCCCAAAACTTTCTTCTATCTCATACAAGTTTCACATACATCAATAAAAAGGAAAGTGCCCAGTTAAACTGATGGCATTGAGCTCACAGGCTCTTCACATTAATTGCATATTATACTCTTATTTCAAAGAATAATTCCCCACGAAAAATAAAGAAATTGACAATAAATTAAGGGAGGATTAGCCCCCGTTCCCCCCTTTATACTTAACCAATGAACCCCCCAAAACTAATCAGGAAGCGCCTTATCACAATGAAATTATATAAACAAATTTGAAGCAAATCGGATACTTCTGCATGAAAAACTAATTTATCTAAATTAAGGGTCGGATTAGCCACCCGTTCTCCCATTTATACTTAACCTGTGGCGTAGCGTCAGGGGGGCACGATCATTTTACTACCAGTATAATTTTATAATACATTTGGCCTTATTTAATCTTTGAACGGTATGAATTAAATAATTCCGAATATAGTATATAAAAATACTGGTAGTAAAGTGATCGTGCCCCCCTTGACGCTACGCCTCTGTACTTAACCAATGAACCCCCAAAATTAATCAGGGAATCGCCATATAACAAAGAACCTATATGCAAAATTTGAAGCAAATCGGATAAGTATGCATGAAAAACCCATTTATCTACATTAAGGGAGGATTAGCCCCTCGTTCTACCCTTTATACTTAACCAATGAACACCTAAAACTAATCAGGGAAGCGCCTTATTACAATGAACCTATAAACAAAATTTCAAGCATAACGGCTCTGTCTATCAAGAGTTATCGCGTTACGTACATGCATACGTACGTACATACAGAATCGGCGAGCACATTAGTTCTCAGGCTTTGATAGCCTGTGAGCTAAAAACTATTCAGCTCCAATTTATGTCAAAGTCTAACTGAATCTAAACTTTTATTAAATTCCGTTCATTAGTTCTTGAGATAAGACAATCGCTAAAATCGTGTAAATCCAGAAAAATGCAGCCTAGCACCACCATCTGTTGGGAGATTTACACCAAAACCTAATTAACAATAACTTATTGTAACGTCTAACTGAATATGAAGTTTGACAAAAAATCTGTGAATAGGTTCTTGAGATATAACTATCGTAAGAATCATGAAAAAAGTAGAATAGCAGCGCCAACTTTTAGTCTTTTTACACCCAAACTTAAACAGCATTTATTTATATCAAGTTCTAACAGAATCTCAAGTTTGATGAAATTATGTGCATTATTTTTTGAAATGTAGCTCGCGTGAAAATCATGATAAAATAGTATAGCAGCGCCACCTGTTAGTCTGTTTACGCCAAAACGTAATCACCGTCTATTTATGTCAATGTCTAACAGAATCTGCAGTTTGATGAAATGTGAACCAGTTCTTTAGATTTAGCTAGCATGAAAATCTTGAAAAATGAAGCATAGCAGCGCCATGTTTTAGGCGATTTACACCAAAAACTAATCAGTCACAATTTATATCAGGGACTAACTGAATATAAAGATTTATTAAATTCCGTGCTTTAGTTCTTGAGATAACGTGCCCACAAAAATTTTGTCACATACAGACATACACACAAACAGACCGATATGCAGACAGACAGACTCACAAACAAACATTTTCTAAAAACAGTCAAATTGTGTTCAGTACCTTCTAAAAAGTATAAATTCGTTAGGAAAACCGGAAGTCGAAAATTTTTACGAATCCAATACTTTCTTCTATTAAGGATAGAAGAAAGTAAAAATTATGATAGACTTATCTGTTTCTTTTTTCCTTTAACTTATCAAATTACATTTTTGAAATTATACTTTAATTTCCAAATATTAAAAATACAAATCATAAATTCATTAATTTGCATTAACATTTTCAGAATATTATGAGACACATTTTTCCCTCTTATTTATGACAATAATTTATAACTTATGTTAACGCAAGGTATCATATATGGCATTTATATAGCTTGCAACTGCAACATTTTTATTACCAGTATATCTAAATAGAAATCTTTGCATTATATAATCGCAGTAATCTGCAATTAAGTGAAGCGGAAATTACTATTCGAAAAAAGTGGTGACAAAACATCATAGCATATGTTAGTTCTGTTTTTGTAAACATGAAAATTATGAAAGTAAATTAAACATATATGCTTTTAATCTACTCTTATCTATTTATTTGTTATATTTTTAAAGAAACCTTATATTTGAGAACATAATATAAAAATATTTAAATTATTCACTTTCAAAATTGAATATTTCGAAATAGTGTTCAAATATTTATTAAAGGATTCGTTTATTTTTCAATAGTTCGAAAGAAGTAAATGATTTAAAACGTTGTTTAAAATCTTAGAGAATGAAAATGTTACATATTTGATTTGATTCTGTAATTAAATATACAATACAACATCGGTTTAAACAATTCTGTATGCCTAGAATTTCTATAAATTGAAAAAAATAATTTAAAAAGAGCATTTCTTTCTTTTGAACGCATTTTAAATTAAACTATTGAAATATATTTACATAATTTAAAGGTTCTGTACTACAATCACATTTATTTCGTGATTTGAAGAATTATACAAGACTGCGGACGCACTTTTATTAGAAAGGAATAAATATTCAACAAAATGACAGTTTTTTTCTTCTTTTAAATATGTAGGTTCCATCCTTCCGGTTAATTTTTTAAACAAATGAACATATTTTTAACTATAAATATTTCTCAACACTTTATTTATCGGCGGCGTTCATACTAAGGGTGTTGCGAAAAAATCGAAATATCTATTTCGGATTTGCTATAGTGCGGTAAAGTTGTCGTCTTTATTGTTAAGAAAGACAAAATAAAGATTTTTGTATTCGGATAACATCTTTCGATTGTTCATACAGCCTAAAATTACTAAAAATTGTCGAATTCCAAGGTTTTTTCATAATAAACAGAAACATAATTCCAGTAATATATTCAAATATTATAGTGTGTATAGGTTCTCTACGACATTGTAAAAAAATATTTTAAAAAATATTTTTCTAATTGGATAACATCTTCCAATCGCGCCTATACCATAATTTTCGGCGTGTAATACGCAGATCAAACTATTCTGTTTCAACCCAGAAATTTTATTCAATAATTGAATTCAAATATTTACAGCGATCTAGTAAGTTACATTTTATAAAATCAAATTTCTGGGACGAAACATGATTGTTTTATCCGCGGATTATAAGCCGGAAATTACGGTACTTTAAACTTTATCGTATATAATATTTGTGCAAGGTAAATCACACGTTGTTACGAAATGGTGTATAAATATTTAAGTATAAATAAAACTTAAAAATACATCAGATTGACGTTTCGGTCAACTTCTATGTCCATCTTCAGAATATGACGTTTAATTAAATACACTTAAAAACAAAGGACAACAATCTTGAAATGATATTCACACAACTAACGCCTAAAGCCAAGACTCCTTTATCATAGATCAGACTTGACAATCCGGAGAAAGTCTATGGGAAAAAATGTCCGCGGTAATTGTCAACTTATTCATTGACTTTCTCCGGAAAGTATCGCCGCCTGGTGGATAATACCGATACTAGTTCATAAGCAAATGCATAGAACAAATGGAGCTGTGAAAAAATTTCGTGTTATTTCGTGTCGTAAATACTCCTATTACTGACGATTGATAGCGCTAGTAGCAGGAGAACAATGCGGTCAAAGGAAACTTGCTGATTGTGAGGCCTGATACTATGATAAGGAGGCCTTGCCTAAAACATAGGCACAGTCTCATAACAGGCCGTGCAGTGGCACCACCTACAAGAAAAAATCCGAGTAACAGAAGAGACGAAACGGAATTCACGAAAGAAGAATGTGTTCTGACGTAAATTTGCAATAAGAACAGTGTGTTAATACCGTAATTTCCGGCGTATAATCCGCAGCTCAATGAGTCGTTTTTCGACCCAGAAATATTATTTTACAAAATGTAACTTAAAAGGTCACTGTAAATATTTAACTACAATTATTGAATAAAATTTCTTGGTCGAAAAACGACTCTTTGAGCTGCGGATTATACGCCGGAAATTACGGTAATTAAATTTGAATCAAATAAATGTCACATAAAAAATAATTTATTTATTAAAGATTTTTTCTGGTCCAAGATTTAATTAATTGACTTGAAATAGCGGAAGGTAGGTATCGACAGTTTATTGTCGGAATTTTTATTACGTATAGCTGCCAGGTTTTACGCTTTATGTTACTACTATTTCCTGATAAAATATTTTTCTAATTTAATCGGAGAATTTATGCGATTATATAACAAAAAATGCTATTCGGAAATAGTGGTAACAAAAATGCATAAATTTTGGCAGCCATGTTTAATGAATGTGCCGCATGTTCAGTAGCATAAGAGACATTTTACGACTGGAGAATTTTCATTATAATACTTTAAACGTTTACTTAATCGGAGTGCACAAGCGCTAGCTGTGACTTACCCGGGGTGCTTCCGGTTCTTATTTTGCCTCAATATTTCCAAATAATATCCGTCGCTTTATTTAATCGCAGGTAATTTTTGCAAATTATGCAATGGAATAAGTCGAAGATTATTTTTCGCAACACACTAGTAATAATGACAAATGCAAAATTCGTACACACCCAGGGTATGTCATACCCTGTACGTGTGCGCACGCGTTAATTGACTTTGTTAGTAAAATTCTTCGTTAAGATTCTGCTTTGTTATTGCTAACACTCTACATTTTCTCCTGAATTCGCTGTTATTAGATTATAAAATTTAATATATTTCTTACAGCAAAATATAAATTCCCCGATTCGAGGGCAATATCTCATGCCAATACTGCCAATATTGGCGCATATATAGGCAAATTTGTCGAAGATTTGGTCCATATTGGCCAAGGTATAGTCAATACCAACAAAATGCAAAATATTGTTTTTATACTAGGTACGATAGCATAAAAACCTTTATAATAAATCTGAGATGTAAAAAAAAGTTTTCATTTTCAGAAGAAACACATTTACGTATTCATTCGTTGTTTTCTTGGAAGTACAGTAAAATTCAAATTTATTCATCTATACTACTCTTCTATTTCTCTGATACTGACATATTTATCGTTGATATAACTTAGTTTCGCACCTATAAGTCGCCTTATACTACCTTAAATATATTCACGCATAATCAGAACAAAAATCTGTAAAAGTCGTTTTGTCGTCGTAAAAGAGCAGCGAACTCTAAGATTTATTTGATATGTCCTACATAAATTATATATGTGTGAATGTATTGAAAAGAAAATTATACCTAGCGGTTTTCAAAAAAAGTTTTTACGAAATATTTGAAAACCTAATATTTATATCACGATTTATTCAGTTTTATCACGAAAATCATTGAAGGAAACGTATAAAAGTATTTTTATTACTTTATTGTATACAGGGTGATTTCCTTAATATCATTTTGCCTAAAATAACTGGTGAACAGAGTTAGCTACAGCAATGCACTAGGTATAAAAAATGTCTAAGCGCCTCACGATGAAATATCTGTCAGCTCCTCCTAGTGACAAACTGTAGAATTAAACTTTCAGTCTCGAAAACGGTACAAAATAAGTCAATTAAAAAGCTACAGAGAGCCCTCTATTTAATATGAAGCGACGACTTATATATAAAAATAACTTTATTAAATTTATTTCAATCCTCGGAATGTAATCTTGTATATCCAATAACTAATTGCCGAAACGTCAGTTGCGGCTCACTGTGGAGACGCGAAAAGTTTTTGTTTCCGTCTGTTTGTCTGTCTGTCTGTCTGTTTGTCTGTCTGTTCCGAGGTAACTGCCGTAAAGATGATCCGATTAGGTTGATATTTGGTGGGTATGTTGGTGAGGTACCCGGAATGAGCTGTATAGTTTTTGGTTACATTTGGTTCATTCATTCGAAAAATATAGATAATGCTTTCCTGTGGGAATGCAGACGATTTTCAAATTTCATTTTTAACTGAAATGAAAATCGCATATTTGCATAATGGATTTCAACGTAAAATTACTAATGATAAATTTTCGATATGGAGATTTTAAATATATCCAATAGCTTTGAAAATTTGCTGATACATTCGTTAGAATTTAGAAATTAATTGTTTAAATTATTGGAAAAAAATTTGCATCTGTACGGGAAATATAAAACATTTTATTTTCATATTTTTTACAAATTTTAAAATGCCTTTATTTTTACTTTGCTCTTTAATTTATTAATTGCTTAGCAACCATATTTGAAATAGTATCAAAATAATAAAATTCAAGTAACTCTCACTATTTTGCTGCAATATTTTATCATCAAAATAAATTATTTTTGTATTCTATTGACATTAAATGAAGAATTTATTTTAACACAAGTTTATTTTTTTTATCTAAAAAGTTACATGAATAAGAAGTTCATACGAATTTCAGAATATCATTGCATAAAATGTGCAAGCTACTAATTTCTAAAACCTCCGAAGTATTTTATATGCCTATAAATATGTATGTAATAAAAAAAAAATTAAATTGCGGACTGTAAGATGCTACATAATATGAAAAGTGAGATAAAAAACAATGACTTTTAGAGCTGACGTTGAGGCTGCTGTTTGGAGATTTACTAGTTTAAGTACGGTAATACTTGGATACAGAAGAGTTGCATCATTTAGAAAAAATACATTAACTAATAAAACTGACATATAATAAATAAAGTGCAGTTTATTTTAATAAGAAAATAAAGTTAAGCAAGCTCAATGTGTTCCTCATCAGCAGCAATGTGTACCTGTGGTACACATGTCACACCCACAATGCAGGCCATTCTAGTATTATTCACATGAATGATATCTTAGTGTATTTGCACATTCGCCGCTTCAGAACAGAACATTTCTGAAACAATAGTGGCCTCCCCGGTCAATGGCGTAGCGAATTTTTGCAAATTATGCAATGGAATAAGTCGAAGATTATTTTTCGCAACACACTAGTAATAATGACAAATGCAAAATTCGTACACACCCAGGGTATGTCATACCCTGTACGTGTGCGCACGCGTTAATTGACTTTGTTAGTAAAATTCTTCGTTAAGATTCTGCTTTGTTATTGCTAACACTCTACATTTTCTCCTGAATTCGCTGTTATTAGATTATAAAATTTAATATATTTCTTACAGCAAAATATAAATTCCCCGATTCGAGGGCAATATCTCATGCCAATACTGTCAATATTGGCGCATATATAGGCAAATTTGTCGAAGATTTGGTCCATATTGGCCAAGGTATAGTCAATACCAACAAAATGCAAAATATTGTTTTTATACTAGGTACGATAGCATAAAAACCTTTATAATAAATCTGAGATGTAAAAAAAAGTTTTCATTTTCAGAAGAAACACATTTACGTATTCATTCGTTGTTTTCTTGGAAGTACAGTAAAATTCAAATTTATTCATCTATACTACTCTTCTATTTCTCTGATACTGACATATTTATCGTTGATATAACTTAGTTTCGCACCTATAAGTCGCCTTATACTACCTTAAATATATTCACGCATAATCAGAACAAAAATCTGTAAAAGTCGTTTTGTCGTCGTAAAAGAGCAGCGAACTCTAAGATTTATTTGATATGTCCTACATAAATTATATATGTGTGAATGTATTGAAAAGAAAATTATACCTAGCGGTTTTCAAAAAAAGTTTTTACGAAATATTTGAAAACCTAATATTTATATCACGATTTATTCAGTTTTATCACGAAAATCATTGAAGGAAACGTATAAAAGTATTTTTATTACTTTATTGTATACAGGGTGATTTCCTTAATATCATTTTGCCTAAAATAACTGGTGAACAGAGTTAGCTACAGCAATGCACTAGGTATAAAAAATGTCTAAGCGCCTCACGATGAAATATCTGTCAGCTCCTCCTAGTGACAAACTGTAGAATTAAACTTTCAGTCTCGAAAACGGTACAAAATAAGTCAATTAAAAAGCTACAGAGAGCCCTCTATTTAATATGAAGCGACGACTTATATATAAAAATAACTTTATTAAATTTATTTCAATCCTCGGAATGTAATCTTGTATATCCAATAACTAATTGCCGAAACGTCAGTTGCGGCTCACTGTGGAGACGCGAAAAGTTTTTGTTTCCGTCTGTTTGTCTGTCTGTCTGTCTGTTTGTCTGTCTGTTCCGAGGTAACTGCCGTAAAGATGATCCGATTAGGTTGATATTTGGTGGGTATGTTGGTGAGGTACCCGGAATGAGCTGTATAGTTTTTGGTTACATTTGGTTCATTCATTCGAAAAATATAGATAATGCTTTCCTGTGGGAATGCAGACGATTTTCAAATTTCATTTTTAACTGAAATGAAAATCGCATATTTGCATAATGGATTTCAACGTAAAATTACTAATGATAAATTTTCGATATGGAGATTTTAAATATATCCAATAGCTTTGAAAATTTGCTGATACATTCGTTAGAATTTAGAAATTAATTGTTTAAATTATTGGAAAAAAATTTGCATCTGTACGGGAAATATAAAACATTTTATTTTCATATTTTTTACAAATTTTAAAATGCCTTTATTTTTACTTTGCTCTTTAATTTATTAATTGCTTAGCAACCATATTTGAAATAGTATCAAAATAATAAAATTCAAGTAACTCTCACTATTTTGCTGCAATATTTTATCATCAAAATAAATTATTTTGTATTCTATTGACATTAAATGAAGAATTTATTTTAACACAAGTTTATTTTTTTTATCTAAAAAGTTACATGAATAAGAAGTTCATACGAATTTCAGAATATCATTGCATAAAATGTGCAAGCTACTAATTTCTAAAACCTCCGAAGTATTTTATATGCCTATAAATATGTATGTAATAAAAAAAAAATTAAATTGCGGACTGTAAGATGCTACATAATATGAAAAGTGAGATAAAAAACAATGACTTTTAGAGCTGACGTTGAGGCTGCTGTTTGGAGATTTACTAGTTTAAGTACGGTAATACTTGGATACAGAAGAGTTGCATCATTTAGAAAAAATACATTAACTAATAAAACTGACATATAATAAATAAAGTGCAGTTTATTTTAATAAGAAAATAAAGTTAAGCAAGCTCAATGTGTTCCTCATCAGCAGCAATGTGTACCTGTGGTACACATGTCACACCCACAATGCAGGCCATTCTAGTATTAATCACATGAATGATATCTTAGTGTATTTGCACATTCGCCGCTTCAGAACAGAACATTTCTGAAACAATAGTGGCCTCCCCGGTCAATGGCGTAGCGAAAGGAAGGGGGCTTGATCACTTTACTACCAGTATTAGGTACCAGTACTGGTATAGATTAAGAAATCATAAAAAAAACCACCAGTCAAAATTAATAATAAAATAAACCACCAATTCAGGATTTGTACGATTTTACCACAATCTTTAATAGATTTTTTCTCCTTATTTTAATACAGAAAAGTATTACAAATCCGGCAATTAAACGAGGAGTTTTGATAATATAACTCAATGTATTATCATTGCTATAGATTCCAGCATTCCAACAACATCATCTAAACGTTAACACAGAAATCCATGGTGGAATAGTGATTGCCAAAATGCAAAGAAAAACAACAGAAGGCTTGGGGTGTATTTCAGAGGTTCCCAAATAATATTAATTATATGGCATATAAAAAAAGCAAAGGCTGAAGCTAGAAGAGTGCGACGCAAAAGCCAACGTGAATCCTGGAGCAACTACATCTCAAGCATTTATTCCAATGCCTCAGGTAAAGAACTGTTGAATAAAGTAAAAAAAAGTATGGGCCTGTACTCTGATAATCATATTTCTATTTTAAAACAAAACTGTCAAACCATCGCATTGCCTACAAACATCGCTGAGACAATAGGGAGTACCCTAGCATCTATTTCAAGCTCTGACTCATACCTAGAACCTTTTATAACATACAAAATACAAACGGAAAGAACCAGGATTGATTTTAACTCTCATATCTGATATGCATATTATGAGCCATTTATTAAATCAGAGATGATAAAATGCTTGAGAAGCAGCCATTTATCTGCCCTAGGTCACGGTTAGATTACATATATCATGCTCAAACACCTTTCTTCTATGTCTTTGAATAATCTCCTTTCTTTTTTTCAATAGGATATGGATGGAGCAGAATTTTCCCAATGTTTGGTGAAGATTTATAATTATACATTTTCTTAAATCGTGAAAAGATGGTACCAATCCCAGTAATTACAGGCCAATTGCACTTTCTAGCTGCCTTTGCAAACTTCTTAAAAAATGGTAAATTGCCGCCGCGTCCATATTTTAGAAACAAACAATGGCCTTGCTGCATTTCGAAGTGATTTCGACGTGGTAGGTGTACTATCGTTAATTTAATCCATTTGGAAAATCACATACGAACAGCCTTTCTAAAACGCAGCCATTTGGTCTCAGTATTTTTTGACATGGCGAAAGCTTATGACAGAGCAAGGCGTTATTGGATTCTTTGCGGTCTTTTTAACTTGGACTTTCGAGGAAATCTTCCAATTTTTATTAAAAACTTTCTTGCTATTCGAGTATTTCAAGTTCGAATTGGGGGAAGACATAATTAATTAAGTAGACATAACTAGACTAAATGACATAAATAAAGACTAAACTAGACTTAATTAACTAACATAACTAGACATAATTAATTATGTCTAGTTTTTATGTACAAGAAGAAAGTGTACCCTAGGGTAGTCTCCTGAGTGTCACCCTCTTTGCTATTAAAATAAATGACATCCTTAAACAACTCCCTTCTTCTGTGAAGAGGGATATCTATGTTGACGACTGCCATATTATGTGTATGGGATATTCGTTTTATTGAGAGACAACTGCAAATTGCAATCAAAAGTGTTCTTAGCTGGACTAACAAAAATGTTTTTTTAATTTCACATGGCAAAACTTCTTCTGTGCATTTCTGTAGACGAAGGGGTCTGCATGCAGATCTTGAAATGTTTATAGGATCATTTCAAACTCCTGTTGTGGACAGCATTCGTTATCTAGGCCTTCATTTTGACAACAAACTTACTTTTTTACCACATGTTTTACAATTACGGACAAAATGCGAGAAATCCCTTAATTTACTTAAAGTACTCTCAAATACTTCTTGGGGAGCTGACCGCACTTCTCTCTTTCAAATCTATAGAGCTGTGATCCGTACAAAAATCGACTATGCCTGCCAGATCTATGGCTCTGCCAGTAAATCTGTTCTTTAAAAACTTGACATTGTGCACCATAGCGCACTCCATGGTTGTTCTAATGCATTTCGTACATCTCCAATTTTAAATCTTTATGTTGACTGTATTGAACCAGCATTACACCATACTCGTGGAAAACTTTAATTGGAATTGTACTACCGTGTCCTTTCTCATCCAGGCCATGCTCTTCACACCTATATTTTAAATACTGACAATGATACTCTTTATCAACATCGACCATCTTGCATCCCATCTTTTGTAGTCAGAATGAGAAACATTATTAATAATGGCCCGTTGAATAACATCCAGGTGAGTTCATGTCCCTCACATGTGCTCCCTCTATGGCATCCTCCTAATATTACCTCTCTCCTTCCTTTTAAAGGTTATGATAAAAACAACTTGGCTCCTGCTGTTTTCCAACAATTATTTGCGGTACACCATGCAAATTTTAATTGCTATACTGATATTTATACAGATGGTTCTAATAGTGGGGATATTGTTGGCTGTGGGCTTTTTTTTATAACACTAGTTTCACTTATCAGCTTCACGCTTTAATTTCTGTTTTTACGCCTGAGTTGATTGCGATAAAGAAAGCTATGTTGCACATATCTCATCATCATAACACATACTTCATCATATATACTGACTCAAATAGTTCTATTGACGCAATAAAATCATTTAAAAAGCAACCTTATGTCTCAGCCATCCTGGATATTTACAATAAATTGACTAGACGTGATTATAATATTTTATTTTGCTGAGTACCTCGACACATGGGTATTCCTGGAAATTAAAAAGCAGATGAGGCGGCAAAACTTGCTCTTAATCAATTATGCCATTCTCAGACGTTAAACTTCTTATCAAAAACTTTATTCATTATAAATAGCAAGAAAGTTGGAATTTAGAATACAATAATAAATTGCAACATATCAAACCCACAATCATGACCTGGCCACCGACTTATCCACGGAAAACAGATGTTCTTCTGCTTGTCTGAGAATTGGACATTCAAGGATTATTCATAAACATATCCTACTTCGGGATGATTCACCCATGTGTTCTTTTGATTGCTATTATGCGTATAATAATGCACTTAGTTTTAACAAAATTAAACGAGACCGATTATTAACGTGTCTGTCTTATGTTATGAATTTGAAAATAAACGCAATTCTCCTGTAAAAAAGAAAAAGTTTTCAATCCCGAATAAAATTAGATTTATTAGTTTCATTTTTCAAACGTGCGTCATGAGAAACCCCGAATTAAATAATAATGAACAAAAAAATAATGAGTGAAAAATAATATTTCTAGTGTTATAAATCGTAAAATATTGCGGTTTTCTAGTCCCCTTTTATGATGAATTCGATCTCTTTAATTTTGTTTTCTGAATTTTCTAGGCATGAAACTGATCCAATAACAATTAACACGATACATGGAAAGGGTTTTTATAATTTTTATTATTTATTTTCAGTGAATATCTCCTTTACCCAGGTATAGTTTAAAATATAGAATAGCAATTTCATTAAAATAAAGGTTAGAATCTTACATTAAAAAAAAAAAGAAAACGTGAGAAATTGTATGTACTCGGTTTACAGAAAATGAAATTTTATATTTATTTATTCAGGATTTTATTTTTAACGAAATTTTAAAATAAAATGCAATTTGTCTGGAAGTAATGTGATCTTACATTTCCCGTATAAAATTACATACACGGTTGCATTCGAAAACGTGCATTATGACAAGCCAGGACTTACTGATATAGGAAAAAGCGGTAGGAAAATAATATTCTAGTATTATAAAGAGTATAAGATTTCGATTTCCTTCGTTCTATTGCTATTGAATTTCATCCAGAAGATTTTTTATTCGGATTTTTCAAGGCAAAAAAGCTATTTTATTTTGCAAGTTTAAATTTAATTTTCATAATATACAAATTTTTGAATTAATATTAAAAAATATATATGTTATGTAACCTATAACGATTTTAACAAAAATCGCTTTCTAAATGCTGCAAATATGGAAACACAAAATTTCATGTCATTCCGCCGAGTAAGATTTGAGTTATGCTTAGAAACATACAATCATTAAAATTTGTTTTGCAAATAGGGAAGAACGGGGTATCTTGGCCATAGGGGCAGGTTGGCCCATCCACGATATTTTCCAAACTATCCGATGGATAGCATTACTAGCTAAGTGATAGGTGTCTTATCACGTCTTCTTTCCCCAACAACATCGTCAACCGTTAAGAAGCAATCAAACGAAAGCCACTTCAAATTTTCAAATTTTTACACAGGTAAGTTTTTTTTTTCACTTATAAAAAATCCTTTTTGATTTGTTTCTAAATTAAAGTTTGACTTTGGTGAATAGCAGTTTAAATAGACTGTTGTTCAGAGCTTTTTTCCTACCTACTGATTTTTAAAAAAAATAACGGAATATTTTGATACGACGTTCAAAAACCAAAATGGCGATTTGGGGCAAGTTGGTCTATTTAATCTGGGGCATGTTGGCCCCAAATGATGATGATTCCCCAGATGTGAGTGGATCCAGGGAATGACCCCAGAGATGAGTGGATCCAGGGGATGGCCCCAGAGATGAGTGGATTTAATGTACCAGGTGCAAATGTTGGGCACGCGAATCAAATGTCACTGTTGATATGATACTTTATGTTTGCATTCATTGTGAAGATGAGAAAAATTTCGATGAAGGCAGTAGTTAAGTTGAACAAAACATCTTTTATTATCATTTGTACCTTTTACCGTAATTTCCGGCGTATAATCCGCAGCTCAAAGAGTCGTTTTTCGACCCAGAAATTTTATTCAATAATTGTAGTTAATATTTACAGTTACATTTTATAAAATAATATTTCTGGGTCGAAAAACGACTCTTTGAGCTGCGGATTATACGCCGGAAATTACGGTATATACCAAATTAAAATTACATTTGATATGTTATGTGTTTTTCATTTCCGTTAGTAATCCGAAAATAAAATCTATTTAGTGGGCCAACCTACCCCGACGGACAGGTTGGCCCAGTGACTTGATGTCCTTCTGAGCTTCATATAGAAACTCTTAATAATTGTTTTTCAGACTTTTTCCTACTGGGTTATGCTTTAATGTGCACTTATTGCCCAAACTAAAAAAATGAATAAAATTTTAATTAAATAAAATAAATAAAAAGTTTTGAAGAAAAAATGGGCCAAGTAGCCCCCCGTCTCCCTTATTACCGTAATTTCCTGCCTGATATCCACATATCAAACAATCATTTTTATACCCAGAGATTTTATATTATAAAATGCAACTTACTAGATCGCTATCAATATTCGACTTCAATTAAAAAATAAAATTTCTGGGTCGAAACATGATTCTTTGATCAGCAGATTATAGACGGGAAACATCTTCAAAACTCCTAAAGTTCTCCACATTTTCTTTCTGGTATCCCAACGTAAAATTTACCAAAAAATTCAAAGATGATGCCAAAATTAGGTGTTCTTGTTGCAAATTCTGATGTTTATTACAATTTTCACATGGAGGCGGTTTCTCTAAGCGTATTTTTTAAACATAAATTGAAAGAAGACATAATTCAAAATTGCATGTCTGTTTTTAATTTTTTCTGCGAAAATTTTCAGATTAAAGTGCATTGTGTATTCTCTGTCTCTCTCTTTTCTTAGTCGAGCGCACATAACTGTTAAACTCGGCATTATTTATAAAATTAACTAAAGTAACCAATACTGAGTCACTGGTACATTCTGTAACAGACTTTGCAGAATTTTCTACATAAGCCATAATTTGTTTTCTTCCTTAATGCAACATAGCATTGCAGAATTTGAGTAAATATCAGAGGCGTAGCGTCAAAAATGTTGTATCACGTTATTTATCAGTATTATTATATGCAAAATTGGGTCTTAATTAATCGTATAACGTTCAATGATTAAATAAGCCAAATGTTGGTATGTAATAATAGTGATAGTAAAGTGATGCAACATCCCCTGACGCTACGCCACTGGTAAATGCATAGAAACATTATGCTCTGTGTTATCGCCAAACAGTTTACTAAGTTTCTTCTCTTGGAAGTTTCCCTTTATTCATGTATTCCATAAAAGTATAAAAGCAAACATTACAAAAAATACTCTAAATTAAAAAAAATCCATGCCATCAAACTTTTGTTTAAAGGGCAAGAACTGGGGACTAATTCAATATTCCACAATAAACAAAGAAAATTTTTTGTGGTAAATATCTCTTGAAGACATCCTAATATAAATGTAGGGCAGAGATTTTTTTTAAAGTGGTTCGAATTGAATACAAAAATTGTCGCTAGGACTACCTATGCCCCAATCCTGTAATCAAAGGGTTAATACAGGGTTCGTACGGAATCCTGGAAATTTCAGGGAAATAACCAGTATTTTCTTATAGAAAAACTCAACTTATGTAATCACACGATTACAAAATGCGATTTTTTTAATAAGAAAATACTGGTATATTCCTTGAAAATTCCAGGCGTCCGTACGAACCCTGTAATAACAGGCCTCAAAGCGGCCTCTTGTTTGTTTTTTCCAAACAATGATCTTCTTGGTAGAATTCTACCGCATTATCAAGCAAAATCTACATTAAAGTGGATTTCTACAACATTTGCAACTTAAAAGAAAAACAAACATTATTGTTTGGAAATAGAAGGGGTCAAAAAAGAACTACCATCAAAGCTACCATCAATCTCGTTCGCATGACTATTAATTCTGAGAAGTTGCTATAACAAAGAAGTACCGATTTTTAAAAAAATAAAATTACTTAATAAATATTTTTATTAATATATTTTTTAAGTTTTGATTCGATTTTCATAAAATGTGATAAGACTCGACAAAATTCTGCAACGATTATATATATTAAATTTCAAACCATTCGGTTGTGTAGTTTTTGCGCTGTTATAAGCGGTTGGACGGGCCAGACAACGGCTATAGGTGCTACGTATTTATATAATTACGAACTCACCTAAAAACGAAGGCATTATCTGCCAACTTACGGATATTTTTGTAGGAAATAAACACGTTTCTATGAAAATCTTTTTATTATAATATGTATTGTTTAAAAATAGATTTTTAGCTTCATATGCAAAGGAGAATGTAAAATGTGAATCATGTTTATTTGATGTGGGTCAAGTTGACCCTATTTTATTTAAACTCTAGGTGAGTAAGCATCTATGATATTGTCATAGCTACCGAATTATGTATTACACCGGAAATGCATCTAAATAAATGAAATTAAATAAGAACCACAAGTAAGGAAAACACTTTTTTTTTACTTATGGTATTGTTAAATACTTTGTTTGCAGTAAAGGGATTCACAAAAGTTGCCCTACTGTGGAAGAGATTTTTTCAAAATTTCAATGTAACTTCATAGATACCCACTTTCAGAAAATAATTCCATTATCTTTAGTAAACCATTTGGATATATACCAATAATAAGAATTAGGAACAATAGATATCCAAGGATTACATTAACGTGTCTGATTTACAGGCCTCTTTCACACCCACAATTTTCGCAAAACACGTTTCTATTAACCCTCTCACTGAGAAGACCATATTAATACGTTTTCTAAGCTCCAGTTTTCACTGCAATGCAAGCTTTTTTTTTATTAATGTAATTCTATATACAGAGGCGTCAAGCTCTCACTAATCTTACGTAATATGTGGATTAATTTGACCCAGTTTAACAACGTTTAGAACCAACAAAATTATTCGATGATTCTTTAATTATTTGATTTCAGATTTCTACATGGAATGTTTTTAATTTCATTTCTTAAAATATTTTCTGGTGCGAAACATATTAAACCTGGGTTAAATTAACCCACATATTAAGGAAGATTAGTGAGAGCTTGGCACCTCTGTATATACACTATATCGTCGCTACCATGTCAAACTATCGAATATGAAAAAAAGCATTTTTCATGAATTTTAAAAATGGGCAAAGGTCACCGCTAAATATTATTTGAATTATTTGCCTAGTAAAGATAATAATAAATTTTCTGTGAAGAACAGGGCTGCCTGTTTGACCTTCTTTTTTATTCATAGATGCCGAATTCACACCGGAAATTTGGCGAGAAAATTTTTTACTTTAGATAATTACGAAATAGGCTGTCGTTATATAAAGAAAAAAATGTCTAATTTAAATTACTGGTAAGGAATCAAAATTTCTGAATAGAAAAGGAGGTCAATCTGACAACCCTGGTGATGTTGCAAACCTGCAACCCTCTTAAAATTTAGTGGTGACAATCGGTCAATATTTAAAATTAATGAAAAAAGCATTTTTTCACATTGGATAGTTTGACATGGTAGCGAGGATATGGCAAATGATGAGCTTTCATTTGCGGTTTTAGACGTTTTGTTAAATATCTAGAAAAATACACAAGGAATTATCCTGAAACTTCAAGCGTGTAACAGAATAGTCGACGTCATATATTCATATATGTCGGTGAAGATTTTTTCCCGAAATCCAATAGGGGTCTGTCAATATATTGAAGAAAAACGAATATCTTTTGGATAACCCTGTAAAAATTAATATCGCAAAAGCATTGAAACGGTAGCACATGCTTAGGAGGCTTCTTTTAAGGAACTATGTTCATTTTTATGAGGATAGCACGTATACTCGTGGAGAAATTAAGGTTTTTATAAAAACAATCCCAAATTTCACCAATTGTTTTGCCTATAATTGTCAGTTCTTAATATAAAAGAATGTTCTTTTCAGGAACGATGACAAACAACATTATATACAATACTCTGCAATCAGAATTAAAAAATAATAAATATTGGATGAAAAATAAGCAGGTTCACTAAATATTGTTTCATTGCGTATGCGCGAATGCAATCGAAATATACTGTTCATAATATATTAGCTAAATGTATAGACCAACTTTTATGAAAGTCTCAAAAACATAGCTTGAAAATTCTGATAGTAATCGTCGATAGAATAAGCTCGAAATTCGCTGTTCCCAAAAGGAAGCAAAAAGATGAGGGGTTGTATTCAAATATAGCTTATGAAAGTTGACATAATAAGAATGAAGTGTCTCTCATTGTATATTTAAATACCGCCCCTCATCTTTGTGTTCCTTTTGGGAACAGCGAATTTCAAGCTTATTCTATCGACTATCACTATCAGAATTTTCAAGGTATGTTTATGAAACGTTCACAAATGTTGCTCTATACATTTAGCTAATATACTATGCACAGTATATTTTGATTGCATGCGGGCATCCGCTGTGAAACAATATTTAGTGAACCTGCTTATTTTTCCTCCAATATTTATTATTTTTTAATTCTGATTGCATGTATTGTATATAATGTTGTTTGTCATCGTTCCTGAAAAGAACATACTTTTATATTACGAACTCTGAAAATTGTAAGCAAAACACTTGGTGAAATTTGGGATTGTTTTTATAAAAACATGTATTTATCCACTTGTTTACGTGCTATCCTCATAAAAATGAACATAGTTTATAAAAAGAAGCCTCCTAAGCATGTGCTACCGTTTCAATGATTTTGCGATATTAATTTTTACAGGGTTATCCAAAAGATATTCGTTTTTCTTCAATTTGTTGACGGCCCCTTATGGAGTTTCGTGGAAAACTCTTCGCGGAAATATATGACGTCTATCATGTTGTTTACACTCCTGAAGTTTCAGGATAATTTCTCATGTATCTCTCCAGATATTTAACAAAACGTCTAAAATCGCAAGTGACTGGTGTTCATTGGCCATATCGTCGCTAACATGTCAAACTATCGAATGTGAAAAAATGCATTTTTATTACTTTTAAAAATGTGTCGATTGTCACCACTAAATTTTAACAGTATTCTTCAGCAGCCTTGCTAGTTTTGTCCACTTTTTTATTCAGAAATTCCGATTCCATACCAGAAATTTTAATTGAAATTGAAATCTTTGCTTTATTTAATGACAGATGTATTTCGTGATTACTTAAGGTACATTTTTTTTTCAAAATTTCCGGTATGAATTCGGCCTCTCTTAACCCCTTAACTGTGTAGCCCGAACTCAGTTCGGGCAAGAACAGTTTGCTTGTTTTGTTACTAAAAGCTTTTGCACACCAGTAATTATTTAACGCAACCTTCGCTTTATTAATCGGCAGATCATTTTCGATTACACAAAGCAAATATTTTAGTACGGAAAAAGTGGTGTATTGTGCCTATTTTTAGTTTATGGTGTCAAAATACCTCCCACAGTTAACGGGTTAATAAAAAAGAAGGTCAATCTAGCAACCCTCTTCTTCACAGAATTCTAATAAAATTTAGTGGTGACAATCGACCAATGTTTAAAAGTAATGAAAAATGCATTTTTTCACCTTCGATAGTTTGACATGGTAGCGACGACATAGTGTAGTATATACTGTAGTTTTAATACATTGAGTAAGGATTGATATCCTCAAGGCTTACATTAATATATATAATTAAGTTTTGTTATATAATTTTTAAATAATCCTACTTTTTTAGCATTTAAGGTAAAATACAGAGAAACAATATTACAATTTAGCCATTTTATTGGACAGTCAGAGGGTTAATTTCAGAAACCTATTGTTTTATAATATTTCTGATTGGCCCTTCTCCTATAATTTTCGTAAGATAATGAAAATCCTTCCAGAACTATTTGTAACTGTGAAATTCTCCTGAATTTTTATAAAAATTTCTTCATATTAGAAAATTTTTCAATAACTTTATACATTGCAGTGTTTTACAATTTTTAAATACACATATTTTTAATGAATATTCTGTACATATTTAGCATTTCAACATATCCGTTAGCCAAAACTATTATACAAATTATCAATAATACATTTAATTACGACGTAAAATATTTTTATGAAATTTTCCGTATTTAAATGTGAATCATTAAATTCGGGAAATATGAAAAAATACTTTAAAAATATATTAAGATGTAGTTTGCGATTCTAAAAAAAATCTTTGAGAATGCAGGCTATAATTAATCTTAGAAAATGTTCCGAGAATTATAAGAATTTCAAAAGATTGCTTCTATGCCAAAATAAATAAAGGGCCTTTTTAATTAATTGCTAACATGAATCAACATAACTGTAATTTTTTATCATTCTATTGTTACCTTAATGCACTGAAATATGAAACAGTCCTGAAATATTAATATTAAAAAAAGGTTCTTTGTTAAGATGTAGAAAATTCTAAAGAATACATGTTTCGATGATATTTGTGTTCAATTGTTGTCAAATAATTAACCAAAACATTTCCGTTTAGATTAATTTAAATCACAAAAGAGTATTTTTATACTCAGTCTATATGAGAGTATTTTAAAAGCAATTAAATTGGATATCATATTACATTAGGGACACAAATAAAAAATATTCTTATGTTGATTAATATTTATTATTCAAAACTTCTTTTAAAAAAATTCTTTACTATTTTGCGAAAACCAATTACAAGCATGTTTAATTTATTTTTATTTCAGTACTTGCTGAAAGACATTTTATTATGTTTAAAACTCATTGTATAGTGGTTGAAGACAATTTATCCAGAATCTATAGGTATAATTATGAATAACAAAAGTTACCATTATTAGTTTTGTAAATTTATATTTTAATGTTTAAATTTATTACTGAAAACTAGCTATTAATAAAATAAACTGCAAATTTATTTTTAAATTAGAGATTTAATTCAAACAATTTTTAATCTGTTTGAAATATATTTTTATGAGAAACTCGAAAAATGCTATCAGTTAATGAAGTCTTTTGAAGTTTTAATCACTCACAAGAAGAATACCAAGCTTGGTAATTAGATATTTTGATTATTTTTATATATATATTGTAGGGTAGAAACCCCTTAGTCCCAGGTTCAAGGTATTGTATACAACTCTCCTTAGTCCTCAAGAAATAGGGGGTCTAATATTATAACACAACTTAAATACCGCAATTTGCGGCCTATAATTCTCGTATCAAACAATTATATTGATAGTTACCAATCATGTTTTTACCCAGAAATTTTATTTAATAATTGAAGTCAAATATTTACATTTATTATGTTACCTTTTATTAAATAAGATTTACGGGTAGAAATTTTATTTTATAAAATATAATATTTTGTAAACCAGTAGTTACATGAAATAATCCTGACATGGTGAAATAATAAATGTAACTTTTCTTTTCGTAAGTAGAAAACACAAGCGAAAATTTAATAACGAAATTATCTTATAACTATGTAAAAAATATAATATAGGATACGAAATTATTTTCAAGCATTAAATTTCAATTACATCTCTATGAATAAATATTAAATAACAATTATATTTTAAATTGTATTATTTGTATTAAAGAAAATATTATTATTTTTTATGTTTCGTATAAAAAAGGACAATTTGAGCACATTTTTGCATAGTTATATTTATCCATAACACACACACATACACAGAGGTGCCAAGTTCTCAGTAATCTTCCGTAATACGTTTGTTAATTTAACCCAGGTTTAATTCGTTTCACACCAGAATTTTTTTTAAGAAATGAAATGAAATATATTCCATGTAGAAATATGAAATACACTAAATATATATTGGTCAAATATTTTTTCTGGTTCAAGACGTTGATAAACTGGGTCAAATTAATCCACATATTACGGACGATTAGTGAGAGCTTGGCACCTCTGCATACACATATAGATAAATATCTTGATTTAGCCTTTCCATAAATTTGGTAATTGGACACTTGTTTACAAAATTGATTTTATTGGTACTTAACTGTTAATTTTTGCTTCGTAATCTATACTAATAAAAGAAAGTTATTTGTCTGTCTGTGTGTGTGTGTGTGTGTCTGCGTGCAATTTCTAGCAAAATCTACCGCACATAGAAGTTTGCAAATTTGGGTGTTGATCGTCAAAGACAGGTCCTGATGCACCTGACGCTCAGAATTAAACTTTTTTTGAGACCCGGGTCCCTTGGCGCCCCTTTAAGATTTTTGCACTAAATTACTAATAACTTGTCCAGTTTTAATCCGATCCTCTTCGTTTTTGGGGCCATTTCTGCATTTAGCTTTTTCCTCATTTCTATGTTACAGTTATGACCCTGACCCACTGGGGCCCGGTACGGGGCCATTTGAAGTTTTTGTTTCCTAAACTGTTAATATCTTGCCCCCTTTTAATCCGATTTTCTGAGTTTTGGGGGCTAATTCTCTATTTTGTTATTCTACCATTTCTGCTTTCCAATTAGGACCCTTCTCAAAACTATCAGCTGGACCCTTACTATAGTTCCATCAAAAATCGTCCGATTCACTAGCTTTTATTTTCTAACAACTTCTTAATACTTCCAGCTATTACATAAACGAAAAAAAAATTTCAGAGAAGATTCGGGGCTCTTAGGCCTCTTGAAGTTATTGTTCCCTACATTTTTAACACCTTGCCCCCTTTTAATCAGATCTTCATTTTGGGGGCTTTTCTCCATTTAGTTATTCCCCATTTCTGCAATCCAGTTAGTACCATTCATCTTAGGGCCCTGCTCAAAACTATAAGCGGCCCCTTTTGCCCCCCCCCCTATTATAGCTCTCTTAACATTCGTACGATTCACTAGCTTTTTATTTCTAACAACTTCTTAGGACTTCCAGCGCTTTGGAATTCAAACTATCCTGAATAAAAAGTAGTGTTAAGACGTTTCCCTCTTAGGGTCCTGCTCAAAACTATCATTTGCCCTCTTTTGGGCCCCTATTATAGCTCCCTTAAAAATCGTCCGATTTACTAGCTTTTTTTAACAACTTCTTAGGACTTCCAGCTACTATCTGTAAGACAAAAAATTTCTCGGAATTCAGCTGCCACCAATTTTGAATATTAAATTCCCTTGGGGCAGCTTCTTTAAAAATATTCCAATTATCTTGAAATGTTCATTAACACAGTTCTAGGGTACTCCAGCTACTTTATAAACTACTAAACATTTCCGTAGACTCCCAGCTACCACCTTATTTTTAGTTATTAATTTGATTTTTCGGCATCAACTTACATTTACTCACTACAGACGTAAATTAAAAATCGCGTTACTGTTAAAGATAAGTGGTTAAGTTTTAGAGAGGCGGGGGGGATTTTATACGTAAATTAATTATCGCGTTAATGTTAAAGGGAATCCGTAACGTTTACAAGGGATCACATTCCACCGCCTGGGGGCCCGTAGTTTTTATTGGGTTCTATGGGCTCGATTTCAACAGGGTTTGGGTCATTCGACTTGATATCAAAAACTTGAGTTTTTTTATTTATTTATTATTACGGGAACGGGTAACGCCGGGTGGGTCAGCTACTTAATATATAAACTCATTAAGTTTAGCACTGTGTTTTGAGAACTGAGTCTGCAACATGTACAAATTCTAGTGCACTTTATATACTTAAACTTTTAATCACTATTTTAAAAAAATGCAAAATACAACTTAAATTCCACGAAAAACTCATGCATTACTATAGTCATTTTCTTCTTATTCTTTCTTTTATTTTATTTTTGCTAATAAACAATTATAATACAACTAGATATGCGTCGTCAAAGGAATCACTTAAATATTTTATTTTTTGCTTGGTAACATTTATTTTGTAAAAATCTGCTTAAATAAAGTTGATTAAGAAAATCTGTTTAATTAAAACTGTTTAAATTTAAATATTGGAGTTTATCTAAATTGTTTTGATATAGTATTAATTCTTAGGTTTCTACGTGCATCATTGCCAAACTTTGTTAAATACATACAGGAAAAGATAAAATTATTTCGATAAAATTAGAAAAATATTCTCAATTGCTGTATTTTGCCTGATCCCTCTTTACTACATTTTCTATGGTTACAATTTACAAAAGTTAAATTTAAACACATAAAATTTTCTTGTAACTCTGTATAATAAATCTCTAAAAAAATCTAAAAAAATCTCAAGTTTTTCTTAAGTAGTTAGCTAAGTATTTCTAAAAGTTGATGCGACTGATTTCATATATTTTTAAAATTTTCAGATTTCAAGTTGCCATTGCTTTAAGGAAATGTTTCCAACCTTTGAATAAATTTTCTAGGATACAGTTATAAAAATTAGCTTCATATTATTAAGAATTAAGCATTATATGAAATTCTGATATTGAAATAATGTATAATTTTAATTCGAAGTATTATAAGTGCAATACTAAATATTGCAATTTATGTAATGTAATTGAATTTTTAATATTGCAATGCATAGCATTATTATTCGTGCCATGTAAATGTAAACTAAAGTGTTGTAATTTATGTAATTTAATTGTATTCTGAATAATCATTTAGTTATCTTGCTAAATTTTTAGTTTCTGGTGAAAGTATTTAGTTTGCAAATTACGCATGTGTGAAGACTTAAAAAAAACTAAATAATTAATGAAGAGTATGTTTATATGTAATAGAATTTTGTGAAAGGGCCTATTTTATTAAGAGTAATATAGTGAAGAGGCCTGTTTTAGTAACAGAAATTTTGTGAAATGGCCTGTTTTATTAAAAGAAATTTTGAGAAGGCGCCAGTTTTATAAATTGATTTTTGTGAAGGAACCTATTTTATTAAATAGATTTTTACGAAAGGGCCCTATATAAGCCCCTAATTTTGCCTGGATAGACCCCTGTATTGTAATCCAGAAAATATAATTTAGTTTGTAATATTGTAGTTCATACAATGTGTATGAATTCAAATTGTTAAAATAAAATTTTTATTCTATTAACTTTCTTTTTCAATTTGAAGAAGAAGAAAAAAACTCAATAAGTGATAAAAAGGGGAAATTGGAGAGAAATCTTGCGAATGCTAGAATTAAAAATTTCATTTGAAAGTTAGCATAATAATATATAAAAATATAAATATAATATTAAGTAATAAGGCAAATTAACTATTATTTTCAAATCCATGTACAATACAGATAAAATTTAGTGTAGTGCAGTGAAGCTTATATTACAGTGAAAAGATAACTAAGAAAACTAAAACTTTAGAATTTACTGGACTTCACGGAATTTTCCTTATATTATGAATGAAGGTGAACATAGAAAAAAACTGTGCATTTTCATCAGAGTTATTTTCACGATGGTTACAAAGAATTAAACGGCGGGTTCGTAAATACACTATTATTTTTTCTGAATCATATTGATTGGTAAAGATATCATTCGAATTCAATTTTTCCAACTGAGCTAAAACATGCTCAAGACCATATTTGTACCCAGAACCTTTGACTTAAATTTCCAATGCTCTACCTTTTGAGATACTTGGGTCGACAACCGGCGGGCATATTTCGCTCAGATAACGTTATAGGCAATAGCATCTGGTCTGCCATGTAGCCAGCTCAGTAGAATATACCTCAGTTAATGGAACTTAATTAAGGGGTCTCAGGGGACTTTTCCTCCAAAGATGCAAGTTTGCATCATGTCACATTTTATTTTATTTCTGATTTCATATAACACACAATAAAATGAAATTTTTACCACTAATATGTCAATATATGCTTGATTTAACATAATTATTTCAATGTTGTACAATTCATATTTAATTATTTAAAAAAGTTAAAAATTTTTAAAAAAGTAAAAAAAAAAAAAAAAAAATCGCCTCGTATCTACTGCGCGCAAGGTTGTAGAAAAAATATCGCTTCAACAATAACAAACAAAACTGATAATGATGTAAAATTGATGTATCTTGAACTTATACTCCAATTTCAAGAAATTAAAAATTTATTTTTTCTTAAATTGAAATTTAAACTGTAAAATGTTTAAAAAAATCACTTTTTTGGTGAAAAAATGCCAATTTTAAAATAAATTAAATTTTTAAATGCTTGAAATTGAAGTATAAGTTTAAGATACATACATTTTACATCATTATCAGTTTTGTTTGTTATTTTTTAAGCAATATATTTTCTACAGCTTTGAGCGCAGTGGATACCAGGCAAAAAAGTTGTTTTACTTTTTTTTAAATTTAAACTTTTTTTAAATAATTAAATATGAATTGTACAATATTGAAATAATTATGTTGAATCAAGAAGATATTGACCTATTAGTGGTAAAAATTTCATTTTATTGTGTGTTATATGAAATCAGATATAAAATAAAATGTGACATGACGCAAACTTGCATCTTCGGAGGAAAAGTAAGACTCCTGAGAACCCTTAAACGATGGTACGTATAAACACTATTATTTTTTCTCAATAATACTGACAGGTAAATATATGATGTGAATTGAATTTTTTCAACTAAACGAAAAATCGCCCTAAACCGGATTCGAACCTAGAACTTTTTGACATATATTGCTAATTCTCTTACCGATTGAGCTACTTGGGAAGACAACAGGAGGGCATGATTGAGAAAGATTAATAGTGTATTTACGTACTCATCGTTTAATGGAGTTCATTTCCTACGTTATAATCTGTTGAGCTGTCTATATGACAGAACAGATGCTATTGCCAATAAAGTTATCTCACCGCAATATGCCCGCCGGTTATCGAGGCCCAGGTAGCAAAATACCATATTGTTTTTTTTCTGATTTAGAGACGGCCGTCCCATATCCTTCTTTTTATTTTAATACACCACTTTTTCCGAATAATAATTGTTGCTTTATTTAATCGCTAATATGTTGCAGTTAGATTAATGAAAATTGCTGTTCAAACAGTGGTTTTCAAATGCAAGGATTTTGCAAGGAATCACAAAAGATTTACGGCAATTAAATCATCGTTCCTATGTTTTTATACCCGGATGTAATTAATATTTTTCAAGATCTGTCTTACTCTGCAGGACTCTACCCTATTTAAAATCTGATACATTTTATATTTCTTATATCTTTAAGAATTAACGTGTAGCGAAAGGAAGATCCCATTTATTTAAAGAAATAAAAATTCTATAAATCCATACAGTTTAAACTTATCCCTTTTAATGCATTATAAAGAAAAATCTTTATTTTTCTGAAAACTTTATAAGCAAAAAAGTCGATTAGAAATTTAAAGATTTTATTTCACTGAAATACGTTCGGTAAACATTTTCAGACTTTTATCTTTTCTTCATAACGAAATTACAATAGAAAGGCTTAAAATTTTAAAAACAAAAGTAAATCAAGAGTTCATCTTAACATTAATGATTGTTCAAAGTAAATTTATTTAAATATAAATAGAAAATCAATGCAGCATATTGAGTAAGAGTTTTTCTTTTAAGCTTCAATTTGAGGACATTTCAAATTTAAGTGTAAAAGGGCTTTGTGGATAAGATCGTAACTGTTAAATTTTATCCATGGCTTAAATTTCACAATGATTTTCAAGTAGTACAAAGAAACAATATTTTCTATCTATTTAATGAATAGCATTTAAATGGGAAATATTGACATATTTTTTAATTTAATATATATTTCACTAATATTTAATAAAAATATAAATGAAATTGTTAATCTTATAATTTTCAAAATTTTATGGAACTTTATTCACTTTAGCCCGTTTTGTTTTCGTACTCGTGTTGCGTTTTCATAGCATTGATTTTAAGAATAAGGTCAGGTAATACAACGATGATAAGATAGTTCATCTGAGATTTGAGAAAATAGTGACATCTGCTAACTTGAAACTGGTACTATAGGTTGGTGATATTGGATATAGTATAAAACAGGGTTGCCAGTTTGGCCTGCTTTTTTAATCTGAAAATCCGAATACAAACCGGAAATTTAAACGAAGAATATTGAATATATGACGAAATGTCTATTATTAAATGAAGTAAAATTTACTGCTCAGAACTTCTGGTATGAGTTTGGAAATTCTGAAAACAAAAGAAGGTCAAACCTGCAACCCTAGTCTAAAATGAAGGTAGTTCTTTCAAAACACAGTTGAAGGTGCGCAAAAGAGGGGGGGAGGGAGGAAGATACGATGAATGTCTACGCACAGAAATCATAAGCCTCAGGATAACGAAAATTGATTACCTATTTCTGAATGGTAATTTTAGCCTTGTTTAATCGCAGAATTATGCAATTAAAAAAGGTGAAGTTTACTTATCGGTTTACAATACGCGAAACATCAATGTTATATAAATTTTATTTGGTATATTCATGCGGCACCGATTTATCTGGAAATATATTCTATCGCATATTTTTATAGTCGTAAGTTCGGTAACTGGTGAATTGATACCATTCCAATCTACACGAACTCGCCTACAAAATTGTAGCTTATTTCAGAAAGCTAACTGCAGATAGAAAATTTGCGCGCTTTTTTATTTAGCCATGCGTATTATTGTCTCCAACCTTTACGTTTTTCTCAAGTCAAATAAACATGTTTTAAAGAGGCAATATATTAAAGAGTTTAACTTTATTTAATAAAAAGAAACTGGTTTATGTGAATATGATTAAATTCCATTTATAAAATAAAATTTCTGGTGAAAAACATATTTATTTGATTTTAGTTAAACGCAAAATTTGGAAGCTTTGCGTGTGTTCTACCAGCACTTTGCAACGTAGTGCAAGATCATACACAAGTAGAAGGTTATTTTTTCACCTATATATCTAAATCAGTGCTACTCAGTAAATTTTACGAAAAGTAGTCTCACATCACCATTTGCAAAAGTAATGCTCATCTTATTTAATGACAGAATTTCTGGGATTGAATAAGGTAAGATGACCTTATATTTCATCTGAGTATATATAAAACAAGTGGTAACTTTGCGACCTGCGTGCCACGTATTGAATTCCACTGATCTAAACATTCGGAAATTAGGCATGTTCTCGTTTAATATTTTTCGCAAGAAATTATGACAATGCAATTGGATTAAAAATTAGTTGCAACGTTCGGTAAAATTCTTCAAACTCTTTGCCTAAAAAGAGTTTGTCACCTAAAATTCTGAAAGGTAATCTTCGCCTTATATAATCGCAAAGTATCTGTTATTAAATAATGCAATTTTTTTTATAAAGTAGTGGTTGTTTGGTGACCCGCGGGCCACAGTTTGAAGATTAATTATTGAAGAGTAATCGTCATCCTTCGTTGAGTTTATGCTTCTTGTTAGTGTACAATTAGTAGAGTGCTCTCACAATTACAGAGCATTCATTTGCTTAAAATATTAATTGCAAAATCTATTACAGTTATGTATTGAACCTATATTTCATTAAAATTTATGTAAAACTTTAAACACTTACTTGAGAGAAATGTTAATTTTTCGAAATAGTTTTTTTCTAAAGTGTCCGTTTTCAATTATTCGTATATATGCTTTTATACAGACATTTCAACACAGCTGCCAACATTCTGTTGTTTTTCAATTCATAAAACATACAGGGTGATTATAATTAAAGTTGCACGTTCAAAATGCATTAAAAAAAACCACTGGTCAGAATGACCTTATATTTCATCTGAGTACACGTGAATCAATGGACATTTGTTTTGTGAAAGACAAAAGATCAAAAGCTGACATATAGATGGTGCTGTACTCGTCATAAGATGCTAATTAAAAGACCTGACATGCTATTGTGGCACTCTTTGTTCAAAGCCTAAAGGTGGTGTCACAACGTATATGAAAAAATTGGTTGTCCCTAGGCCAAAAACAGTAGAAAAAGTCAAAACGTAATCGGTTTTTAATTGTCCCTAAGCCAAAAACGTAGAAAAGGTAAAAACTGATGAAACCACCAAATAAGGGAAGTCGGCCACGACTTGCTTAAGAAATGTTCACTATGCTGTCAACCATTTTCTCCTACAATCTGATAGCTCTAAACAGCATGTTCCACAACAGATCGGAGTGTTTCAGGGGTGATATTGTAAATGAGTTGCATAATGCGTTTTCTCATTTCACCTGAGTTCGCTTGTGGAACCCCGTACACAATATGTTTTAGGTAACCGCCCAGCCAGAAGTTGCAAGGGATCAGATTGTGGTTGCCAGGCTGTTGGGAAATGGTGACTGATCATTCTTTCATTTAAAAAATGAAGATTCAACAGCTGCTTCACTGATGTTGCAATGTGCGGAGGAGGGCCATCTTGCATAAAATTGTGTTATTCCACACATACGCGCTGTTGCAGTGCTGGAATGAGCTGGTTGCGCAAAACAGATTCATAACGTGTCCCATTGGCTGTACAGGTGACAGGACTCGAAGGACAAAGCTCTTCGAAAAATAAAGATAAATGCTGTCGTAAACAGTGGCGTAGCGTCAGGGGGTGCACGATCATTTTACTACCAGTATAATTATATACTACATTTAGCCTTATTTAATCCTTGAACTGCATGAATTAAATAAGGGCAAATATAGTACATAAAAATACTGGTAGTAAAGTGATCCGTGCCCCCCCTTGACGCTACGCCTCTGGTCGTAAATCCGCACCACACAGAAAAGGCAGTGCAAAATGCTAAGGCAATGTTTGCATCAAGACCTCCTTATCATAGTATCAGACCTCTCAATCAGCAAGTTGCCTTTGACCGCCATACTTGTCCTGCTACTAGCGCCATCAATCGCCAGTAATAGTATTTACGACACGAAATAACACAAAATATTTTCACAGCTCCATTTGTTCTATGCATTTGCTTATGAACTAGTAGTTTTCCTACCACTAAAATTTTATAGTAAATTTTATCTTATTAAATTGACAATATGGTGTGATTACATGACGAAAAAAATTCTATTAAATTTTAGTGGTAAGAAAAAAGCGTAAAAGTTGGCAGCTATGCGGACCAGCTAGATTTTTCTATTATCTTTTTGGATACCAGTTTTTTAGTAGAGAGAATTTTGTTTTGTTTGATCGGAGAATTCTGGGATTTAAAAGAACAACATTTTCTCTAAAAATATACTGGTGTTCAAAAAGCCCGAAACATGGCAACTGTGTGGTAGTATCCGCCAGGCGGCGATACTTTCCGGAGAAAGTCAATGAATAAGTTGGCAATTACCGCGGACATTTTCGCCCATAGACTTTCTCCGGATTGTCAAGTCTGATCTATGATAAGGGAGTCTTGGTTTGCATTTGGAACGGATTTTCACTTGTTCATATTCTGCAATTTGGAGTATTGACAGAACCTTGGAGATAGAAATGGGCTTCGCCTGCCCACGAAATGTTCCATGGACATGAATTGTCCACTTACATTCGTGCAACAAATTGCAGGGTGAAATCTTCTCGTTTTTGCAGGCCAGCAGGAAGCAACTCCTGAACATGCGTAATTTTGTATGAATAGCATTGTAGGATGTTTCGTAAAATTTTATGGACCGTGCTGACAGGCATGTATAAAGTTCGGGATATTCCTCGTACACTACACGTTCCCAAAGCACTGCTTGACGCTTCCTGCAATGCTGTAGCCACATACTCAACTGACGTCGAAGCAATTGCTTTCCTCACTCTGCCTCATTTGAGATCAAATGAACCCGTCTCTTCGAATTTAAAAATCATCTTTTTCAGACTTGATGCAGTCATCGGTCCGGAGCCGCTTCTTAAAACCCTTAATGTGCGGAATTTTTCAATGGAATTTCCGGTCAGTCACCATTCTTGTAAAAGAGCCCGATCCTTCAATGATAGAGTCATGACTACCTTTTCAGATACAGAATAACAGGTACTGCCTGTTCCCCACCTTTTTATCACAAGTGCAATGTGCAGTACGCATGTCACGTCTTTTAATTAGTATCTTATGGCGAATACAGCGCCATCTATTGGTCCATTTTGAACTTTTTTTCTGTCGCGAAAAAATTTCCCATTGCTTCAGGTATACTCAGATAATTTATCAGGTCATTCTGATCAGTTGTTCTTCTTTTACAGCATTTTGAAAATGCAACATTAATTATAATCACCCTATAAATTCAACCATAAATGTTATTTAATAATTTCACTTGCTTCTTGATGGTCCTCAGTTGATTAAACTTAACACCTTGAGTACATTTGACCACAGAGTAAGGAGATTTAAACAGAGAATCAACTCTCATAGACTTCAATGGTAACTTCTTTAATATGGGATTACATATAGACAGTGGCGATATCTGCGGATGACGCAGAAACTACGCCCATAACAGAAGCGAGGTTTCTAATAACGGCTATATATTGCTTTCTTGGCGACAAATGAGGGAAGGGAAAAAAACGGCGACTGCTTGTTGCTGCTTGTTATTTATATCTTATTTTTGATATTATTTAACATCGTACAATCCGCAATTATTATTTTTTCAATTGCATGCATATTTATAAGCATATAAAATTCTTCGAATGTTTAAAAATTAGAATAATTAAATTAACCTTCGTACCCTGTTGAAATTTTACTCAGCGTTGGTAATAACATTTCACACCTATATTTGTTTTTGAAAATGATTTAACATATTTATTTAACGTAGTTTTGTGTAGCATTTATTTAACTTACTTTTTTTTTACTTACACTAATACTTTTACTACTACTTTAACTTACATTTATTTAACTTACTAAAAAATCTGGTTTCAATCGAATTAAATAAATTATAGAAGTGGGTCTATTCGACCCATTCAGGGTAGGAAGGTTAAACACGGTGTTATACAATGATAGTGTAAAATTCTGATGAATTGCTTATTCTTTTAATTTTAAAAATAAACAGGTATTCATCAGCAGCGAATAAATTAAAGTGGAAAGTAAAAATAAACGCTTTTAAAATTTGTAAAAAATATGAATATAAGATGTTTATATTTCCCGAATAGATGCAAAAACATTTTCAAATATTTTAAGCAATTAATTTCTAAATTCTATTAAATTTATCGGCAAAATTTTAAAAGTATTGGAAATCCATATCGAAAATTTAGCATTCACAATTTTACGTCTAAATCCATTATGTAAACATTCTATTTTCATTTCAGATAAAAATGAAATTTGAAAAATCGTCTGCATCCCTATAGAAAAGCATTATGGCCTAAAAAAATGTTCTATATTTTCCTAATGAATGAACCAAATTTAACCAAAGGCTATACAGCTAATTCCGGATACCTGGCCAACATACCAACTAAAAATCAACCTAATCGGACTATTTGTACGGAAAACAGACAGATGGAAACCAAAAACGTTTCGCGTCTCCACAGTGAGCCTTAACATGACGTTTCGGCAAAAATCTGTGAACACTGAATATATATAAAATATTTCAAACATTACGGAACTTGAAAAACAAGAACAAACATAACACATGAAAATAAATCATAACTTACATTTTGAAGAATTATAACCTATTTGATCTTCAAAGAGTAATTTTAATAATAAATATTAATCAAGATTCAAAAATCAAATAGCGAACGCCGAAAATTTGCACTTGTGCAAATGACAACAGCAAAAGCTGTCAAGCTGAATAGGGTTACAATTAACACGTTCGCTGCCAAGCTAAAAATGCCGGAATTTTCAGTTTATTTAGAAAGTTCAAATTCACACCAGAAAAAACTAATAGCAATATTTACTTTGTTTTATTACAGACATTTCATGATTACCTAAAATAAAAATTCTTCTTTTGAAATTTTCGGTGCGAATAACTAATTTTAGATTAAAGAAACGTAGATAGCACTACGAGTATACTCGTAGTTGGCAGCGAACGTGTTAAACGGAAATCACGAAAAAAAATCGCCAAAGCGATGATTTAGTTTATAAGTCATCCGCCGCAGTCGCTCTTTTCAGGCGAAGTTGGATCTCTGTCTTACTCTGTGCATTTGACGACTGAGGCTCGTCATCAGTATGGTCCACGGATTTTTTTTTAAATTCAGAAATATCGAATTTATATCAGAAAATTCAAACAGTACTTCTCGCTTCTTTTTAATCAGGGAATATCTGTCAACAAATACAGATAAAACACTATTCCAAATTTCTGGTGTGTCTGCTCTGTATGTTTTGTTTTTCAAATAAATCTGTACCCAAAAGGTTAAGAAAAATTTCTGGCTCAATGTGTGTTTACTTGACTTATAAAAACCGGAATGTTGGCAGCTATGGTATAAGAAAAATGATTCGTTTCGTTTTGATTTTTTATACCACTATATTTAAATAGTATCCTTTGCCTTATTTAATCACAAATTTATGTCATTAAATAATCCAATTACTGCTTTAAAAATTAATACTACGTATCCTGCCATTCGAATAATATGGCTTAAGTTTTAATGTATGAGAACAATACATTCCAAATACTTTTTAAAATATAAATTTATATAATTAAAATTAAATATTATATAAATCAACCTTCAAAATAATGCAATACATAAATAGGCATCTCAAACTAAGAAAAAAATTGACTTACCGCATACTTTTCAAACTCCCATTTTTTTTTTTAACTTAAAAAATACTTTCTGTTTAATGAATGAAATGAAGTACCGCAATTTCTAGCGTATAATCCGCGGATCAAACAACAATGTTTCAAACCAGAAATTTTATTTTTTTAATGTAATTTATTAGATTTCTGTGAACATTTGACTTCAATTATTGAAAAACATTTCTTAGCTTGGGGGAAAAAACGGAGGATTGGCAGCTGTGATAATATATACACTGTCAGAAATGGATACTCAAATTCCACGAAATTTTCTTCGTTTTTGACGAAACTGTTTCCTGGGAAATGCTCCGAGCCAATATTTCATCAAATCGAGTAAATTTGTATCCTCAAAAAAGTGAGGAAATTAATTTTGTCAAATTGCTTGTTCGAAAGTGTAAAAAAAAGACCGGTGGTGCCATCTATTGACAATTTTAGAACCATCTGTAACTGACAGGGGGAAAAATTACGTCGCTTTTGTCAAGTCTTCAAGGGAATTCGTACGCGCGACATTTGGTGTGGGAGACCTATACGCTGCCTCCCTCGCCAGCGGGACCTTGTGTGAGTTTGATTTTAAATGTACCTACCGGATGTTGATGTGTGTTCATTTTTAGAAAGTAGATTGTATTTTTATCGGTGCTGTTATAATTTCTGCATGTTTTAATTAATAAGGCTAGATTATTATTATTGTTTTTCTATGGTTAATAAATAATTAGAATATGGCTTGATTAATAAAATGTATTAGAGAAATTTCCTTCGTTCAATGAATGATTAGAATATGGTTTAGTTAATTTGTCGGTCAGAAATTATAAAGATGATGTGGTTTAAGATTTTAACACGTTACTCTTTATAGAGGTGAAAGGATATTTTAAATTTGATTGTTATATGAATATATTTCTTAAATAAAAAAGAGCTCCTGAAATTTTGATTTTTTTAACGATTTTTTAACAGCAAATATAATCTGGCCGTGAATGGGGAAACAGTTTCGTAAAATATTTGAGATTTTCCATTTCAATAAAAATCACTTAATTTTGAGACGAAATGATTGTAAAAAATGATGAAATATAGCTCAAGAATGGCTGAATCGTCAAAAGTGAGAGTTTTATTTTTGACAGTGAGGAAACAGTTTCGTCAGATATTTGAGGTTTCGCGTTTCGTCAAAAACCACGTGACTTTGTGACGAAATGATTGTCAAAAATGACGAAATAAAGCTTAAGAATTCCGAATCGTCAAAATTGAGTGTTTTATTTCTGAGAGTGTAGAGCATTCCCCAACAAAACCGGCATATATGTCAATTCGTGAGAGAAAGAGTCTGAATACCGCAGAAGCAAAGTTCTACCACATTTATGAACGGTGATTTTGTCCTAATTTATGACATACTCTCTGCGTTTAAATAAGTTGAAGCAATTACTATTCAGGAAAACTGGTGAAAGTTTCCCATTGCGAAAATCAGAGTCTGTATCACTTAAATTTTCTGGCTTGCCAAATAATACGGTGATATTTTTATTGTATGTCTGTGATGTTTAACATTATATTTTAGATGTGCATATTTGAGTGAAAAATATATTTTTTTTTAAAACTGAGACAATAAATAATTTCTAAAACTCACTTAAAACATAAAGACAATTTTATTATTAAACCATACAGCAATTCTTAATATATTAATCAAATTGTTAACCCATTAATGCCGGTTGGTACGAAAAGTTACCATTTAAGTAAAACGAAACTTATAAATATGAACACCAGTATTTTAGTTTTAAAAATATCGTATTATCTAATGTGAAACTATCAGAGATTCAGTAAGTAAAAATAATAGTATGGGAAAACTGGTGTCAACTGGTATCGAAGTATTAAAAGAAGTGTGAAATAAGTCGGCATTAATGGGTTAATACTAGAAGAACTGGGAATGAAATTCCCGTTAATATTTCTCTTTTCTTTGTTGTTCTTTAATTGACAATTTGAAACTCCAATAAAGGAAATGCAAAATCTTAAAGAGAAAAAAAAAGTTAGAAAGCATTCTAGATTTTAGATATTATGACTTTTCATGCATATTGGCAATCGAAAAAAATTGCCATTAAGTCTCAGAACGAAAAACTTTAATGAATATTTTGTTCTATACAAACAAAAATAATTCAATATTTGAAATTTAAAGGAATTTCCATTCACCACTCTAAAATAACTAACTACAGTGCTGCACAAAAAATTATTATTGTTTTTCTTAACTTACAACTTACAAATATTTAAAATTCGGTCTGTCATAAGAAATAATGTACAAATTGTGATGAAAAAAAAAAAAAAAAAAAAAAAAAAATTAAATGCAGACCAATTACACTGAAACAAAACAATTATTACTGAGTTAGACATTAGTTTAAATATCATTATATAGATTGTATCTGAATCGTTATTTTGAATGGTCATGGAAATTCGCTCTATCTTCGATCTGTAAATTATTTACAGGGTGTTTCAGTTAAACGTTTCAGAACGTCTAAGAGGGGTAGGGTACATCCTGACAACTCGAAATCATATAGCAATGTGGGTCGGAAATGCTTTCCTTAACCCTTTGCGGCGCAGAGAATTTCCATTGCTTAACTATTGAAATTAATGAATGACACCAGAATTTGAAAACGAACTTTCTTGTAAATATGAAAAAGGCTATATTTCACGCAACTAATAAACCGTAAATTTTTTAACAAAAATTCTGGTATCAGTGAGGGTTTTGGGAATTAAAATTAAGTATGTTTATGAAACCACTTAATTTTAATTCCCAAAACCCTCACTGATACCAGAATTTTTGTTTAAAAAAATACGGTTTATTAGTAGCGCGAAATATAGCTTTTTCATATTTACAACAAAGTTCGTTTTCAAATTCTGGTGTTATTTATTAATTTCAATAGTTAAGCAATGGAAATTCTCTGCGCCGCAAAGGGTTAAGGAAAGCATTTCCGACCCCACATTGCTATATGATTTCGAGTTGTCAGGATGTACACTACCCCTCTTAGAAGTTCTGAAACGTTTAACTGAAACACCCTGTATATATATATATATATAGCTTATATCTCTCTATAAATAAAAACAAAGATTGGGTATGCCATTTCTCAGTTTGATCACATGCATCATATTGCTTGCCGCTGGAGTAAACTGTGTTCAAAAATGACCCCCTAAAAACTGCAATCTGAGCTAAATCGGGGCATTTTGACGACCACAAATCAAAAGTCAATATTTTAAATCATGGGGTATAACTAATACAATTTCTATGACATACCTTCCACAAACATACATAAAGTTTAAAATAAAAACAGGAATTACAATGAATAAATATAGCGCATATAATTTACGAAATCTGTACACTTTACCCGACTGCCGTTGGGCCATTTTTTGTGTACAATTCTTAAGAATAATTTTCCTGGTAGGTTTTTACAACATTTGCTATAGAAAAATGTAAAAGTAATATTTTTGTACGAAAAAAGACGTTTTTAAAAAAGGACCGAATGGGAGCAGTGTATCATTCTTGAAAATATAAGTAGTAAATACTTTAAAAATTCCACCTGTATAGTTTAAGAACATACTATTGTTTCCACTTTTTCTCATAAAACAATATACAGCAACAAGTTTACATTCTATTAACTGTATGGAAGATATTTTGTTTTGTGTTTTTGTTACAGAGTGAAAGAACATAATAACTTGTAGCACAATGTTGGTAGTGAATGTTTGAAATGAGAAATTTATATTTAAAAAAATTCTATGACAGGGTTCATACGCTTTCACCACACTATTTAAATTTTTTTTTGCCTTATTTAAATGCAGAAATGTATTACAAAACCTCCAATTATATGAGATGACTGCAATTTCTGCTATTTAAATATTAAATATAAATTTTCTACTAAACATCTGCAGTAATAGCGTACGAACGCTGTATGAAAGTCAATCTGAAATTTGTAGAATGGAGAATCAATGTCCAGAAATACATTTACAAAAATCGTATGAAGAAATGCATGCAAATAGATCGTACATTCGAGATAGATATCATACATGCCTTCCATTTTATGTTTAGAATGCATAATTTAATACTAATTTTCTGAATTTACCCTAATATATATCACGGATGTAAAAAGTATTTCAATACGTTTTTGTGTTTGTTTTGATTTATTCTAGGTAAAATAATTATGAGCTCAAGTAAAACTTTATAGAAACATTTATAAATATATTACGTAATTTCCAATTCCATTTTCTATTGCGTAACACTAAAAAAATCCAACAAAACATTAATATTTTCAGATACAAAACATTGCACAGCATTCTCGAGGTAAACATACATCTTTATTTAAGTACGTGGTTAAAAACACATGTTCAAAACAATCTCAATAAATTTCTACTTAGAGATTTTATAAGCAGTGAAAGAAATATTTTGAAACGACACAGAAATTTGTTTATATTTTTCATGCTTTTCCTACTTGGTAAATAAATTTTTAATGCACTCTCATGCATAAAAGCAATTTAAACATCTGAAATTGTCATATTATGCAAATAATGTAATGCTTTTCAAATATGCGTTCATGTTGTGATGTAATAAATGTATTTGAAATAAAGAAAATGTGTAAGGTATAATCATTTTAACATTTTTGTATGACTGCATATTAAACCATAAACTTCAGAAACATGAATATAAATATGATAATTTTGTCAAAACAAGTATATATTTCAATATTTTAAACATAAATAAATATTAAACATAAAATAAGAAAACCGATTTATAAAAGTAATAGAACTACATATATATCACAATTGTTCTATATATTTTATCATTAATATAAATTTTTACAAATCGGAAATATATTCAAAAACACAGTTTTCAAATTATGCAATAAATCGAAGAGGACAAAAAAGAAAAAGTCCTTCCGGCCTGTACCGGGAGGAAAAGGTAGCTTTCCTATATCTTCGTTTTACAGCAAATTAAAATGCAAAGAAACGTTTACAAAAGATTCGCTAATACTGAATTTGAATAAGAAATTCGCCAAATTATTGAGCAATAGCCAAATTGGCTTCATTTATGAAGACTTATTTTGGTCGCCAATTTTGGCGCTAACGGATATGAATATATAGTTTTATGCGTATGATTGGGAAAATTATTACAACAATGAAAGAAAATAATTTGCGACTAATCGCGTTAATGTGCTGTTTTGTTTCAAAATGTCAGCCACCCTAGAATTTCAAATTGCTCTATCTCAGCCATTTTTTAAGATAGAGGTAAACCAAAAAATGATCTGGAATCCTTGTATCAAGGCCTAAAACGTAATGAAAAAATAAATTTGATTTTTTAATTTTTTTGTATATTTATTTTAGTTTTAAATTTTTAAATGGCCGCCATCTTGAAACAAAATGGCGGAAAAAGCTGGCCAACGAACTCGGTCGAGACATTGGTTAGCTTAATACACACAATTATTTTCATCAAAATTGATTTATAAATACGAGCGTTATCGTATGACATAGGTCAGATATATATATATATATATATATATATATGGATATGTCTATATATATAAATCAACATTTGAACGGAGGGTGGTTTTGGGGTCTGGGGTTCATGATCGGTGAAAATATATCGAAATTTTCCGGAACTGCTTTCCTCCGAACGGCTGCAATAGGTAGCTTTATACTTTTTTGTATTGAAAGCTACCTAAAATACGCTTTTTTATCGTTCTAGTTTCTTTTCTTATTATTCATACCTTTTATATGATTATATGTTTATGCTTCATAATCTAATAATAACTATAGATACAAAATTATTTAATGAGATGACAAAATAATTATTTTTCAACAATTGTTAAAATAAGTTTAACGAAATAATTAGTTAAAATATCTCACTGATAGATAATCTATACTTTTCCAATCTCAAAGAAAAACTATTTTGTCCACTATGCAGGCATATGAGAAGCTAATAATAAATATATTCATGACATTCTAAGATGCATGCTCATCAATGCATAATCGCGGCGTTGAAATTTTTGTAAAACTAAGAAATCGATATTGACTGTCACATTGTTCGCGAAAATTTCGTATTGTACTACGCCTTTTCCAAAGTTCCTAACCCACTACATATCAAAATATACATATTTCGAAATGATAATTTTTATTTTATTTAATCGCAGAATTTCTGTAGAGACATCTCTGATTTCCTATACTTCAAAATACGCAACAGGTACTTACAGAAGACGCACGATTACAGTAGTACTATATATCTTTTATTATGGCCTATAAAGCGAGAATAATTCGACGATCGTTAATTCTAACTGATTAGGACAGAGAAATATTTTCGCTTTCTAAGTTTAGAAATCTAAACCTCTTCCCTAATTTGGTTAAACGTATTACGTTAACCCTTAGAGGGGTAGAAGTACTTCTCTTACTAAAATGTTGAAATAATTAATTTACACCATATTTTACGAACAAATTTATTTCCAAATAAGGAAATGCTTTTCTTCACTTTCAATTTAAAAAGAAACTTTTATTTAAATTTTTGTGTGCGACTGTGGCATTTGCGAATTAACACGTTGACGGACACTTGCGGCTATAGCCGTCAAAGCGAAGTTCACAATGTGGCATGACGGCAATAACCGCCCAAAACAAAACGGTCGTTTTTAGACACTACGGCTATAACAGCACAAATATGCATTTACTGGCGTACAAGTAGAAGCCCAGTGTCATGTTTTGGAAACAATTTTTTAGGTTGAAGTCCTTTTTCCTCCTGTTATACGAGTTGAAGCTTCAGTATGCACGTGCAGGGTGGCTAGTGGTCAGGGAAAAATACAGTAAAAATATGATAATTACCAGTATATTCTTATGGAAAAATGCAAATTCATTATTTGATCGAATAATCAACATAAATTTTTCTATAAGAATATACTGGTGTTTACCACTTTTTTTTACTGTATTTTTCCCTGACCACTAGCCACCCTGACGTGGTTGTGAAGGGAGTAGTGCAACCTAATTAAAGGTGCCGAATTAATCAAAATTAAGTTTATTTAAGCAGAAAGAGTAAAACCATACTTCTAATATTCAAAAAATTACAAAAACATATAGTGTCAATTTTCGAACTTCACTTGTTCCTACTGTCCGTCAATGTGTTAAAATTAAGTGGAATATATAGTATCCCATCACCTGTGAATTGTTAAGACGTTTATTAAAATTCTATTTACGTTCAAGGTATTTTTTGTTCTTGTTTTATTTAGTAGAAATAAGAATTTTATGATTTTCAAACCTGTCGTTTCTTGTATATTTCATATTTTGGATTAGTTTTAAATTAATCTTAAATTACATATAGGTATATTTACAATTAGTTAATTCGCGTCTATCATACTTGCCAACCTACCGCTTTTATATAAAGAACATGCTTTGAACCAAAAAATTTATTTAAATAAAAGATTATTGCTTTTATATGGTAGTCGTTTTAAATTTACCTGTTTTCATTCATGAAATAAAATTTCTAATTCAATATTTTTATATAAACAAGAACGAAAAATCATGCGTCAAGCATAGATTATGTAGCACTTTCCAACGCTTCTAAAATAATTTTCCAAATCATTACCGTTTAATAAGCTGAAAGATGACATCTAAGTAAACAATTTGGAAAACGCATAACATATTTAAAAACGTAATTTCAGGAATTTTCAATATATACAATATTCGGAAAAATATCCGAATACTTTTATGTAGCCCTGTATATGATCTATAGATTTGTATATATACATAGGATGCTAAATTTTAGTTTAGTTAGGAAACGCGTAGCACAGTTTAAATTCTCCTTCTGGAGTTTCTGTCAATAAACGGAAATGTGTTCGCGAACTTTTGTGCTGCCCTGTATAGGATCTACAGAATTTATACACACCACGTAATAGACGAAAAGCTAGTTAAGATTAAAATCGCGTTCAGTAACTTAAAACGAACTTCCAGGAATTATTGTTAACACACAGCAGAGAATTCTTTTGTGTGTCCCTGTAAATGAACGATGACTGCTATACACACACTATTCTGTAGTAAGCCTCTTGTAATGCACCTTAGTAATATATATAAACTTCAATGCGTTTAAAATAGTGGAACATTATTTAAATAAGCCGCAGACGATTTTTCTCCATAGACGTAATGTAACGGAATTATTTTGACTGTCCCTGTAAAGTAACTCTAAGTGCTATACACCTACTATTCCATATTAAGCTTCTTCTAATGCATCTTAGTGATCTATATAAATTTCAATGCGTTTACAATAGTGAAACATTTTTAAAATAAACCGTAAATGATTTTTCCCCATAGACCGCAATGTAACGGAATTCTTTTGAGTGTCCCTGTAAGAAAACTATAAGTGCTACACACTTCAGTTGAAATAGGGAACGTGCCATAGATAACGACAATAACATATAAAAATTGCAGAACAATCCGAGCATATTTACGGGAGTTAGAGCACGGACAGACGGCCAGACGGCCATACGGCCATCCGGCCAGACAAACCGAAGTCATAAGCACTTTTCAACTAGGTTGGAAAGTGCTAAAAAGCGGGAGGTTAGCAACTATGCGTTTTAGTAATATTTTTATATAAGCGCTTGTTCACCGCTTTTATCGCTGTGTTACTTACGTTTTGCTGACCTACTCCAGTATTAAATTTAGAGTTATCTCTAAAAAAGTATCTTTGAACGAAAGTTTGCAGTAATTTTTAAAAATGAAGTAAAATTTAGCTAATTAGAATTTTAGTAAAGTTAATGAACACTGAAAGAAATAAGAATTATAAATAGTACCTTGAAAGAGTTCCTGCACATTAGGGGATTTGAATACCGGTCTTTAAAAAAAAAAGTTTCGTCATATAAATATTCCGGATTTTTTCATTAAGTGCGGTAATTTTGTATTTTCGAAAAAACTTGTATTCAAATCCCCTGAGTTTTAGTAATCCTGCGTTGAACACCAGAGTATTAGAATGTACTTTAAAAAGGATTAAAATTATATATTTATAATGCAGCTGAAACAAAGCTGCGAAAAAAAATTTTTTTTGAATACCAGTAGTTTTGAATATTAGTCTTTCTCTTACTTAATCACAGAATTTTTTCTATTAAATAAACCAAATATATTTATTCAGAAATATTGGTACAAAAAAATCTGGAGAGCTAGCCTTTCTGCATATATATATATGATATGAATTTTTGATATTATTATTTATTTTTTACTGCATTTGATATTCTAAAATTGTTTTAATAAAATGAGTTACATAATTGTTACATAACAGTTTGCTGTTACGCAACCATTTGAATGATTTTCAAAAAAAGGGTGAGTTAATGAATAAAATATTTTCATTGTGTTGGATCGGAATTACTGGCTTCCTGGATTTCCATACTTCCGCACATAGCGTCGGTAGATGTTTTTACTTGGAGATATATTTAATAATTCTGCATTAGCAAAAAGTTTACAATTTAGAGTAATTGAATCGGTTTATCTCTGCATAAGTTTACTGGGTCGGACATCTGCAGATCCACTAATGGTGTCACATTCAATTGGTTCAACTTACGTAAAGAAGTGAGATTTCCAAATTTTCGTGCAACTGAACTTTACAATAAGTGGTGAATTTTTTTACCATTTTTGCCCCAGGGTGAGTGCTAAGTGTGCACAACTTGTTCAGGGTTGCAAATTTACCTTTAATTTAAATCGCGGAATTACAAATTCCTACCGGAAATATATCAAAAGAAGAATGTATACTTTAAGTAAGCACGAAACGACTTTCATTAAATAATGCAAAATTTACTACTCGGAAATTCTAGTATGAATTCGGAGTTTCTGAATTGAAAAAAATAGCAAACTGGCAACCCTGAACCTATGACTCACGACAATCAAGCTACCGCAATAAAAAAAAATAATAAGTTGCACATAATGAGAGAATTCTTGCGATTAACTAAGGTTTAGATTTCCTTTAAGATGTTTTGGTAACAAACGACTTTCAGGTAAAAAGTTTATGTAATCCTAGTCTCAGCAATATCTGTATTTAGAACGTTGATCACAGTGTAGTTTTTCTTTGATATATAAAAATCTAACTGTTGATAAATTCATTTCAAAAAGGTTGAGTGACGTTCACATATATTAATGGAAATGTTTTGGTTTTGACCAAACAATCCAATAAAATTTGGTTGATCCCCAAAACCGGCAATATATATATATATATATATATTCACTCTTTATTATTTTTTATAAATACTAGAACATTCACAAGTATGCAAATATTTAATAGAAATCATCATAACAGTAGATTTATTATATTTCCAACAACAACAGTTACTTAACTTCAGATCTGATTATCTGTCTTTACTTCTTTAGTTTTCATCTATTAAAGCAAAGGCAACTCATTTTCTTATCGTTAAAAATCATAATATCTAAATCATATTCTAAAGCAAAGTGTTTACTGGAGTTAAGCTGTTCTGCTAATTGCTAATGAAGCTTAATTAGTGCGGTAGGATTTTCTGATAAGATCATCATTCGTAAAGTACACAAAGTTACAGAAAAGAGGTTAATATTTGGAAAACGCAATACGTTGAAATGTTTCGAATATTTGTTGATTGCTGAGATTGTCATAAATGACAATCAGGGTCAACAATGTTACTTTTTAATTCATGCGAATTTAGAATGTTAACGAATCTCATTTTATAAAAAAGATTTATTAACGAATATAATTTAAAAAATGCTAGACATATTTTTTTTTTTCAAGTGGACTGGTATTATTCAGATTTGGCGATACGACCATGTTTTTCTAAAGGCGCATTTCTTGGAGATTATATAATCACCCAAATAATTGCACAAAAATGTCCCTAATGTAGAAAGAATATTGAAGACTAATTGCATAACGATTGCTCAGTGTAATATATATTTTTTATAATATGCTATTGTAAATTGAAGATATACGGCTACTGTTTGTAGATTAAATGAATGCCGAAAATTTATTTAACAAGCTTTCGGAAACTCTTTTTTCAAAACATAAAATAGTTGATCTAATATAAATTCATAATATAAATAGTTGATCTCTTCTCTTTAATAGCTCTCTCATCCAACAATAGGAAAAATTAGCACGTCACCAATTTTTTAAGCATTTAAATATTTTCGTTTGAATATGCTTTGAAATGTCAAACTATGTATAAACCCGCTTTCTCAATGTAATTCTAAAATAACAATGTGTTAGTATAAATTGAGTCTCAAACCTATAATATAAAGGAATTGTTTGAACAACTGCAATGTGTGGGTCAGTATTACACAATTAAATCAATTAAATGGAGAACAATATACTGACTGCAATGAATAATGCATACTCCAAATCTATTGCAACTAATTGTTCAGTGAATTTAATTCATATAGTTGCATAAGAGAAGTGTAACAAAACTTTCAATCTTCTAATACACTCTTTCATTTTATTAAACCTATCAAAGAGGTTGTGGGAAATAAGATTCCCACTTAATTTTAACACTTTTTTATGGGTCGGGACATATATCGTCACTACCATGTCAAACTATCGAATGTGAAAAAATGCATTGTTCATTACTTTTAAAAATGGGACGATTGTCACCACTAAATTTTATTAGAATTATTCGCCAAATAAGAAGGCTAATAACATCGATGTGAAAAACAGGGTTGCCAGTTTTGTCTTCTTATTGATTGAGCGATGTCGAGTTCATACCGGAAATTTTGGGAGAAAAAGCTTTTATTTTAAGTAATCACGAAGTGTCATTAAATAAAGCAAAAATTTCTGCTTGAAATTTCTGGTATCAATGCGGAATTTCTGAATAAAAAAAGAGGCCAAACTAGCAACACTGCTGAAGAATTTTATAAAATTTTAGTGGGGGCAATCGGCCCATTTTTTAAAGAAATGAGAAATGCATTTTTGCACATTCGATAGTTTGACATGGTAGCGACGATATGTCCCAGTGGACTATTTTTTATTCTGCTTGGTTATTTTCAAGAAAAAACTACTACAAAGAAACATTTTTGTAAATTGTGTGGTGATTGAATATACAAATAGTCGACAGTCTTGACACCTAATCAAAGAATTATTTCCCAACAGTTGAAATTGTACCGTTATGTTTAAAAAAATTTTGCATTTATCAATTAAGGAATCAATTTGTTCGTAAATTCTGGTGGAAGTCACTCATTTTAAAATATTAGCAAAAGCATTATTTTGCCCGTCAAACGGTTAAATCAAGGACTTTGTTATTATTATTTAATGTTGGAATGTAATAAAAACATTGCGTTCATATTTAGCTGAGCAATGCTCAATTTATAAACAAACATTTTAGAAAACAGTGTTTGCTAATAATAGGAATTGAAAAAAAAATATATTAGATTTCATGTGAAAAATGGTAATTTATAAAATCCGATCAATGCTTAAAACGTGTATGAAATAATAAAATTATGACAATATAAACATATTTTTAAAAAATTCACAAAATAATATAGCATTTTTATTAAATAGTTTTGAAATATATTTATTTTAGAGGCATCTAATTTTTCTAATAAAACACACTGTAACGCGTGGAATTTATACAGTGTGTTTCGTTAATTCCATTGCGCTTCAAATAACGGATGAAGCGAGTTAACTACAGCCATAAACATGGTGTCTAAGTATAGTAACAGGGGTATTCACTGCATGATTAGGTATCTGGCATCGCTACCGTACGACAAACTGCGGAGCTGGCATACATATCTCGAAAATAGTAGTAGATATGGGGAAAAAGTTAATTACTCACTGTTATGTTATAGACCTTCCTTAAATTGGTAAAAATAACGTCTTACATGCAAAAATAACTTTATTAGAAGTCCTGAAATGTAATTTGTTTATATCCAGTCACCAGCTTAAATACGCAATGACTTGCATAGTGAAGTGTAGTAATGTAGGACAGATGCCCATTTTAATAAAACTATAACACACGTACGCAAGGTACAGTTTATTTTAATAAGAAAATCAAGTCAGGTATACATAATGTGTCCACCGATTTCTGTTGGCAGCATGCATTCTGTATGCGTCTGGATAATGAAGGCATTGAACACACTCCACTTGATATCATATTAAAATAAACTGTATCTCCCCACTTATTGAGTAAAATTCGAGAGAAGCCAAAAAATGTGATGGGAGAGTTTGAATTTTTCAAAATACTTTTAAATACCTCTGTGTGAAATTAACACCACCGGGTATTCTAGCATTTAGACATTGTTGACCGGCAGTGCTGAAAATTTAGTGCGGTTTTTTTAATTCAAAATACCTACTACCGTTTCCAACAGTAATTTTCACTTTATTTAATGACATATATGGATTCACTCAATGATTCAGGGAACGAATCCTTTTACCACAAATTTTAATGGAATTTATGGCTTTATGTAAATGCAGAAAAATATTACAAATCCTGCAACTAAATGAGGCTCTTGAAATTTCTGCTGTTTAAATATTAAATAGAACTATTCTCTTAAAAATTGTGGCAAAAACGTACGAACCCTGTGATTGTTACTCAAAAATTCTGGAAGAAGATTTGAATAAAAATATGAGCTAAATTAGTGATGTGCATCTGGTCACCAGCCAACAAAGTGGCCAATCCTCTGCACTCCTTTGTGCAGAGTGACTCGACAACGCTTGTCATTGCCGTATCATTGCTTGTCATTGCCGTCGGATGTCCGAATTAAGCTTACGCTACCACTAATTACAAAAAATAATCTTCCTAGCATATTTCCACAGTATTTGTAATAGGAAGCTACCACGAAAATTATAGTATAGAAATATAGCGGCAGAAATAGTGATCGCTATTTCCAAATAATAATATCCAAAGAGTGGAAAGGGTTAAAAATTTCATTTTATGCACGTAAACAGGGCTACACTAGATACCGGGCTGCTCATTCATTATCATGACGTCACAAATGGTGGCTGGCTGCGACGAAAGACATACAGCGATTGGCGCAAAACGATGGACGCGTCGCTTAGTACCAATCGTTGATCGCGGCCATCCACTATTTGTGACATCATGAGAATGCATGAGAAAGCCCGGTATCTAGTGTTGCCTTGACGTAAATGATCATTTTATTTAAGTGATCTTATAAGCGAAATTTAAATCTGAATTATTTATTTAAATATTATTCAAGCAAATTTACGAATTTTCTTTTAAGAGAAGGAAAATTATTCTTTTGAATTTTTTGTAGAATAAATTGAAAATAAACAATATATATATATATATATACATTTTCAAATATATGGATAAAGTTTTCAAATAGATATTATATGGCATGTTATTCTGAGACATCCTATGAGACGTATTATATATAAATAAATATTTTTTTACGAAGTCTTTAAATTTACCCAGAATAAAGAGGATATGGAATATGAAAAATAATTTTATCATCGAACAACATTTTAAAGCACTTTACAATCATAAAATAACAAAAATTTCGGTGCAAGTATAATACATAAAGCTCTTAAAACAGAGCATGTTATTCCAATAATATTTTTCTCCATTTGTATTATTGCAAGCATTATATCGGATCAGGATTTAAGAGGGTACTTACATTGTTATGATAATTTAATTCAGGAGTATGTAAGGAATTCCTCTGGAACTTTTCTTTTTTTTAATAAGACAGAGCAATACTGTGAAATAAATACTTCAATTTGAGATGGATTAATATCTGGTATCCTGGTTACAAACAAATTTAAGAATGAAATTATAACTTAGATTTCGGAAGATATTTTTTGAATTAAATTAAATTCATTTTTTCGTTACATTTTTAGTGAAATTTTATATTGCTCAGAAATACAAAATATGCGGATTCCTTTTAGAATTACTTAATCACGGAGTTTCTTGCCCTAAAAAACGCCAAAATTACTTTTTAGATATAGTAGTACTCAAAAGTAGGAACCGAAAGAATATTGAGCATATTTCCCATCTCTATATTTCTGTAAAGCAAAAAAGAAGAGCTTTTTCATGTATATAAAATATTTATAAAAGATTACTCGAATTAGTTTTGTCTGTGAGACACATTCCGAAATACATTTGTAGTGAAGATCAGATTATGCTTTATAAGTATTTCAAACAGAATCAACTTTTGTTTTTGTTTTTTAACTGAAATTGTAAATAACGAGGAAAGAATATCTTCAAAATTAATTTAACGTCAATCTTGAAATTTTGATTTGAAAACAAAACCTGTCGCGAGTAACCACTTTTTTAAAATAGTGTAATTGGCCTTTCTATCACATTATTTACACTGTCATTAATTAAGGCAACTGTATGTATTTCAAAAAACTACTGACAATCAAGCAATCTCAATAAAAAGAAGTAACCTATTGGCAACACTAGCGTGGCCTGGATGAAATTCCAAAGGTCGTGGATATTGCTATTTTAAATAAAATCACATCATCTTATCTAATATCAAAATTTGTAATGATTAAACAAGGTGAAAAAATTACGAAATTAGTGGTATCCCGAGCATCTGGACACCCACCCTTACAACGCTACTTGACGTTAAGCACAACGGATAACGAAACACAACTTAAATAATATAGGTTAATTGATCGCAATCTCGCCCATTGTTTTTTGCCTATTAACCAGAAAGTTTGGTAGATATAATATTATTGATTACATCTTTCTGGATTACATCTTCCATACAAAAAAAATGCAGCATGTAATATTAAATTATTTTTTACAGTTCCCAGTGGCGTAGCCAGGGAGGGGGGTCCAAACGCTCTGGATACCAGAAATATTGTAAAGTTTTATTTGCCTTCATTATCGCAGAAATTTCTCAGATTTCATAAGGTAAAGAAAACTTTACAAAATTAGTGGTACCCAGAGCATCTGGACCCCCACCCTGGCTACGCCAGTGAGTCCCATAATATAATAATCTATGAGCGATAATTTCTGGAATTAAAGTTTCAGTGGTACTATGCGTGTTAAATTTTAACTAAATTTTAGTATATTGACAAAGCATATCAAAAAGTACAAATAAGTAGGTATCAAAAAAGGTAGTACCCAACAAATCCCTTTCGGCTATTTCAAAAACGTGCAAAGCTATACGAAAAATATCTACGAAAAATCTATCCGAAAATTTAAAAAAAAATAGTGGTAGTGACAAAATTGTCCATTAGTGATTAATCATGTTGTGCTCCTACACAGATTCAAATGTTCATCTTCATACCAATGCGAGTGCAGTGAACAGGGCGAACATGCGTCACACCCATATTTTTACTGCACACTGACAAGCCAATGGCATCTCAGGTGGACTCAAAACCCTCCAAAAAATTGGCTCGCTAATATCCTAACTCGCCCACTTCTAAAGAGGAAACTAAAAAGCATTTTTGACTACTTAACTTAGCTCACAAATATAACTTAGGGAGCCCGTCTGTCGGATCACAATTGTTCAAATCTCTGCCTCCTGTCGTGCGTACATCTCTGGCAGAGAAACGCGCGCTTGCCGCGAAGAGTTCTTCCGGACCAAAAGTTTCCACCACCTACTGATGCCTCTCTCTGCCCAGTGTCGCGTGGAAAAATCTGTTTTCCGGCAGTGATGGACCACTCCTGTAAAAGTCTTAATCAGTCCCTGTCACTTGCTCGCTATTGGATCTTTCCTGGCAGGGTCGCCTGTATTATATTTCTTTCTTATTTTTTGCCGCTCATTGTCGCGTTTTCTGGTGGCATCACCTGCGGCTGAACTCTGTAACTTTTTTTTAAGGCCTTAATAAAAGGACCAGGAGTCAGGAGTGATACTATGCTATACAGACTTGGTTTTCTCGTCTGAGCAGTCCCTCTTAGGCAATCAAATCAAATCATGTTGTGCTAAGAGAATACATACGGTGGGCAAAATCTCAAGCAAAACCAACTTTCTGATTTATTTCAAGCAGTAAACTAGTGGGGATTTGAAGGCTTCGCTGGTTGATTCATCCCAAACTGTCCTGCAATAAACTGAACATGAGGTTGGGGCCAGTGGCATAGCCGTGGTAGTAATCCAGATGCTCTACATACCACATATTTCGTAAAGTTATTTTCGACTTGTTTAATCACTGAAAATTCTACGATTAGATATGACGAAGAATATTTCCTTAAAATAGTGGTATCCGGAGACACTGAACTTCGAAACCTTCTTACACCGCTGATGGAGTTCCCAATGTTTTCAGCGGAGTACTCCTATGTCATAGCTGCTAACATTTATGCTTTTTTCTTATCATTAAAATTTAATAGTAAATTTTGATTTATTTTATCGCTGAAATCTGCGATTAAATATGACAAAAATTTCTATTACAGTTAAGTGGTAGCAAAAAAGGTACAAGTTGGCAGTTATGCTTTGTGGGCTACGTCCTCTCCAGTCTCCAATCAAACGAACTTGAATTATTGTGATTTTTTATTTCGATTAAATGCTAATATGTAGCATTGTCGTTCACGTTTCTATACGAACAGAATTGGCATCATTCCAACTTGAATTTAGCCACGGCAATAACAAAAATTTCGGGAAAATTTAAAAAATAGCAGACAACAAAATTTACTATATTAGTCTAAAAGATTGAAACCGGATTGCTTTTACAAATGACAAAACATAACCGTAGAAGGCGGAAAAACGCTAAATATCACACAAAGTTTTCGAAAATTTTAAAAATTGAAGAAGACAATAATATATTATAGGCCAAATGATTGAAACCGGATTTGCGAAGAAAACTTTACGGGAAATTGGTTGATATGTTGACTAAAAATAATTCCCCAATCTGGCAACACTGTATAATGCTTTGTAGTTTAAAATACATTTCCTCAAATTTCAGCTTTCAATTTTTTTTTTATATAATGTTAAATTATTTATTTCAAAAATCTACTAGAAAAAATTCTACAAAATTAAAATGTACTATCAAATTAAAGCTAACGTTTTTGAAATATATTTATATTATATAATGAGTCTAAAAAATATAGTCGGGTTCAGGAAGGAGCTACTCAGAATTAGAGTGTGAAATTTTTAGAAAAAGTGACTTATACAAAAAAAGTCAGTTAACAACGTGAAGAATTACTTTGTTGTATACATAAAAATATAGTTAAACAATAAAGTACACTTAATACATAAAAAATAAACATAATTTAATTTTTATCACTTTCATTTTCAATTACAGAAGATATATATTCTTTTTTGAATAGTGTAGAAGGTACTTCTACCGGCATTATAATTTTTGATAAATATTTTCTGTAAGAAAACTACTAAATGTGTGCTACCAAATAGGAGCTGCATCCTATTGTTCTCGTCCCATTAGAGTACTCGCAATATTGCTTTCGGATTTCAGAAACATCAATAATATTATAATTATATTCTATGAAGCAACGGTTTCCTTTAGAAAATGCCGCGATGGGACTTGTATTTTCAAAATATTCGATTCATCTTTAACGAAATATATATTTATAAAGGGAAATTGTTGACTTTCCTTCGTTTGAATACGAAAATATAGCAATATATTAATATGAAATATAAACCACGGTATGTAGGATCAACAAGTAATAGTCCACACTGCTTCAAAGTTATATTATAAAGAATTTTAAAACTTCTAGGTTTAATGTAACATATAAAATATTTACAACGATAATTGCAATTAGGTAAAGATATAATTAATCTATTCGACCGTCTGTCAAATTTCTAGACTTAAACATCATAATGTAAAGGAATTATTTTAAACGTCATTGTAAATGAACTGTAAATGCTACTAATTTTATACCCCGATGAAAGCAGTAATCCATTTTAATTTCATTATCTTTGAAATATCGTAAGAACAATAAAATGCGTTGCAAACTATTTTTCCCCATACACCATATTGTAATGGAATTATCTTGTGTATCCCTGTAAATGAACTATTAATGCTACATACTTCAGTTTCAATACAGAACATTCTATAGTAAAATTCCATAATGTATAAAACTTTCGTGACAATCCGAATATATTTACGACAGTTAGAGCACGGACAGACAGACAGAAAAACCAAATTTATAAACAGTTAACTACTATCTTGGAAAATGTTAAAAAAGAAATAGAGGAATGTCAACTGTGCAATAGTTTGTCACTTTCGAATTTTACATTAAATCTGGGCCAATATGTTTCACATTTTCATTTATCGAACATTTAATAATTATAGTTTGTGCAACCACGCCAGCTTTTCGTGTTTATTGATAATATCGTCGCTACCATGTAAAACTATCGAATGTGAAAAAATGCATTTTTCATTACTTTTTAAAATGGGCTGATTGTCACCACTAAATTTTAATTGCATTCTTCATCAGAGTTGCCAGTTTGGCTTCCTTTTTGATTCAGAAATTTCAAATAGAAATTTTTGCTTTATTTAATGACAGACATTTCGTGATTGCTTAACCCCTTCAGGGGCAAATTTTTGTTGTAGTTAAAATATTCAAATGATTGATTGACACCAGAATTCACGAACGAATTTATTTTAAAATAAGTAAAATATTTTCCTCATGTACCTTTTAAATTCAAAATTTGATTATACAATTCTGGTGTCATTGTGGCATTTTGGGATTAAAATTAAGTGGTATATACAGGGTGTTCCGTTAAAGGGGTCCAATATTAATAGGGGTAATAGAGGAGATCACACGGAGCATAAATCAGTATATAATGCCTGGCCGGATCTCAATAATTTTCAAGTTACAGCAAATAGAATGAAAAATCGGAAATTTGTAAAAAAACCCTCATTGCTAAACTATCGATAATGCTACATAAAAACGAAGCACATATTTAGAAAGAGCAGAAAAAATCCTACGAAATGACATAAGTTGTTTTAGAATATTGAGAATTAATGGCGAGTTACAAGCTCTGAAACAGTGAAAAAATACAAAATCAAATATTTAGCAAAATAGTTAATCGTTAATTCCAAAAATGCAACTCTACCTACATCAAGGAAAATGTTATAAAATTTGGTCCATTCCGAAAGCTTTCGAAGAAGCTGACAATAAACCATATCAGTTTAATTGTATGGGAGAAATCAAGCAGTTCCCTAGTTACAACTCTGTACTGTTGCACGCTCGGAAAGAGCGAAACTCCACCCATGACGATTGTAAACACCCCGTTTTAATATCTTTCCATTATACATTTCTGATCAACCTCTATCAATACCCTTTCATTATTCAGTCTGGTCAAGTGAATGACATATTGTGCAGCTCTCGCCTTGTTTTAAAGCAAACTCCGTGACTGCTGCGTTTCCTCCATGAACTTTCAGGATGATGAAGAAGAAGTACTTTTTATGCAAATTTTCTATGTGTATAGGAAGAAAAGTGTAATAAAACAGCAGTCATCAGTGGGCGTTATGTTAAAGGGAGGCTGTTGTAAGTGGGATTGTAGTAAGTTGATGTATAATAATTATGCCGGAATACTCTAACGAAGAATATGCGGACATGCATCTGATGTACGGGCAAGCTCATGGAAATGCATGTCTAGCACAGCGCATGTACCGTGAGCAATTTCCAAGGAGACGTTGCCCAAGTTCGAAACTCTTCATAAAAATCGATAGACGATTACGGGAGACTGGATCGTTTAATACAGCAAGCATTGATGCAGGGAAACCTCGACATGTACGAACACCTGCAATGGAAGAAGATGTACTGAATATTTTTAAAGATAACCCCTCCACGAGTACACGAGCTGCTGCGTCTGAAGTCGGTGTTTCTCACCAAAGTGTGTGGCGTGTTCTGCGTGCAGAAAACATGCACCCCTTTCATGTGCAGCGGGTACAACTGTTATCAGTAACAGATTGTGCTCAGCGGACAGAATTCGTACGCTGGTTGCTTAATGTAACAGAAAATAATCCACAATTTCTGGAAAATATTTTATTTATTGATGAAGCAACATTTACGAGAGAGGGCGTGGTAAACACGCACAATATGCACACATGGTCATATACAAATCCGCACACTGTTTTCCCGTCGAGCGCACAACAAAAGTTCAGTGTGAACATATGGGCAGGTGTCCTCGGCGATTATCTCATAGGACCATATTTACTCCCAGATGTACTCAATGGCAGTACGTACTTGGTTTTCCTACGGGATATCTTACCGCAGTTACTGCAAAATGTGCCAGCAACATTGCGCCACAATATGTGGTTTATGCACGATGGCGCACCGGCACATTTTTTCATAGGTGTTCGCAATCACCTCAATTCAACATATCCTGGGAAATGGATTGGACGCAGTGGACCTGTTGCTTGGCCTGCACGCTCTCCAGACCTCAATCCGTTAGACTTTTTTGTTTGGGGACACTTTAAATCGCTGGTGTATGAAACGCCTGTGGATACACCGGAGGATTTACTAGCGCGAATCGTTGTCGCTGCAGGAGACATTCCCAACTCCGTCGGAGTTTTTCGGCGTGTTCGCCAATCTTTACGACGTCGCTGTCGGCTGTGCGATTCTGTTAATGGGCGCAACTTCGAACACCTATTATAATAATGTCCGTTCGTCTGCCTTCCGACATTGAACTGTGCAGCGCAGGCCAGAAGACTATGCTTCACATATGTCATAAAGTACGTGGAATGTAATTCTTTATTTGTCATTTTTCTTTTATTTTCAACACTTTTTGGCACAGTATTTTGTAAGTCACAGACTGTGGTGTACTCAAATTGTAAATTACAAAGTTTGTATGAATTAATTTAAAATTTAGTGTCTTTTTTAAATTTATAATTAATAAAATTATTATGCTATTTGTTATTATTATTTCCTATCATAAATTATGATGCACATATACATACAATAATTGTCCATGTAAAACATGTACTGAAACTTCTTGCATAGTTACAAATCGCAATATTTTTAATTATTTCCGAATTTTCACCACCAGTTTAATTTTAAGGAATTTAACTTAAGCTTTATATCAATAAAAGACCACTTTAAAATGTAGACTATTATTGTAAAGTTATTTTGGTTCATTCAACTCTTGAATAATTAAAAATGTTGCATCTCAGAAGAAGCATGATCGAAAATGTATAGTTGAGAGTAATTAAAAAGGCGGTGTTTCCAATCGTGATGGGCGGAGTTTAACCTTTGCTAGTGTCAAAGAAAGCGTAGTTGTAACTAAGAAACTGATTAATTTCTCTCACACAATTAAACCGATATGGTTCATTGTAAGCTTTTTCGAAAGTTTTTGGAATGGACCAAATTTTACTACATTTTCCTTGTTGTAGCTAGAGTTGTCTTTTTGGAATTAACGATTAACTATTTTGATGTATATTGGATTTCGTACTTTTTTCACTGTTTCAGGGCTTGTAACTCGTCAATAAATATTGCTATTTTAATACAATTGATGTCATTTTGTAGGTTTTTTTCTGCTCTTTCTAAATATGTGCTTCGTTTTTATGTAGCATTATCGATAGTTTAACAATGAGGGTTCTTTTACAATTTTCCGAATTTTCATTCTATTTGCTGTAACTTGAAAACTATTGAGATCCGACCAGGCTTTATATACTGATTTATGCTCCATGTGATCTCCTCTATTACCCCTATTAATATTGGACCCCTTTAACGGAACACCCTGTATAATATGCCGGTGCCCTTCAAGGGGTTAACCCTTCTTTACATGAGTTTTTCTTTTACAATTGTGTTTTTTTATACATATATTAAATATTAGACACCAGAAATTTTAAGATAGATTTTTAAATTTGTTCAGCAACATAGCTATGCAATTAAGGGTTAAAGTAAATTTTCTTTCGCAAAATTTCCGAAAATGATTCGGCATCTCTGAATAAAAATTTGATTCCAAACTGGCAACCCTGTTCTTCAAAAAAATTGTATCAGTATTTTTACTTGGAGAATAATTCTTTTAAAATTTAGTGGTGACAATCGGCCCATTCTTAAAAGTAATGAAAAATGCATTTTTTCATATTCGATAGTTTGACATGGTAGCGACGATATACGACTGAATTAATATATTTATGAGGAATAAAACGATGGCAAACGAATTTTTTAATCTTAAACAATTCATCATGATTGCCATGAATACAAGTATACATAATTACTTTGGATATTTCAAAAAAGTCTCCTTTACATTTCATCCACCCTTGTACTTTTATGTAGCTGACTCTTACCTCTTTACACTGAAATACTTCAAAAATGTATATCAAAAGTACGCAAACGTCACATAAAAAAATTGTATCAAAATTGATTTACTAAAATAAGAAGCTCGTGAAAGATATATTTTTATCAAAACTTCAGAGAAATAATATAACCGTGAGGAAAAATATTTATTTAAATGTAGGATATATTTGTAAATGTTTCGTAAAAATTTTCGAATAAAATTAATTAAATATAGAATGGAATAATCGTACTGTTCACATTATTTCTTTTATTTTTCTGAAAATAACAGTCGGGGATTACTAAGTTTTATTTACCTTCCGGGTACTCCTTTAAATTCAACTAACTTTACAATTAAATGTAGTTTCTAACTGTGGGTAGTACTAAAAAACTATTTGATATACCGGAATTACAGTTCCTAATCATTTGATATTAGAAAAAGCAGAGAAAGGAAATTATATCTTGAAAATCGTTTCGATGAAATTTTAGCTCACAAGTGAATAGTTAAATTCCAATTGTTTTCAGGGAAATATCTCGTGCATTAATAATAGAGAGGGTACAGTACTTTCCTCGAAATATATATATTTTTAATTCTCCAATTAAAACATGCCTAAGTGCATCTTTACACATACTTGACTATTAAGTTAGATTCCTTTTTACAGTCGAAGGAATAATTACAGTGGGTAATCTTATTTTCAATTAATTTTGACTTTTTAATGATGGCTACATTGGTTTTTTCTTGTAAGAATAATAGTAAAAATAGGAGTATTTACGTGCAAGTGTAGCATAAAGTATTTCAGTAGAATCTTTTAACTGATGCGTACATTTAATTCGTAACCTGAAATAAATAAATATTTCTTGCGAATTATTAGTTATCTCTTGACCTAAAAAAGTTTAAATAATCTGCATATTGTAAAAATTTTTATATCCATGCTAGTTTATCGCATCATTAGTAAAACTTTAGAAAAGAATAATCAAAGATTTGAGAGAATATTTTATTCAATACAATAAAAAAGCTTCTATTATCGGAACTGCTGTGAATGGAAAGTCGTTTGAAAAATCAAAAGTTCGGATAAAAGCACCCATTTTTAAATCTTTGATTAATGGGGCTTATTATTTTTATTTTATCATCAAATATTTTCAGTATTATCTTAAACAATGCTCGTGAGATTAGATGCTATATATATATATATATATATATATATATATATATAACTATTACAGAAACAGCAATTATGTATCATCAGACACGAATGAAAAATATTAGAAAGATGAAGTACATATATATACAGGGTGAATGTGAGTCATGGGCAAAACTTTAAGGGCTGATAGAACACGCTGAGACAAGCTCAAAACTCCGTACAACGCATGGTCATAACTCAAGCTGTGAAGCGCTACAGCGAGCTTTTCTGATTCTGGACTGAACAATATTTGCAGCACAATATCTAACAAATGATCGCTGATTTCCGCGGAATAGTTTTACTAACTATGATGCTATTATGGATAGAAATTAGAAGAAGAAATACAGAAATTCCATAGCTCAAGAGAGCGGGGTGGTGGGTCCTGTATTATAAATTGGGCCAAATGTCCTTCAGAGAAGTTGAGGTAAATCAGAAATCATGTGCAAAACTTTAAGCGGTGATACAACACATCTAAACAAACTATTTTCGACATAGAATGCATAGGCGTATTGCAATCGGGGAACTGCTAGATGGCACTGTCATTAAACACTCAAAGCGCTGGTTTTTCACACACAAAGCCATTTCTACAGGGGATAGCTGATGGCTGTTTTTACTAATTCGGAAAAGGTTGACATGCATTTCATGCATGAGGCCGCGGTTGTGCGTGCTCTGGAAATTTAATAGTGTTCTATAAATTAATATACATTTTCAATCATTTATTAAGAAAACTTATTAAAAACAATTCACGTATCATAATTTTTCTTTTGTATACCATCTGCCTAAATTCCAGGTCTTTTAATTTCTATTTCAATCTTAAACGCCGATGTGATTTCATTTCTGTACTAAATTATTTTTTCTGTAACTCTCATTTTTACATTTCAATTTTCTTTTTCTTATTCTAAAAGTCTTCCCGCTCTTTATCAAAAGAGCCGTATCACGACTATTTCCCTATGCAAAATGGTTCTTCTTTTGGCTTTTTCATTCACCAGGAGGGTTATAACATCCAAATATTTAATTTTCTTTCTCAAAATCAACCCAGGTAAATCAGAAATCATGTGCAAAACTTTAAGCGGTGATACAACACATCTAAACAAACTATTTTCGACATAGAATGCATAGGCGTATTGCAATCGGGGAACCGCTAGATGGCACTGTCATTAAACACTCAAATGTTACGAAAATAAAAACTTTCCTTAACCCTTTAACGGATAAAGCATTTCAATTGCTAAAATGTTGAAATAAATGACTGACACCGGAAATTATGAACAAATTTATTTGGATATATAAAAAAAGCGATATTTCACATATATAATAAATGGAAAACATTTCTATTAAAATTCTGCTGTCATTGTTGAATTTCGTAATTAAAGTTTTGTGGTTTCATAGGGAAACCAATGTCCGGTAAAGGTTTAACCCTTTCAGGGGCAAAGAACTTCCTTTTCTAAAATGTTGAAATGAATGAATGACATCGGAATTTATGAAGAAATTTATTTGGAAATAAGAAAAAGCTATATTTTATACACGAAATGAACAGAAAATTTTATACCAAAATTCTGGTGTCACTGTGGCATTTGGGGATTAAACTTAAGCGGTTTCATAAACATACCACCGCCCTTGAAAGGGTTAAGAACGTCAAAGTCTCCTCAAATGTAGCCTCCATACCAATAATATCTTCCACATAGACCAAAACACCCTTACCTATTAAAGGTCTGAGATCGTATTCATGGCTTTCTGAAAAGTGGATGGCGCCCCAGACAAACCACAATTCATTCTCTTAACAGAAAAACAACCATTAGTAGTTGTAACAGCAGTTTTCGCTATATCCCCGAGCTTCATAGCAATGTGAAAATAACCTGAGTTTAAAGCCAAACTTAAAAGTCGTACTCGTAATATTCGCTAAACTTTCATCCAAAATGGGTCAGCATTAAAGCGTGGTTCGAAATTTCCGTGGGCGTGGGTCCCTTGATCTTTTTATCCCCAAATTGAAGATTATTTAAATATTTTGTGTGTTATAAAAATTTTATACAAGTGCCATAATATATAGAATACATAATATTTTGATACGATCATAAATGAAATACCCAGAAAGACTATGTGCAAATTGCAAATACATTATTTATTTTTTTAAAAATAAATAACCAAATAGTACATTACTTCGTCACATATTAATTAATATGTGGTTATTTCCGCCTTTAATATTTATTTCTTCTTTTGAATACATAAGAAAAAAAATGTGTTGGAAAATTGGCGGATTGTGAATTTACCGCCGGGAACTAAGTGGTGGGACCGAAAAGTTATCCTTCGCCTAAAGCTTCATCTTACAAGGAGAGTTCCAAGCTTGGTAATCACAGATTTTGATAATTTGTATATATGTTGTAGGGTAGAAGCCCCTTAGTCTCAGGTTCAATGGATTTTATACAACGCTCCTTACTTCTCGATAAATGGGGGGTCTAATATTATAACACAACTTAAATACTTCCTTTGTAACGAAGTAACTTCGTTGGTCGTAGCTCAGTCGGTATGGCGTCTGTTTGTTGTTCCGAGGTCCCGGGTTCGATGCCGGAACGTGCTACGTTTGTTTTTCTCATTTTTTTATAAATATATTTTGAATTATAATTTAATAATCTCAATAAAAAAATTTATTAACATAATTAAATTTTAATTTAGCATTTTTGAACCATTATTAAACATTTCTCATCATTTAAAGTGCTTTAAAAAATTGGATCTATTATTGACTAGTAAAAATTAAAAAATCGGTACAAAATCAGCATATTTACTATTGAATTATAGAATTCTTCTCCCATCGCGATAGAAAACGAAGATATTTCAAATGCTGAATTATTTAACAATATAAAAAATTTAACACCTTGTAATAGTATATTACTTTTAAATGCTAAAGGTGTAAACTTAACAACTATAATATAAATTAAAATAACTTTTATTAGTTGTTTTACATGTTTCGACTCTTCTGAGTCATTTTCAAAAACAAAATGAGAATATTCTAAAGCTGCACGGGCTTTGAAGTTATTATTTACACGTACTTTTTAAAAAAATTACGCACGTTATCTATTATTTTTTACTTGATTGTTTATTTTCATATCTTTGAGCATGGAGTAATTCTAGCCACAGTTTCGGCACGATGCGGCATCTTTTAATTTACCGAAACTGTGGCTAGAATTACTTCATGCTCAAAGATATGAAAATAAACAATCAAGTAAAAAATAATAGATAACGTGCGTAATTTTTTTAAAAAGTACGTGTAAATAATAACTTCAAAGCCCGTGCAGCTTTAGAATATTCTCATTTTGTTTTTGAAAATGACTCAGAAGAGTCGAAACATGTAAAACAACTAATAAAAGTTATTTTAATTTATATTATAGTTGTTAAGTTTACACCTTTAGCATTTAAAAGTAATATGCTGAATTATTTGTTAAGAATTCATTGTTTTGCAATAAAATTTTACAGTACTTCAACGCATTTGTGACATCCATTTTCTGATTTTCATTGAAATCCGAGACATGAGATTGATCTTTTTGTAAATTTCGGCTTGCTTTTTCCATTTTTATACGATTATAAGCTGTTATAGTATGATTCGCACTTGTGCGATAAAGATTAAAAACAAAAGTCACTTAACTGCACCAAACTAAAAAAAAAAAGAAATAACCAAAGTCTGTTCTGGCGCCCTCTTGTTACAATAAAATAAAACATAAATATGTTGTAATTTAATTCTTATGCTAAATTTTAATATAATTATGCTTCTTACTTTAAAAACAGAGTAGTATTATCATCGCATTGACTTCCCTTGTTAAGAGTTGTAATTATGTTTATTTACAATCACGAATTGACACAATTGTTGAATATCGTTGCATTGATAAAGCATATATGGAATACATTTTAAAAGTAATTTTCAAAAACAGTCATAAATTCTAAATTAAAATTTAATAATGTTAATTTTTTTTATTGAGATTATTAAATTATATTTACAAGTATATTCATAAAAAAATGAGAAAAACAAACGAGCATGTTCCGGTATCGAACCCAGGCCCTCGGAACCACGAGCTGACGCCATACCAACTGAGCAACGACCAACGTAATTATTTCGTTAGAAAGTAAGTATTTAAGTTGTGCTATAATATTAAACCCCCCATTTCTCGAGAACTAAGGAGCGTTGTATAAAATCCATTGAACCTGAGACTTAGGGGTTTCTACCCTACAACATATATAAAAATAATCAAAATCTGTGATTACCAAGCTTGGCACTCTCCTTGTTAGATTTAAATGAAATAATCATACAACTATGCAACAATCATCGATGAAGTTATTGCTTCAGACAGTGGCGTAGCGAAAGGGGGGGGGCTTGATCACATTTACTAGCAGTATTTTTATATACTACATTTGGCCTTATTTAATTCATAACGTTCAAAGATTAAATTACATCAAATGTAGTACATAATTATACTGGTAGTAAAGTGATTGAACCAACCCCCCCCCCCCTTATGCTACGCCAATGGCTTCAGATATAAAAATACTTAATTCTTAAGGAATTTAGTGTGCTTTACATGATTATGAACATAAAAATGCTGAATTGGCTACGGTTATTTTGTGTAAGAAACGGCTACATGTACTCCTTAATGTTAATACATCTGTTGTTGTATTACATATAATATGCGCGTTATTTTAGACTTCATAACATATAAATTCAATGAGGAACAATAGATGTAAAGGAATCTATCAAAAATAATAATTGTAATCGTGATATAATTAAAATTGTATAATGTAACACATTTCTTTTACATTTCTATTAAGTTTAGCTATGAGATATACACAATTTTTCCAAGGAAAGAAAGAGAGAGAGAGAGCACTCCCCACATTTTTAAAGTTCCGTACTTAAAAAGTAAAAATAGAAACATTACAAGTTCACTGCTGTGTCTGTTTGTCCGTCTGTCAGAGCCCTTTTACTTGTAAACTATGGGGCATGGAAAGTTCAAACTTGAGAAAGTTATAAAGACTTTTTACCCACATATTTCAGATTATTAGCCATTTACAAATATGTTTAGGAAAAATTTAAGGGGCTAATTAGTTTACTTGCATAAAAAAGTTTTCTTTTTGTATATCGTACGAAAGATCTCGTAATACCGCGAACTCAAAAAATATATTTGTTTTATCTTTAAGTAATATATTTTAAGAGATATAGCCGAAAATGCAATTAAAATATGAAAACATTCATGAAAATTATTCATTAAAAAACTTTTTTATTAAAAAGGTGTTGATAAAAACGTATATACAAAAGGTTTTAAATACTTTAAAACCCTAGATGTTAACAGTATAAAACTCTCTCCGAGTGCTTTCGGCTGCAATCCGAGCCATTATCAGTGTGTAAAAAAATCAGCGAAAAACAAAGTTTGATGTTGATCGAGACTAGAAACTTTGTTCTCCGCTGTTTTTTTCCTCCTTTATAATGCCTCGGATTGTAACCGAAAGCGCTCGGAGAGAGTTTTATACTGTTAACATCTAGGGTTTTAAAGTTTCTTAAAACCTTTCCTATATATGTTTTGATCAAACACGTATTTAAAAAAAAAGATTTTTAATGAATCATTCTCACGCATGCTTTTATATTTTAAGTAAAGAAAGGCGAATCTATCGTTTCAATGGTACTTTATAAAGTTACAATTATTTTATTAATATATTTAATGTACGGAACCCTTTGAGCGCGAGTTATACTCGCACTTGACCGATTTATTTTATTTTAATTGAATTATTGTAGCAGTGAAATACGAAACCAGCCTTTAGATTGCCGGGCTCCCAAATGGTCCTCTTTTTGAAGACCGGTATTTTCTTATAAAAATTTTACTTTTAGATTTTACTTGCAAAATTTGCCACCGGCGAAGGAAAATTTTTGCAGAAATGTTGTAGAACGCGGACCATTTGGCAGCCCTGGATTGAGAATTGTGTTTTTTTTTTTTCACTTTATAATGAAGAAAAAAAAGCTTAGGGCCTTTTTCCACATTGAAATTGTAAAAAAAACTGAAATTTTCAGTATCAGGACAAAATTTTTCTTCATATTTAGATTCTTCGGTAAAGTGTACTTCAGTATAACAAAAAGGGAAGTCATTTGGTTAAGTAGTTTAGGAATTTTACAGATGTAACGTTTGGAACCTCTAATGTTAGATTTTTTAAAAAATATATTTGTAAAACAAGTTGCAATGCGGGTAGATTTTTAAGCATAACTCTAAAACTACTTGGCGGAATGAGGTGTAATTTTGGGTTCTCATGTTTGAAGCTTTTAGAAATCGATTTCTGTTAAAACAAATGTTTTATGATATATTATATTTAATATTAATAATTTATAGGTTACAATTAATTTGTTTCACCAATATTAATTGCCGAATCGTCAGTTGAGGCTCACTGTGGAGACGAGAAAATTTTTTGATATATGTCTGCCTGTTTGCCTGTTTGCTTGTCTGTCCGTTCCGCGATAACTGCCGTAAAAATCGTCCTATTAGGTTGCTTTTTGGTGGGTATATTCGTGAGGTACCCGGAATTAGCTGTATAGTGTGTAGTTACATTTAATTCATTCGTTCTAAAAATATATAACATTTCTTTTTAGGTCATAATGATGCAGACGATTTTCAAATTTCATTTTTAACTGAAATGAAAATCGCTTATTTGAATAATGGATTTAAACATAAAATTACTAATGCTAAATTTTGGATATGGAGGTTTTAAATATATCCAATAGCTTTGAAAATTTGCTGATACATTCATTAGAATTTAGAAATTAATTGTTTAAATTATTGGAAAATATTTTGCATCTGTTCGGGAAATATAAAACATTTTATTTTCATATTTTTTACAAATTTTAAAATGCATTTATTTTTACTTTTCTGTTTAATTTATTAGTTGCTTAGCAACCATATTTCAAAGAATATCAAAATAATAAAATACAAGTAACTCGCACTATTTTGCTGCAATATTTTATTATCAAAATAAATTATTTTTGTATTCTATTGACATAAATGAAGAATTTACTTTATTACAAGTTTACTTTTTTTAATCTAAAAAGTTACATGAATAAGAAGTTCATAAGAATTTCAGAATACCATTGCATAAACCGTGTTTAATTTATCACTTCTAATTTGTGAAACCTCCGAAGTATTTTATATGCCTATAAATATGTATGTATTATAAAAACATTAAATTGCGGATTGTAAGATGCTAAATAATATGAAAAGCAAGATTAAAAAACAATGACTTTTAGAGCTGACGTTGAGTCTCTTGATCTGAAGATTTACTAGTATAATATATTTTCAAAAAATTTTAACGTGCACATCTGTATTTCCAAAACAAGTACCTATGAAGGTTTTTCAGGGGGATATCCGTGTTCACTGGGTTAAATTCATATATAATTGCACAATTTCTGTTCAGAAGCATTTCAATTGCTGCACAGTGTTGTAGCATAACGCCTAACTAGTCTCTTATGAGGGTAGTCAATGATAAAACTGATTGTGTGTGAGCCTGTTGTCCGGTGTTAAACGCTTTATGCCTGGACGAGCAAATTCTGTCATTTCTTTTGCTTTTGAAAGTATGATTGAATCTCCCTGATTCTGACCGTCGCGGTGTCTACACAGTTTCGTGCTAATTAGGTTAATGTGGTCAACTGGTGAGTATACATACAAAGGTTGGAGTTGGATTGTGTGGATTTTTCTGACACCCACCGTAGTAATTCTACGAGGCAGTTATCGGAGTGCTAATCAAGACTCGTGCCATTTTCCTTGACAGTTGACGTGGATTAAGAAAGGAGTTAGATTCTGCAGATTAGAAGCGTGCATTTTTGGTAAAGTGTTAATCTCAGTACAAGAATGAATGAATGTCTCCAATGAATCCAATGAATTTGGAGTCATTACCGTATTTCAAAGTGCATTTATTTATAATGTTTTCAGTACATTTAGTGATCTACGTAGCACCTTTCGTGAAATCAGTTATAGTAGCCATCTTGTTGAAGATAATTAAGGACTTGGAAAATTTATTGGGATTAGCTACCCTATTTCGTTAGTTCAGTGCATGTTCGTTAAAGTTAATCATTGTTACCTGAGATTCCCAGCAACTTTGCATTGACCTATTATTAATGCTTTTAAATAATCGTGTTTTTATCTTCAATATTGTCTCAATGGCTACTCATTTAACATTTTTATTATGAGATTGGGACACCGTATATCCCATCTAGTATTATTTTATTCTAATCTTAGAACTTTCGTTCAAGGAAATCTAACAGTGATTCAGAGTGTTAGAGACAGGGTTAATGTAGAAAGGCTATCTGGTAGAATGTCTAGTCTGTGAAACTGCTAAGTGGCTGTTGTTCAGAAGTTGTACAGTTTCAGGTTGAGAAGCAAAAGACTCCGGCTGATTTAGTTATTGTGACGGTAAATCAAGTTGATCTCCCACAATTGTTAACTGTGTTGGATGAGGTGATAGTTGAAACTTTATTTGATACTGTGACTGAGCGGTGTTTTATTTCATATTCTATTTATATTACATATTTCAGGTAGAAGTAGTTCAGGTATTCGAGTTTTGTGATTCATGGTGGCTAAGGTGTGTGTCAAAAGAGGAATCATTGATTTAGATGTTGAAATTTGTTCTGTGAAGAAGGTTTGACAATTTCAAGTTAATGAAAGTTTAAGCACGCATTGTATAAGTTTTATTCATTATATGCGAGTTAGAGGGAAAAATTTGAACTTTTTTCAGAAGACGGTGGTGGTTAATCGTGCTGAGAATATTCACAAAGTTGAGTCATCTTCCATTTCTCTTGATTTAGAAGGATAAAGTCTTAGGGAGGGTGAGGTTGTAAAGTATAGAAATGATTTTAGAAAAATTTGGTGAATTAATTTAAGATGAGTCGGAGTTAACTCATTTTGCTTGGAATGAGATTTATACGGTTTCTACTGTACCTGTAGCTAGCAAACAGTAAATGTAGAATAAAGTTATGCAAAGAATTATCACAATCGGAAAACGTAAGTGGAAGATATAATTAATTATGTCTATTCATTCTCGTTTTGCGTCACTAATGGTGTTGTGTAAGCAGAATAATGGAAAGAGTTGAAATGATCCATAATAGATTATATCGGAAATTAAATGCAATTATGCAATAACCTCTGTTCCAAATTCCTCTTATTCAGCATTTGTTTCCGGCTAATATTCTATAACGAAATTAAAATTCCATCAATAAATACATAAATAAATAAAATTATATAGAAAAACACAAATTTAACAAACATGTAATCAAGCTATGCTCTTAAACAACTGAAATTATCGGAAAGAAAAAAGCTTCTGCATGTAGCGAAATCTTTGGAGATTCTTTCGGTTATATACTCCTGGCATGTGGCTAATAGAAAAGTATAGCTTAAATTAAATTATAAAAATTTATTTAAATAAATTATTGCTATTTTATTTAAGAAATTTGGAATTGTTATTGGGCAAATTAAGAAATGTATTAAATGTAAAAAAATCTACTATTATTTTCAAATTAAACAAGTTGGAAATTGTACGTCAAACGTGAAAAATGAGGTGCGTTCGTACTATAACTAGTTTTATAAATATTCAGATCATGGTGTAATAGCTGTTGCACATGGAAAAATGCATGAATACAAAATTTATTTTATGTGCAGATTCTTCGACTTGTTTAATGCAAGAAATTCTGAGGATAAACCATGCGATATAAACTACTCAGGAATAACGCGATGACGATTGGCCTTCTGACACGCGGGTTCGCCGTTCCTGTACTGTGTCCTCTGGTAGTCAGAAAGTTTTGTTCCATTAAACTAATTACGTTTTTTTCGAACTTTTATTTATTTATTTATTTATTTTTATTTATTTTACTTATTCATTTTATGTTATTTGTTATCTTTCTTTTGCCTCTTCTTTTTTGTTTGAGTCCCATTTGATTTATAAATCTACATCTGTTTTGTAAGTCGAATATATAATTAGCTGTCTTCTCTGCTGCCGTATTGGCTATTCTCTCTTCCCACCTGTCATATTTCCCCTTTCTTTACTATTCTGTTAATCAGCACAAATTTTTGCGCTTACTACAGAAAAACCGATTTCTTTCCAAATGCGTTTTTCTTTGTTTGATTTCTGTCGTTTTTGAGGAGTTTTTTTTTCCCTTGTACAAAAACTTTCCTTACGTTCGAGAAGCGTATAACAGAGCAGACAACTTGTAAACTATTTTTTTACCCGTAAAATTTAATTATAAAATTTGCCTTATTTAATCGCCAAAATCTGTGATTAAATAAGACAAAACCTTAGTGGTAACGATAAAGTATAAAAGTAGGCAGATATGGTACACTTAGAGACATATTTGTAGTACAAAAGTTTTTTTTAAATGCAAATCTGGAAAGTTCAACACATTGTAATTCAGTAATTGAAAAACATATACAGGGTGATTATAAAAAAACTATCCCGATATATGAGTCCTTAACTATCACACCGTTCATATAAACTGACTGAAATTTTGGTTTTAAGTATTTTGAGGTATGCGCTCAAGAATCGTATGACAAAAGTTAAACTACAGTAAAACAACAGTTAAACTCTAACAGTTACGGTTACAGTGACAAAATTTTAAAAATTTCAAATGACAACACCTATTTTTTTTTTATTGAAAAATGATCTTCATAGTGAAAAACCATAAAAACCGTTGGAACGGTACCTGTAGCACGAAAATTGCCGGCGCTAGACAGACTAAGAAGAAAAGTGAAAACAACGAATAAAGACAGAGAATCAACAGAAAACAAAACATTTTATTGTGTTTTATAAATTTTCCAAGTCACACACGAAGACACGTTGCATGCGGCAGATGGTGGATAGCACTGAATAATAAAATGTTTTACTTTCTGTTGCTTCTCTGTCCTTTATTGGTTGTTTTCACTTTTCTTCTTAGTCTCTCCAGCGACGGCAATTTTCGTCTTACATGTACCGTTTCAACGCTTTTTATGGTTTTTCACTATTAAGATCACATTCCAATAAAAAAAAATAGGTGTTGCCATTTGAAATTTTTAAAATTTTGTCACTGTAACCGTAATTGTTAGAGTTTAACTGTTGTTTTCCATACGATTCTTGAGCGCATACCTCAAAATACTTAAAACCAAAATTTCAGTCAGTTTCTGTGAACGGTTTGATAGTTAAGGACTCGTGAATCGGGATAGTTTTTTTATAATCACCCTGTACATTATTTGGTAGAATAAATTGAAGAATCATGATATAAAATTTAAAAAAATCTAATTATTCAAAAATTACTTTGAAATATAAGGTTAATATAAATACGAAATATTTCCAAATTTTACAATTTAGTAAAGAAAATAAATTATATGTTATTTAGCATATAAAATTGAAACTATTTATATGAGATTTAAAATATTTAATTACTTAAGCAATATTATTTTACAATTTCTTAAAATGAGATAAATAAAAAATAACTTAATTTTCAAAATATGAAAGATAAATTAAGTTTTTGCGCTAACAAAATGTCCGAAAAAAATGAGATTTGTATTTTATGTTTTAATTTGAAAGAATATTAATTGAATATCAAAATTTAATTAATCTTAAACGAAACAAAACATTATTTAAATGCACAATTTTGCTTCTTTTGCAATTAAATGGAAAATAATTTATTTTCCTAATCTAATTTTTTTAATCAGGCACACATTTAAATTTAATTACATACCGATAAAATATTTTGAATATCACAACGATCTACATTTAAATTTCAATTCGTTAATGAGTTTTATATCTTTTAGCAGGATATTACTTAAACTGAAAGTAATTAAACCATTGCTTTTTTAATAAAATGTATTTAAATAGTGTAGATGATTGACAAATAAATAAATAATTTTAAAAATCCGGCTTCTTATTGTTACATATAAAGGAATAAGTTTACGTAAATTGAAAAATAGTAATTTCCTCAGATAAATATTTTTTACATTTGCCCTGGAAGTATGAAATACAAAACTTCCTGTAAATTTCACTTCTAAAAAAGCAATATTAATACTTTAACACTAGAACTACCGGAAATTTTACTCAAGTTTTATAAAACTATTTCACACCAGAATTTTTATTTAAAACTATGTAACTTATTCATTTAGCATATTCCTGCGAGTTTTCTATTTAATTTATTTTGAAAAGAAATTTGTGGTTCGAATCGGAATATATTCATTTGATAGCCATCAAAATGACGGCTCATGGTAGTTCTAGTGTTAAAATGCTGAAGAAATAATAATATATGTCAAGGAACCATGCTGTAGAATATCGAAACTGAGCTTCGGTATAGCCTTTAACCCCTTCAGGGGCAAAGTCCTCATGTCGCTAAAATATTGAAATGACTGATTGACACCAGGATTCACGAACTACCGTAATTTCCGGCGTTTAATCCGCAGCTCAAAGAGTCGTTTTTCGACCCAGAAATATTATTTTATAAAATGTAACTTAAAAGATCGCTGTAAATATTTAACTACAATTATTGAATAAATTTTCTGGGTCGAAAAACGATTCTTTGAGCTGCGGATTATACGCCTGAAATTACGGTAATTTATTTTAAAATAAATAGAAGCTTTTCCTCATGTACCTCATAAATTTAAAATTTGGTTATAAAATTCTGGTGTCATTGTGGCATTTTGTGATTAAAATTAAGTAGTATATATAATATACGGGTGCCCTTCAAGGGGTTAAGCAATAGTGAAATTCTTTGCAGATACTATGATGTATGAATTTACTGTTGAAATCATTTTTAAAAAATGGCAAAGTTAGGACTTCATCCAGAGTACGATTCGATATCATTTATGGACGATATTTGAGTTACATACATAGATGCCAACTGCTTCGATATTTAGACACCACTTTTTCTTAATAAAATCGTCGCCTTATTTAAACACAGAGATCTTCGATTAAAAAAAGCCAAAGTTTTCTATTCAGTAAAAGTGGTGTCCAAATATCATAGCAGTTGACAGCTATATAACTCCTCTATCGTGATCAACGATTTTATCTTCACTATGCTAAAATCGTACCAGTTAGCAGCTGTGGAGTTATTTGATAGTGCTATGTTTTTTTCAAATTAAAAGGTGTTTTTGTTTAAAAAATGCGAAGTCTCGAAAAATTCCTATGTAATTTGCGAAGCTTTATTGTAAAAGAACTTGTTGTTGTTTTCTTTTAGTGGAAACAATGTTTTTTGTTTTGATGTGTTTCATTAAAATTTAGTTTGTTTAGGATATGTTTTGGTTATGACATTGCTTCTCTAAATTTATTTGAATTTTCCAGCTTACGAATTGTCAATGAGAGACTTTAACTGTCAGATACTTATACAAATGTTTAGGGTGAGTGTTTCTGGTGGATTTCAGTATAAAAACATGTGCATCTTGGTTAATATGTGTTTGCTGAAGCCTTTGGTCTCTCAGATGCATGCATTCAACATTTCTACAACAATTTTCGAATAGAATTATGTGTCTTATTTAACCCCAGAAATAATTATAAAACATGAGACTGATCAAAGAATGATTTTAAACATGAAGAAGAAATGTTAGTCTTTCTTATCTAAAATAGTGGTGCCAAACTCCTTGGAAATACTAAGGAGAGTCAGCACCTTGCTTCTATTTCTTGATCCAGCAAGGATAAAAAAAACAAAGTTACTTTAAACAAGAATTATCGAAGATCACGGACCTTCCATTGACTTAGAAAAGCTGTAGAAATGTTAAGCTGTTTGTGAATTCATATATTTTTTTTAATGTTGATCCAGTTAGCTTGTTTTAGATTTTTAGAACTTTCTTTAATATTTATTGACCTTGTAATAAAAGTTAAGTGTTGGCATTAAAAACAATTCAGACTTTATAATTTAGTTAATCTCAAGTCCTTGCTGTCTTGTAAATAGTGACTTGAAATACTTTGTTTTTTTCCGACACCTAAGCACCTTGCTCTTAAGAATTAAGCAATTTTTTAATATTTTGTTAGGGTTTTTTTTTGTGACTTTAATTTGGTTTTGGAAAATACTAGAGTCCCAGAGGAGACACTTCAAATAATCAAATAAATAAATGATATAGCGATAAATAAAAATGTATTTTTTTTATAATCAACAGTTTTACGGCAAATGAAGGTTTATGGTGTTAAAAAGTCTTTTCGAATAAAAAACCAAAATTGGGCTGAACTTGCATTAACCCCTTAATCGTCGTGCCCGAGCCATTCACGGGCAGCGTAGGTTACGCCTGTTTTATTCAAATTGTTTGATTCCCACCAGTTTTTTAAAATAGTTTTATTGGCTTTATTCTTGCATTATCTTATCTGTCTATTAAATAAGACGAACATTTCTACTTAAAAAAACTGGTGGTAAACAAGAAATCTGAATTTTTAAAAAGTAGCCTACACTTAAAGTGCGCGACGATTAAGGGGTTAAGGAACACAATCTTTTAATACTAAATTTTGCCTTACTCATTTGCAGTAAAATACTATAAATCCTATAATGAACAGACGGGACTATGACTTCCATTTAAAGATTAAATGGAAATTTTCTAATAAAAAAATCAAGGTGCCAGACGTCATTAGTTTCTACCTAGGGATGCGTACACTGCTTGAAATTTCCATGAAATCTCCTACCACTATTTAAAATTAGAAAATGAATATTTCATATTAAATGGAAAAATTCGCAATCTCCTTAATTAATCGCAGAATTAGTAATGTTTATAAATAAGGTAAACGTCTATTGAATTTGTGGTAAAATTGTACGCACCCTGCAAACTTTAAAATTCAACAATTCTTTAACTATAACACAGGGGGTCCCAAAAGTCCTTGACACATTTTAATATTTAATAAAAGATCAAGCAATCGGCGTAAGAGAGTGCGGTTTGGACGAAAATGCTTCTTATGATCTCACGCTTTGTTTGACCATATAAAAATAATGAGTTCCAAAAATTTCTCATAGATGACGCTGATTCTGGAAAGTTATCGAATGTGTAGAATGCCTTTATGCATAATAATGGCGAAAGATGCGCAATGCGTATGCAGATGTTTTGTCCAAACTATGGCAACTCACATTCCAGAGCTTAACAATACTCGCCGTCCTGATTTCGATTAAATGAGTGAGGATGGATAGATGATTATTGTTAACATCATTGACACCTCATATCTGCAAGTTAAAAATGTGTAATCTCTAAAAGAACAACCAATGACATAGCAGCCGTCCTTCTAAAAGTCGCAAATTGGTTGCTCTGAAATTCCGAATCAAAAATTTGGCAAATGATCCGGTCTTTAGTTTCACATCACATGTGATGGATCCACGGCCCCAACCGGTGCGTTTTTTGAATACAGGTATTTCTGTACAATGTTTTTATGCTAGGTTTCTGAAATGTTCGCAATAATAACCTTCCAGTTAGGTTTCTGCAAATTTTGTAAGAAACATCTAAGATTTATCTTTAAGGTGGTATTCAAATCGAGCGATAAGCTTGCAGATCTAGTATCAACTGATTTTTCGTTTATGCACATTGCCACATATTAAAAATACGATAGGCTTTTTTTTTGAGTGACTGCTTTGTTTTTCTTAATGTGGAATATAAATTGTTTCTAATTTAGCCCAATTACTATCTAAATTGCAAAAAATGTACTGAAATAGTTTTGGATTGTTCTAGACTTCTCTATTGCACATACAATCAGACAACGATCGACGCAAAAAATTGGCGATAAGTAACGGTTGAAGTTATTATAAACTACTGCCGATAGATACATATAGTTTATTTGGCAGGACCATTGTTGCCAGTCAGCTACTTTTTTATTAAAATTGCTTAATTGCTACCACTTTTTTAATAGTAAAATTCGCCTTATTTTTTATTATTTAATCTGTCATTAAATGCAGTGAATGTATCTACTTCAAAAAGTGGTGACAATCAAGCATCTGAATGAAAAAAAAATCCTTGACGGTTCGGCCTACAGGCACAGGTAGATATCGAAGACGCAGACCGTGGGGCGCCTGTTTATTGGGAATTGAAAAAGAAATGACATATTTTCCATAATGCGGCAGTTGGGTCCGCCCACTTCGAAATCTACCTGTGTCTGTAGGAGGAGCCGGCAGGGATTTTTTTGTTTTTATTTATTTATTTTTGCTGTTAGGTTGGACCTATAAAAAAAACTTGTCAATATAAAAGTTGTAGATAATATTAAGAGGGTTTATGATAAATTTAAGCGGATCTGATATCTTGTGAATTGACAAAGTTATGATTTTTTTTCTTCTTAACCCCTTAACCGTTGCGCCCGTGATATTCATGGGCTGTGTAGGATACTTTGTAAAAATTCAGATTGCTTGATTTCCACCAAGTTTTTAAAACAGTGCAATTGGCTTTAATCTCTCATTATTTTTATTTGCAATTAAATAAGGTGAATATTTCTACTTCAAAAAAATGGGGCAATCAATCATCTGAATTAAAAAAAAAGTAGTCTAAACTTATCGGGCGCGACCGCTAAGGGGTTAAATCCCTATTCTCCCTCCCCCCTGAGGCCATTTTTTACGATATCAAAAATCTGTCATATATAAATTGTCGCCCCTTTTCCTAGAACTAATAATAACTTTAAACGGATTCGGTACGTATCCGGGGGATATACGTATCCGATACGAATTATTGTTTTTTTCTGTTTTCACAAAAAGCCCTCCCCCCTATTTTCTCCCTCTTGGTTAATAATTGCCCACTAACGAACTTGACCGAGATTTTAAGTCCATTGATTTTATGTATCAGTTTGGAAGAGATTCGTACAGAATTATCATAAAAAAGTATCATATCAGAATTAACATATCAGAATTATTATAAAAAAGTTATATATATATATATATATATATATATATATATATATATATATATATATACACTGGTGTGCAAAAATTAAGAACGGAGCTGATAAGTGAGCATAAAAGCCAAAAAAGGCAACAGAACTAAATGAAAGACTAACCAGAGGATAGACCTGAAACAAATGCAGCAGGAGATGCCCATATATGGCATATGGCGTAAAAGGAGGAGGTACTAAGGGTTATAAGCGCAGAAGCGGTGACCGTTCAGAAATTTGGTAAAATATATTGCACTGTGCAAAGTGATTTCAGCGAAGTTTTTTTTGCTATTATTGTGTGATATGTCCAAGAGGTAATCCAGAATATGTCATCTGGATGACCTTACACGAAGTCGAATCATTGGTAAGTTGGAAGAAGGTTGGAAGAAGTGTGACAAGTGTTGCACAAGAGTTCGGTATTGCTCATAGCATCGTTTCACGAGTCTGGAGTGCATTTTAAATGAAAGGAACAGCTGTCCAAGCAATCAGCAGTGGTCGTCCACGCGCAACAACAACAGCGGAGGACCGTTATATTGTCCGACAGGCGAAGAGAGACAGGCGTCCGACAACTGGAGAAATCGTAAGGCAGATGCAGCAGACTACTGACCTTCGAATATCACGTTTTACCGTGGCTAGGAGGCTGCACAAACGTGGCCTGTATGCACGACGACTAGTACGGTGTGTACCACTTCGGAGACGCAGGTTTCTGTGGTGTCAGGAACATAAGAATTGGACACAACAGGAGTGGGGTCGAGTACTCTTTACGGATGAGAGCCGATTTAGTAAGACGAGCGATTCTAGACGTATACACATCTGGAGAGAGCAGGGAACACGTAATCACCCCTCCAACATAATCGAAAGGGACCGTTTTGGAGGTGCCGGAGTTCTTGTTTAGGGTGGTATCATGCTTGTTGGCCACAGGGACCCCACGTCTTCCAAGGAGGTTCAGTCTCTGGTGCCCGCGACTGCGCTGAGATTCTCTTGCTTCACGTGCGTCTTTTTACCGGTATTGTGGGTCCGGACTTCCTCTTCATGGACGACAACGCTCCCCCTCATCGTAAAGCGGCTGTCAAAGAGCTCCTGGAGAGTGAAGATATTCAATGCATGGATTCGCCTGCAAAGTTCCCGGACCTTAAAGCCATAGAACACGTGTGGGACCTTCTCGGAAGATGCTTGGCATCACGTGATAAGGCGCCAACAACGATTCCGGAGCTGAAATTGGCGTTACAAGACGAATGGGACTCAATTCCTAATAGAGCTACTAGACAACTTTGTCCTCAGCATGGACAGACGTTACAAATACTGCATCGCAGTGAGAGGTGACCATATCCCATATTAGAGACTGAATTTTTCCTGCCAGGTGCTTATAAGTTGAACGTTTCGGTCTCCTCTGCATTTGTGCTCCAAGTGACCTTTTCAATAAAATGCTTTCATATCCTTTTCAATGTTTGTTTAGATGGTTTTTATCACTTATCCTATATTATCACATCTTGAAGATCTTATGGTAGGATTTTGGTCGATGTGGAAATCTTCTGCGCGACGATACATTCGAAAAACCCTCTCGTACTTAATTTTTGCACACCAGTATATATATATATATATATATATACATATACAGGGTGTTTCAGTTATACGTTTCAGAACTTTTAAGAGGGGTTGGGTACATCCTGACAACTCGAAATCATATAGAAATGTGGGGTCGGAAATGCTTTCCTTAACCCTTTGCGGCGCAGAGGCTTAACTATTGAAATTAATGAATGACACCAGAATTTGAAAACGAACTTTCTTGTAAATATGAAAAAGCTATATTTCACGCAACTAATAAACATATTTTTTTAACAAAAATTCTGGTATCAGTGAGGGTTTTGGGAATTAAAATTAAGTGGTTTCATAAACACATTTAATATTAATTCCCAAAACCCTCACTGATACCAGAATTTTTGTTAAAAAAATTACGGTTTATTAGTTGCGTGAAATATAGCTTTTACATATATACAAGAAAGTTCGTTTTCAAATTATGGTGTCACTCATTAATTTCAATAGTTAAGCAATGGAACTTCTCTGCGCCGCAAAGGGTTAAGGAAAGCATTTCCGACCCCACATTGCTATATGATTTCGAGTTGCCAGGATGTACCCTACCCCTCTTAGAAGTTCTGAAACGTTTAACTGAAATACCCTGTATATAGTTTTGAACTGGAGGTGGTTCTGGGTTCTGGGAGTCATGATCGGCGTACATCTAAAAAGATTTTCCACAAATTCAAAAATAGGGGAGAATGTAATAGGTAATATTTCTTACGAAATCTACCTAAAAGTAGCCAACTGTGATGACTGGGCAGGACATGCATCTGTGATTGCATAAAAAAAGATTAACTATTGAAATGAAATTTTCAAATTTTCAAGTAGAACGAACATTTAAAAAAATCAATTAAAAAATGTTGTGCATAATTCATTAGTTCTTCTTTTTAAAGTAGAATAATTTTCATAAAAACTGGAAGTCAAGCCTGATGGGCGAGAATGACACATTATGCATTTTGGTAGCCCGACCTTTATCTTTAATAGCTAGTCATGGCTGCAACCAAGGGAGGGCCATTATTCCCCCCCCCCCTGGATTTTGAGAATTTCGTTTCAAAAACTAAAAAGAAAAACAAACAACTAAAGACTAAAAAAAAATATAATTTCTATTAAAATTAAATATTATATTTCTCCTGTATTGAAAAGCATAGCCAAAATACCTACAAAGTCTTTTTAGTTTTTTATAGGTTTTTAGCTGCTATTTTTATTTGGATATCTACCCTTACACGAAAGCAAAGAGCGAGAACTAGGATTCTGCGACCACGACCATCTATATTACAAACTCTACCTCACCAATTTTATCCCCACATTGATATTTTTAACTTGATGATTACTTTTCTAGAAATGTTTTGGATCGTCCATGCATTCGTAATCTTATTTACCGTAATCTTATTCGTAATCTTATTTATCGCGGAAATTCCGCTATTAAATAAGACGAAGGATTTATTTAAAATATGCAGTATCAGACGACTCAAAATTCCATATGCATTATTTAATTACTTCGCTCCAAATGTTTTCTGACTGCAACAATTCATATTTATCTCCTGGCTTCTTAGTAACGGGCTGAGAGTATCGTTACCAGGATTGCGTTGCCGTAGAGCAGTGTAGTCTAACTGCGGCTGTAGTAGAATAACTATTTTTTACAGAAATTTTTCGCTTCTTGTGTAATCGCAGAATGTCTGCGGTTAAAAAATGCGAAACTTTTTGTAAATATTTTGATGTATTAACATATTCGCAACGGGAAAAGAGAATTCTCGTTTTTACACTAAAAACATCATTGGCAAAGCGCGTGGCTTCTACATTACAGAAAATGCATTTATATCACGTTGTATTTTTTTTTTTGGTTCTAAGGAATTTCATATTAAATCCGTACATTGCAAGATATTTACTGATAAATAAACTCAAGAAACCTATCAAGGAATAAAATTACGAAATATTTTAAGAAGAGGGGGGAGCTTCTACTCTTTTAAAACACAGTTTTAAAAAAACATATCGATGCGAACGTGCTACTACATTGTTGACCGGCAATTTAATATAAAATTTTTGTTTTGAGTCATTATAAGTCCCGCCTTCTTTTAAAAGTCTCGTTAAGTTTCTTTGTCTATATAACATTTTCAAACTTATACATTAGTAAATATTTTACGGTATGCGAAATTCATGTAAAATTTTCTACAGTCTAACAATGTATTCCAAAATGTATAGTTTGTAAAGATATTTGAATATAAAGATTTTACGTAATAAAAATTATATAGGCGGAACTAAGTGTTTAGGGCATTGATTATAAAACACGAGTGTACTCGTGTCCGGACAACAAAATGTTAAGTGAAATTGCTGGTAGAAAACTTTTTGATTTGAAAAAAATACAGAAATGTTGGCAGCTATGCATGCCAAATGTTTGCCAAATTTTGCAGTCATAAATCATATGTCAAAAACTGAGTATTTCAATGAAAACCTGATTTTATATGAATTTTTTTACGCATTGGGCTTCGTATTTATAAACGCTTACGCGTAGAACGTTCCATCGTGTTCAGCAGCTCTTGGTCCAATAGAATACTTCACGCTTTGGCTAGTAGTTAAAAGATTAAAATTAGTTTTTGTTTTTAATGTATCTTTCTTATCTATTGAAGTTTTGAAATTTTTTTAATATACTTTCCATATATCGTCACAAGAAAAAAGCACAATATTACATCTAAAAGAAATATTTAGGGCCTATAAATTATTAAAAAAAATGTACCGCTAATTTCTTTAGAAATGTTATCTTTATTTAATGACAAAGATTCTTTGATTAAATAAAACAAAAAATGCTATTCGATAAAAGTGGTAAGAATACAATTTATATAATAGAGCAATATTTATTTATACTAATATAAATATATAACAATTATTGCTATAGTTGCATTTTTAATTTTTTGGGGATTACCTGTGTGCTTTTAATTAAATGACGTCAGATATCGATTTTTTGCTTTTCTAACATTAAAGTTTCTTAATAAAATATTTTATCTAGACATCAACCTTTCATCTAAAAGGAACAGCCTAGTAAACCTCATTTTGCGCTTGTCTAAGTATTCTTTCCCCCCCCCCCGTATTAAATGAAAAAGTTCAAGCAGAACTTTGTTGAAATAAAGACTCAAAAAAGCTAGGAAGCGCAGAAAATACGAAAGAATTTCGCATATATATCTTTCTTTAACGTCGACATAAATACATCGCCGAATTTACGGTTGCTGAATTTATTCTCCTTTCATTCTTTTTTATTTCATATGAAGAGGAATGTTAGAAAAAAAATAGAAAAACTGAAGTGTTGCTATCTTGTCCGAAAGAAGAGAAATTTATATTTTAATCACTCAATTTTGGCTGAAATGCAATTTACCCGAATAGTTCATTCTTGAAACTTACTTTTTAAACTTAATTTTAATGATTTGCAGATAATGTTCCCCACAATTATAATTAAATTCCAAGTCTCATTTCAATCAGCATGAGATAAGGCTACTCACAAACACACACACACACACACACACACACACACACACACACACACACACACACACACACACACACACACACACACACATATATATATATATATATATATATATAACATTGAAATCCATTCAATCACATTAAAGCATAGTTGGTAACTTTCACGATTCTTTGTCACATCTAAAGTTTAATATAAATGTTTGAGCTATTTAATCATTAAAATTGGCTATTAAATAAATAAACAATAATATTAAACTTAAGAAAAAAGCTTAAAAGTTGGCAGCTATGTATTGGGTTGTCCTTAAAGTTCGTGCCGGTTGGGAAAATCAATTCGTACCGGAAAATTCTGTCCGTGAATTATTATACGTTAGATATCGGATTTAATGTATAATAAATAAATGATAGAATTTTCCTTTACGAGTTGATTTTCCCAACCGACACGAACTTTCCGGACAACCCAATATTAAAGAGACTTTAATATTAGGCAAGAAATAGATTTAATTTCAAATATAATCGTTTACTTATTTATGTTCTATTAATTATATCTGTGTGCATTTGTTATTTATCAAATATAACGCAGCAGTGGAACTGACTTTTGCGGGCTAATGCCAAAGATAATTTGCTTTCATAAATATTTTTAAAAATAAATATTTGTATTATTTAATGGTAAAAGCTCTTGCCTTTAACGAAGGCAAAATTTCTGCTAAAGTATAGTGGTAATAAAAAAATGTAAAAAAGCAGTCATGCATGTAGTGCCCCAATAAAGCAAGTCACTAGCCGCAACTGGAATTCAGTAGTGTCCATTATGTCTGCATATAACTTTGCAAAAAATGTTGTCTAAAATATTAGCCGATTTGCGAAAAATAGGAGGTAAAAAATGGTTGAAATTAACATATTTTAGAGGTCTGAAAAATTATGAAATTTCGGACGAAAAATGTTTCAGAAAAAAAATCAAAGCTTTTAAAAATATAACCATCCGTTTCAGACACAATTTCTGTCTAAATTTCAGACATATGCTTTAACAGTGCGGTTTTTTTTACTTATTATCGTTTCACACATTCAATGAAATATGGGAAATTATAGTTTAATTCAATATCAGTATGGAAATTGTGATTAAAATACAGGGTCATCGAAAAATTTTGATAAAGTCATAACTCCAAAAGTAATTGGGTAAACGCAAGATTTTTCTTTCCAAAGTACTCGGCAATTACACAATATTTGTTACATGTAACTGTTTTAAAGTCGTGACATTTAGACGATGCGCAGAATCGATGATCTGAAAATGCAAATCGCACCACACATTCGCAATTTTCACTTTTGGCTTTGGCTATTCGTGTACATAGATGATCTTTTCCTACTAAATCGACGATTCTGAAGAACGTTCTTATTGACATTTTTCTCATATTTCTAATTGTTTTAGATATAGGAGCGCTTTCCACTCCGGTATCATAGAAAAAGTTTGGACAGCACGAAGGCCTCGTTCACCGTGGAATTGCTTCTTCGCTTCGCCTGAAGATCACGCCTTCGAAACAGTTACATCTAAAAAATCTCGGATAATTGTCGAGTACTTTACGAAGAATATTACTGCGTTTCCTCAACTACTTTCGGAGTTATGATTTTTTAAAAATGTGCTAAACCTTTATTGATGAACCTGCATATTTAATGGTTCTTGACTTTACCATTTTATTTTTTTTAAATCCCGAATGAATCGCAATCTTCAAATTGCCCCATGCACAGCTCATTTTGACACAGAGATTCAAAACAGTCATTTTATTCATAAAAATGAAATTTACATAAAATTATTTAGTTTATTCCACAAATAAAGCTTTTAAAAATGAATTTCTTTTGAACTTTACAGATTTTGATTAAAAAATTATCCTAATTTTGTTTTCGTTAATTTGTTTTAAATTTTAATTTCCTTTAAATGACATTATACTTAGTAACTTATGTTTACACATATACAGGGTGATTCATAAAAGATGGGCAGAACTTTAAGGGGTTATAGTACACTTAAAGACAAATAATATTAAATAGGAGACTAAGGGTCCCAGACGTATTCCCAAGGAGATAGGGGGCATTAAAGTTTAGGGTCCGAAATTTCAAATGATTATAAAACATGGAAAAATTGGTCGATTCGTTTGCGGTTTTTGCAAAAAATTTTCTTTATGCCAGTATTTTCTTGAAATAAAATTTTAAAGTTCAATTTCAAAAAATGCCGATAGGGGGCGCTTTAGACTTTGGAGTAACAAACAACTATTTTTTAACGTTATTTTTTGTATTTCTTTAAATGATTTCGAAAGCTTAGACTTAAACTTAAATTTTGATCTAAAAATCTGAGTCCTAACGAGTAGTTAAGTAGCGTAAACTGAAATTTGAAATTTGAAACCCTTCTCCCCCCAGAACAAAAATCAGTTATTCCCGATCTTTGTGTCGTAGATTAGGCTCTAACTACTGCCGCGTTTTGCTAAAATTATTCTTTATGTCAGTATTTTCTTGAAAATAAATTTTAAAGAAAATTTTCAAAAAATTCCGATAGAGGGCGCTTTAGACTTTGGAGTAACGAACAACTATTTTATACCGTTATTTTTTGTGTCTCATTAAATGCTTTCTAAAGCTTAGACTTAAATTTTCAGCCCAAAATCTGAATCGTTAGACGTGGTTAAGTTTCTGGGGAGAGGGGTTTGAAATTTCTACTCCTGAGCACAGTTCAGTTTACCATGTCCACACATTGTGTGCTGTGATACGAGGTAAAAAGACACAAATTAGGATTATGTTACCAAAGCATATTTATTAACATGTAATCACAATAAATGTTCAAAATTGTGACCACCAGAGGTTATGCACGCAGAACAACGGCGACGAATGGAACGGCGAACATTCGCGAAAACATCAGGCTTTTCGAGCACTTCCCCTACAGCGGCGGAAAGTCTGGCGACCAGTTCCTCGGGGGATTCAATGGGTGTCTGATACATAAGGGCCTTCAATCGTCCCCAAAAAAAGAAATCGAGGGGTGAAAGATCTGGCGAGCGAGCAGGCCAAGCAACAGGACCACCTCGACCAATCCATCTGTTCGGAAATGTGATGTCCAGATAGTTGCGGACGTCTCGTACGTAATGGGCTGGCGCTCCATCGTGCTGGAACCACATGACCCGCCGGATGCGTGGAGGAACAACGTTTAACAGGTCTGGCAGCACATGTTGCAGAAATGTGAGGTATGTTTTACCGTTGAGGCGTTCAGGAAGAAGGTACGGTCCGATTAGGTGGTCTCCGAGGATTCCTGCCCAAACATTGATGGAAAAGCGTCTCTGATGAGCATGTGGATACGTAGCATGTGGATTGACATCCGCCCATACATGTGCATTGTGTGTGTTAAATGTACCTTCACGTGTGAAGGTACATTCATCGGTGAAAAGCACAGTTCGTCCAAAATGTGGATTTAGCGCGTTCTGCTGCAGAAACCAGCGGGCGAATTCAATACGATTTGGATAATCCCCTGGAGACAGTTTCTGGACTCGTTGCACATGAAACGGGAGCAAATGTTCATCCTTCAGTACCCTCCAAGTCGTGGACTGTGAGGTATCCACCTGGCTAGCCACTGTTCGTGTACTTGTACTTGGCTGCGCCGCTACTACATCCAGAATGGCTTCTGCAACAACTACTGATTCGTCCTTTTTTGCACGACCTGCATTCGACCGGGAAGCGAGAAATGATCCCGTCTCACACAACTGTCTGTGCAAGCGCTCGAAAGTTTTGCGGTTAGGCAACCGCCTGTTAGGAAATCGCTCTCCGTACATTCGTTGTGCCTCTGCACCATTTCCATCTGCCGCTCCGTAAATTAAATGCATCTCAGCCTTTTCATTATTCGTGAAGGGCACCATCTTCCGATTCATTACTACAGCGACTTACACTTGACTCACCGTTCAGTGGTTTTTATGCCTGAATCGTGTCGAAATTTTGCATACGTGTTCTTCTTCTTCCCCATTTGACATTTGCATACTTTCTGTTTCCTTCTTCACCCGGTGACTAGCGTCAGGAATGGAGCTTTAACGTTTGCATGAGCGACGTTTCCAACTGTGCCAGTGCCTTTATGAGTGAATTCCGACTATGCAGTCCTTGACGAAAGTTGTATTTTTGCCTCGTATCACAGCACAGAATCGTTGGGCATGGTTAAGTAGTGCAAACTGAACTATGTTCAGAAGTTGAAATTTGAACCTCGCTACTGAACCACGCTCAGCGATTCAGATTTTGAGCTGAAAATTTAAGTTTAAGTCTAAGCTTTAGAAAGCATTTAATGAGACACAAAAAATAACGGTATAAAACAGTTGTTCGTTACTCCAAAGTCTAAAGCGCCCTCTATCGGAATTTTTTGAAAATTTTCTTTAAAATTTATTTTCAAGAAAATACTGACATAAAGAATAATTTTAGCAAAACGCGGCAGTAGTTAGAGCCTAATCTACGACACAAAGATCGGGAATAACTGATTTTTGTTCTGGGGGGAGAAGGGTTTCAAATTTCAAATTTCAGTTTACGCTACTTAACTACTCGTTAGGACTCAGATTTTTAGATCAAAATTTAAGTTTAAGTCTAAGCTTTCGAAATCATTTAAAGAAATACAAAAAATAACGTTAAAAAATAGTTGTTTGTTACTCCAAAGTCTAAAGCGCCCCCTATCGGCATTTTTTGAAATTGAACTTTAAAATTTTATTTCAAGAAAATACTGGCATAAAGAAAATTTTTTGCAAAAACCGCAAACGAATCGACCAATTTTTCCATGTTTTATAATCATTTGAAATTTCGGACCCTAAACTTTAATGCCCCCTATCTCCTTGGGAATACGTCTGGGACCCTTAGTCTCCTATTTAATATTATTTGTCTTTAAGTGTACTATAACCCCTTAAAGTTCTGCCCATCTTTTATGAATCACCCTGTATATATATATTATATATATATATATATATATATATATATATATATATATATATATATACATAGCTGCCAACTTTTACGCTTTTTTCCTACCACTAAAATTTTATAGTAAATTTTACCTTATTAAATCGCCGAAATCATGTAATTCAATAAGGCAAAAATGTTTATTAATTTTTAGTGGTAACAAAAATGCGTAAAAGTTGGCAGCTATGTATATATATGGATATATCTATATATATAAATCAACATTTGTACGGAGGGTGGTTTTGAGGTCTGGGGGTCATGATCGGTGAAAATATATCGAAATTTTCCGGAACTGCTTTCCCCCGAACGGCTGCAATATGTAGCTTTATACTTTTTTGTATTGAAAGCTACCTAATAGTAGCGAACTGGGAACACTGCGTGAACGAAACTACACATTATTTCGTAAAAAATGAAAATATGCAAGAAGTATCGCAACATAAAACATATATAACTCCTTAATCGTCGAGTAATTTTCGGAAAATTCTTTCAAATATGGACTATTTTTTTATTGCTCCATTTTATTATTCCTAAAATTCTGAGTTAATTAGTAAAAGAAACGGCGTAGGTTTGTTTTCAAATTTAAAGTATACAGGATGGCAAATGTTCTAAAAATTCAAGAATTTTCTTACCTGAAACTTGCCTTTTTTATATACAAAAGCTACTTTTTTTATTCAGATTACTTGATTGCTACCACTTTTTTAAAGTAGAAGTATTCGTCTTATTTAATGACAGATTAAATAATGCGAGAATAAGGCCAATTACACTATTTTAAAAACTGGTGGGAATCAAATAATCTGAATATTAAAACAAGAAGCCTACACTGTCCGTGAGGGTCACGAGCGCGACAAAATTTGTTTACAAATGGCTGCTCGTGAAGGTATAGGGAGCGAATATTAAAGGGTTAAGCATTTAAAATAATCTCGTGAGGGACAAAATCATTGCATAAATCATAATATCACAGCTGCCACTGGCAACTATTTTTATAATATATTCGCACCACTGCTCTTAAAATATACATTTTTTTATTATATTTCTCTTGCAAGTGCTATTAAAGAGTTTCAAAGGATTTTTGTTTTGAGAGAGATGTGCGAGATAGAATTAAAATGATGAAGAGTCTAGCCCGTGAGGGTCTCGGTGCGACAAAATTTGTTTAAAATTTGTTCAATTCGTTCATGCATCGTGTACGACGAGTAAGGGGATAAGGCCGTATTATCCTTTACGTTCTTTATGAAATAAGGAAAGAAAGGTTCAGAAGTAGAAAAATTACATATGAAAAGATCATTTTTCAAAAGCATATACAGATTTCCCTCGATTAGTTTGGTTAATTGATCCCAGTGCCTGATGTACGGTTACACAAACTTCTATCATTTTTTTCACTTTATTTAATTGCAGAAATCAGCGGTTAAAAAGGCCAAATTATTTTAAAGAAAAAAGTTTCTAAAGTCTACCTAAGCGTTCATCAAGTCCCACGATCATATAACGACACTAATCGAAGGAAATCTGTATGGAGATAATAAAAAATATATATTTAAGCAAATGAGTAAATTTTAATATTTTTTTAATGCAGCTTTTGGCATTCTATAGAAATACAAACATTGCTTTTAAACATTTTTCATTACAATAATATAAGTAGAATGAGAACGATATTGAATTCAAACATAAATTTCTATCAATAAATCAACCACATTGTCTGTAAAATTTTTAACTAAGAGAAATTAGAAAATCCTTTTCTCCGTATGCTCATACGTAAAAACTGACCTCTAAATTCGTGAGGAATAACAGGTTAACTACGAGTATTTCAGAATTGTTACATTTGTCTTATTTAATCGCAGACTTGAAAAATGCTTATGTGATAAATAAGAAAAAAATAAGTATTCAGAAATACTTGTATTCAACCTAATAATGCTCTCAAAATTGGCGGTCAAATAGTAAACGAGATTATAAGTTAATTATTTAAAAATCAAATATCTATAACAGTTTTCAAAAAATAATTTTATGCATTTTCAGAATATCCTCATAATAGTTTATCATCAAACATCTGAATCCTTTCAACATACACTTGACAAGTTTTCAACACTCCTTAGAAATATCAAAACTTTCTTTCAAGGCTTCTGTTACAATGCTTCATTTTATTCTTACATCAATCTAAGTATTTTTCTTCTAAAGTGAAAATGATTAATTAAAGTTGTGTTAAGTAATGCTCTAAGTTTTATTGAAAGAGAATCTCAAATAAAGAAAATTCAAAAAGTCGGTGATATGATAAGAAAAAAGTGTTATAGTAAACATTAGTTAGAAATTATTTCTTTTTTTTTCAGAGCCAATATTTAATGAATAGCTGCATTTCAATTCCGCAGCGTTTATTAATAAAAATATAGCTGTTTAAGTTATTGAATAATCTCTGTTTCTAAATTACATTGCTACAGAATTTATTGTTATTTTAAACCAGTAAATCTACAGATCGGAGGCTTCAACGTAGGTTCTACAAATCATTGTTCATTAATCTTACTAATTTTTAATATAATGTGCATAATATCTGATATCCTGGATTTAGATTTTTTTTTAAGTTTAAAAACATTTACAAAAAAATGTGAGTTATTGAAATTTCCGAAAATTTTTGAAGTATCACATTAAAAACAATTTTATGCCGGATAAATGATAGGATAAACTACTTATTACTCTATTTTTCCAGAATAAGAGTACATTCCTTCAGGGAGGTTCCACACTCCTGAACCCCCTCCCCCCCGTTGTCAATTTAATTTTATATTATCAATTTCCAGTAATTGTGCTTTTTCATTATTCGAGTATATGTCTTACTATTGTAATTTCATTAAATTAACCATCACTTTGTACAGAAGATTTTATCCTATCCTTAAAAGGATACTTATTTTTCAACCACTAAACATCATATGCTGCTGAAATTGGATAAAATTTCGTGTAATAAATATACTTATACAAATGTAAATTCCTCTTATCGGACTTATATTCAATTTACACATTCAACGTTTTTATAATTTTTGTTTGGAAAACAGATTCGGTCATCTTTGTTTAGTAGTTAAAATGAATACTTATCTTTTTCATTAGAAAAAGCATATTAAAAACCTAAATCACCCGCAAAATAGTTATTTTGTTACAAATACAATTTCGCGTCAAAATGATGCTATTAACTTTTATTTTATTTTGTTGATATTCTTTGAAATATAGTTGCTTGGCAACCATTTAATAACAGGGAGAAAAAAACGAAATGCATTGGAAAATTTTGTAAAAAATCAGATATTGAAGTGTTTTATATCCTGCAAATGAATGCGTAAAATTTCCCAATAATTTATACCATTAATTTCGAAATTCTAATAAATATATTGGCAAATTTTCAAAAGGATCGTATTAAATTAAGATCTCCATTTTGTAAATTTAGCATCCTTAATTTAGCTTTTACAATTATCCAATGCGTGATTTTCTTTTCGGTGAATGTTAAAATTAAAAAAAAAATCTGACATCCCATTGGAAAGAATTATGACTTAAAATAAAATGTTCAATATTTTTCGAACGAATGAACCAAATTTAACCAAAAACTATACAGCTAATTCCGGGTACCTCGCCAACATACCTATCAAACGTCAAACTATCAAACAAAAAAATGAAAGTAGATTACCGATTTCGCACGGTGTGTAGTAATAAAGGAAGACTAATTAAGAACTAAAATAAAATGTAAAAAATAGTACTTAAATGATTTCTAAAAGAACCATTACCGAGAGAATTTTTCGTTCTGTCTTCAATACTATTCAGTTTTTGCAACATTAAATTTCACGGTCGATTCACAGAGTTAAAATATTTTTGTTGTATGATGTTAAAACATAGTAAATTTTATCCACACAATACAAAAAGTGTCATAATACTGATTTTTTAGATAAAGTCCAACAGATATGCAAAAAAAAAAATCTTAGACTAAAAAAGTAATTAAGTAGAAAGAAGCTTTTTCATTTCTATGTTTCTTCTGTTTTTCAATATTTTATCATAAAAAAACCACATTAATACTGTTTGTGCTATATGAAGATATTTTAACTTTATACTAAAAAACAAAATAAAATAAGACTCGGTATATGTTTTTAGTTTTTATTTAGTAGGTACTAAAAACTAACTATTTTAAGGTAAAAATTGGCAGAAGTTGTAAAATCAGCGGCACGTACACTTGCCGTTTTAGTTCTAAGAAATCTTTTAAATTAAACACCAGTATTTTAGTACAGGCATTTTCACGTTTTCTAATCTTGGATTATTAGTGATTTAAAAAGACCATAGTTAGTAAATGAAGGAAACTGGCGCCTGTTAATTAATAGAAGACATTAAGACTGTTCTGATAACCAACACCGCTCCCTGAATTCAAGGTGTAAACTCTGACAAAAAAATGGCGCATGTTGTAAGCGGAATTTTTTCAGCGTTTGAACAGTCCCTTGAATTTGAATATCGTAATTTCCGGCGTATAATCCTCGGATAAAACAATCATGTTTCGACCCAGAAATTTTATTTTATAAAATATAACTTACTAGATCTCTGTAAATATTTGACTTCAATTATTTAATAAAATTTCTGTGTCAAAACAAGATTGATTGATGCGCGGATTATATACCGGAAATTACGGCACCAATAATTTCTAAAATTTTTCTCCACTTTAATTTTTCTGAGATTAAGTAAGTCAAATGATACTTCTGAAAAACACAGGTGTTTAAATTCAGGGGAATGTACAGTCGTGGAAAAAAAACTGCACACCCCCCACTAACTCTGCAACAAATTGTAGTAGAAGGAAGTGACTGGTACCAAACGATTGGAAATAAAGTCTACTTTTAAATTATATATCTAAAATTTGCCTAAGGGGCCATCTACATATTAAAACAAGCCTAAAATTTATTTTTTTCAATGGCAACACCCACTTTTGACGTGATATTTTAAATTTTCGGTTCAAACTATGCCTAGATACAAAATTTTAAGTCATTTGGATGATAAGTTTTCGAGTTATAAACATTCAAATTTTAGAGCCTCTAATGTTAAATTACATTTTCATATTTTTATTAATATCTCCTGAGATTATACTTCTAATGTGTTAATTTATTTTTGGTTATAATACTAAAAAGCCCAAACATAAATATGTCAAATTTGTAATTTTTATAATTTTATAATATGAATTATGAATTATGAAATTAATATTCGAAAAAATTATGAATTGCAACCTACAATTTTTTTGATGGATTTATATTTATTATGTCCTGCTTTATGTGTATTCAAAATTTTAAATTTTTCTACCGAGTAGTTTTCAAATTACGCTTAAAAAACGGCAAGATGCTGCTTTAAGGGGCCGTCTATGATGTGCATTAAAGCATAGTTTGAACAGGGATGGGAGCGCTCCGACTCGAAATCCCGATTGACACCACTAAATTTTAATAGTATTTGTTACCTTATTCAAGAACAAAATTTCTGAAATTCTTTACGTTGGAGAATACTATTAAAATTTAGTGGTAAGAATCAGCGCGCTCATCCCTGTTTGAGAAAATATTATACTCATAGGCTGGGATTAAAACAAGATTTTCTCAAATCTTGTTAAATTGTTTGCAATATAACACTAAATGGTTGTTAGATAAAGTATTAACGCGAAAGTATTTGTTACTTAAAAATGCTAATTTAAACTTTTATTAACTTTTGTATATCAATCAAAAATTGTAATCTTTACAAATATGTATGTATGTTCAGTTTTTATTCCATTAATAGCGAACTTAAAATAATTAAACTTTTTCTTCTATAACTTTCGTATTTAGATCTATTCGATTAAACATGCTAATTGAAAAAAAAATATACAAATTATTTTTATGGTTTTCTGATAGACAAGATTATTTCCCAATCGCTAGCAGTGTGCAAAAAAATCTAATAATAATAATAATAATAATAATAAATGGCAAACGGGAAGTTTTCTTGCCAAGAGGCATTAATGAGTTAATTGTAAAATTTCAAATGAACTACCAGAATAGGTTTAATCATAGAATTATTAACCCTATTCCGAAGGAGAATAACGAATGTAAAGTTATTCAGATGTCTTTATAACATAGATTTAGTTTTAGGTCTTCAAATAAATCGGAATATAAATCCTGCGACACCCCCTCCCCTCGCTACTAAAAAAAAAAAAAAAGCAATGTCTGGATTTATTTTCAGACTAAAAAACAATTTATCTCCTTTTTTTTTTTTTTTACTTTGATTCCTTACGCTGCTTTATACTATTTTTTTAAATTCTACATTTTGTATTTGTCACTATTATTCACGTTTCTGACAATAAACTAAAAAAAAGGCGAGTTAAATAGATGAAAAATCTGAGAAACAGCATTATAAAAGCACCTGTAAAATTCCAATAACATTTACATATTCTAAAACTATTTTAATTACAAATAATCTTATGGTTTTTTAACCCCTTCGTGAAGTTCGTCTATTACAGAATTTTTAATAATTTACCACCGGTTTTTTAAAACAGAAATTTTCGTCTGATTGAATCGTGGAAATGCTAAGATATAGTAAGGCAAAGCTTACAATAAAAAATAACTGGTGGGAAAAATCGAGGATTCTGAGCATCTTATGCGTCACGTATACGTGTCACTTGTCCCCAAGGGGTTAAAATCGGATAATTCAACAGTTGTAAACATTATTTTACCGCATATAACAATAACCGAAACTTATTAAGTGAGTAAAATGGTCATATCGGTAAAACATAATACATTAAAAGAAGTGACATTCTGCAGTATTTCAACAATGGAGAACCGAACTTCATTTTGGATACAGCCCCTTAAATATGATCATTATAAAGTAATTAATTTCTCAGAAACTAATCGTAGGAATTTAATGAAATTTGGTATCTAGGCATAGTTTGAACTGCAGATTTCAAATATGTTGTCAAATTTGAGTCTTGCTATTGAAAAAAACAAATTTTGGGTGTGTTTTTATATGTAGATGGACCCCTAAGCAAATTTTATATACATCATTTAAAAGTAGACTTTATTTCCAATCGTTTGGTACCAGTCACTTCCTTCTACTATAATTTTTTGCAGAGTTAGTGGGGGGTGTTCAGTTTTTTTCCCACGACTGTACAAACGCCACTTTTGTGGCAGTGCGAAGGCCTAGTATTCCGGAGGTGGTGAATACAAACAGGATCACACTTTCTCAAAGTCATTTTTGTTCTTAAATTCACAAAATTACAAGTGTTCTTAAAAAGAAAATAAATCAAATAGCGTTTTAAATTTTTGGATAATAGCAAATAATCGTTTGCGCCAATATTCGTGACGCAAATGTCCACTACAAGACAACAATTGATCAAAATTTATCGAAATTTATCAAAATTTATCGAAAACGAAAAACACTTTTCCATTCTATATTATTTTAATAGACGTTTACCAAACATTTATCTATAAACATGACTCCATGAATGTATTAGAAAGTTTCGCTTTTTTTAAAGGGGGTGGAAAATATATTTTTTGGAGAACTATTTGATATACTTGAGGTAGATACACCATTTTAATATAACAATAGATAATTTAAAAACTATAACTGCTTTGTCCGCCAGTGGAATCTTAACATCGCGCTGAGTGAAAGCTCGTTTTCTCCTCTCGAGATTCCCCCAATTTTCAGCCGGAATGGAATCTGTGTTGTCAGTCGGCTACATTTTAAAAATTGAAATTGATTGATTGATACCACTTTTTTGAAATAGTATAATTCTCCGTTGTTTATGCCTTATTTAACCTCCCATTAAATAAAACCGAATAATACTGCATCAAAAAAGTGTTGGCAATCAAACAATTGCATAATTTCATAGCTGGTTTTTTTTTCAAGTCAAAAGAAACCCAGAAATTTTATTGAATAATGAATTTAATGAAAGAAACATAAAGTACAAGGAGACATTTCATGTTAAGGAATGTTATAACTTTCAAAAAAATGTCGAAAGTTTCTCCACTCTTTTGCTAATTTTTTTACCGCAATTATACAGTAAGAATAATAGGGGTTTTTTGCAAATGAAAAAGCACATTATGAATTTTTAAAAACAATTGAAAAAACGGCCTTTGATACAGGGGGGGGGGGGGTGTAAAGAGGGACGTGTTCCGCGGGACCATATGAATCTCAGAATCTCCTTATTTGTAAGAAAAAAAAATAAAACCCTTTAAATTTACGATATTTTGTAGTCCTTCTCGGATGAGATTGTCAATTTTCGATCCTGAACAAAATGGTTGCTGTTCTAATTTCATTTACAAAAATTTTTGGATTAAAATTGCGCTAAAAAAAACTAGAATCCGTCAGGCCGAAATGTCAGAGCATTGAGTGGGATAAACATAAAATATAACATTAACAATACATAATATATATTTTTTATTTTTATATTTACTGTTTAATAGTATTAAAGAAAATTTACAATAACAGCTGTTGAATCTTCAAGTGTTTATTCGGTCAACAGTTGCCTCAGATACTGCTCAAATGCTAATCTATCAGCAAGTGCCCCCATTCTTCTAATTTGGTCTAGCCTATCCTTTGCGAAAGGCAATTCAATCAGAACATCCTCTAAACGTCGAACCCTGCTAAACGCGACATAAGTTGCTCCAAGTGACAACTCCTTTTGACCAATGTCCACAGCTATTTTTGACAAAGTTAAACCTTGGGATTTGTGTATGGTGACAGCGTATGAAACTGTTAAAGGTAACTGAGTACGGGAGCATGAGACATTGTTTTCTTTCCAAGACTTTGTAATAGGTGTGACAGGAAAAAGTCTTTCAGTGAGAAATGGTCCCCGATATTCATCAAAATGAACCATTACTGCCTGTGGCAAGCCTGGAGGCCGTAATCCTGGTCCGTAGACAATATCTTTTACCGTACCAAGTGCACCGTTGACCAATCCTCCCTCTGTCCACAGATTGGTACGCAACATAATTCTGCATCCAATTGCTAAAAAAAGTTCAGCCTGACGTCCAGACGCGTGCTCATCTTCACTCCATCTTGCTATTTGATTATTATGGTCTGCTAATATTCTTGCCACTGGCCATTTTGATTTACGAAGTACTTCTTGATTATGTTCTTCAGCTTGCTTGTTTGTGGGAAAAAGGCGTATGGCATCTTGAAATCTTTCAAGTTCAGCCGGAGGCTGTATAGCTTTACGTCGTTGCATAAGGGATGCGTATTGGTCGCCTGTAACTTCGCCTACGGAAAGCGAATCAAGAGTCTCTCTAAACTGTATTTGCTGATCGTCGCTTTGTCTCATTGACTTTGTTAACGTGAAACATTTTTCAAACATCTTAAGAACTGTTTGTCCACGTAAAGCCAAAATGTCTTTAATAGAATGTCTCCTATATAGAGGTGTGTCTTTTACAGGCTGTAGCTGCCTAATATCTCCAATCAGGTAAACAAATAAGCCTCCAAAAGGTTCAATGCTGTCTGGTTTACCTTCGCGACATCTTTGCTCAAGTGCAGCCATCAGACGGCATCCGATCATTGAAAATTCGTCAATAATGAGAAATGAAACTGGATTCATGCTGAGCTGTAGATTTCTTGCTGCTTCACTTCCCAAATCAGCAAACGATTTAAAACATGTTGGTACTTTTAGTGCAGAGTGAATTGTTTTGCCCTCGACATTAATTGCAGCAGCACCTGTAGGAGCCAAAACCATAATAGCTTCCGGTCCTAACTGCTCGGTAACTCTTTTACGAATTTCTTTTATTACCGTACTTTTTCCAGCTCAGGCTTTCCCAATAATAAAAGTACGTTTAGGGCAATTTATAAATCTTGATTTCAAAGACGAAAGCTGTTGCGTGCATAAGTGAAGTATTTTTTGCTGCTCATCTGTAAATCTGATCTCAGACGTATCGTAATTTTGATGCACTGTAAGTTGTTGTTCTTTACAGTAATTTAAAAATGAAGTAAAATTGCGATCAGGGTACTTGTAACTCCCACTTTTCCACTCACATGCATGATCAATCACGCGTTGCCCCAAAGTATCCTCGTTTGTCTGCACAGGAACTATGGCAGCTGCAGCCATATATGGGTCAATCTCGCGGTATTCTTCTTGCAGGATTTCTGTCTCATGTGTACTGCTAACAGCAGGAAAATTTATTTCTTCGTGTGCATCAATATTTAGATCATTGAATGTTTCCTCCCATGAGTGATACGCAGACGGCAGGCCTTCTTGCAATAAAGAGTCAGAATTACCTCTCCAAGGATAATTGAGTAATACTTGTTGCCTATAGTATTCTTCGGCTAGAGTTGGGTCGTGGTTGAGTGATGTAAGAGGAAAAACTCTGACGACTGCATCTTTTCTTCTTTGCTGATAATCGACTCCTCTTACTGAGAAAGATTTTGCAAACTTAAGAAGCGTGCAGGAAATAAGTTTATCCGGCCGCGCGCAATATTTCTGAAGCATGCTTTTTGATGGTCTTTCGTCGCTTGAAAAGTTGATTTCTTCCCAGTTCTTATCATGAAGCCGTATTGTAACTACTTCCCGACTACTGTGATACATTGGCCATCCCATTAATATGTGTACTACCTCTTGGGCTGAGTAATCCCTTTCAGAAACAGAAGACAAAATAAGTTTTTGGACTGCTTGAACCGCTGGATTTGTTTCGTTCATCTTATTTAAAATCTCAGATAACAATTCCTTGTAAGGAACAGAAGCTGATTTTGATTTTGAGGTATATTTGGCAATGTAATGCAAAACCGCATCCTTTGATGTAATAGGACTGAAATCCGTGTTAGCTCTCCAAACTTGTGACACGAAGCAATTGTAGGTATTCATTTCAGAATCGTTTCTTTTTGGCAAAAAGCTAGTTATGCCATTTTCTACTTGAAGCTTTGGAGAGTCGCACTCTGCTTTTGGAAAACCAAATCTGCAGCTATAACTATTTGTACCTCTTTTTTTCCTTAGGCAATAATCTCCATGTCTTGTGTGACGTTGGACTTGATTTAAGAGCTGAGCGAGATCTTTTTCACGATCTTCCCTGGAAATGTTTGAAAAGCGAACTCGATAGCGGTGTATATCATTTACGAGGACGTCCTTGTCAGGATTAACAGCACTGCATAGTTTTTCAAAATATGCAGTTACGGCTGCTACATTTTCAGCGTTACTCATGTCTAGTGTTTCCATGTTTGGCGCCACTCTTAACCACAACAATCCATGCATGTGAGGACTTCCACGCCACTGCCATTCGAAACGAACCCAGTAGTCGTCTATTAAAAACAACGGAATCAAGATTTTTCTCAAAAATATATCACAACGTTTTTGAAAGAGCCAACCAGTCAACAGAGGGTTGTCGTGCATTAATTGTCTGCGTTCTGTATCAGTCAGCTCATTTGGATCGCTGTTATGCTCTAAAAGTCTGAAAAGATCAGGCCAGTGATAATCAGCTGCAGACAGTGTAAAAAAAATTGTTGGTGCTCCAATTTGTCCTACCATGGAAAGGAGTTCCCTACAACGTGCACGCCAGTATCCTTTTGTGGATCTTAATTTGCTAGCATAAATCATAATGTGTTTTGCCATTTCTGGTTGCCTATTCAGAATATCACGCATCTGCTCTACCGTCTTATTGCTGAACCTATTTCGTTGAACGAAAAAACACCCTTTAGCCAAAGACTGCCACCGAAGAATTGAATTCATGGCAAAGTAGCGAAATCAGGGGTCTTTAGCAAATCGCCCATCTTCATACTTCATTAGGAACTTAAAATACTCATCAGGAGAGACTGCTTTTTGACGAGGTTGTCGTAAGTCAGCTGTACCATGTGGAAAAAGATGAGGAAAAGCTCGTGCTATGTAACCCTCTTCTTGAAATTCGTTGATAGGCTGTGAATTTAATGAAGGGTGAGGCACACGAATTGCGTCATTTATTAAGTTGTTTTGATCTACCGGTTCAAGTAGTGGTCTAAATGACTCGCGCCTTATTTCCTCGTTCAAAGCATCAATATCCTCAGTAATATCGGTTGCTGTTGGTAACATTTGAGATACGTCGCCATTCTCAGGCAATGTAGCGATCAAATCTTCATCAATTGTGATATTTGAATAATAAGGATTGTGAGCTTTAAGCCATCTGAGTGCTTCTAGAAGGCGTTGTGAGCGAACAGAAAACTCTGCACATCCTGATAAAGTATCTTTTGTCACTAACACAGTTGAAGTCATATCTGAAGGATTGACAGGCAGGCGCGAAATAAAACTCTCAATATTTTGTTTAAAGCTGATTACATTTCCGCTGTATCCATACTGTGAGCCTCGTATACGGTAAAGATAAACCACTGGATGTATTTGAGCGATCATCATTTGTTCAATGTAGCTCAGATCTTTGAGACAAATAGGAACTGGACCTGGGTCCATCGAATTAGTGGCAGAAAACTTGAAAGCACCGTCTCTACACTTGCATGTCTGGCAGAGCCCAGCAGTATTTAATATATCAGGGAAAGCTGTGTGACACATATTACAGGACACATAGGTGATTTGCGATACCTCTCTATCAAACCTGATTGCTTCATTCATTTGAGTTGTCAGTATACCGGTACTCGGCGAAAAATCTGAAGGTAACTGACTTGTGCGACTTCTCCGCATTGAATTACGATTAGCAATTCTTCTCATTTCAGCTGATTGCTTTCTCTTAACTGGCATCCTTGCAAATTCTATATAGTAAAAACATATAATCCGTTCATATATAAAATGTTTCTTAATATATATATATATTTTATCCTGGATTGGCTGGACATCAAAATAAGAAGTTTTACTCTCATACTTCTTTTATACAATAAGCTTGAATGAAAAGAAAAAAAATATATTTTGAAATGGAAACAAAAAGTTTAATTACACCAATTGCTGAGTTCGATTAAAAAAAACTAAATTCATGTACTTAATACGATTTAAACTTCATTGCACGTGTTTTAAGATAAAAATGTATGGGGCCCTTATTTCAGAAAAGTAAAATATATGTAAAATATATGGGACCGAGATTAAGAGCTTTTACTAAAAGGTTGTTTCCGAGTATATTGTTATTTAAATAAGTTTTTCATGATAAAAAATGGCAACAATATAAATTATTTTTTTCTTTTTATTTAATTCAAACAATCGCAATGTTATCTCTATGGGGAAATGGAAATTTCTAGAGCAGACGATTCCGGGCGTTAGAGTAGACGAATATTTCTGTTTTTCAATCCCCGGCGAGATTTTGGCACTACCGACTTCCAGTCCAATTTTGGTATCAATGCGGCAAATATTTTGGCCGCTATCGTGTACACAAAAGTGTAATTTTTCATGGGAAGCCGGAGCTTTGCTCCGACAATTATTATTCGAATATTTAAAAACGCATCCGTGAGGGACTAAAATATAGAATATACTATAAAAGAATAAAATTTAAACTAAATCGGTCGACCCAATCTCGAGTTTTACCTGGTAAAGATTTGTAAAACAGAGTTTCGAGAAAAACAGGTTTAAAATTTTACAACGTTTTTAAACAAACATAGATAGCAGTGACAATTTTCAGCTTGCATAAAATTATCCATTCCAGGAGAATACAATGAAGCCTCCTGGAATCCCTCTTTCTCAATTTTTTTATTTTCTACCTGCATTACCGCGCACAATTTGCTAAAAATGAGCCTGTTCACTGCAACACCAGAAGGCGGATAAGTTTTATACGAATTTCATAAAGCCTGCTTTACCACAAAGTTTTTGAGGGTTTAAGATATGGAAATATTTTTTAAAAACATTTTTGATATTTTTTATAAAAAAAAAGTTATAACATGCATTAATCTGTTTACCGGGGAATAAACTTTTGTTCGACATGCTTGATTACCAATGGAGCACACTTCCACCAGTAAAAGAAAATAATAGATTTTTTTTTTACCTTATTCAAAAGAGTGGCAGTAATTTTGCGATTTAATAAGACGAAACTTTCTATAACAATTTTATTGGTGGAAGTAATGCGTTCAAAATATTCAAGTAGTAGTTCATGTATGACGAAATATTTCGTCATACCCAGTTAATAGGTTAAATGATGTTTCTCGTTGTTATATTTTGTAATTAAATCTTGTAATTATATTTATTTGACTGGAAAAATATAACGGAAGTTTGGAGTCTGTATAATTTCATTTCAGATTTTCCGACGTCATAGAGTTACAATTAGCCATTTATCAGGATTACGTTGATTACCGCATTGAGATCAGCATCAGATGAACTATAGCAAATCAAACTTTCAGCCAATTCCACCGGGTCATATTATCATATAATTTGTGTGTGGTCGTTTATGTTGAAATATGGGTATTCAAATGTTAGCACCCCTGCTACTACTATTGTTTCTGATATAGCAGGTAAACCACTCGGTCCGTTTTCTAAACAACACTTTTTCTTTAAAAAAAATGAATCTGAAAATCTATATTATTAATGTTCGGAAACGTCTGTGTGTCTGTGTGTCTGTGTCAGGTAAAACTCTGCAACCTTAGCGAGTAGCGAAGCGCTTTTTGTTTCAAAAAATTCGGAAAAATCCCGGGATTGGTGACACTTAGTATCGAAGAAATCGGTCCCTAATTAAGAACGTTATTAATTAAAAACCTCATCAAAATTAGCAAAACAAGGAACAGTTTTATCGAAACCCGAAAAGAAAATTTCCGTTTTGATAATCGCAGACATCCAAATTGTCGCTTTTTAACGCATCATCGAAAAAAAAATCTATCGGAGGTATCGATTCGACAATCGGGGTACACACGCGGCCGATTTTTGTCGTTCCAAAAAGTCAAATTTTTCTAAATTCGGAACGTAACTTTTCTTTATTTCGGCCGAAAACTAACCAGACATCCAACATTGACCCCAGACGGGAAAAAGGTTGCTGTAAAGAATGCCGGGTTGACACATCCGAGATCAAATCGCTCCATTCCTTTTTTAAATAAGTAGAAATAATGACTCTACATTCACGAAAATTTGCACACATGTGTAAAAAAAAATCTCAAATTCAACAAAAAAAATTTCATAAAAATCGACCAATAACTTTTAAAGATATCAATTAAAACTCATTAATGAAAATGAAAAATGAATTTATTTCTATTTTAACTGGGTAGAAGTAAAATATTTGCAGGTGTTGTCATCAGACATTTGGACGCCTTTCTGCCAAAAGAGATAATTGATAAAAAAGATGCATTTTAAAATGATTCCAGTTTTTATGGGCAATATATATATTTTTTAAATATCGGATTTTCGAATCTGAAAAATATGAATCCTTGCTCTGAGTGATCTGGCATTTCAGGGATTCATGAAATTTTCGAATTCCGACCATAATTTTTGATTTTAGCAAAATCCCGATTTTTGTATAGGGAAAAGAAAAAGAAAAAGAAGCTAAGGAATTAGCTATTTCTTTTCAAAATATCTCCCCTCGTATGGGTCCCATCGAGAAGCGGTATGGCTCATTCGATTCGACAGTAATAGCGCTTACATATTTTAGTTTCCAGTTACACCACCAGGGGGCGCTTCCGTAAATCTGGTTCTATGGGCCCGATTACGACGGGGTTTGTCTCTTTCGACTGGATTTGAACAGCTTTACAGATTTAGGTTATGTTCGGATAGAACAGATTGCGCCCCCTGGTGGCGGTAGGTGTAATTAAAGAATTTTGCCGCTAACTCGGGTTCTATGGGTCACATCACGACGCGGTTTGGCTCATTCGACTAAGCATCGATAGAGCTTATCGATTTCAGTTCGTTTTTTCACCACCAGGGGGCGCTTTCCTATCTCCGGTTCTATGGGCACGAACACGACGGGGTATGGCTCATTCGACTCGACATCGAAAGCCTTAACGATTTCAGTTATGATCGTATAAACAGATTGCGCCACCTGGTGCTGGAAGGTGGAACTAACGCATACTGCACCACGTGCGCAGCACGACTGCTATACGGTGCCGCAGGCAGAGGGGACCCGAGCCGGAGGTTCGTTCAGTTAGAGGTTTATACTATTCGATGTGCAATTTAAGGGATTATCCGGTGCCGAAGGCAGCGGGGACCCGAGCCGGAGGTTCGTTCAGTTAGAGGTTTATACTATTCGATGGGCAATTTAAGGGATTATCCGGTGCCGAAGGCAGCGGGGACCAGGGTCGGATGTTCGTTCGGTTAGAGGTTTGTACTATTCAATGTACAAATTAAGGGATTATCCGGTGCGTGCGTAGCACGACCGGTATACGGTGCCGAAGGCAGCGGTGACCCGGTTTGGAGGTTCGTTCGTTTCTATGTGGATGCGAGCCAGAGGGTCGTTCGTTTCGATGTTTTATAAAAAAAGGAGTTTTCAAAATATTCGAGGCACCGATGTAAATTAGGGGCCCGCTAGCGGGCGAAGCCAGCTATTATATATATATATATTCAGATTTTTCTTAACATTTTCGCAGGCAATTATCCAGAGTTAGGACCGATAGGAGCCCTGAAATAGTTATCAGCACCATCACAGTTACCGCGAACTTTCACTTGTACAGGAAGTACGAAAATTACTTAAACAACACGATTTCTGAAAGAAATTTTCGACTTATTTATACACAGAATTTTCAAGAACAATATTCGTTTTTACAAGAAGTGGTACTGGAAAAAATTACCATTCATCCCGTATGTTTAAGATCACTGTAATGTGTTCATAAATCGTGTTATCTCAACTGCTATCTCCCTTATTTAAAATTCCAGCCAGTTTGAAACTTTGAAACAATATCTCCACGTAGACTGAATATCCACACACAGGTGGTCATACATTTATCAAATTCGGAATTTTATGTTGTTAGTAGTATAATGAACATTTTACAGGGCATATTTTTCGTTTTCCGCCTTAAAAGACAGGTTCTACATTAAACACGAGTAAGTACGGTAAATTCTTTTCTATTGGATATAAATATAATATAACTTAATTTTTCTAAATATGTGGATTTAAAATAGATTGTTTAAATTAACAACCTTAAAAGTTCTGCCTGTTAAAGTTTTATCTTTTAATATTATTTTTATAAACACTTTCAGAACATTTTTATCGAGTCTGTAATTAGTTTTCGTTCAGGGAGATTTAATTTTTATGATCCATCATTTCCCCTAGACTTTGCATCAATTATTCCTTTTTTTTAATATCCTAAAATAAAATATCTTATTTTTCGTAGCAATTGCTCTCTGGCACAATTCAACATTTATATTTTAAAGTGATGAAAAATATGCTACTGAAATATATCGATAGCTCAGTCAGTTCAAAACAATGAAATAAAAATATTAGCTCAATTTCTTGTAATGCTCAAACTCTTAAAGTGAAACTTTTATTGCAGTATTTGTAAAAGATTCTTTAAAGCCATTATGAAGTTTCGCAGCAATACATTAAAGTTCTGTTAGTTCTTTCAATAAAAGACATTTTACCTGCCTCATATGTTATTAAGTGAAACACTGTAACTTTGTATTAGAGGTTAAATAAAAATAACAAATTTCGTATCGTGATTAACCCTCCAACGCCCGTAAATAAACTTAATTCTTTTAATTTCAAATTCATAAGTTGTAGTGTATTTTTCAGGTTTTTCTCACAGCTGCAAGAGTTGAAAGCTATTCTTAAGGGATTAGCGTATTGTATCTGTATCTATTGTGTACCGTTAGAGGCTGGTTTAAGAAGAATCTTACTCCGAAGGGGAGCGACTCATAATATGAGTGGAAGGAAGATGGAACAGAATGAAAGAAGTATTTCCATTGCAATGTGGTCGTTCATAGATAAGAAAGCTATTGCGCCCTTTTGTTTAGGAAGACAGATCCGTCAAGAGGGAGGAAGGGTTGTCAAAGTCCCTTGGAAACAGAGGAGAAACCCCGTAGAAAGGAGGGTGCTCTGCAGCTTACGAGAGAGAGAAAGTTAGTTCGGACGGTGCAGCGAAGTGTGAAGGTTGCTCGGGGAATGACCGCTGAGAGCGGGTGTGAGATGAATAGAAATCTGAGTGCGGAATGAATTGACGTAGTCTAACGGTACACGTAGAGCGTTTTCTGTAATTGTTTTGATTTAGTGTTAAACCGGATAATTTACATCCGAGTTTAAGTGTAAATATTGTTAATAAATTGTTACTTTAACTTTAATTGAAAGAGTTAGGTTTTTCTTGAATATACATCAAGTATCGTGCCCGATATCACGTTTTCATATCGGTGGTGGCAGCATATCAAGAGACCGGATCTATTTCGAAGTTGTGTGGACGGAGAAGTGGAATCCGACAGTATTATTTTCACAAAAAAAAATTGGGAAAAAGTGCATGTCACCTGCGGGTGACATGCACTTTTTCATCATTTCTTCAAGATCACATTACTGCAAAAAATAATAATAATCAAACATTCGAAATACTACAATTATCAATTCAACAGTTAGTTAACTTTAAAATTTAGGCAAAAGAAATGAGAAATACTGCTATTGTGACACGTTTAATCCAAAAAAAAGAAGATCCACTCAAGTCGTTGCTTGTTTGGAGGAAGTATAATAGTTTAGAAGGTTACAGTATCATGTCAGAAAAACAGCGAGATATGGGACTTTTTTTTATGAGCAGTTAAATGCTTCTTTATCCCAATAAAGTCACTGCTGTACAATTTTAAAGTATTACCGAAATATTTATTAGTTAACCTATAAAAGATCTATATTTATCACAAAAGCATAAAAATCTAGAAAGGGAGTCATAAATAACATTAAAACATTTATTTGTGGTTAAAATTGTTTAAAAAAAATATGTTGAGCATTTATAACTCGTTTATTCATTAAGACCTGTTTTTTTACAGATTGAAGATTTTCGTCGATTTCATGATGGTAACACTTTGTCGTGCGGCGACACCACAGTGGAGTAGTACGTGAACTAACTTAATTTTAAGCCTTAAATGCCACATTGGCACCAGTATTTTGGAATGAAAAATTCCCTTTTATCAAGTACATGAAGGAAAGATTTATTTATTTTAAAATAAATTTGTTTCTAAATTCTGGTGTCAATCAATCATTTTAACATTTTACGAATAGAAGTATTTTTACGAGACATACGGACGGCAAAGTGTTAAAATATTTCATCCGCATTTCATTTTTCCAATTTTATTGAAATATCTCGCATATGCTTCATATACATGTATAAACATGAGTTACTAAAAATAAAGTCATTTAAAGGTAGATAAAGATTTAAGAAAAATAATAATTTAAAAGCTGATAACGATTAAAAAATAGGTAAATTACATAAAAATTTCGATATTTAAAAAATTAAAATCTGTATAATGCAAGTTAAGTTCGTTATTTTTCATTTTCATTTTTATGTGTAAAATTATTATTGTGGTAGAATTTCGAACCTGTATGTAAAAATGGAATACACATGGAGCGTTTTGTACACTGCTATACAGGATTAAAAATATATATATACTTTTTTTAATTATCTTAAGAACCCTTAAAAATATTTTAGTAAAATTTTGCAGACTAATATCTAATATCAATAAAAACATTTGCTGCTATTTAAAAAAATCATTCTTAAATATAAAAGTCATTTTGATAGTACACTGTGCATTTAAAAGAGGATTTAAAAAGCGATTGGTCCGGGTGCATTCGCGTCGGGTATGTCATACCCAGGGTGCCCACGGTTTTTATTATTTTCACCACTATTTTTTGAAAAGTAATCTTCAACTTATCGCAGAATTTGTAACAATTGTCTCCGACTAAACAAGCTGACGATTATTATTTGTATTTATTAATGACAAAGTAAAAACCATTCCTACCCTGGGAAAGCACGAACTCCCTCGGGTTAAGTATAGGTAATCAAATATCATTTTACTTATTTATCATAGATTTATAATTTTTTGTTATAAAGTAACGATAAATAATGACTTTCATTACTTTTGTTTTAATTGATACTTTGTAAAAGAACTAGCAATTATCACAAACATATTTTAGCTTAAAATATTATTGAAAATGTAATTCATAGTTAATAATGATGATATTAAAATATATTATATATACCGGGTGATTATAATTAAAGTTACGATTTCAAAAATCGATAATTTTAAAACTACTGGTCAGAATGATTTGATATTTTAGCAGAACAATCGTGAGGCAATGGAATTTTGTTTGGCGAAGGAAAAAAAATAGTTCCAAATTGTGCCGATAGATGGCGTTGTCAGGGTAATGTCAGGGGAAAGACCAAAAATGTATTCTTGAACCCTTTCCGGCGCGGTGTAAATTTGTTTGCATAATGATGAAATAATAGACTGACACCGGAATTTACAAACGAATCCATTAGTAAAAAGAAACTTGCTTATTTTCTGGTTCTTAATGAAAGGAAAATTTTAATTAAATATTCTTGGTGCCGTTTGTCAGTTTTAGAATTAAAATTGGGTGTCCTTTTTTGTGACCACCGCCCGTTAAAGGGTTAAACATAGGAATGATGTTGCCAAAAGGAAAAAATAGAGTTCAGAGATTTACTAAAAATTTATTAGCGAAAAGACAAGACTACGTGTTTACAGCGACGACAGCGATAATGACAAAAAATGAAAAAAAAAATAGAGCTTCATGGAACAAACACCTTACTGATTATTGAGGCATAAGTTGCTCAAAATGCCCTCCGCCTTGTTCCGCTACTAATTGGAAGCGCAAAACGGCATGCTCCACAACAGATCGGAGGGTATCTGTACTAATGCAATGGGTGTGTTGTGTGATGCTTGCCTTCAAGTCGGCTAGATTCTGAATCCGCCCGCTATAAACAACATTCTTCAGGTACCCCCAAAGCCAGAAATCACACGGGTTTAAGTCGGGGGAACGTGGCGGCCACGTTGTTGGAAAATGGCGGCTTATGATCCTATCATCTCCGAAATTATCACTCAGTAGCTGCTGCACAGTAGTAGCAATGTGCGGAGGAGCGCCATCTTGCATGAATATTATGCGATCCACACACTGACGCTGTTGAAGTACCGGAAGAACATGGTTACGCAAAAGTGCTTCATACCGCTTGTCAGTAACTGTGCAGGTAACGGGACCCGCAGGTGTGATCTCCTCGAAGAAAAATGGACCGACGATAAACGCTGCCGTTATTCCGCACCACACAGTGACCTTTTCAGACTGAAGAGGTAATGGCTGCAGCTGGGACGGATTCTCGGTCGCCCATATCCTGCAATTTTGCGTATTTACAGAACCTTGCAAATGAAAGTGGGCTTCGTCAGACCACAGAATGTTCCATGGCCATCCGTTGTCCACTTCCATCCGGACAAGAAATTGTAGTGTAAAAGATTGACGTGCTTCCAGGTCAGCAGGTAGCAACTCCTGCACATGAGTTATCTTGTACGGATAACAGCGTAAGACGTTCCGTAGGACTTTACGCACCGTGCTGTTCGGCATATTCAGCATTCGGCCAATCCCCCTTGCACTGCTGATTCCAGCATCACTGTCAGTATGTTCCTGTAATGCTGTAGCCACATCTTCCACTGCCGCAGCTGAAACTGGTTTCCTTCCTCTACCCCGTTTAACGTCAAATGAACCGGTCTCTTCGAATTTAGCAATCATTTTTTGCAGACCATTTGTTGTTATTGGACCTTTTTTTATGGATTTTAATGTCCGAAACTTCCTAATAGCTGTAAGTGCACAGTCATCGTTCTTATAAAAAAGCTTCAAGAGCAGAGCGCGATCCTTCATAGTCAGAGTCATGATGAAGCATTCAGGCAAAGAGCTGCTGCTCTGCATTTTTATGGTTGCTATGTCTGCGGTGCGCATGCCACGTATTAGTAATTTGCATATCTTCAGACAATGTGAACCCAGACAGCGCCATCTATGGGCACATTTTGAAACTTTTTTTTTTCCTTCGCCATACAAAATTCCATTGCCTCACGATTGTTCTGCTAAAATATCAAGTCAATCTGACCAGTAGTTTTAATTAAAATTATCGATTTTTGAAATCGTAACTTTAATTATAATCACCCGGTATTTAATTAAAATTTTCCTTTCATTAAGAACCAGAAAAATAAGCAAGTTTCTTTTTATTAATGGATTCGTTTGTAAATTCCGGTGTCAGTCTATTATTTCATCATTTTGCAAACAAATTTACTCCGCGCCGGAAAGGGTTCAAGAATACATTTTTGGTCTTTCCCCTGACATCACCCTGACAACGCCATCTATCGGCACAATTTAGGAACTATTTTTTTTTCTTTCGCCAAACAAAATTCCATTACCTCACGATTGTTCTGCTAAAATATCAAGTCTTTCTGACCAGTAGTTTTAAAATTATGGATTTTTGAAATCGTAACTTTAATTATAATCACCCGGTATATAAACATATTTTTGTCATCATTATAATGTAATAATAATCAGAATAATTTTTCGTGCACCTCTCGCCATTATTTTTCTAGTTATTGACAAACATAAATTTAGCAGCTCTGCTGGAAGGATGTCTCTTACTGATTAACTGAAAATAAATGCTTAAGGTTATATTTCATTACTTAAAATCTTAGCAAAGCTGACGATCTGTGAGTAATATTTTAACGCTTCAAATAAAATTATGGATAAAGAGAAGGAGACAAATAGTGTCCTGGTTCTGTCCTGCTTACGAGAAAGTAACTGAGGATGTGGTCACAAGATGGCGGCTGTGTTCTATTTAGATCTGATCAGCGCCTGATTAACGTCTGGGCAAATATCCACGAGTAAAAACAAGTAATTTTTGAACTTACGTATGACAGAAATTCTGCTTGTATAAGGCGAAAATTTCTTTTCAAATATACTGGTGGACGTGTGCCCCGAATGGAATCAAATTCACTGACTTTGACAGGAGATTACCGCCGCAAAAAAAAAATCTGTCAGTAAAAACGAATAAATATTTTTGCCTTAATTATATTAGGAAATTCGCGAGAATAAAGCATTTAAATAACCTGGAAATTTATATTCAAACTTACTGGTGGCAAATTGCACCGTCTTTAATTAGACCCCGCGTAACCGGTTACAGTTGAAGCTTCATTATTTTGAGTATATGCCAAATCGTCTTTATTCATAGTTACGTATAAGATATACCCTTTAAAAAGAGTACACAAAAAATAAGTTAAAATTATTAAATATCTGATGAGAAAAATAAGATATACGAATGCATTCCGTCTCCATAAATGTTACACTGAGCAGAGATATTTGAGATCTGAGTGACCAACAACCTTAAACATAAAAAAAACTTTCTGCTATTTAACACCTTAATAAATTCAACAATCCTTCTTTGAATTTTTCGATATAAAATGGATTGGAATAGTTAAAGTTAGTTTCGCTTAAGGTTGCTCCAAGATTTTTACTCCAACGCAAAAGCAAAGCCTTGACACAATTATAAAATATATATTTCCCTCTCCTAACAAAAAATTCATATATTTTTATGCAGATTCCAGAGAATCGAATAGCGTTTTCTATTTTATTACTAATGGGATTCGATTTTCATCGAAATCGATTGCTACTGATGACAGTTCTTTTTTCAAGTCGAAAAATCGATTTAAAACATTGATTTTGTTACCATTTTGGAAAAATGCTTTATATTTTAATTTTATCTTAAAAAGAAATAATACGATAGATATTTTAAACATAGAAATAACTGCCACATGTTGATAGGTGTTCTTGATGGGACCTTCATATTTTCTTCATATTTAGAAAGCTGCCAACATTTACGTTTTTTTATTACCGCTATTTTTTATTTTAAAAAAAATAATCGTCGAAAATTCGGATTATATAAGGCAATTATTTCGGTTCATAAATACCGCTAGAAGAAAAGAAAGAGAACATTTAAGAACATCTATAATGAAAAAACGTGTTTTGGACGCATGAATCATTTGCCCTTATCTCGCCGTTATCGAGATATAAAATCTTAAAATTTGTTAATTTATTTGTTTAATAGGATGGAAGGAGGAGTCGTTACGTTTTCAACGTAACAACATCATCACACTCCCGTCACTTTTCCATTTCCAGTTTAGTGCACAATAATCTGGCATGATGCGCTATACTTGGCACAAGTCTGGGTAAATGCAAACGTGGCCACTTCCATTTGAAACACCTTTGCAGTTTTTTTTTTTTTTTACGCGGGAGGTTGATCATTGTAAACACTGCACTAGATTTAAGTTCATGAAATATTATTGGTGCCATGATTTTCAATGCTTCAATCATGTTTTGTTCAGTACCATATATGACAATAGATACTTGACAATAGATTTGACAATAGATAATACATCTTTTGGCAGGCTTCTTTAATTTTTATATTACTGTATCTAAATTTGTTGAATTTTATATTAATGTTAAAATTTCAGAATCATAACCACGCCTTTTTTCCCTAAATTAAATAAATTAATTAGCAAAATTTAAGACTTTATATTTCAATAACGGTCAGACGAGGGCAAATTATTTATGCGTCAAAAACCACGTTTCACTATGCTATTTCGATTGCTACGTAGTTAGATTTCTTTCATTATTACACTAAGGCGTGTTTCCTGGTAAGGATAAGTTTGGCTGCAGCACTGCTACATACAAATATTCGTTAATATAAAATGACAGCTTAAAGTTATTCCATGACGCATCAAAAATGGCAGATCTAGCTTTCTTAGTTTTCGAAAGTAAACTGACAGAATATCTATATTTAGAAGCACTAATACAAAAAGCAGAATATGAATACAGACTTCAGCTGATATTAGGAAGTTTTATACACTTTGTTTTGCACTAAAATTGCATGGTTTATGAATTTTTAAATTAAAATTGCTGGCTGGCTGCCTGGCTATTAGAAAGCCTGAAATTATCGTTTTCTCATCAATCTTATAGGGGGGATATTTTGGATTGTTCGAAGTGAGTATTCCCCCCCCCCCCCGGCCCATCTCCTAAATCGTCACTGAAGGCAAAATATAGAAGAAAATTATAAAATGCTGATATAATTTATACTTGGTATAATGTTTAAGAAGAAAATGAAGAAAACTAAAAAGGAAGAGGTAAATACAAGCGTAAGAAGGATTTTAGTTGTGTGGGTGAGGGGTAAATGTTGAAAATTGACCAAATTTGCTCAAATGTGGACAAAACATATTTTGTCAAAGATTTACGTGGAGATGTCTCCCCCTGCACTACTCTTCGTGTATGAGACAGAATTATTAGGCTAGATATAAATTTTCTTACTATTTATTTAGCTCTTCTGTGTGCATCCTCTTTAATTTTCGGATCTTAAATGTTTAAATGGTTGAAAGAAATGTTGCTATTTAAAAATCCGAAGAATAAACTATAAGTAACATGCATAATACATTTTTTTAATATCAGTAAACAGTTTAAAAGAAGTGAAGTGTAAATTAAAACTATATCATTTCAAAACAAAAAGATTAAATTTCTTAAAAAGTGAAAAATACGCGTTTATGCACATAATGCACTTTGTAATAAGAAAGCAAAATCATTAGTGGAGAAGAATATAGTTCCTTTCAATGAAAACCACCAAAACTTCCTGTATAATAATCTAGCATGATAAAATAAAAGAAGTGTATTGTTTCATAATAAGGAAGATAATTATAATCCCAAAAGGTTGAATCTCTGATGACTATATTTCATTGTATCTTCAAAACCATTGAGTATAATTCTGAAATACATACATACCTAAGGGCTTATCATTAAAGGTTTGTTATTGTTACCCTTTTTCAATTCAGAAACCGTTCTATTGACTCTGTTTCTCAGATCATTCTAATATTATTTGCACGGGGAAACAAGAAAAAAAATAACTGATGAATAATCCTTGTAGACATGTTATTGTTCTCTGAGGAACTTAATATAAAAGATTCGTTTCCATTGTGTTAAGTAAATATTTCCTGCGTCAAAGATTTTTTTTTTAACTTTTATACGGAGAGAGTTTTTTTTTGTTACAAAGAACATAGTTTATACATTTATATTTTTCTTTCTTACTGATTAATTCAGTTTGGTAAAAGGTAAGAATGAATGCATATATGTGTATTAAATGTGTTCTTACAAGAACAAGTATCTCCTGTCGTAGTTTGCGTCTATTGTGGTAATTTGAATATAAACTGAATTTTTATTTTATAAAACTTAACATTATATTTTTAAAATAATTTAAGTTGTACCATACGTTTAATATATGCACAATATTGTTCTCATTGTTTTAGTGTGAAACAGTTTTAGGAAACCAGTATTTCTCACTGTAATAAATGTTTAACTAGAATTTCTTTACAAGTGTGTGAACAGGAGCATCAACTTCAAAAGTACATTGTTACAAAACGATCTGATATACTGCTTTCTAATTCAGATATATTTGCATAGCATTCATCTACAATAATTCGACTTAAAATGGTAGTGCTCAGTATATAATTTTAATTTTTTAAATGTGGGGTAGTTTAGGTATACTGTCTAATTTTTGAATTGGACCTATAAACTAATCTAGTCACTCTTTTCCGGATATGCCTCGCACGTATATAAAACAGAGAAGATGTGATAACAAGGATTTTAAAATGGCTCTAGAAGGTGTCTTATATCAGCTTATCTATGTACGCTGCAGGAGTCACTTTATACTGCTTTTCCTAGATTTAGGCCTAATAAATTTTCATTAATAAACAAATTCTTTATTTCATAATATACCTAAATTTATCGATAGAATGATAACATAAATATAGTTAGAATATAAAACTCATATTTCCCTTTTAATACATATTACACAGAAATTTCTCCATCCATGAGTTTTTTTTAAATACAGTTATCTTTTTATTTATTTTAGGTAATAAAATAAAATTAAAGGTAAGCTAAATAGTTTCATTCTAAAAGAAAATAGTGTATAAATGATATAAAAAAAAGGCATTTCATTTTGTAGCATCTGTAAGATTTAAAATTATGAGCATGCGATATTTTTAACCACATTACACAGACGGGGGTAATAATTTAAATAATATATTATATATAAAATATATTATGGTATAAAAAATAAAAATATATTCACATATTTCAACATAAGACTTATTAAATACGAGTTCCCTAATCATTTTAATTGCGTAGCCAATTTAAGACCTGTCTTTGACGCAGTGTTACCAGCTTACACCTTCTTTAATTAAAAGAAAACTACCCTCATAAAACAAAAATTACTATACAGAAATACTCGTACCATGGCAGATTTTTTAATAAAAATTTGTCTAACTTGACGCCAATGCTCTGACGTATACCGTAATTTCCGGCGTATAAGCCGCAGCTCAAAGAGTCGTTTTTCGACCCAGAAATTTTATTCAATAATTGTAGTTAAATATTTACAGCGATCTTTTAAGTTACATTTTATAAAATAATATTTTTGGGTCGAAAAACGACTCTTTGAGCTGCGGCTTATACGCCGGAAATTACGGTAGTTAAACAAATGAAGATATTTAAAAATGGATTGAATAGATTGAATTTTAGGACCTGTTTAATAATTATTAAGGCAGTAACATGCAGTATTGCATTTTGGGCTGGATATTTGTAATTCCGATTGCTAAATTTTCTTTGAAATAGCAATTTTCGCTTTATTTAATATACAAATAAGGTGGGTATTACTAATTCAAAAAGAATGTAAAAATCTAGCAATCTGAAAAAAAAGCACCTAACTAGAAAAACTGGTGGGAAATATTTATCTCACTTAACTTTTATCCCCAAATGCCAAATTTGTATCAGAATTTTTAAATAAAATTTGGTTTTAAAATGTACTTTACCAAAAGTTCTAAATTATTTTCAAATCAATTTGGTCCTACATTCTACTGACATTCAGTAGTTTCAACATTCTTGCAACAGAATTTATTTGCTTTAGAAAGGGATAAAGCAATAAAATCGTACGTGAAGTAATTGCAAAATTCGAGTTTTCTTCCTTTTTCGGAATCTACAAATCACATTTATATAAAGAAAAGATTCATATTCTAATATGTAAAAAAAATTTGAATTTCTCAAATCTTTGTGTTGACAGACTGATTTAGTCAGCGGATGTATCGAATTCGTGAGTGACTACATACATGGTGTCCGAGAATTATTGAACACATTACAAATTTATGAAAAAAACACATAAAAAAAATCAGCTGTCATTTGTTAAATATTGTGTAGAAAACATTGTCCTCTTCAGAATCAGAAAGCATTCTGTAGCAGTGGCGTAGCGTCAGGAGGTGCACGATCCTTTTACTACCAGTATAATTATAAACTACATTTGGCCTTATTTAATCTTTGAACGGTATGAATTAATTAAAGCGAAATATAGTATATAAAAATGCTGGTAGTAAAGTAATCGTGCCCCCCTTGACGCTACGCCTCTGTTCTGTAGCACTTCTCTGCTTAAGTTTCGACCATACACTGTATGGTGTTTGTGCTAGTTTTGGCTTTAAAGTTGTTCCAAATCACCCTGTGTCATATCCCACAACTCTTCAATGGGTTAGAAATAATCATAACCCTGCAACGCTCATAAGTAAACGTGTGATTTTTATTTCCAAATTAATAGATTGTATTGTTACGTTTTCACTAATATATATATATATATATATATATATATATATATATATATATATATATATATATATATATATATATACATATATATAAATTCCTGTTCCCTATGAGGGACACGCAAATTCAACATAGAATCCCTGGAACAAAAATTAATCAAACATTCGAAATCCTACCAATATCAACTCAAAATTTAGTTAACTTTAACATTCAGGCAAAAAAAAATGTATGAGACTTGAAATTTTTATCAAACAAATAAGACCAACTCAAGTTCTTACTTGTTTGGAGGAGGCGCAAAATTTTGAAAGGTTATAATGTCATATCACAACATTCAAGAGATACGGAGCATTTTTCTGTCATTATGTAAACACTTCTAGATACCAATAACGGCACCATTCAGGTACACATTCACTTAAAATCGAAAAAGAGATCTATTCAAAGACGTGTTGATTATAGGTGACAATGGGCGTTGGTGAGTTAGAAACTGATTAAAAACAGAGGCGTAGCGTCAAAGGGGGCACGGATCACTTTACTACCAGTATTTTTATACACTATACTTGGTCTTATTTAATTCATACCGTTCAAAGATTAAAAAAGGCTAAATGTAGTATATAATTATACTGGTAGTAAAATGATCGTGCCCCCCCCCCCCTGACGCTACGCCACTGATTAAAAATATATCCAGTCTATGAATTGCATATCTTTCGGAAAAATATAATATAAATCACAGCTGCGAACTTTTAAGCTTTTGTTGTATCAATAGTAATGTAAAGCATTTTTTACAGTATCTAATCGTGAACTTCGGCCGTTAAACAAGGAAAACATTTCTTTAAAATTTTAGTGATAACAGAAAGTGTAAAAGTTGGCAGCTATTTATAAATAGTGATGGGCCATAACGATTATTTGTGATTATTTGGATGAATCGGTCGGGCATGCGCAAAAGCATATCTGTAAAACTACATTTTTGTTTATTTAATTACTACCAGAATGCTTGAAAAAAAAGAAGTTTCTGATTTTAATTAGAATTAGATTAAATGCCAGATAAAAATGAAAAATGCATGCCGTTTTACAAAATTGATGGAGAAAATCGATTAAAAGGAACACAAATTTTGGGCATCTATGCTTTTCCTTCGTTTTTGTTTAAAAATCTCTGGTAGTGATTAATTTTTAAAAAATACAAAGGTTAGCAACTACGCTAATGTGCATTCCCGAATGATCCTTTCGAACGAAAAAATCATTAATTATGCCCATCACTAATGCAACCACTGATCCGCATGCCAACAAATTACCAGTATTTTAGTAGAAAATAATTTACGTTACTTAGTGACTTTGAGATTACATAACACGTGCCACACTGTAAATTGCGGTCGCAAACAACTTTCAAGATAAAAAGGTTGTGCAGCCCTATCCTAGACGCATAATTCAATAAAGCAATTCATAAATTACTTTCAAAGTGTTTTCTGCCATTCCAATACATGACTGATTCGTCGCTACCATATCAAACTATCGAATGTGAAAAAATGCATTTTTCATTACTTTTAAATATTGGCCGATTGTCACCTCTAAATTTTAAGAGGGTTGCAGGGTTGCAACAGCACCAGCGTTGTCAGATTGACCTCCTTTTCCATTCAGAAATTTTGATTCCATATCAGTAATTTAAATTAGACATTTTTTCTTTATATAATGACAGCCTATTTCGTAATTACCTAAAGTAAAAATTTTTCTCTCCAAATTTCCGGTGTGAATTCGGCATCTATGAATAAAAAAAGAGGTCAAACTGGCAACCCTGTTCTTCACAGAAAATTTATTATTATTTTTACTAGGCAAATAATTCTAATAATATTTAGCGATGACTATTGGCCCATTTTTAAAATTCATGAAAAATTCCTTTTTTCATATTCGATAGTTTGACATGGTAGCGACGGTATCTTCTCTTAATACACATTTTTTAATTAATTTTTCAAAAAAAAAATTCCGCGACTATATAATTAATAACTTCTTGCATCTCTAATGGGTAATGATATAAAAGCGCATTTAAATCTTTTTCACACATCCTGTATGTAGTACATGCTTAATCTATGCTTTAGCCATAAAATGTTAGTTTTCCAGATATATACCACGTTATCACTTATTTAGACTATAATTTACAGATCAGAATATCCAATGTGTTCTCAGAAACACATTATGCCGCACATTCGTAATTATATTCTGTATACTAGGAAAGTTGTGATGGGCATAATGAATGATTTTTTCATTCGAATGCATCCTTCCGGCATGCACAAAAGCATAGTTGATAACCTTCGTAATTTTTTTTAAATTAATCACTACCAGAGATTTGGTAAGCATAAACGAAGGAAAAAACATAATTGCCAAAATTCGTATTCTTTTAATCGATTTCTTCCAGCAATTTTGTAAAGCAAAACACATTTTTAACATGCATTTAGTCTAGTTCTAATTAAAAATCAGAATTTTTTTTTCAAAATTTGTGGTAATAATTGAATAAAACAGAAAAATGAAGTTTCACAGATATTCTTCTGCGCATGCCCGAATGATTCATTCGAATAATCAAAATTAATCGTTATGCCCATCACTATGTATAAATAACACATCAAATGTAAACTAGTCGTTGGACCACCGTAATACATACCCATCATGGATATGCATAATATAAAATATGAAAATAAAACATGTGTAAACTATTTATAAAATGCAGGGCAATTCGAATAAAATCGTGGCTTGATGACGTCATAAACTTTAAATGCTCTATTACTGAATGGCGTAAAAGAAACATACTCATAACTCCAAAAATGTTAATTCTATTAACTAACAGTTTACTTCATCGGATTAAGCGTCTCATTTCCAATTAAAATATATCTTTGAATTGCAATTTGAATGAAATACAGGGTCACGAAAAATGGAAGAGTGTAGAAAATAGGATTCCAAATATCTCGGCAACTAATTATTCGATTGACTTCATTCCTTATGCAAAATTTATATATTTTGTATTACCTTTTATATTCATTTCTTAAAATAAAGAATTTCGCAAATTTTTATATACCTTTTTTTAAAACGTATATTTCATGAGTCCGAAAAAATAGTTCCGGGTAATCGAAGTTACTGAAATTCAATAGGCTTCTTCCCATTATTATATACTTATTTCTTATTATTATATTCTAATATTATATTCTAAGTACATACCAAATTTCACGTCTGTATTTCAATTTGTTCGGGAGATAGAGCGTTTACAGACACACGAACAAGCACAGAGACAGACAGACGGACGGCATTTTTTTTTCTAAAAATATGCTTTTCGGAATCTCTAGTGTCTGAAACGTGTAAATCCGTCAAAAAAAAAATTCGATTTTTGAAACGATTGCGGGACTTATCCTATACTACGTATGAGGGGTAAGTAAAAATAGAACGCTAATACTAAGGCATAGTTTTTCTGGATTTTTAGAAATTATAAAATCGATGGAGAGATTTTTTAGCTTGAAATAATTGCCTTCTTAAGAATTATAAAAAATTCAGTATATCATTGTAAATTCCATACTGATAATATCTGAATTTAAATGTGTAAGTATTTTTTTCATTTAAATTTTGTTTGACAAATAAATTACATTTATTCAAGATTGTTTTCATGCTAAAATGAGAAAATCTGCATCTTTTCGAGCGCAGTCACCCCACTCCATCCATTTTTTGATTACCAGATTTTTCAAACAATAATCTTGATTTTAGATTTATCCTGAAAGTTCTGTAATGTACACAGAAACTTGTTTGTATTGCAAATGAATACCACGAGAATTTTTTATTTAACGTACTGATATACAAATATCGAGCCCTTGTAGCGAACCGAAACTCAGAATTTTTCAGCCTAATCTACGTATACGAATAATTTTACATAGATTTTTTAGACGATCATTGTAAAATTTACTACATTTAAACAAAATATTGAGATTAACCTTCATACAGGTGCTTATTTCTGTATTCAACTCATACCAAAAATTAATATTTGCCTTATTTTACCGCATCCCAACGTGTCAGATTTGTACCTGAAGTTTACTATAACAATTTGCTATTATAATGTACGTGAGGAAAATAATTTAATTATTTTCAAATCAAATTGTTCTTAAACACACTGGTGATATTCAATCATTTCACCATTCCAGAAAGAAAATTAATTTGCCTTTGAAAGGGCTAAATAAGGCAAAAAATAGCTTTCGAATATCGTGATATTAAAATTTCAGCACCTGAACGTACCCTGTGAAAAAAAAAATATCAAGCCGAAATGGATTAGCATAACAGGAGAGAATTACCACCTTTCCAAATTCATAAATTTACCTTCCTATATTACAAATACACTTGGTCTATAAACATTTCATAATGACAACTAACACACTTGCTATATAAATTATTACATGGAAAAAAATGAAATACATTTTTATCGGCGTATTTATTTATTCGATGCGTTGCGGAGAGTTTCATGTTTAAATTCCCTATACACTACGGAAATAAACAATAATATTAATTTTGTCAAATAAGGATACTTCAGGGTATAATATCGCCTAGTTTAAAGATAAGATTTGTTACACTAAATAAATGTCATATGATTGTTATCTTATGACAATAAATTATGCCTTAATATTCCTATATAGACCCTTGGGACAATACGGATTGCACCAATGTTTTCATTTATACCAGATAATAGACCATTTATAAAACCTCATTTTCTACGACTGATTCTTTATCGGATTATTAAAATTCTTTATGTTGTATGCTATTATGTAGTAAAATATGTCTTCAGGGAACAGTTAGAAAATTTCAAAAATGAAAATGCTGTAAAATATTTTTAAATTGGTTGTCTAAATTTTCTACTTAATATTTATTTTAATATTTTGACATAATTGTTTTTTATGAATATATATTTATTAAATATATATTTATTATTTCCCCAAAAATTATGCAATACAAGTATACTAGGACAATGGATATTTGAAGTTTTAATAAAATATATTTGAAAGTGATATTTCGTAAAATCCGTTTTTCAGCTTTGCGTGCATCTTATCTCTGAGCTAGTTGATATTAATACATGATATTTTTAAACGTTGTACATTCTTTCTATATCTTAAGATTGAAATTAAGTATGTTTGTTGTTTCACCAAAAAATATATACTACATAGATAATTAAAAAAAATAGAAAAATTGGAATTTTTTTCAATACTTTCAACTTTGTTTTATAAATGAAAATGTTGCTAAAATATACATGCTTTAGATATATATATGTATTGATAGATAGATAGATAGATAGATAGATAAACTTTAAATCCGTTAAGATTACATGTAAAAATATTAGGTATTTAAAGAACAATTGTGTGCAGGATAAAAAAAAGAATATTTTTAACATTTTGAGATAAACCACTTTAAAGTACTCTTTTAAGCATTGTTTACACAGGAATCGCCTGATATGTTTCTAGTTATTACTAGCGATAATACAGGGACATTTTTAAGTGTTTTTTTCAATGCGAAGAAAATGTTGCTCTTTCATAAACATCTTGCTCGAATTTCGAATATTTCGAAGATTTAAGAGTAGTATGTATGCCCCTTAACGATGAAATAAAAGTTGTCACATTCTATTTCACTTGATAATTATCAACAAATTATTTACCAAACGCTATTTAACCTACTTAAAGGCGATGGTATACTATTTATAACACATACTTTTAAATTACCAACTGCCAAAGATGCAACAGAATTCTTGAGTAATTTTATTATAACGTAAGTGAAGAAACACAGTATTTTACTTTCAAATTAATTTGTTCTTAAATACTGGTGACAGTCAATCATTTCAACATTTTAGCAACAGAAATGCTTTGCCTATGACAGGTTTGCGCCCCAAAACACTACAGTACCATGCCTAAAAATAGGTTGAAATATGAAAGTATCGAGAAACACATACAACTCTTACTGTACACCATAGCTGTCAGCTTTTACGCTTTTACATTCCCACTAAAATGTAATAGAAATTTATGTCTTACTTATTCGCGGATTCAGGCGATTTCGTAATGCAAAATTTACTATCAAATTTTATTGTTATGAAATGCGTAAACGTTGACAGCCACGCTCTACCCCTGGGTGTCATATTAGGGCCTACGGAACACAACATTTTTCAAAATAATAATATGTGCTTTATTTAATCGCAGAAATTCCGAAAGTAATCACAACGCTCATTATTATTAAAAAAATTAGTTAAATACCACGGGACACAGTTTTATACACTTACTGTACATATTGACGTCATGTGTCGAGGAAAATGAGTCTTTGTGAAGTTGTTATAGCAAGCTTTGCATTCATATGTCTCCAGCAATCGTGTTACGGAAACTTCACAGTGGAGTCAAAAAGTGACGATCACCTGAGATCATGGATGTATACTGAACATGAGCAAAATGAGCAAACTTCAACCAGTAATTCGATTAGAATTCTTTTCTTTATTTAATTGCAGAAAAATAAGACGAAAATTACTACACTATATTAATGGTAGAAGTTTGCACATATTGCACGTGTTCAGAATACGGCTGAGCTTAAGAGTAAATGCAACGAATTAAAGATATCACAGTTTTGTCGACCTTCTGATTATGCTACTTTTGATCTTCTTTGACATCACATTGCGTAGTCGTGATATTAGAGTATTTATTTTGCAATTCCTTTCATAATACAGGGTTCGTAGGCTGTTACCACAAATTTTTAATGGAATTTTTCGCCTTATTTATATGCAAAACAGCATTACAAATCCAGCAATTATTATATTAAATCCAGCAATTATTATATAAATATTAAATAAAAAATTCTATAAAAAAATGTGTGAAAAGAGTACTAGCCTGTAATATTTATCGGGTGTCCCAAAAATGACTGATGGATTTTAAAATTCAATAACTTTCAAACGGTGACAGATATTAAAAAAATTATTGCAGGAGGGTTATGTAAGATGTCAGGAGTTTTTTTACTGTGATTCTTCATTTTAGTTCGAATTTCAAACAATAGATGGCGCTGACAGTGATTGGAAGTGCCATCTATTGTTTGAAATTCGAACTAAAATGAAGAATCACAGTAAGAAAACTCCTGACATCATACATAACCCTCCTGCAAGATTTTTTTAATATCTGTCACCGATTTCAAGTTATTGAATTTTAAAATCCATAAGTCATTTTTGGGACACCCGGTATTTACAAATTTCATTACATTCCCCTTGATTCCTTTTCAGAACTTTTGACATGGAATTTGTATCATCTTTTTCAGTAATGTCGCCAAGTAATTTATTTTTCACAACTTTCATTAAAGTGCAGAGGCTGAAAAGATTTCCTAGACAAAGCGTATATTGCCAAAATCATTTTTTATATTCCTGTAGTCTATACATATCGCTATGTTCACACTTATAAACACTTCAGCCGTTTATAAACGATTATTATCAGCCAGATTTTATAATTAGTTATAAATACAGACCGTAGGAAATTTATAATTAGCTTCTGACTTTTCATTTTTTGACAACAGTACATAGATGACGACAGCTACGATTTTTCAGGGTTCGTAAGCTTTTATCACAATTTTTATAGAACATTTCACCTTATTTAAATGCAGAAAAGTATTACAAATCCTGCAATTAAAGGAGGTGTTTGCAATTTCTGCCATTTAAAAATTAATTATAAATTGTCTATTAAAAATTGTGGTAAAAGCGTATAAACCCTGTTTTTGGCACAATTATTTTTAAAAATATTTTTTCCTAACTAATAGAAGAAATCTTTTATCAAAGCGAACATTAAATTTTAAAATAGTGTTGCCAAAAAATCGTAGCAGTTGGTGGTTTTACCAGTATGTATTTGGATTTTCTGTTTTTTTTTTTTAATTTAGTATTTTTGGAAGATGTCTAGAATGTCCATAAATAATATAATATCATTATTAATTAAATTTTAAGTGATCCGCACCAGACCAGTCTAATCAAAGACAATTCAGAAAATTAGAGGAGAATTTATTCACGTGAAAAAAAATAAAACAATACCTCATTTCCTTGAAGGTGTCGTGTCTACATGAAACACGTACGTCTCACAACTGTAACCATAAAATTAATAAATAACTAAATAACAATCATAGTAAATTTGGAACAATGGCGCCCTCAGTAATAACGGATTAAAAATGCCACTATTGATGAATAAAATTGTTTTCCTTATTCTTTAGTGTATACACAAGGAATAGCTTGGGAGGGGATATGGGTTACAAACCACTCACGAAATTTTACGATCCTATACTTATTTATTAAAAATGAATTATTTCATTTTAAGAAATGTCTTTCTTAAAAAAAAAAATAAATAAAAACGGTTGTCTGTAAAAATTGTTGTATAAATTATGTAACTGTAGAAAACAACACTTTGCAAGATACATCTATCCAATACTATATTAAAATTTTAAATTGCAACGCCTCCAAAAATATTTTTCTAGGTACAGCGCTATACCCACTGCCTAAAGCATATACGCGCTGTTTTTTTAACCCCTTAATCGTCGTGCCCGAGACATTCACGGGCAGCGTAGGCTACATCTGTTTAATTTAGATTGTTTGATTCCCACCAGTTTTTTCAATAGTGTAATTGGCTTATTCTTGCATTATATTATCTGCTTATTAAATAAGGCGAATATTTCTACTTAAAAAAACTGGTGGTAATCAAGCACTCTGAATTATTAAAATGTAGCCTATACTTATCGGGCGCGACGATTAAGGGGTTAAATAAGTAAGTATGTATATATATATATGCCAAGGCATCCTTATCATAGTATCAGGCCTCACAATCAGCAAGTTTCCTTTGACCGCTATATTCTCCTGCTACTAGCGCCATCAATCGTCAGTAATAGGAGTATTTTCGACATGAAATATTTTCACAGCTCCATTTGTTCTATGAATTTGCTTATGAACTAGTATCGGTAGCATAGCTGCCAACTTTTACGCTTAATTCCTTCCACTAAAATTTTATACTAAATTTTATCTTATTAAATTGACATGATCGTGTGATTACATAACGAACAAAATTCTATTAAATTTTAGTGGTAAGAAAATAGCGTAAAAGTTGGCAGCTGTGCGGTAGCAGAGCTGCTAGATTTTTCTATTATCTTTTTGGATACCAGTTTTTTAGTACGGACAATTTTGTTTTGTTTGATCGGAGAATTCTGGGATTTAAAAGAACAACATTTTCTCTGAAAATATACTGGTGTACAAAAAGCCGGAGACTTGGCAACTCTGCGGTAGTATCCACCAGGCGGCGATACTTTCCGGAGAAAGTCAATTAATAAGTGGCAATTACCGCGTACATTTTCTCCCATAGACTTTCTCCGGATTGTCAAGTCTTATCTATTAAGGGAGTCTTGATATATACAATAGCACTGATATTGTGAAAACCAGAATAAGTGAACGCTTCTGGAATGGAAAATATCAAAACAAACATAAACCTCAGTTAGATTTTAGGAAGAAAAATCTGGAGTACACTTATCAAAATTTTTTATTCCAAAAAAAAAATCCACTCAGCTATATGTTTTAAAATGTTAAAAAAGTACGAAAATACGCTTTAAAAAATTACATTTAATATTTTTTGCAACAAATTACAACATATTTTGTGGAAAAACGTTTTGTTTTTGTTGATAATTTTACAAAAGCCATATTCCTTTTAACCCCTTGAAGGGCACCGGTATATTATATATACCACTTAATTTTAATCCCAAAATTCCACAATGACACCAGAATTTTATAATCAAATTTTGAATTTATAAGGTACATGAGGAAAAGCTTTTACTTATTTTAAAATAAATTTGTTCGTGAATCCTGGTGTCAGTCAATCATTTCAATATTTTAGCTATAAGGCTACGTTGCCCCTGAAGGTTTTAAATGATTTTTAATCAACATAACTTAAAAGAGCCACTGAACTTCAAGTATGCGTTAAAGCGCACCATCAGATAGACATGGTTCCAAATCACTATTCTACATACAGTGTACAAAACTTTAGTTATTCACACATATTCTCTGGTATTAATTTCCAAATTTAGCATGCAAAATTACAGAATGCAATGTGAAAATTTTTGAGATGACCTAGTGTATTTATTGTCAAAGCTGTCAGCTTTTACGCTGTTTTATTTACACTAAAATAAATAGTACAAATTTCCGTATTTAACAGCATATTTTCGCGATTAAATAAGGGGCATTTTTGTTATGTTTTCGTGATAATAAACATGCGTAATGTTTGGCAGCTATTGGATACTATGGAGCGAAAATATAGTTTCCTAGTTCTGAATGCAAAACTATTTAGGTTGACATGGGAGACGATGTGCATTACCGTTAAGACATTTTCCTGTAGTACCTACTTGTAATACGAAACCCTTAACCTGGAAGAAGTCATGAATAACCAGGGTATGTATGGATTTTACTTTGTCCATGGTAAATAAAAGTAATAATCGCATACCTGCCAACTTTCGACTAAATTTCCGTACAATGTCAGTTAATTTGATCCAGGTTAAATAAGTTTCTAACCAGGAAATATATCTGAAAATATAATCTATATTTAGTTTCATGTTCTTACGTGGAACCTATTTAAATGCATTTCTTTAAAACATTTTTGTTTTGAAACGTGTTTAACCTCGGTTAAATTAACCTACATTGTACGGAAGTTTAATGCAATATTGGCAGGTATGTAATCGTCACCTTATTTAGACGGAGACAATTGTTACAAATTCTACGATAAAGTAAGTTGGAGATTACGTTTTGAAAAATAGCGGTGACAGTTGTAAAAACCGTACGCAACCTGGGTATGTCATACCTAGCCGGATTAACGAATAAATGCCGCCATATTCGCCACAACCAATTTTTAATGTTCAAATATGCGATTTCCAATTATTATTACTTTGGCACCACTTTTTCAGAGAAAATATGCTTGCATTACTTAAATATTAAAATTTTGAGTTATTTAAGGCGAAATTTTCTGTGCAAAATACTAGTATCCAATTGTAAAAGGCTCATTTGGACAATAAAAATTGATTGTCGTGAGTTATGGCGGCCTTTTTTCATTAACCCATTAAAGCCGGAATTATTTTCGTCTTTAAAATGCAAAACTTACATTTCACACCAGTTTTTTTAATTTTGTTTGATATTATTACGAGCTTTGAGTCATTAAATAAAGTTATGTTTCCGTAAAAAAATATTGATGTATAAACAAAAAAATGATTGAAACTTACCTGGTACCATATGGTACCGCTAGGCTTTAATGGGTTAAGGGTTAGAGGCCTTTTGTTTAGAAACCGTATCCCCTTCTTGGTTTCTGTCTTCATTACATTTATATATTTGAAAAATACATTTTCTTATAAAATATTTTTAATATTTCAGAGAATATGACTGCCATTGGAATTCTCGGTTCTAAAACAGTGTAATCTTACTGCGGCCCGCTTTGAAGCTGTATTTTCTTTCAAGATTTTTTTGGCTTATTTAATGGTATAAATTCTGTGATTAAATAAGGCGAAAATTCATGTGAGCAAAAATCTTTATGCTAGGAAGTTCTGAGCAAGTTATATACGTAACCATGTTACTACTCAAAATATAAACCACTTTAACAGTGCTATCGGTGTAAAGGGTAATAATTGCGTTTAATACAGATTATGTCTGTAATAGGCATTTATAAAAAAAATTATAAACAAAGGCTGATCGTATAAATTTGTTTCCTAATTGCAAGTGTTAATTAAAGTATGGGTATTATTGAAATGGAGCATTCAAATATATAATAATAGCTAGTTTAATTAGGGAATAACAATACTTATTAAGATGCGATTAATTTACATGGAACTCCCAATCTCTGGAACCGGACTGAAAACTAGCGCCTAAATATTTAAAACACCAAGGAATCATTTATTCTTCAGTAAAAAAAAACCACCTTTACATAGGGTTTGTCAATCCTTAATTAACTAGAATTAAAATTCGATGCAATTTTAACATAAAAACAAAGAAGACATTACTAAAATAAAAAAGATTTTCAGTTAACATTAAACCAATAATATATTTACAATATTTACAATATTTACAAACAAAACAATTAAATTCCAATGAATAAATCATTGCAAAAAGAGAACATGGGATGTTACAACATCCTTCAAAAAATTCCCATTCATAAATTTAGTATTAATTTAATAGTAATTTACAAAAAAAAATAATTCAATTATGATTTTAGACATTATTTACACAACTCTTTTTCTGATGACCAGATCCTCTATTTTTTATAGTACATATATATTTGCACACAAATAATAAAAATTTGTCCTGTTATTCTTTAACATTGAGTACAGCCTTCCTCCTGGTGACCTGTAATCAAAGGTAATACGGCAAGCACTGACATAATTTTCGCTGTATAACAACACTCTTAGTCGAGTATTTTCAGAGAAGCTTGTTCTAAAATAGTTATAGTCCTTGAGGAATTTTACAAGCCGAAAATAGGATGCCCTTTAGGTAGCATTACATAATTTGTCGAAGTGACTCAAAACATGTTAACTATTTTCGCGCTATACAAGCACAAATTTAAACTCTTAGAACACAAGAGCAGTGAAACATACTATATTCTTTTTTAGAACTAACTATCAGGGAATATATTCCTAAAGACAACCATCTATATCAAAAACATTCTGAATCTGTTATGTAAAAATCCTCAAGACTCCAAGAGTGGTTGAGATAGGTGGGACATTTAGGAATCTCCCACCTAGAGTTTTATTCACTGGCTCTAATAAATTTGCACCACCCTGACGTAAAAGACAGTACCCGCATTTCGCCCTGATTGGGGACGGGTAGTACCGAAACTGATGCCAAAAATTTTGTCGGTGACCGAATTTTTTTTGTATTTACGGCGACTATGTGTATACCATCGTAAATCCGACGTCATTAAGCTGTCAGCTTCTGTAGTCCACTTTCCTTTATTTCTCAGGCTATACTGAAAAAAAACCTGTAAGATGGTAAATAGGGGAAAAAATAGTTATTTTTAATTATTCTTACGCAACCGGATTTTCTAAATTATTTGTAACACAAAAAGTACTAAATGTGGTGAATCTCACCACCGGTTTTGTAAATGATAAAAATAAACAAAATTATTTAGAAATGAAAATGTAATATTTTATGCCCTAGAAAACCTGAAATAAAAGCAGTGGTCCCACTTGTATTAGATAGAAGTAAAATACAAAGAAAAATACAAAAAATAGCAGAACTACATTTCAAATCGCAAAGGCTTCACCTTAGTTCATTAACGGAAAGTAAACAAGTCCTATTGTATGACTATAATGGAGGAACATATTTCCTTAGTGCAACATCCCGAATCTGAATACCTCGGCCATGTAACTCCGCGATCCAGAAAGGCAAGGAATATATGTACTAGTATTGTCGAGTATTTACGCAATGCCAAAATAAATTTGGATGTGCTTGTTGCTGTTTGTAGCAACGGTACCGTAGTAAATACGAGATTCAAAGGGAGAGTAATAAGGTGTTTGGAGGAACACTTGCAAAGAGTATTACAATGCATACCTGATAACTTTCAAGTAAACTTCCGTACAATGTGCGTTAATTTGATCCAGGTTAAAGACGTTTCTAACCAGAAATTGTATCTGAAAAAAAATATATATTTAGTTTCAGGTTCTTACGTAGAACCAATTTGAAAGTATTTCTTAAAAGAAATTTCCGCTTTGAAACGTTTTTAATCTCGGTTAAATTAATCTACATTGTATGGAAGTTTAGTGCGATGTTGGCAGGTATGGCAATGGCTCCCATGTTTAGAATGTCAATGAGCTGCCATTGCGACATTTGCTTCAAAAGCTGGACGGATGCAGCAGGTGACTATACAACAGGGATGTATTCATAAGATATCGATGACAATAAAGAGCCATTATGGCCTTTTTTGAAACTAAGTTAGATTTTAATGTTATAAAACTACAACAGGACCAACACTACACACGAAGCAGAAACATTTCCAATATTTACAGTTTTGTTTTGAAGAGTACGAACTGATTTAATTGAATTGAAAATATTTTGAACACTTGAACAGATTTAAATGTTTGTGTTTCATTCTTGAATTAAATGTTTTGTGTACTTTTCACAGATAAAATGTTTGCATTGCATTCTTGTTTCTTGTGTGATGCATTCCATTATACATGTACAACAGATAAAAGGGAATTTACGCTTATTTTTTCGAAATTTCGAATGACCAGGGCCCTAGAAGAAATTATGTGATTTAAAAAAACTGTGCAGGCATATTAATACATACCGTATACAACTTTTTCGTATTATGATACTTTTATTTTCCAACTTTATATATATTTCGATTCAGAAGTTGTAGAACGCGTTTTGGAAGAATTTCGTAGAAATTGGGGGACCCGGAGCACTGGAAGATAACACTTGATCTCGAAAAATATATGCAGTCTTATTACTGAGGACCATACACAACTTTTCCGTGGTATGACATTTTTGTTTTCCAAATTTATATTTATTTCGATTTATAAGTTGCACATAGCGTTTCTGAAGAGTTTCACAAACATTGGGGGAATCCGGGGCCACCAGAAGATGATGCATGATTTGAAAGAAAATGTGCAGTCTTATTACTAAGTACCATACAAAACGTTTGCGCGGTATTATATTTTGATTTTCCGAATTTCGGTTTTTTCAATCCAGCCTACTTTACATATTTGATTTGAAAAATTTATACAAACGTATTTGTATGTTTCAAGCTGCAGATGACGTAAACGAATACACTGGACTCGGAAACTTTCTTCATTAGCTAGTCATGAACACCTTCATTGGAAATAAAAAACATCGAATCATTACTTTATAAATTTTATTTACAGTTTGTGTAGATAATGTTGTGCATTTTATTTAAATACCTCAATTTGGGCGTATAATCCACGAATCAAACCGACGACATGTTTTGATGTAGAAATTTTACTAAATAATATGGATCGTACTAGAACGCGTTTGGCTACAATTATAAAGAAAAAAATACTGGACAGAAAATTTCTGTTGGATCTGCTGATTATACGCAGTAAATTATGGTTCCCGTTGTAAATCAGTAGTATTTTCGTAATTTTACAATACTGGGTATTTACATATACGTCCAACGATCCAAACAGCTAATAGTTGTATAATTTTTATTTCAGTAGTCGGAGGATAAATTATTAGAAACAAGTATGTTATAAAGATGAAAAAACATAATTTATGAAAAAATATTTGCAGATGGAATACTTGCCATGTACATATTTATCGCGTCTGCGTTAAAGTTTTGAACCAAAAAGTTACTTTACACACTTTAATGAGAAAAAGTCTTATTTCAATTACTGATGTTTCAATAATTAATGAATTTCAATGATTACAAATACAAAAAAACACTATTAAAATTTATTATTTTAAGATCTTATTAACCCTTCATTGCATGAGTTTTTCTTTTACAATTGTTTTTTTATACATATATTAAATATTGGACACCAGAAATTTTAAGATAGATTTTTAACTTTATTCAGCAACATTGATCACGGGAAATTTACTAGATTTTCTATATAAATATAGTGGTTGCGAAGAAGTTGATTTATTTATTAAAAGTTAAATAAACAGTGATGGAAATTTCCATCACAATGCAAAGAAGGGTTAAAGTACATTAAAAAACATATTTAACCCCTTAATTCTCGCTCCCGTCAGTATCATGGGCTGAGGTGCCGTTGGTTATTTCTCGTGCCCGTCATATTTCCGGGCTCAAGATTTAACTGCTGGAAAAAACTTCTGAAACCAGAAAAATTTCACTGGAATTTCCATCTGAAAATTCAATTGCGCTGATTGTGATGTTGGACATTGCATTCCGTGTTTCGAAATGTATCATACTCAAAAAAGTTATTGATAATCAATGTGTAATGTATGTATATTATATTAAATATTATTTGTAAAAATTTGTAAAGATGTGAAAATTAAAGGTCTTATTCTCATTAATTTGTATGGTGTAAAGCTAACATTAACCTCTTAATTCTCGAGCCCGTGAGTTGCACGGGCAGTGTAAACTACTTTTTTTAATTCAAATTTTTTGACTCCCACCAGTTTTTTTAAAATATTGTAATTGGCTTTATTTTCGCATCATTTTACATGCCGTAAACTACGTTGAATATTTCTACATCAAAAAAAGGATGAGAATCAAATAATCTGAATAAAAAAAAAGTAGCCTACACTTATCGGGGGGCGGTGCTTAAGGTGTTAAGACACAGAATTCTCGCATGATGGCATTTCTACAAATGTGAATTTGTTCTATAACATATTGTTTTTTGCCTTAAAAAAACTAATTGCATATTTTATTTAGATACCTTATAATTATTCAAATTTGTAATAAAAAAAATAGGTTCTTTTTTGATGGTTTTTTAAAATATTAAGCGACCCTGAAGGGGTTAATGAAACAAATTTTTAAACGATTCCAAAGTTTTAATATACACAGAGCTGCCCAGGAATGCGTATTTTGAATACCATTATCTTTAATAGTAATATTTGATTTACTTAATCGTGGAAGTCTGTGGTTAAAATAGGTGAAGATTATTATACGGGAATTGTGGTATTTAATATGTAACATTTGGTAGCTATGCATTCAATTAATAATTTATTATTATGCATTTGTTGTAACCTGGCTTCGCCCAGTGGTTAGTCGTTAGCATAATCACTGAAAAAGCATGAGCTTGGGTCGTACCTGCAACGTCGAATCGGTATCACAGTGCAATACTTCTTTTTAACAAGTAATTTTTACATTAATCTTAAAATAAAATCATTTATTTAAATCAAATTGTTTCATTGTGGTTGGGGGGTTTGTCTTTTTTCTTTAAAAGTCCTCCTTGAAATAATTTTTTCCTGAATAATAAAGCGAAATCCAGACAATGCTTGAACTAATCCATTACACTTGAACCAATATCCACACTACAAACTATAAAACCACTTGCAAAAGTAAAATAGAAAAACATCAACTCAATTTAATTTAAAACGGGATAAACAAAAAGAAAACTTATTTACATTTTGGATCAATATTATACACATATATCTTAAAACGTTTTCTCTTAAATTATATGTATGAAAAAATAAACAATAATTGCTCAAAAAAGCTACGTTAGAAAATATTTTTATTGTCTAAAACAAACATGGAAAAAAATGTAACGAACATTAAAACACCCTTTTCTGCTTAAAAAATTAAATGACACTGAAAACAAGATGAATTAAACCAATGTTTTTTAAATTTATGATCTTTATAAAAGTTTTTTTTTTTTTGGAAAAAATTTACATTCTCTTGCAGTTTTCTTTTATTATGTCTGAAATATGCTCTCATCTCTTTGTTAATGGTCCATTTATTCAGAACGCACTCGCAGAAATCTCATTTCTCCTTCTGAGAAAAAGCAAGTAAAACATGAATTTAGTTTTTCTTAGATGATATAAAAACAACCTTAATCACTAGCAATTCGGCTTATTTGTTTAGTCACGTCAGAATTGATGTCATTTTGACAAGGGACATCATTTAGTACAAAATGTATCCCCTTGTTGGAAAATATTTATTACGTAAACTAAAATTCACATTGAAAAATTGTAACTGGTTTTTTTAGAATCTCTAAAAACTAAAAAATTATATGTAAATAATGTATGTCCTATTAGATTATATCAACATTATTTATATTTGCAGACTTTAACAAATGCTGCATCGTATATGTATTGACATAGATATTTCTATGCATATTTCTAATGCATGCGTATTATATAAGTTCGGGGGTGCGCTCTTACATAGATGCATGAAAACAATGTTCCACATCTGCATGTATGAAGGCATATGTAGGCTATAGTGCATTGCATGGCTTAGAGATGAAATGTTTTAATGCCTTTTGACATTTCTCTACATTGGATTCAAATACAAATAAGCAATTACATTAGTAATTTAATAGCAAAATAGTTTTGAATTTTTTAATTCTCTTAAAATTATTTCAAAGTGCAGCATTTCAACAAAAATAAATAAATAATTTTCCTTGGATAGTAAGTGTTGAAAAAAGAAGCATTTTTAAAGAGGAAAATATATATTGTTTACATTTTCATAACATATAAAGAATATTTTTCTACGCTAATCTTTGGCATAAAATATATATTTTGCATTTATATATCCAAAACTCACAAATCTTTCAATTTTAATTAAAAAAGATATAAATGGTCTACAAAAAAATGCGTCTAGAAAATGCATCATATGTCGTTTTGATAATGATCTTTTCTGATGGTACGGAGGAATTAAATAAAATTTAAATCGCCCGTCATTAAAATTATCAATGTAGTCAACTGAAGCTTTTAAGACATTTTTCAACGTGTAAAAAGATTTAGTATTATTAATCTTAATCAAATTAATATGTTTTATTATTTACAACGAGGCAAAATAATTAACCAATATAGCCAGTACTTTCAAATGATTATATTTGACACTTGAGAGTAGACATTAATTCCTTTTAATGAAAATTTACGTTATACCATAGTTGTCACAAACGAATATTATTTGCATTTTGATCATGATAGTAGTTGCAGAAGGTTTTCTTACTGGTATAGTGCTCTTGAAATTGTACTACAATTATATGACATTAATGTTTTAAGTGATGCGAAAAGAATCAAAACAAAAAAGGAAAATAATGCACCAAGCACAGATTATGAAACACTTTCCAACATTAACAGAATACTTTAACAAACCATCGCTGTTTAAAAAGGTAAATAAGGTATCTAACTAAACATTTCAGAAAAACACATAACACATTTGAAAACCAGATTTCAGCAATAACCGTCCACAGCCGTAAAAATACTCCAATTCTTTTCTGCAGTCCTGTATATAATTTATATATTTGTATATACTGTATAGTATGCTACAATTTTGTTTGGTAATAAAACACATAACACAGTTGGAAATTCATCTTCAGCAGTTTTTACCAATAGACGGAAACATACTTGAATTATATTGTACAGCCCTGTACATTACCTTAAGCTTTTTATACACGCCACATATTAAGCTATAGTTTAATTCAGGCAAGTGCTCACAAGTATCTTGTAGTAAACCTCAATAATGTATATCAATTTCATTATATTTGAAATGGCGTAACATAATTAAAATACTCTTCAAACAGTTTTTTCCCCGTAGACCATTATATAAAAGAATACTTTTGTGTGGCACTGTCAACGAAAGAGAAAAGCTTTACACTCCATATTCTAAAGAAAACATGCCTAATGCATCTCAGAAATTTATATGAATTTCATTATGTTTGTAACAGTGTAACATGATTAAAATGCGCCGCAAACGATTTTCCCCATTAAACCATTATGTATTTGAATTCTTTTAAATTTCCCTGTAAACTAATTACAAGTTCTAGACGTTCCATAATCGATAGTAAGCATCTTGTAGGGTATTTCAGTGATGTACATCAACTTCAATATATTTGAAATAGTGTCACATCATTAAAATTCACTGCAAAGGATTTTCCCCCGTAGACCGTCATGTAACTGCAATATTTGAAGTGCCCCTGTAAAAAAAGTGTAAGTGCTACACACTTCATTTACAAACTGAACATGCTATAGTAAACCTCAATAACATATATCAATTACATGACTACCCAGATAAATTTACGCGAGTTAGAGCACGCACAGGCAGACAGACGGCAGACAGACAGACAGACAGACAAACTGAATTCATAAACACTTTTCACCTATTTTGGAAAGTGTTAAAAATAGTCGCCTGTGCCAACTCTGTTGTACTGAAAGGCCTCCCACTAGGTCTGGTTTTTGAATACCAGTTTTTGAAAAAATATATTTTTTTAGATTTTTCTTGTTTTACCTACCCAGAACGTAAATATTGCTGTAAATATTGTAAAAACACAGCGCGGACAACTTTAATAACTTAATCCGTGTTGTTCAATATTATAGGTGCAATGAGTTTAAAATTAATTGTGTTTCCAAAATTATTTTTTCATAGTATTTAAATGATTTATGACCAGCGGTAGCACCAACTAAATACATTTTAACACTTTCCAACATAGTTGAAAAGTGTTTATGAATTCAGTTTGTCTGTCTGCCATCTGTCTGTCTGTGCTCTAACTCACGTAAGTATGCTCAGATCGTCATGCAATTGATATACCGGGTGATTATAATTAAAGTTACGATTTCAAAAATCGATAATTTTAAAACTACTGGTCAGAATGACTTGATATTTTAGCAGAACAATCGTGAGGCAATGGAATTTCGTTTGGCGAAGGAAAAAAAATAGTTCCAAATTGTGCCGATAGATGGCGTTGTCAGGGTAATGTTAGGGGAAAGACCAAAAATGTATTCTTGAACCCTTTCCGGCGCGGAGTAAATTTGTTTGCAAAATGATGAAATAATAGACTGACACCGGAATTTACAAACGAATCCATTAGTAAAAAGAAACTAGCTTATTTTTCTGGTTCTTAATGAAAGGAAAATTTTAATTAAATACCGGGTGATTATAATTAAAGTTACGATTTCAAAAATCGATAATTTTAATTAAAACTACTGGTCAGATTGACTTGATATTTTAGCAGAACAATCGTGAGGCAATGGAATTTTGTTTGGCGAAGGAAAAAAAAGTTTCAAAATGTGCCCATAGATGGCGCTGTCTGGGTTCACATTGTCCGAAGATATGCAAATTACTAATACGTGACATGCGCACCGCAGAAATAGCAACCATAAAAATGCAGAGCAGCAGCTCTTTGCCTGAATGCTTCATCATGACTCTGACTATGAAGGATCGCGCTCTGCTCTTGAAGCTTTTTTATAAGAACGATGACTGTGCACTTACAGCTATTAGGAAGTTTCGGACATTAAAATCCATAAAAAAAGGTCCAATAACAACAAATGGTCAGCAAAAAATGATTGCTAAATTTGAAGAGACCGGTTCATTTGACGTTAAACGGGGTAGAGGAAGGAAACCAGTTTCAGCTGCGGCAGTGGAAGATGTGGCTACAGCATTACAAGAACATACTGACAGTGATGCTGGAATCAGCAGTGCAAGGGGGATTGGCCGAATGCTGGATATGCCGAACAGCACGGTGCGTAAAGTAACTACGGAACGTCTTACGCTGTTATCCGTACAAGATAACTCATGTGCAGGAGCTGCTACCTGCTGACCTGGAAGCACGTCAATCTTTTGCACTACAATTTCTTGCCCGGATGGAAGTGGACAACGGATGGCCATGGAACATTCTGTGGTCTGACGAAGCCCACTTTCATTTGCAAGGTTCTGTAAATACGCAAAATTGCAGGATATGGGCGACCGAGAATCCGTCCCAGCTACAGCCATTACCTCTTCAGTCTGAAAAGGTCACTGTGTGGTGCGGAATAACGGCAGCGTTTATCGTTGGTCCATTTTTCTGCGAGGAGATCACACCTGCGGGTCCCGTTACATGCACAGTTACTGGCAAGCGGTATGAAGCACTTTTGCGTAACCATGTTCTTCCGGCACTTCAACAGCGTCAGTGTGTGGATCGCATAATATTCATGCAAGATGACGCTCCTCCGCACATTGCTACTACTGTGAAGCAGCTACTGAGTGATAATTTCGGAGATGATAGGATCATAAGTCGCCATTTTCCAACAACGTGGCCGCCACGTTCCCCCGACTTAAACCCGTGTGATTTCTGGCTTTGGGGGAACCTGAAGAATGTTGTTTATAGCGGGCGGATTCAGAATCTAACCGACTTGAAGGCAAGTATCACACAACACACCCATTGCATTAGTACAGATACCCTCCGATCTGTTGTGGAGCATGCCGTTTTGCGCTTCCAATTAGTAGCGGAACAAGGCGGAGGGCATATTGAGCAACTTATGCCTTAATAATCAGTAAGGTGTTTGTCCCATGAAGCTCTTTTTTTTTTTCATTTTTTGTCATTATCGCTGTCGTCGCTGTAAACACGTAGTCTTGTCTTTTCGCTAATCAATTTTTAGTAAATCTCTGAACTCTATTTGTTTCCTTTTGGCAACATCATTCCTATGTTTAACCCTTTAACGGGCGGTGGTCACAAAAAAAGAACACCCAATTTTAATTCTAAAACTGACAAACGGCACCAAGAATATTTAATTAAAATTTTCCTTTCATTAAGAACCAGAAAATAAGCAAGTTTCTTTTTACTAATGGATTCGTTTGTAAATCCCGGTGTCAGTCTATTATTTCATCATTTTGCAAACAAATTTACACCGCGCCGGAAAGGGTTCAAGAATACATTTTTGGTCTTTCCCCTGACATTACCCTGACAACGCCATCTATCGGCACAATTTGGAACTATTTTTTTCCTTCGCCAAACAAAATTCCATTGCCTCACGATTGTTCTGCTAAAATATCAAGTCATTCTGACCAGTAGTTTTAAAATTATCGATTTTTGAAATCGTAACTTTAATTATAATCACCCGGTATGTTACTCAGGCTTACTGTGGCATATTCGGTATTGAAAATAAAGTGTGTAGCACTTATAGTTTTTTACTGGGCCACTCAAAATAATTTTATTACATTTCGGTCTACAGGTTAAATTATTTTCGGTTTATTTTAACGATGTTACAAAATTTCAAACATATTGAAATTGATATATATATCACTGAGGTGCACTACAAGAGACTAATTATAGAATGTGATGTGCATAGAACTTATAGTTCCTTTACAGGGATACTCAAATGGATTCTGTGACATTACGGTCTATGAAGAAAAATTGTTTGCAGTTTATTTTAATACTGTTTCACCATTTCAAACATATTAAAATTGATATGTATCACTAACGTGGATTACAAGAGCCTTTCTATAGAATATTGTGTGTACAGCTTTCATCGTTCATTTACAGGGACACACAAAGGAATTCGGTTAAAGTACTGCTTATTAATAATAATTGCTGGGAATGCTTTTTCAGTTGCTGAACGCGTTTTTAAATTGAACTCATTTTTGTCTATTACTTTGTGTGTATAGATTGTATACAGGGCAGCATAGAAGTTCTCGAGTACATTTCCGTTTATTGTCGGAAATTTCAGAAGGGAAATTTTAAATTTTGCTACGCGTTTCCTAATTGAACTAAAATTTCGCATTCAATTTAGAATATATACAAATCTATAGGCCATATACAGGGCTGCAAAAAAGTACTCGGCTATTTTTTCGAATATTGTTGGTAATTCCTGAAATTGAATTTTTAAATATGTTATGCGTTTTCAAAATTATTTAGTTAGATACACCTTAAGGTAAAGATTTCTAAAATCATTTCTGAAGTGCTAGAAAGTGTTACAGAATCTATGCTTGACGCATGATTCTTCTTTCTTGTTAAATGTCGTTTCAACGAAATTTTCAATTTATTTTCTTTCTGCATTAAGAAAATTTGTGAATTTCATATGTTAAAATGGTTTATGATAGTACTTATTTTCCGTTTATATTTTTAAATAATTCATTTCTTTTAATGCCAATTCTTTCGAATATTAAACTTTAATATAAAATATTTTACGATTATGTAAAGGGAAAATTACTATTTGAAAATAGTGGTACGCAAAAATAAGGACCCTGCGCACATTATACAGCAAGTATATGTTCCGTGGGGTGAATGTCCCGACTTCCTTTTCTTCACATTATTTTTTAACATAGACGTGAAGATGAAAGGCGAAAACACAGTTTTAAATGAAGTAATTTTTTTAAGTTTAAAGCAAGAATACCAAACTCAAGTAATATTCTTTTTAATTAATATTAATACACTGTTGATCGACAATTTAATATGAAAGTTTTGTTTTGAGTCAATATATGTCCAGTCTTCCTTTAAAAGTTTTTGAAATACTCTTTGTCACGTCAACTTTTTCAAATTTATACATCAGTAAATATCTTACAGTATTGAATTTCATATAAATGTTTTTACAGTCTAATAATGTAGCCGCAAAAATTATAAGAGATGGAACTAAGTATTTATGACACGCCTTTAGTAAATGACATTGGTTTTAAAACACGAGTATAGTCGTGGATGGTCAACAATGTGTTAAGTAAATTCTACACTGATCCTGAACTGCACTGATCTGCATTGAAGTGTTTATTGAAACGAAAAATAAACGTCCTTTACTAAATATTCCTGAATACCCCTTCCGAATCTTTGTCGCATAACAAATTTAAAGAGAACTTCACCTTATCCATAAACATTTTATTTGTATTCAAACCTGGAAAGTAATGTCCCTAATATATTATTCCCTTCTAGTACCATTGGTACAGCGCCTAGAATACATACTGTGGAAAACTGCTACAAAATAGTACTAAATAAATTAATCCTAAAAATGTAGAACGATGCTGAAAAGATAACGGGTCGATCGCAGTGACACCTTCTAGCAGTGACGTAGACAGGGTGGAGGTCCAGATGGTTTGAAAACCACTAATTTTATAAAAATATTTTTACCTTATTTAATCGAAGAATTTTCTGCGATATTGATGGCGAAGAAAACTTTATAATATTACTGGTTACCAGAGCATTCCCCCCCCCCCCTTTGGCTACGCCACTGTCTGCTATCTCTTTTCAGCGCAAACATTGTATAAGAATCGAACTGAGAAAACGTTTCAGCTGGTAGTAAATATTTTAAATAAATAAATTATACCATATTTCCTTTGATTTGGATAGTGATTTTCATAAGCTTTGAAAACATGAATGATAATGATCTTGGCCAAAAAAGTGATACGGATTGTTTTGTGCCTGGTTGCAGTACTCGATACAAGACAGCAAACTAGAAACTATCCCTATTTAGCATACCAAAGGATGAATCTCTGCTAGAAGAATGGAAAAGATTAATTCCATGATATAATAAAAAACTAACTTCAAAATCAGTTACATCTGAAATATACACTTACAAGAACATTTTATTAAAATAAGTTATGTTTATGTTGTCAATACGAAACGGTTACATTTGTCTAGATGCAAAGCCATATTTAAAGCTTATGTCACTGCGATCGCCCTGTTATTGCACCGTATCGTTGCACGTTTATCGTCTACATTTTTTTTTTGCACTTTTTAAACCATTACGAGTTTAGCTTTTTTTAAATTTCGAAATTTCGCATTCATACCAGAAATTCCCTATAATGTTCTTTTGGTTACTTAATGGCAGACATTTCGTGACATCGTACAGTAAAAGTTCTTGTTTGAGAATTTCGGATTTGAATTCGAAAAATTTTATTCCACTCTACTATGTAGTCTAGGCGCTGTACCACTGGGTTTCTTTTTTATCCTTCCTTTTCTTGGTTCAAAGTGTTTCCTGAAAATAATAATTTAAACGAAATAAATAAAATAAAATAGACACGTCACTGGAAGAAACTACAGTTTATTGAATGAAATTTCTGGTTCAAAACATATAAAACTAAGAACGATCATAAAAAATTACTGCTTGGTATTAAGACACAGGGTTAAAAAGGTTTCTACTATGAATTGTATTTTAAAATGTCTTCCTTAATAATACTCTTTAAAGTATTCTTCTTGTTTATAAAACACTTTATTTACTATCGTATTTAATTTTTTTAATGCAAGCTCAGAACGAAGGAGAAGGAACAGAATGAGTTTTTCGAAGTAATTTAAGCAAAATAATTTATTTAGAGATGTAATTGACATTCTTTTCTATCCTATTTGTTTTGGGGATAAAGTTTTCAGAACTTGCATAGCTTTGTTTTAAATGTAATGAAAACGATGCTTCTTTGGAAACTTTTTTTTAAGTCAATAAAATTCTATCATTTAAATTTCCATCAATACATTATCTTTTTTTCTCATACTAGGAGACTTCTATATGCTATTAGATGCTTAGAAAATGAAAATTTGTAATGTTTGGCTGTAAGAATTTAAAAGCGCTTGAACTTTCTTTAGGTATGTGTAAGTTAAAATAAATTAAATACATTGTTAAATACCATATACATATAAAATAAAATAAACTCTACAGTGCTACAATCAATGTATACAGAGCGGTATTCTGAACACAAGTGACATATGGAAATATCCACCAATATTTCTGATTAGTACTTTTCGCCTAATTATTTGCGGATATATGATGAAAGAATTACTTCTTGGAAATAATGTCGGAAGTGTGCATGTGTTAATAATATGGATATCGTGCCATTCGGTGTTAAATTACGATTTCGGGGCTACGGGCAAGAGATACTAGATGACATATATCCTGGACAAGTGAACAGGTTGATTTTGCACCTCCAGACATTAGTTCCTCAAGCACGCTTCATTCCCAATATATACACCCTAAAGTGATACAAGATTGTTTAAAACTTTCGAAAATCCGGAGGGGAACCTCACTAATGCATATAACCGTAGTGCACTAAGCACTGAGAAACCGGACATCTCCTTATAAATATGATAACGTTATTTGCATTTTAAATGTTTCATGCTGCAATGATTAACTAAAACGTATGTCCTTTACAATACAAACATTTATTCATTAAAATTAATCTAGATTTTAGAAGATTTGCATTCCTAATTTTTGTATCCTGTATCCCATAACAATGAATATTGTTTTAATTTTACCCCGCGAGATTTTAGATAAGGTTTTTTCTAATTGAGAGTCTTGGGTATTTTATCATATTATTATTAAATTGATATAAATTTTTTCTTCCAATTCTACCCAACAAACTATTTTATCCAAATTAAGGTTAAGTGGATTCTCAAATTCGTAAAATCACCTTCAAAATATCGCTTTCTCACTGAAGCATACTGAAAAGAAAAATCGATTGCAATACTATTTAAGCGGGTTATGCGTATTTATTTGAAAAAACAGACAACAGCGTTCCCATTTAATACACCCTTTGCATGGCTGCCAACAATTATGCTTTTCTTCAACCACCAAAATTTAATAGTAAAATTTGCCTTATTTAATCGTCAAAATCTGAAAAGGCAAAAATTCCAATTAATTATTTTTCCTACCAAAAAGCGTAAAAATTTACTGGATTAATATTTCTATATAAATATAGTGGAGGCGAAGAAGTTGATTTATTTATTAAAAGTTAAATAAACAGTGATGGAAATTTACATCACTATGCAATTAAGGGTTAATCAGTAAAACCTGTTTTGTACAGATTGAAGATTTTTGTCTTATTTATGATTTTAAAATGTTTAATGCGAATTTTATTTTTTTCATTTTTCATTGAAATTTCTCACAGATGCTCCCTATGTATGTATAAATATAAGTTACTCAAAGAATCTTTACAGACCTTTGGTGTTCACGCGAGTTGGCAAGCGCAGCTCGTATGGAGCAGAGTTCCTTAGTATTACTAAAAACAAGAACGAAAAATCATGCGTCAAGCATAGATTATGTAGCACTTTCCAACGCTTCCAAAATAATTTTACAAATCATACCGTTTAATAAGCTAAAAGATAACTTCTAAGTAAACAATTTGGAAAACGCATAACATATTTAAAAACATAATTTCAGGAATTTCCAACATATACAATATTCCGAAAAATATCCGAATACTTTTATTCAGCCCTGTATGGAATCTATAGAATTGTATATATACTACATAGGATGCTAAATTTTAGTTCAGTTAGGAAATGCGTAGCACAGTTTAAAATTCTCCGTCTGGAGTTTGTCAATAAACAGAAATGTGTTCGCGAACTTTTGTGCTGCCCTGTATAGGATCTACAGAATTTATACACATCACGTAATAGACAAAAAGCAAGTTAACATTAAAATCGCGTTCAGTAACTTAAAACGCACTTCCAGGAATTATTGTTAAAAGACAGTAGATAATTCTTTTGCGTGTCCCTGTAAATGAACGATGACTGCTATACACACAATATTCCGTAGTAAGTCTCTTGTAATGCACCTTAGTGATCTATATAAATTTCAATGCGTTTAAAATAGTGAAACATTATTTAAATAAACCGCAGACGATTTTTCTCCATAGACGTAATGTAACGGAATTATTTTTACTGTCCCTGTAAAGTAACTATAAGTGCTATGCACACCCTGTTCCATATTAAGCTTCTTCTAATGCACCTTAGTGATATATATAAATTTCAATGCGTTTAAAATAGTGAAACATTATTTAAATAAACCGCAAATGATTTTTCCCCATAGACCGCAATGTAACGGAATTCTTTTGAGTGTCCCTGTAAAAAAACTATAAGTGCCTCACACTTCCGTTGAAATAGGGAACATGCTATAGATAACGACAATAGCATATAAAAATTGCAGAGCAATCCGAGCATATTTACGGGAGTTATAGCACGGACAGACGGCAGACGGCCAGACGGCCAGACAAACCGAAGTCATAAGCACTTTTCAACTAGGTTGGAAAGTGCTAATAATAAAACATGCACCAAGTGTAAAGCCTGCTCCATCGAACCTACAGCAGCAATAATTCCTTTAATAAATAATTAATATATATTGCATGCAAATTGGATAATTCAAATTCATAGCTGCCACCTTCTATAATTTTTCTCAACAGTAATTCCGAAGTGAAATATTCTCCTTATTACATGGAAGAAGTCAGCGATTACAAAAGACGAAATATATTTTTAAACAAGAACGAAAAATCATGCGTCAAGCATAGATTATGTAACACTTTCCAACGCTTCCAAAATAATTTTACGAATCATACTCTTTTATAAGCTAAAAGATAACATCTAAGTAATCCGAATACTTTATTCAGCCCTGTATAGGATCTATAGATTTGTATATATACTACATAGGATGCTAAATTTTAGTTCAGTTAGGAAACACGTAGCACAGTTTAAAATTCTCCGTCTGGAGTTAAATAATACGGAAATGTGTTCCCGAACTTTTGTACTTCCCTGTATAGGATCTACAGAATTTATACACACCACGTAATATACAAAAAGCGATTTAAAATTAAAATCGCATTCAGTAACTTAAAACGCACTTCCAGGAATTATTGTTAACATACAGTAGAGAATTCTTTTGTGTGTCCCTGTAAATGAACGATGACTGCTATACACACACTATTCTGTAGTAAGTCTCTTGTAATGAACCTTATATAAATTTCAATGCGTTTAAAATAGTGAAACATTATTTAAATAAACCGCAGACGATTTTTCTCCATAGACGTAATGTAACGGAATTCTTTTGACTGTCCCTGTAAAGTAAGTATAAGTGCTATGCACACCCTATTCCATATTAAGCTTCTTCTAATGCACCTTAGTGATATATATAAATTTCAATGCGTTTAAAGTATTGAAACATTATTTAAATATACCGCAAATGATTTTTCCCCATAGACCGCAATGTAACGGAATTCTTTTGAGTGTCCCTGTAAAAAAACTATAAGTGCTACACACTTCCGTTGAAATAGGGAACATGCTATAGATAACGATTATAACATATAAAATTTGCAGGGCAATCCGAGCATATTTACGGGAGTTAGAGCACGCACAGACGGCAGACGGCAGACGGCAGACGGCCAGACGGCCAGACGGCAGACGGCCAGACGGCCAGACGGCAGACGGCCAGACAAACCGAAGTCATAAACACTTTTCAACTAGGTTGGAAAGTGTTAAAAATGGTGTTGTTAAATAATTATATCATTTGGTGTGTATGCTTATCATAAGTTAGATGTTTCAGCATTGGTATTCTATTAAAAATTCCTAAAATAAAAATCGTACTTTTTTTTTATAACAGTACGTGTTGTGATGTAGATTAGCATATGATTGTATTATATTAATCATTTTCACTAAGTTACATGTTCTCATTTTTACTAAGTAATTAAAACTAACTTTAAAGTAGTTAGTTATGTTTCCATAACTTTTATTTTAGTCAACGTTTTAATTTTCCACATTTAAAAAAAAAAGATGTTTAACTTTGTCTTTTATCACTAACTTCTCTTTCACAGATAGAATACGTGTATATGATTAATCAGTGTTTCTGAAAAAAAAAAAAAAAAAAAAAAAAAAGATAAATATTGTTTTCCATTTAGTCCGCATTTTATTCTGCTTCCGTTTAGCTTTTGTTAGAAATAAGTATTTTGTCTATTTATTTTTTTAGTATAACTTCATAATTAGATCATAAACATTTTCCAATTGATGGCTTTGTTTCGACGACGTAAAAATCCTTCTTCTGTTCTAAACATTTTTCTCCCAACGAACATTTGATGTAAATTTAGGGGTTTAAAATTGCTATTCAGGTAGCCCTGCCATAAAAAGTGAAATTCTCTTAACCCCTTAATCGTCGTGCCCGAGACATTCACGGGCAGCGTAGTATGCGCATGTTTTATTCAGATTGTTTGATTCACACCAGTTTTTTTTTTTTTTAAATAGTCTTATTTGCTTTATTCCCGCATTATTTTATCTATCTATTAAATAAGACGAACATTTCTACTTAAAAAAACTGGTGGTAATCAAGCAATCTGACTTTTTTAAAAGTAGCCTACACTGAAAGAGCGCGACGATTAAGGGGTTAAATGTTTAGTTGGTAACTAATATTTTCTGCTTGTATGACATTACTCAATTCATATGCTCTTTCGCCAGTTTTGTTATTCTTGTTTTATGATGCGTATTACACAATCACCATGTATTGTAGTCTCTCATCCGGACTTTAAAAATGTGAACAAACCCTATAAAATGGTATCAGGTACCATTCCTATTAGTTTCTGTACTTACTTTTTATCTAAAATTTATTCTTTGATATCTAAACCTTTGGATTTCAGGCTAGGACAGGGGACTATTTTTATATCCAGTACCACAATTTACAAAATAATTTCTGTGTGTTATATTTCTCTTGAAAGTATTCTAGTATAAGTGTATGGCAGAGATTGTTATTCAAAAAGTGGTGCAAATAGAATAAAAAAAAGTAATCACTCAGACTAATATGTTCCCACCCCATAATCAAAGGGTTAATAAAGAAATGTGGTAATGAACGATTTAAGATCATTACTTTCGATCAAACTGCTACATTTTGTTAACTTATAGTAGATGCAAATTACATGTGCTCTGTTGATCACGCAATATCTTTTTAAAGACGTGATTCAGGTTTCATGTGCCACTTAATATTTAAGGCAAAGTAATTGTATGGCTAAAATGTTGAATTGGTTCCATGTAATCAGAATTTACGAGTGAAGGGATTTACAAAAAAAAAAATAAAATACTTTACGAGCCTTTCAAAAAGAAAATTTTATTACAAATTTCTGGGGGCCAGATGTTAATTGGGATCTAAAATTAAGTTGTATATATGTAATACACTACCGACGTTGAAAGTGATAAATGAATCATATTTCGAAATAAAAATGTTGTTAAACAGTGTGCATTGTAATTACCACAAATTTTTAATAGAATTTTTTGCAATATTTAATCACTATAAAATATTGCAAATCTAGCTATCCGGCAAAGCGATTACGAATTCTATGATATAAATAAAAATTTTCTAATCAGTAAATGTTATACCATATTTATTGAAATTTCTAATCTTAATTAAATAAATGGTTGATATCAATATACAGTAACATATATTACGCAAAATTTTGGCATGTTAGTATGTTTATAGCTACTTTTTGTAAACATTTGACACGCGAATGAAAAAAGGTTGGACCAGTGATGAATCCAGGGTACAGCCTGGGCGAGAAATTGCCCCCGGATCATCGAAATACGCCTCTCCCGAAGATTTGGGATTTTATGCTTACTAAGCGTTTGACTACGTGTCGGGACATATACATCCCAGTGGACTATTGTTTAGGTGCGTTCGTAATTATATACATACGTATTACATATAGTCGTCGTCTGGTTCCTCCCTATGTCCGTCTGTCCTGCTGTCAGCATTTAACCCCTTGAAGGGCACCGGTATATTATATATACCACTTAATTTTAATTCCCAAATGCCACAAAGATACCAGAATTTTATAATGAAATTTTGAATTTATAAGGTACATGAGGAAAAGCTTTTATTTATTCCAAAATAAATTCGTTCGTGAATCCTGGTGTCAATCAATCATTTCAATATTTCAGCTACAAGAGCACTTTGCCCCTGAAGGGGATAACAGCGCAAAAACTACCCAACCGAATAGCTTGAAATTAAATATATATAATCTCAGCAGATTTTTGTCGAGTCGTTTCAAATTTTAAAAAAGTCGAATCAAAACTTAAAAAGATATTAATAAAAGTTTTCTTCATTCTATTAAATCCTATTATTTCCGTATTACTGAATTTTAAAACGGAATTTGTATACTAAAATTGTTTAATTATAGCAATCATGTAATCTACGGAGAGTTTTCTGGACAGATGTTTCCGGAGAAATAGATATTAAATGGAAAAAGAGACTAAATGTAGATTTCAAGTTATGAAAATTTCGAAACTAAGCTTTAGTTTCCGATTGGAATTTTTAGTAAATGTCAACAAAAGATAAAACATTGCTAACGTAAAATGTACTTTTTTTATTACGGAAATGAATCATATCATAATAACAGACGATATAATTAATTTTTTCAGTGAAATAATAACGATGATTTTTTTACATTCTATTGTATTGGATATTTGCGCATAGTATAATTTTAATGTACCAGAATTATAATTAATTTTTTGTAAAAGTGTACTGCAACTTAATTTCATAAAATAAAATTTATATCTATAATATAAAAATCTGAACATAAAATAAATTTTGTATTCATATATTTTTGCATAACAGTGCAACAGCTATTGCACCAAGATCTGAATATTTATAAAACTAGTTATAGTACGAACGCACCTCATTTATCAGCTTTGACGTCCAATTTCTAACTTGTTTATTCTATTCGTACCACTTTTTGAAAATTAATTCCTGCCATACTGGGATTTTTTCAGAAGTTATCTACCACATAAGGAAATGCTTGTGCATTGTGGTATGATTGAATGTAAAAATTGGCGACAGGTAGAGAGTTCTGCTACGTAATATACAGTGTTGACAGTTAAATGCTACATTTAAATTCGAATTGATTGATTCCCACCAATTTCTTGAAGTACAATTATTTGCATTACTTAATGACCGATTGAAAAATGTGAGATTAAGGCCAATCACACTTTTTTTAAAAGTGGTGGGTATCAAACAATATGAATTTTTAAAAGTAGCGTACTGGTAATATAAAAGCGTTAAAAGAGAATACAACAGCTATAGAGTGCAGCAGCTATTGCACCAAGATCTGAATATTTATAAAACTAGTTATAGTACGAACGCACCTCATTTATCAGCTTTGACGTACAATTTCTAACTTGTTTATTCTATTTGTACCACTTTTTGAAAATTAATTCCTGCCATTTTGGGATTTTTTCAAAAGTTATCTACCACTTAGGGAAATGCTTGTGCATTGTGGTAGGACTGAATGTAAAAATTGGCGATAGGTAGAGAGTTCTGCTACGTAATATACAGTGCTGACAGTTAAATGCTACATTTAAATTCGAATTGATTGATTCCCACCAATTTCCTGAAGTAAAATTATTTGCATTATTTAATAACCGATTGAAAAATGTGAGATTAAGGCAAATTACACTTTTTTTAAAAGTGGTGGGTATCAAAAAACATGAATTTTTAAAAGTAGCGTACTGGTAATATAAAAGCCTTAACCCTTTGAGGGGTGGTGGTATATATTATATACCATCTCATTTTAATCCGATTCAAACCAGAAACTTTTAATAAAATTTTACTTTTTTAACTTTGACGGGAAGAAGTTGAAAAATTGCTTTTCCTTATTTTGAACTAAATTATTTCGTAAATACCGGTGTGAATTCGACGTTACAGGAACACAATTGCTTGCCCCTTACACCGTTCCCTGATTACTAGGCCTGCGCGCTGAAAAAAATGGCGGCTGTCGCAGGCGGAATCGTTTGTACAGTCCCTCGAACTTCAACACCAATAATATCTAAAAGTTATTTTTGACTTGATTGACCTCCGAAAAACAATTCAAAGAAAACTTTTAGAAATTATTGGTGTGGAATTTCGAGGGACCGTTCGAACGCTGAAAAAAAAAATCGGCCTGCGACAGCCGCCATTGTTGTCAGCGCTCAGGCCTAGTATTCAGGGGGCGGTGGCCCCTTAAATGAGAAGCGCAGTGATAGATGCCTAAATTTAATACTGGGTTCGCCATCTGTGTTTTATATAATTAGTAATATTAAGATTCAATCTTTTTGATAGAATAATATGTATATAAAATTTTCGTATATATGTTGGCACAAGATGAATCATTGGATTTAAAACCATTTATACCGTTTTATCATGTGGGGAGGATTTTGTACCTTTTATCTAATATATTGGATGTTTTAGTATACAATGGGTTATTTCCCTATTGAAATGTGCACTCATTATAGGAGAAGATAATGAGTAAGGTTTTGGTATATATATAATTAAAAAAATAACGCAAAACAGGAATCACACTCGGTATATATTTTTTAATATCACTCTTTTGAAAGAATATTCTTCTTTTTGGGCTTATCTTATACATTATTTAGATACCTATTCCAAACGGTTATTTAGTTTAAATTTTTCTAAAAATCTACCTCAAAAATTTTCCTTTCAAAGTACAGGTATACAAAAAACAAACCAATGGGGGCTTTATGTAAAACTTTTTTTTCCCACATTTTTAAATACTGTATGAAAAAATAAAAAAGAACAAAATTCAATAAATTACTAATGCCAATTTTAAATGTATCACAGATAATTCAGCTCGGATATATCTCCTCGAATCATCGAAAAATATCTTTCAAATTTCAAATTTATTAACAATTGTGTTTTGATTTATAAATTGTTTTTTGTAAATAATATGAGTATTTTTATAACTGGGAAAAATTAATTCTATCAAATCGAATTATTAGGAAAGAAATAACAAAATAAATTAAAATTTCTACAAAATATGATTGCAGAATATACTATATTCAATTCTAAAACTATAAACCGTAATACTTTTCAAAGTTTTCCACATAAAAAAATGTGACATAAAGAAGAAATCTAATCACGATGAAAAATTAGCTGTATAGCGTATGATGAAAAATTTAATTAAGCTTATATAACATCGAATGAAATTTGTGAAAAGAAAGTATGTTTAAATTATTTTCTCAGCTGGAATCATCTGTTATCTATTGAAAGCGAGAAATATTTTCAACACTTTAATCTTTAGAAAAGTATTAATGGTTTAGTTTCTATAATACAAATTAATTATTGGAAAAGAGATGGATTACAAAGGTAATTATTTAAAAACTTTTTTAACACAATTTTATGTAGGTAACGTAAAAGCATAAATGCTACTAAAATTTAGCAGAATATATTAACTTATTTAATCCCAGAATTCGAAGTTTAAGTATAATAATGTAACATAATATATATAAATTCATAGGTAAGTGATATAAAATTTACTATTAAATTTTATTGGCAAGAGAAAAACGTAAAGATTGGCGGCTATATACAGTGGCGTAGCGTCAGGGGGGGGCACGATCATTTTACTACCAGTATAATTATTACATTTAGCCTTATTTAATCTTTGAACGGTATGAATTAAATAAGGACAAATATAGTATATAAAAATACTGGTAGTAAAGTGGTCCGTGCCCCCCTTGACGCTACGCCTCTGGCTATATAAAAGTATGTCTTGGGATATCTACAACTCCACCTATGGATGTCATTGTTACGTAATGAATTTTAAATTATTTCTAAAAGTATATTTAATATGTGCGTTTATACAATCACCTTACTGCGCATTGCATATAAACCTATGAATAAATTACTCTAATTAAATCCAATCATTTTTAATGTAAACATGATAAGAAAAGCAAATTGTTGAATAATTTACGTAGCATGGAAGGTTAACACCCATGGGTAGGCCTTATTGATAAAATGTCGAGAACAAACGGAGGGTGGAGCTAAAGGTGTGAATATTATTTTATTTCCAGCCAGATAGAGTACAGGAAGTTTCCTTGTAAGTACAATACTTATATATTTTGAATCAGTTACATTCCTTCCAAACCCCACTTTCTTATCGTTTCTCCAATCATCCCCTCCCTCATCCACTTTTTCCAAACTATAATCTTCCCCTTATTTAATCGCAGAATATTTAAAATTTTATATCGATTAAATAACTTGAAAATCAATGCTCTAAAAATGTTGTGGGTTCTATCGCCTGGCCTCTCAATGACTTTGCCGCTGCTCCTATTTTTCTAAATCATCCACGTTTCAATATTTTATAGTTTTAAAACTAATATTTACTTGAAAGCAAAATTTTGAAATATGTTCTGCGATTAAATAAAGCAAATATTATTCTTCGGAAAAAGTTGTATAGTGTCTTCAATTTGCTCTATCCTATGTACACCTCTGAAAAATATCAGTTACATTTCTGTGCATCTAAATATGTATCAATAAAGAGCACTTTATCAAATATCCAAAGTCAATGTTTTAGAAAAGTTTCCGTGAAGCCTACTATTTTTGATTTGAACACTAATTTTACAAAAACAGTAAACAACACATGGAATATGTTGGGAAGTTACGTACGATAATGCCCAGTATGGGAAATGTAATTCAAAAATACCATTTTGATGTAAAACTTGAATGTAATAAAAAATTTTATAATATATCAGTCCAACCTTTTTCCCTAAAATCGTTTGTGAACATATTTTAGTATAAAAATCTTAGTACGCTTGAATCGCAAAATGTCTGTCAATAAATAAGGTAATTTATTTAATACAAAAACAGTGGTAGTTGTGCGTTTCGCAGTTGTGCGTTCCGAAGATTTTACGCTCTTGATTTAAAACTATTAGAGCTTTTAATTTTATATTGATTATTAGTAGTAGTATGTTCAACTGTAATTAAGTTAGTCCTTATTATTAAGGCATTCCTTATTACATTAAGTTATCCGGAAAGTTCTGCGTTTTTTTTTTATATACCGTAATTTCCGGCGTATAATCCGCAGCTCAAAGAGTCGATTTTCGACCCAGAAATATTATTTTATAAAATGTAACTTAAAAGATCGCTGTAAATATTTAACTACAATTATTGAATAAAATTTCTGGGTCGAAAAACGACTCTTTGAGCTGCGGATTATACGCCGGAAATTACGGTATTTTGAATCCATAAATCCCACATTCCCACCGGGATTCCGGAATTAAACTTTGGTTTTATAATGCACATGAATAAACTGATTTTATGTATTTCGAAATACATTTCTTGTAAATTTTGGTGACATCCAATTATATCAACATTATCGCAACAGAAGTATACTACAGAACTTTTCGGATGACCCATTACATAAAGACAAATGTTGATTGGTGAATATTACTAATGCTCGATTCAAATATATCTGTTGCTCTTGCTTTTATTAAAAGCAGGTTTTGGCATGGTCACGTTCTTGGATACCACTATTTTCAAGCAATAATCTTCATGTACATCTCTACAATGTATGAAAGAGAAATGATCTTCAAGGTAGGTTTCTACACCCTTTAAAGATAAATCAACCATGACGTTTATTGTTTTGATATAATGGTAGCCAAATAAGCATTGGCGTAGCGTCAAGGGGGGCACGGATCACTTTACTACCAGTATTTTTATACACTATACTTGGTCTTATTTAATTCATACTGTTCAAAGCTTAAATAAGGCTAAATGTAGTAGATAATTATACTGGTAGTAAAATGATCGTACCCCCCCTGACGCTACGCCACTGCAAATAAGCGACAGAGCTGCTCCCTGTCATTGTTGTGGAAAGAATCATTAATTTGAAAATCAAAATTTATTAAGACTTTAAATTAGAAACAGAATGCGAATTAATACGATTATTTGTCATCCGTATTTCAGAAATTGGTAATATTTCTATCAGTAATCAATAGTACACTTTGTCTTTCTTAACAGCCAAAGGTGTCTCCAGGCACTACCTTCTTAATACTAAATGCCGATCGTATTCACATTTTCCCCATACAGAAATTGGAAGTCAATTTTTTCCAGAGTACAGTGCCATCTATCGGCATCAACTGACGTGATCTTTCAATACATATCAGTGCGCTACATCTGTAATACATTAACGTATATATAACGGAGGTAGTCAGTGGCGTAGCGTCAGGGGGGGGGGGCACGAACATTTTGCTACCAGTATAATTAAATACTACATTTAGCCTTATTTAATCTTTGAACGGTATGAAATAAATAAGGCCAAATATAGTATATAAAAATACTGGTAGTAAAGTGATCCGTGCCCCCCTTGACGCTACGCCTCTGGAGGTAGTGATCATTAAATAACGTAAACAAAGGCAGTATTGATAATATTTATATGGAAAGTTAAAAAATATAGCTTAAAAATAAACTTTGTAATTAATTTCTAGAATTTCACAAATGCATTTAATAGCTTTTCTTTTATAAATAACAATTTAAATTGATGTAGTAACTGATAGTTTTAATTTAAAATATTTGTTTTTAATATAAAAGTGCTCATTTTAATTAATTATAATATATAAATTAAAAAACAGACCTTTATTTATAAATAGATTTCCATAAAAAATAACACAAACTATGATTATGGATCAAAAATATTTATTACCATGATAATATTTAATTAATAGATCAAAAACTGTGGAAAAGTTTTAAAGCGATTAAGGAAAAATATCAAAGTAGCGAATTAAATTAAAATTTCTGGTAGCAACTGATAATACATGCCCCAGATGGTAACGCCTACATGGCGCTACTATCTGGGACATGCTGACTTCCATTTATTGAGACAAATACGATAGGCATTTAGTTATTACGTAGGTTGTGCTCCAGGAAGGGATACATCAAACCAATTATATTGAGACACAAATTTCTCCTTCTTTATATACGGTTTTGAAAGATTAATAAATCGAAGCTTACCATTCAAATATTATGAACAATTAAATTTGATTTATTATAAAATGTCGTATTTATTCAGGAATTCGATCCGTGTCAAACAGGCATCAGCTTATGTTTAGTTATTTCCGAAAGACAGACCAAGTAGGCAAGAATTAGTGAACACAAGTGGGTGTCACATCTCGTAAGCCTGCTACAGATAGCTATAGAACTAATAAAAGCGCATGCACCAGAAGAAATCGCCGGAAATTATTCCCACATAAAGCAAATTTTTTAAACGGTTTAAGATTAGATCAGAAACCTTTCGTCAAACATTTGTTCAACATCAAGAGTCTGAGGTCACTTGGAACAATTTTTTATTTGAATTGAAAATTTATTTATACGAGTGGTTATCCGGACTAGGTATCTCGACATTTGAAGGCTTAAAATATTTGATGGTAGCTGACCATATCAAATGAGAGCTAAATATAAAATAAAAGACAATTTCTTGCACAAATGGTCCCTCATTAAAACCACGACCAAACTAATTGAGCTATTTGATAATTATGACATTATGAGAACGTCAGAACAACGGTCTTAAAACCTAGAGGATTTAAATGAGATAATTTCCGTTCAAACTTCCCTGAGAGAAACAGAGAATCAAAACTGCAACACATCCCTCATCTTCTTCTGCTATTAAAAGCGAGTTTATGTGATAAAGAAAAGGTTTTTGAGTGCAGTGCCAAGCCTCGGTGGTATTTTTGAAATTCTCCCAATCATCTCAAATATTCTTGCCCGGAATAACACAAAAAATCTACCCAGTCGATAAGTAAGTCAGATTCTCTTATACATATAAGCTGGAGTCGGATAGAGATCTCCTACTTTTTCTTATGAAGTGAAGAGAATATTTAGAGAAAACAGCCAAAACTGGCATATTGTTACACTTTTTCGGACACGACAGTCGTGGAAAAGTATCTAAGTCCTAGAAACTGATTATAAGCCGTAATATATAAAATATATCGCATTTGTCGGAAAATAAAAATCGCTTTTCGATTCTGAGACACCTGAATTTTAATATCTAACATTTCCAGGCACACAGGTATGAAATTTAATTTGTAAATGTGTCAGAAAGTTTCGGTTGCGGGACCCTTGTCATCAGTACTTTCAGTTAGTAAACTTTGCCTTATTTGATCGCAATGTTTCTGTCATTCAGTGGCATAGCGCTAGGGTACGCTGCATCGCTTTACTACCAGTATCATTATATAAAAATTTGTTCTTAATTAATCGCATAAAGTTCAAATGTTAAATAAGGCCAAATTTAATATATAATAAGAATGGTAGTAAAGTGACCCTGGAAGCTACGCAATTGCTATCAATAAAAAAGGCGAAATATAAAATTTTCAAATAGTAGATCCGCAGGCCGCAGTTTGAAAATAATTAGTCAAAGCTATTGCATGTATTCATTTAATCATATTTAAGAATGTAGTTCCTCAAACGTATTAAAATCATTATTATTATATTACATTTACATGCATTAGTTATTTTACAAATTAACCCTTTCACGGGCGGTGGTCACAAATTTGACCACTTAATTTTAAATCCGAACTGCCAAACGGCACCCGGAATAATTTAATAAGATTTTACTCTTATATTGAACGCGAAGAAAAGCAGGTATTTATTTTCTAAAAAATACGTTTTTAAATTCTGGTGTCAATCAATCATTTCACCATTTTACGTGAAAAATTGCTCGCGCCGGAAAGGGTTAAAAAATGTTATTGGAAAAATTCAGAAATTCTTAGAAACAGGAATTTTATTAATCTGTCTGAATTAATATTTAAATTGTCTGAATTAATATTTAATCTGTCTGAATTAATATTTAATTATTATGTACAATTCATAAATGCTTTAGTAAATGAAAAAAAAAAGAAACATTAACGATATAAATATAAATACTGAAATCTACATATTTTCTATTTGTTTATTTTACCCTAAGCCATGAAAACATTTCACCATTTTTCTTGATGAATTATTCAAAAAAAAATGTTTGTAATGTTTTCTTTAAGAAACGTTAAAGAATCTAAAAAAAAAGAATTTTTATACTTTCTATTATTTATATACTATTAAAATTGCTTAAATGTTATTGTAAATTGTATATGTTTTGAATAAAAATGTAATCAGTTTTTTTAAATTTAGAGAAGTTTGAAAAATCTTTCTCTTTGTATAAATTTTAAATGAAGATATATAAATTTTAAATGATATATTCCTCCTAACATGTTGCTTTGTTATTTATATATGCCTAATCCAAATAACATATAATTGATTTCGTAAAGACTTTAATAAATAATATTCTATGCAAATAGTGAAAGGTGTTTAATGAGATAGTGGTGCAAAAAATCTCGGTAGACACATTAATAATATTTTAAACAAACAAAAATCAAATCGAAAAAAGAAATATCATGCGGCACGCGTAGGTTATGAAACAGGTAACACTTCACAATGTCTACTAAAACTTCATTATTTAATAAGGTCAAAGAAGATACCTAAATAAAGAATTTATAAAAAAAAAAACGCATAATGCAGTTGAACAATCAATTTCGTTTGATACAACAATCCTGTATATATATATATATATATATATATATACTTAGATTTTTATACACTCCACATGATTTGCTAAAATTTAATTCAGCTATAAAACGAAAAAAAAATAACATATATCCATACATTGTAACTCGAAATATTTAGTACAGTCCTGCAAGTGATCTACAGAATTTAACACAACACATATTAAATTAAAATTTTATTCAGAAAGAAAACGTATAAGACAAATATAAGCAAACTTCCTGCAATTACCATCCATAGACGATAATGTATTATTCCGTTTTTTCGTAACGCTATATATAAATTTATTTGTATAGTACATTCTAAATAAATATAATTAAGCTGGAAAATGCATTCAACAATTTTAAAAAAGTTTATAGAATTTATACACACCACGTGATAAATTAAAATTTGGATAAGCTTTAAAATTCATAGCGGATCTGAAAAAGCACTTCCAGCGACTATCGGTCATAGAGAATTCTATAATCGAATTCTTCTTGTGTCCCTGTAAATGAATACTATATGCTATGCGGTCCATAGTCTACAGAAAACATCTTGTAGTACACCTAAAAAATGCACACCAGTATCATTATATTTGAAATCGAATAACATTTTAAAAATGCACAGGAATTTCTTTTTCCCCATACAAAATAATGTAACGGGATTATCTTGCGTGTCTCTGTAAATGAATAATAAATGCCTTGCACGACTTATTTTATAGAAAGAATGTTGTATTGCTATCAATAATCTATATCAATTTCAGTATATTGAATATAGTGCAACTTTATTAAAATTTACTGCAGACGATTTTTCCCCATAGACCATAATGTAAAGAAATATTTTGTATCTCCCTGTAAACGACCTATAAATACTATACATTCCATTTTCAATAGGGGATGTTGTATGGTAAACACTAATGGCATATACCAAGCTCGTGGTAATCCATATATTTGTACTTGAGTTAGAGGACAGAGAGGCAGACACATAGGTGGCAAAAATTACGGATTGAGACTACAAATTTTATTTTATAGAAAAGTCACCTAAAATAATAGCAGAATTATGCGATTAAATTATGAAAATATTTCAGAAAAGAAAATGTGATATTAAAAATCCGTAACTCTTGGTACCTACGCAGACGGACGGCCAGGCAAATTGAAGTCATAAAATATTTTCTACGTGGAGAAGTATTAATAAAAGTGTATAGACGATAACTTTTCATGGGATTCCATGATCAAGGGAATTCAAATATGGTGTCAAAAGTGTTACCATTTAAAGTTGGTGCAATTTTGTTATATATGGACGACGTCGATTTCAAAAATTGCATTCATAAAGCAATAACTTCATTCTGAAAGTAAACAATATTCCGATTTTAATGACACCTTATTACAGATATTATCGTAAATGATCTTCGAATAAAGGCAGATGTACCTTTTTTTATACTGACTGATCAAGATGATATATTTTTTCTTTAATTGAGATTTTTCACTATTTTGTTCCCGTAAGGCATGGTGACGTCACGGCGACGTCCCTGTGAAGTCACACTGTGACTTTGTGACCGTCGTCGTCACGTCAAGTGACGTCGATGAGAAGTCACTGTGACCTAAATGTGAAGTCGTTATGGCCGTTTTCAAGGCTTTCTGTGACATCACATTGTGACTACTTTGTGAAGTCACCGTGCGACTTCATTGTGAAAAAAGTGACGAATCTGCATCGGGTAGGGTGACCAGATTTTACCCGAATCCTATCCGGATTGTTCGGATCGACATTTTTTTATGCTACATGTTTGTGACGTTTGTGACGACACTGCTCCGGGTCGGGTGACCAAATTTTACCCGAATCCAATCGAGAAAGTTCGGATCGATCTGTTTGGATTTGTTTGGCTACAGAATAGATTTGGATTAGTGGTCGGGTCACGGGTGACCTAATTTTCGTGAATACGAAATGACCCGAGTCGGGTATAATGTTTTTACTGTAAGTCTTGTTCGGAATAGAATCTTGCATACGACAGAGTAACCAGATTTTATCAGAAATTGTGTTACGACACAATTTCTGATGTCGGCTTAGATCTAGAGTCACGCACGAATCCGGTTATATACTTCGTGAACATGGTTGAATGTCTACTTGAGCATGAATGATGATTGACTGAAATTATATTTTGATTCAACCCATATTCTTACCCTAACCCAACAACAACAACAAAATCTGTAGGCCCACAACCCGACAGAACCTGATAAATGATTTCGTATAGATTCGGATAACAAGATTTTACCAAATCCGGATAAGATCGACGATAAGGATTGGATCGGCAATAATTTTTTTTTATGCAACTCGTATTCAAATTAAAACTTTGCATCTGATTGGGAAACCGGCTATTGTAGCCGTTAAGCAAGACAATTATAAATGTAAAAAACGCATACTAATATAAAAATAATAGATGAATCCATTAAAAATTATAATAAAAGTAAATATTTGAATAATATGAAATTCTATTGTGCAAATAACAACTTTTTAAATTAACTTCTACTTCTATTTGTTTTATGTAACCACGAAAAATATTGACAATAATTAAAATTATGCTATTTTGCTGTTAAGTATTGAAGTCTTTAAATGTGTATACTTTGCCATATTTCCCTTCTCTCAGTATCACGAAACTTTCTGACATATTTATGAACAAATTTTTAAACGCATAATAATCACTTTAATAATCAGGCACTTGCATGCCTGATTATTAAAGTGATTTGGAATGAATAGCGTTTTCCAATTTTTAGACGTTATTCCATTTTTAGTCCTCCTATAAGTACCAAAATATGACACACACACACACACACACATATATATATATATAATCCTACCCTAGCTTTGATAGACACATTACCAAATAAAATGGAATCTGTCTGACACTCCAAACATTCATATGCATTGACTACATTCAAGAAAAAGAAAAATCATTATCATCAACCTAAAAAAATTTTACTGCTTTTTTCTGATTATTTGGCTATAATGTTTGATAAATTAATTAGAATTGAACAAACTGTATTGCCTGATATTTTTGATTAAATTATCTTTCCAGCGGTATAAAGCTTTTATAGTATAACTAAGAAATATTGGACGTTATGAACCATCAAACTTAAAAAAAACATTGTTCCCAAAAGGTTTCCACAATTTTGGCTACTACTGTATATACAGCTAGATAACAGATGCATTGGCGATTTCAGCTGTTATGTGACATGTTTTGTTATTCTAAAATCATCACATTTCTGGAAGATTCAGAATGGAAATTGAAAAAACTATGAATTTTTTGAAGGGCCCTATGTTTTGAGGTGAAAAAATTATAAAGGATTTTTAAAGGACTTAAGTTCTTCTTGAACTGCTTACATATCATATTTTCTATGTTAACATTTTAATGGTAGACGCTGAACATGAAAATATATAAAGAAAAAAGTATCAGAATGCAGCCATTACATTTTGAATATATTATTTTATAAATTAAATTTCCATTTTTCCAATTTGGAAAAATTGAAAAATACCCCTTCGTAAAAAACGGAAAAAACCCAGTTTTTTCCCAAAGTTTCCGTTTTTTTTTCGAGTATTCCCATCTCTAATCTTATATATTTAAATAATAAAAATATCCACACAATGTATTCTCCCATATTATTCATATTCTGGGGTTCAGGTTTTAGATGATATTTTAAAATAATAACGATACTTTTAATTTATTAAGGATGATTTTGGAAAAATATTTGATTAAAGTTGCCATTTTTGAAAGAGAAAAACAAAAATTTAGCCTACAGATCAAAATAGACTATTATTTATAATTATATTTTAACCCTTTGTGGCTCAACAACATCGATTTGAAAAATATATACTCACATGATAGAATACATCATTTTAAGCAAGTAAAAAATAATTTAAAAAAATTAAATCATAAAAATAAAAATTATTGGCTAAAAGAGTCTTTTTCATATTTGTAATGAACAGAAAATTACATAGCTACTTCTCATAAATATTGTCATTTTTAATACAAAATTCTAAAGTGTACGAACTTACCTTTGTAAAAAATCTATTATTGAACGTCTCTGGACTTTTAAATGCAACAAAATTTAGTTTACAATAACGGGGTGAAACTGTTCAAATGATAAATAAGACTTTTATATGAAAAATTAATTTAGCATGTTGAGAATTCTGTGAACAATTTATATTAACTTCTGGGTTGAAAGATAACAGTAATAAATAAAATCGCCTTTTTAAGCTCACTGTAAAAAACTTTGACTTTTGGGTATGTTTACAGATATGCAACACGGTGATACAAAGGGTTAATTCATTTTGCAACAGGGTTTGAATGCAGTAAAATATATTACTTAAAAACAATATTTTGGTTATTAAAAATATAATTTTATTAATTGATTGTCAAATTTATAATTTTATTTATGAAATTATATATTTATATAAGTAATAGATCTTACTAGGGATTATTTTTTTAAAACACAGATCATTAATTGTTTATAATGACACAGCACCGCACCTACTCTGTTTGGCGTCTAATGTGAGTCATTTTTTAACGTTTTACTGCAGATTTTAGATGCATCGATAGTGATACATATATGTATCATATGACGCCGATGAAGGATCTATCTGGTTTGATATTTGGTTACGGGACAATAACCACAATAACCTTCTGTAATTCTGATATCACCATCAACAGAAAAAGTAGATTTGACAGAATCTGAATAGACAGAATATGACAGAATATGATAATTAAAAATAACATGCCCCTGTTAATAATAAATGTTTAATAATAGTGCATAGATATTTTGAAATTTATAACTATAAAATGATTCAGGAAATGAAACAGTAACATTAATCATCTGATTAAAATCGTTGACATACTGCTATTTATTTAAAAAAAAATAAACATTCTAAATTTAATAAACTTTATTTTTATAAAAATTAAATTAATGAAATATATAGCTTTTGTAAAAAACTCATATGGAATTAACTGAAAACGTTATAATTTAATAAAAGTATAACAAGTAAAATAATATTTCTTCATACCAATTTTCCTTTGTCATCATTTTCAATATTCTGTTTTGATGTAATCCAAATAACGAAAGCTTCTTTCCACGAAAATAATTCGTCCAAATCTGGTACAGTATCATTGACCGGACTCAAATTTCACCGCGCCAATAAAAACTGTACCTTTCTCGAACGTAATTTTCTATCAAATACGTATATGCGAAGTTCTGTGCAGGTTTTTGTTAAATTTTAATTCCACATCCATTATACACGTCTATTGTCCAAGTACTTCATTCTCCTCCCACTTCCATCTCTACACTGTTATTTTTTACTTATTAAGAATTTCGTACTCTGACGTCGATCTGCAGACGATATTTTCAAAACATCTGCCTGCTTAGAAGGGCAGATGATTTTTGTTTCTTATTATAAAGTTTAGGTTAGAGTAGAAAGTTAAATACGGAATATTTTTTTGAGACTCTCTCCAATTAAAATTTATTATTTGAAGAAGTATTTTTTATGCATTTGATCTTTTTTTTTTTTCGATTAGTTTCACAAAAATTTCAATTTAAATGATTTGTAAGTTCCTTTTTTGTAAACTGAAACAATGCTATTATAATATTTATGGCATATCAAATAAAATATTGTTTAAATTTTGGAGTATATAATAAATATTTTAATGGTCAATAATGCAAGATCGTTTAACAAAAACAGTAACATTTGTATCACGCGTAATAAATGCAAAATATGATCATAAAAAATTGAAAAGGTTATCGCGGGAGAGGGGAGGAGGCATTTTTTTTCTTTTTCAACCTTTCTTTTTTTATTTAGTAATATCCTGTAGAATAAAACAGCTTGTAAAATAGCAATATTTTTTTTAAATAAATTTCTGATAAATGAAAAGGGAAAAGATAAATAATTATTTATGTCATGCGTTTTGCATACGTTTCGTATATTTCATTTTATCTTCGGAAAATGTTAAATTTATTTAAGAAGTATGAAACAAGTACCAAAATATATATTGGCAGAGGTACTTAATCTACTTAAACACTAACAGAAAAACAATTATTATTGGAAATATACAAGTGTTTTTATTATAATAAATGTTTGTTTATCACAACCTACCTCCCTTCACAAAAACAAATGTTTAATTAAACCATCTGTATATTATTTTCTGCCGTAATTTACAATTGACACAAATAGGGGATCCAACCCGGGTTCCTCGGGTTATAGAATATAGCATATATATAGATATATATATTCTTAAATTGAAAATTCTAATTTTGCATTTAATACTTTTTTTTTTATTTTACATTTAATACATTATTTTAGATTGTCCACTAACAACACCAAAAATAATTTTCATGTGAAAAATATCAACTATGTATTTAAATAAAGTTTTAAAATTCATTAGTGATACTTTCGTATTAGTCGCATATCAGGTTTTAATTAGTCGAAGATATCGCCACCTGTATATATATATATATATATATATATATAATTTCTTTTTGTTTGTTTGTTTATTCTAATAGTTTTAGTGGTTTAAGCGAATAGTTTGATTTTATGTCTATTAAATTTGTGTTTTAAAAGAATATGAATTCCTATTTTTTATGAAGTTTTTAATTTCGATGTTGAATATTAGTCGGAAATAAACGCTGAATTATGGGCAATTTATTATTGTAACATTTTGTATTTAAATGGAAACGTTTTAATCTGTTTTGATTGGAATGCCCTCAATAGAGAGAATTAAAAATAAAAACATGCTTGAAAATTATATTTAAAACCATAAGAATAGTAAATTGAAGTACAGTTTCAAGCATATTGCATTTGAAAGAACATTTTTTTTCCGACGATTAAATATCGAAATTGTGCAATGTTTCGTAGTTAAAAAAAATCACAGTAAAAGCGTTATTTAATGTTCACTTGTTGCCACCGTCAACATACCGTCATTGTTACTCTAATATATGATTTCGCTCTATAAAATAGATTGCTGTTCTAATTTTTAAAAAGTTGTTAGTTTTTCACATAGTATGAAAAGCAAATGAAAATGTGTCTTAATTTTTAAAAATTGTTCATGGAGTACATGCAGAATTATGTTTGTATTATAATTTATAATTTCATATTGATTGAAATTTATCTATTTACGAAGTATTTTCCTGTAGGTCGATAAATAAATAAATAAATAAATAATGTTTTAGGGGTCATAAAATCACTCAGAATCAGACCTTTTAAGTGCATTGAGGCATTCCTGATTAATATATTTTTCCTCTTTTTCATATATATATTTCAAATTCCCATTTTGGTCAAACTGTGACTTCAAAACATAGAGGTCTTTTGACCACAAAGATGACGTAACGTTTGTGACTTGCAGTAACGTCACAGTGACGTCACAAAAATAAAAGAAAATGTCAGAAATATGTTTTTTACATTGAATATTTATTTTGTACTGTTTTTGTAATTGTTTTTAAAGTTTCTAAGCAATTCACATTTTAGTCACAGTGTGACTTCACTGAATGGTGGTATTTCATTTACATATGTGACGTGACGTACGTGACTCACAGTGACGTCACTGTGACGTCCCTGTGAGCATACATGCTATACGGGTTATGGCTTAAAATTAAAGAAGTTGTACTCAGTATGCCACCCGTAGACCACAAAGTTACTACTTTTTACTTAGCTATCATACGTAGTATAGAGCAAGTCGAAAATCCTGAAAATCGAATAAAATTGTGAAAATCGTGAAAATCGCATAGTGAAAATCGAATTTTTTTTTGACGGATTTACGCGTTTCAGACACTGGAGATTCCGAAAAACATATTTTTAGAAAAAAAATTGCTGTCGTCTGTTTGTGTGTGTCTGTGTGTGTGTCTGTAAATGCTCTATCTCCCGAACAAATTGAGATAGAGACTTGAAATTTGGTATGTACTTAGTATGTAATAATGGGAAGAAGCTTATTGAAATTCAGTAACCTAGATTATCCGGAACTATTTTTTTCGGATTATCGACTTATCCGTTCTGATAAAAGGTATGTAAAAAAATTTCGAAATTGTTTATTTTAAGGAGTGAATATAAAAGACAATAAAAAAACATAAATTTTCCATAAAGAATGAAGTCGATCGGATAATTAGTTGCCGAGATATTTGTAATCCTATTTCCACACTCTTCGATTTTTCATGACCCTGCATTTCATTCAAATTGCAATTCAAAGATATATTTTAATTGGAAATGAGACGCTTAATCTGACGCAGTAAACTCTTAGTTAGAAGGATTATCAATTTTGGAGTTATAAGGATGTTTCATTTACGCAATTCAGTAATAGAGCATTTAAAGTTTATGACGTCATCAAGCCACGAATTTATTCGAATTGCAATGCATTTTATAAATAGTTTACACATGTTTTATTTTCATATTTTATCTTACGCATACCCATGATGGGTAAGTATTACGGTGGTCCCCAACGACTAGTTATAATAGATTTTTGCGCGTTAAATTACTGCTCAATTTCTGATTAAATATGGAAAATATCTTTTTTACGCAAATACCGGTGTGAGAATACTTTTCGTAGAAAATAATGAGTACCACTGCATTAAAGTATTTAAAGTAAAAAAAAAAAAAAAATCATTTCTATATATCTGTAATTATTGAAGTAAATATGCAGATTTTTTAATATTTACATGAACAAATAATTTTTATTTATGAAAAGAAACACCAAAACACTTTTTCCATCAACAGCTTTCTTAATTTTGTTTATATTCTTCTTTAGCATGATGCTCAAACAAGAAAATTTATGCTGTAACTGTTTAACATTTAAGCGTACAAAGGCAGCTGTAAATGCCTTATAGTCTTAAATGCCTTATTCCTAATAATGATGGATTTTTATATCCTTGAAGAACGGTGGGATATTTTTATACAACTTTATTTTAATCAATATTTGTACAAGGATTTAAAAAAAATACTTCTATAAATTTTGGGGAAGAAAATATTGCTGTCAGTAGGCTACTTAAAAAAAAATCAGATTGCTTAATTGGCACCACTTTTTTGAAATGGTATAATTCGCTTTCTTTTCTCCTTATTTAACCGTTCAACAAATAAGGCAAATTTTACTTTCTCAACAAACTGGGGGGAATCAAGAAAAACGAAAATTTAAAAATTAGTCCACTGGTAACACTTAAAAGAAGGGGAGGGATATGTAAAATTGCATTTTATTATTCTCGATGAAACATTTTTTAAATTCTGATGTGGATTCAACGTATAGAAACGGAATTAATAACCCTGAAAGGATTAATAATTTGACAGTGAGCAATTTGAAAGTCATTTGCACTAACACAAAGTTTGTATAGGTGCCTATTTTGGACTATCACTATTTTCGAATAGCAATATTTCCTTATAATATTCCTTTAATCTCAAAAGTCTGCGATTAAATAACGCAAAGAATACGAGTTAGAAAAATGTATAGATATTTTGATTAAAGAATTGACTATGATTAGCCAAACCTAGCAGTCGTTATTTAATCACTGAAATCAACCAACAGTGGAATCTAAAATTAATACCATTTGGCACCTATGGCTAAGTGTCAAAATGTCTCACTTTAATATCAAAAACTTCAATTTTGTAGTTATACAGATAACAAATGCTAATAACCATTATTTTATTAATATGCATTTACATTTTTTTCATTGTTATGCGACAGATATTTGTAGTTTTTTAAAAATAATTTTGAAAAAGAAAATTCAGTTTAAAAATAGATTAAGTATAAAATCTTTTATGTTTTTTAAAAATCATAATAATTATAATAATGTATCGTAATTTCAGGCGAATAATCCACGGATCAAACAATCGTGTTTAGACCCAGAAATTTTATTTAATAATGGAAGTCAAATATTTTCAGCTATCTAGTATCTTACATTTTCTAAACTAAAATTTCTGAGTCGAAACATGGTTGTTTCACCCGCGGATTATTCGCCGGAAATTACGGTAAACTTTAATATTGGTATCTTCAAAATATTTGCTTAAAATTCGTTAGCAACTACAAATTGAGAAACGTAATATATCTGCCTTATTTAATAGCAAACTTTGTTTTCAGATAAAGCAAATTTTTCTCTAATAGTGGACTGTCGCTCTTGTACCACAAGTTGAAAGTCCATACAGTGTTTCCAGTGGGCTACTTTTTAGTTAATTAATTTTTTTTCATTCCCACCAGTTTTTTGAGAAAGTAAAATTCGCCTTATTTAATGAAAGATTATACCATTTTAAAAAAGGAGTGCTATTCAAGGAGTCTGACTTTTTAAAAAGTAGCCCGCTGGCAACTCTGAGCCCATATTTTAAAAGAATCCTATTTATTTATATGTTTAAAACAATTTTAATTTTATAAGAAAATCATTTTTATAAAAAGTAATCTTTTAAAAACTTTATTTTTATAAATTTATTTATGTCATGATATATTTATGATATCTTGTTATATATCATTTCATGCAGCGCTGCTAAAGATATAACAAGATGCGATTTTTAAAACTTATTTGAAAAATTCTGTAAAAACGGAAAATGCGTTTTTGGAATATATTTGCATGTGGTAAATAGATATTTTTTCTTTCCTGTTTTACTTCTTGAATCCTATGGATTTTTATATTCAATATTTTGTTCCTGTTATTGTTTATTTTCTTTAAAATATGCAAATATATCGTAAAAGGAAACCGTGTTGGAATAAGCTAACGCTTAAACCGTTGCAATCAGCGTTTATGTGTGGAGACATGTTTTCCTCGAAAGAAGTAAATCCTTCTAAAGCGTCAGACTAAGAAATGCATTTTTTCATTCCATTCATGTTTCCTTTAAAGATATAGAAAATGCATTTTTTTTTCTTTACCCGGCTGATGTATTTCTGGTATTGACATATTTCTCGCTTGTGTAATATATCAATAAAACCCTATAAGTCGCACCTAACATACGATATATGAACGGAATGGAAAGCGCAATCAATCCTTTCGGCGTTTTATCAAAAGCGTATTCAGATTTACTTTTACTTACATTAAACATTTTTTTTTCAATTATTTAAAATGTATTAAGGGTACACTAAAGTAGAAAGTTCGTTGTAAGTGAGATAACCCCTTTAATATCCCTTTCAAAACAATTTATCATTTCTTCAGTAAATCAAAATCAATTTCATTTTTCAAAACAATAAAAATCAAATAAAAATAAAAAGTCATGTAAAGTAAAATTTTACCGGTCTATTTTTCTCGTTTTTGCGAAAATCTAAACCTGTCCAATAGCGGGCGAAGCCCGCTGTTATACTCTGTCATAATAATATCTGCCATGCGGAAAGAAAATCAATTTCAAAATTAAACATGTTGTATAGAGACCTTGAAAATGCCAAAATATGCCAATATTTCCATAATCGGGTTTTTATCATGATTCAATACGTTCCTCAAACTGATATGAGATTATAATCACTTGCTGACGTCATATCTAATTGCTTTATCTATTACTCATATTGATACTCTCTTTGTATTATTCTCAAACATTTGAAAAGTCCGTTAAACTTCCATTATGACGTCAGTTCAATTTTCTTTTTAATTCTCTAATGACATCATATTACCTGCTTTCTGTACTTACACATACTCATATTCCTTGTATTAAAGAGAAATGTTTGAAAATTTCTTTTTTATTACAAATATGACGTCAGATTAACCCATTCACGACGAGAATCTTTTACACTTTTTAGCTCACAGGCTATCAAAGCCTGAGAGCTAATGTGCCTGCCGGTTCCGTATGTACGTATGTATGTACGTATGTACGTACAGGGCTGCCACTGGCGACTTACTTTTTAATTCTTCTCATGCCACTTTCTCAAAACAAAATTCTTTCACATATACTTTGACAATATGTGCAAATGAAATATACTACAAAATTTACTTTTTTAAAATAGTGGTGCGAATATAATATCAAAAAAGTCCTTCCGGCCTCTACTGGGAGGAAAAGGTAGCTTTCCTATATCTTCGTTTTAAAAATTTAGCTAATGTTACACGAAAACAGCAAGTTAAAATGCAAAGAAACGTTTACAAAAGATTCGTTAATACTGAATTTGAATAAGAATTTCGCCAAATTATTGAGCAATAGCCAAATTGGCTTCATTTATAAAGACTTATTTTGGTCGCCAAATTTGGCGATATTTCGCCAAATGTCACAAATTTTGCTAAATTTGTCGCCAATTTTGCCAATTTTGTCGCCAATGTCGCCAATTTTGGCGCTAACGTATATGAATATATAGTTTTATACGTATGATTGGGAAAATTATTACAACAATGAAAGAAAATAATTTGCGAGTAATCGCGTTAATGTGCTGTTTTGTTTCAAAATGTCAGCCACCGTAGAATTTCAAACTGCTCTATCTCAGCCATTTTTTAAGATAGAGGTAAACCAAAAATGCTCTGAAATCCTTGTATCAAGGCCTAATTAAAAAATAAATTTGAATTTTTAATTTTTTTTGTATATTTATTTTAGTTTTAAATTTTTAAATGGCCGCCATCTTGAAACAAAATGGCGGACCAAGCTGGCCAACGAACTCGGTCGAGACATTGGTGACCTTAATAGACACAATTAGTTTCATCAAAATCGATTTATAAATATGAGCGTTATCGTATGACATAAGTCAGATATATATATATATATATATATATAAATCAACATTTGAACGGAGGGTGGTTTTGGGGTCTGGGGGTCATGATCGGTGAAAATATATCGAAATTTTCCGGAACTGCTTTCCTCCGAACGGCTGCATTAGGTAGCTTTATACATTTTTGTATTGAAAGCTACCTAATAGTCGCAGTGGCAGACTTGTACGGATGTATATATGCACGAATATACGTAACGCGATAACTGTTGATTGACATATTCATTTCGCTTCAAATTTTGGTTATAGGTCTATAGTGATAAGGTGCTTCCCTGATTAGTTTTGGGGGTTCGATGGTTAATTATAAAGGGAGGACGGGGGACTAATCTCCCCTTAATTTATATAAATATGCTTTTCATGCAGAATTATCCGATTTGATTAAAATTTTGTTTATAGGTACATTGGGATAAGACGCTTCCCTCATTAATTTTGACGGTTCATTGGTTACGTATAAAGAGGGGAACAGGGGGGGCTAATACCCCCTTAATTTAGATAAATGTCTTTTTCATGCCAAATTATCCGATTTGATTAAAATTTTGTTTAGAGATTCATTGTTATAAGGCGCCTCCCTGATTAGTTTTGGGGTTCATTGGTTAACCCTTTCAAGGACAAAGTATTTCTTTTACTAAAATGTTGAAATATTTGAATAACACCAGAATTTAAGAACAAATCTATTTCAAAATAATTAAAAGCTTTTCTTTGCGTATATTATAAAAGCAAAATTTTATAAAAAAATTCTGGGTGCCACTTGGCAGTTTGGAATTAAAATTAAGCGTTCGCGCCTTGCAAACACCGCCCTTAAAAGGGTTAAGTATAAAGGGGGGATTGGGGGATTAATCCCCCCTTAATTTATATAAATGAGTTTTTTATACAGATTTATCCGATTTAATTAAAATTTTGTTTATAGGTACATTGGGATTAGACGCTTCCCTGATTAGTTTTGGGGGTTCATTGGTTACGTATAAAGGAAGGGAACGGGAGTGCTAATCCTCCCTTAACCTAGATAAATGTGTTTTTCATGGCAAATTATCCGATTTGATTAACATTTGGTTTATAGGTTCATTGTTATAAGGCGCTTCCCTGATTAGTTTTGGGGGTTCATTGGTTAAGTATGAAAGGGGAATGGGGGGATTTATCCCCTTAATTTAGATAAATGGGTTTTTCATGCAGAATTACCCAATTTGCTTCAAATTTTGTATATTGATTCATTGTGGTAAGGCGCTTCCCCGATTAGTTTTGGGGTCCATTGTTTAAGCATAAAGGGGGAAAACGGGGGGCTAATGTCCCCTTAATTTATATAAATGTGCTTTTCATGCAGAATTATCCGATTTGATTAAAATTTTGTTTATAGGTACATTGGGATAAGACGCTTCCCTCATTACTTTTGACGGTTCATTGGTTACGTATAAAGAGGGGAACGGGGGGGGGGTAATACCCCCTTAATTTAGATAAATGTCTTTTTCATGCCAAATTATCCGATTTGATTAAAATTTTGCTTAGAGATTCATTGTTATAAGGCGCTTCCCTGATTAGTTTTGGGGTTCATTGGTTAAGTATAAAGGGGGGATTGGGGGATTAATCCCCCCTTAATTTATATAAATGAGTTTTTTATACAGATTTATCCGATTTGATTCAAATTTTGTTTATAGGTACATTGGGATTAGACGCTTCCCTGATTAGTGTTGGGGGTTCATTGGTTACGTATAAAGGAAGGGAACGGGACTGCTAATCCCCCCTTAACCTAGATAAATGTGTTTTGCATGGCAAATTATCCGATTTGATTAACATTTGGTTTATAGGTTCATTGTTATAAGGCGCTTCCCTGATTAGTTTTAGGGGTTCATTTGTTAAGTATGAAGGAGGAATGGGGGGATTTATCCCCTTAATTTAGATAAATGGGTTTTTCATGCAGAATTACCCAATTTGCTTCAAATTTTGTATATTGATTCATTGTGGTAAGGCGCTTCCCCGATTAGTTTTGGGGTTCATTGTTTAAGCATAAAGGGGGAAAACGGGGGGCTAATCTCCCCTTAATTTATTGTCTATCTCTTTCTTTTTGGGGGGTATTATTCTTTGAAATAAGAGCATAATATACAATTAGTGTGAATAGCCTGTGAGCTCAATGCCATCGGTTTAACTGGGCACTTTTATTTTTATTTAATTCTTCAACATCAGTTGACACCAGCTTTTCCATGCTGTAAGTTTGACTTATTTAATCTGTCAAAATGTCAGATTAGATAAGAGGAAAATTTCCGAGGTAATATACTGGTTTACAAATTGAAATGCTTCGTGCGCCTTAAGTGGTAAGTTTTCTTGCCAACCGGCGTTAATGAGTTAATCTTTTTTAAATTGGTGAAACGTTTTCTTTCATTTTTATTTTTCACGGGGAAATCGTTCAATAGAAAATTAATTACTGTAGAAATAATTTTATTGTTGATTTTTAACTGATGGCAACTGGTATAACGAAAAATGTTGAAATTTAATAGGAAAAGGCTGTTAGATTTTTGATTTTTTATCTCTATATATTTAAATAATACGATTGTTTTTTATTGTATGATTTTCAGCTTCATAGTAGTTATTCAGCTATAAGTACACAAAATTTCAAGTCTGTAAGTTATATAGTTTCTGAGAACTGGCTCTGTGACGGAGAGAACTTAGCGGGACGAACAAGTTTTCCTAAGATGAACGAAATCTTACAAATAAATCATTGGGATGTATATGTCTCAACCCGTAACCAAAGTGTTAGTTGCAGGAAGCGAATTCGTAGAGGTGTTTTGCATTTTCTAGCCGATTTAAATTTTAGTATAATATGTAGTGTGTACAATGTTGCCAGTGAGCTACCTGTTTTTTTAAATCCAGATTGTATGATTTTCACTACTTTTTTTAAGCGGTATAATTCGCCTTGTTTTACCCTTACTTATTTTTTTATTAAATAAGATGAATCTCAAAAATTGGTGGGAATCAAGAAAATTGAATAAAATAAAAGTAGCGAACTGGCAACACTGAGTGTGTATAAAAATCAGCAGATCATTTACAGAACAGCATAAAATATTTCGAATATCATACCGACTATGGTCCCTGAATGCAGAAATTAGATTTTCAGCTATGCTGTGTATTTTTTAAACTGGTCGGCACTTGAACTTATTTATTTAGGTATAATTTTTTATCGTATACAATGATGAAATTCTTTTACAATATTCAAACTGTGTAGGAAAGTGTTTCATACCACACAATATTATTTTTTGTTTACTTATTTGATTATTGCGGAACATTAATATTACAATTTTTAACCAACTAACTGGAGAATTTTGTAAATTCATCTTTGTATAATTATCTAAATATTAAAACATTATCTTTAAAACAAAACTATTATATAATATTTTTTAAGATCCAAAATTGGTGAGTTTTTTTAATGATCCGATTACATTTTTAAATTTTGGTAATTTGCCAAATCAAAACAAATATCTATCGTAATGTAATATATTACATAAACGAACGTAGTTAATTTTCATATATAACTAACTCTGTAGTGAGTGTTTGTCATTTACTGAGATTTCATTTCAAAACATTCTATATCAGTTTTATGTGCTCATGAATGTGAAATAAATTTCTTTAAAATTAATTATGTTCATGTTTATCATTTTTCAAATAATAAAAAAAATATATATATACATTTTTACGTCGAAATGGCATTAATCTTTAGAACAAGTTGGGCGAACCCGCTCATCAGAAGGCCGATTATCACTCTTTTTTAGAAAAAATAACCTTCAATTTATTTAATAAAAGAATATCTGGGATTAACCTCTTAACCGGGGAATAAACTTTTGTTCAACTTATATGCCTGATTACTAACGGAGCATACTTCCAGCAATAAAAAATAACATTTTTTTCTCTTTCTCATAGCGATAATTTTGCATGAATAGGGCGTTTTAATAAGACGAAAATTCTATTATAACTTTACTGGTGGAAGTAATGCGTTCAAAATATTGCAGTAGTAGTTCGTGTATAACGAAATATATTTCGTCATACCCAGTTAACAGGTTAAAGAAGGAAAATATAACTATTGAGGAGAAGTGGAGACGATTGGCCTTCTGGCAAGCGGGTTTTACAACCTTGGTTTATTTCATACAGGGTGTGTACAAGGGGTGATAGTACACATCCAAACAAACAACTTTCATCAAAGAATCCATGGTCGAAATTAAAATGCAAAGGTTCTGGAAGGCGCCGAAGGTGATGTTGTTATGCGAGGCAAAAACACACAAAGAACGATTCAATGACAAAAGCAAGTTTAAAAGCATGTGATTAAAATAAGTTTTCAAAACAGTGACCGGCAATGTCTACGGTACAACGGCAAAGAAAAAAGATTGGTGAACATTCTGAAAAACAACAGGTATATCGCGCACTTCCCCTGCAGCGGACGAAAGTCTGGAGGCGATGTCTTATGCAAATTTGATGGGGATCTCATACATAAGAAACTTCAGCTCTCCCCACAAAAAGAAATCGAGACATGAAAGATCTGGCGAGCGCGGTGGCCAAGCTACAGGACCATCTCGACCAATCCATCGGTTGGGAAATGCTTTATCCAGATATTTTCGTACGTCTCGTACATAATGGTCTGGTTCTCCATCTTGCTGGAACGACATTACCCGCGGGATGTGTGGGTGAATGGCGTTTAACATGTCCAGCAGCACCCGTTGCAGAAACGCGAGATACTTTTTCCCGCAAAGGCGTTTGCACGTCAAGGCAAAAGATACGGTCCAAGCAGTGTTGCCAGTAGGCTACTATTTTTTTATTCAGTTTTCTTCATTGCCACCAGTTTTTTGAGAATGTAGAGTTCGACTTATTTAATGACAGATTAAATAAGGCGAAAGCAAGGTGAATTATACCATTTTACAAAAGTGGTGTCAATCAAGCAATTGGAATTTTAAAAAAGTAGCCCATTGGCAACACTGGGTCCAAGCAAGTCCCCATTATTCCTGTTCAAACATTGATAGAGAAGCGTAGATGACTAGCATGTTAATAAGTTGCATATGGATTTACATCCACCCATACATATTGAATATGAGTGTTAAGTGCACCTTCATGTGTGAAGGTACATTCATCCGCGAAATCCACATTTGCCCCAAAATCTAAATTTACCGCGTTCTGCTGCAGAAACCACCGGGTGAAATCCACACGAATAGGATAATCCCTTAGAGTCAGTTCCTGGACTCGTTGAACATAATAAAGATGCAAACATTCATCCTTCAGTACTAGTCATATCGTGGAGTGTGATACATGTAATTGCCTAGTGACTGCTCGTGTACTTGACGTTGGCTGATCAGCCACCATATCCAGAATGTCTTGATCCAGAACTACCATTCCGTCCGTCTTTGCACGACCTGCAGCCAAACAGGACGTGAAAAAGTCTCCCGCCTCACACAACTGTCGGTGCAAGCGCTGAAATGTTTTACGATCGGGCAACCGCTTGTTGGTAAACCACTCTCCGTACAATCGTTGAGCCTCTGATCCATTTCCCTTTGCAGTTCCGTAGATAAAATGCATATCTTTAGATACGTTTCTACTACGGTTGACAGTTGCACACTTGGATAAGCGCGGCTTTTATGAATTCATGAAAGCGAAATTTTGCATACGCGTTCATCTTTTTCCTCATATCACATCTGCAATCTATTAGTTTCATTCTTCTCCCAAAAATTGGAAAAGGAATGGAGCTTTAATCTTTGCATGGACCAAGTTTCCAAATGCGGCAGCACCTATGCGTTTTATTTCCGACCGTAGATTCTTTGATGAAAGTTCCTTGTTTGTATGTGTACTAACACCTCTTAAAGTTTTGCTCATTTTTTATGAAACACCCTGTAGAGTACAAAGTCTTCCAAAGAGGTTGAATTCTGCATTAATTTTCACCTGATTTTTATAAGGAAGCAATGTAAATACCAAAAATATTCAGAGTAGGGTTGCTCTGGATACCACTAATTTTTTTTTAAAGTTTTCTTTCCCTTATCTAATAGGAGAACTTCAATATCAAGGAGATGCAAACATGACAATAATACTGGTATCAAAAGCATTTGGACTCCCTCTATGGCTACGCCACTGCGACTGCGGAATATCACAGGTGGCGGGATACGTATCTACAGTCGATGCAATTTCAAATAAAAGTGATATCTAACAGGGTTCGTACGCTTTTACCACAATTTTCAATAGAATTTGTCGCCCTATTTAAATGCAGAAAAGTATTACAAATCCTGCAATTAAACGCAGTGCCTATAATTTCTGCTATTTAAATATTAAATACAAAATATCTATTAAAAAATTGTGGTAACAGCGCACGAGCCCTGGTTTAAAATAATAAAGGAATTTAAAACCATCTTTAAAAAAAACAGTGCTGTAAAAACTGATGCCCGCATAATACCAGTATATCGGAAATAACGATTTGGCCTTATATAGTTTCTGAAATTCTGGTGAATAAAGGGGACATTTTCATTTCTAAAATACTGGTATTTCGTTGGAGCCAGGTTCGCCAGCACTGCTAACATTTTATGGGTTGTGGTTTATTAATTATACTTAATTATACTACTTAATTTAATTAAAAAAATTCCACTTAATTTTAATGCCTTCTTGCCAAATTACACCCATCATGTTTCAATAAAATGTTGGTTTTTCATTACACGTGGATTTTTTTTTTCAAATTACTTTTTCTGGTTACTAAATTCTTGTGACATTCAATTATTTCAACATTTTAGAAACATAACTACTTTGTCCCTGGAAGAATTTAAAAAAATGGTCCGTATATTTGAGACCAGTGATACTCACTACAATTAGAAAAAGGGAGTTCTTACACATCACCAAAACGATCTTGCAATTTTTAATATCCGTTTTATTTAATGACAAAAATGCTCCGATAAAATATGGTTAAAATTTCTTTATAAAATAAATGGTATCTCTGAGACCCGCAGGCCCTGTAGTATGTACCATTGTTTTAGACTAATAAACACTTTTCATCTCCCTCATAAATAATTAACTTGTGGTAAATTATTAAGTTATAACTTAAAATTAAGGTATTTCTCAAACAATGAACGTCCCTCTAAAGGATCTTAGAAGATGACACACAGAATTTTTTCTCCATTAATTTAAAGCTGGCAATTTTATAAAAGACTAAAACTTAAAAATGTTTTTTTAAAAGAAGGATAACGTACTAAATGAGAAACAAAAAAATCTTTTAAGTGCCTCGCATAAGATTCTAAAGAATCACAAAGTGTTTCTTCATTAAGAGAAGAACTTTTTCCGATTAATAAATAATAACAAATTAATGATCAAAGGAAACAATAAAAAAAATTATAAAACAATCGAGTAAATTATTTACGAGAATAAAGAGGAAATGAACCTGATAAAAATAAAAATTAAGGATATTCATTAATTTAGTAAAAATACTAAATAAGTGTAATCAACAGATGCATTGTCTATCTAAAAATGAGATAGTTCTTTTTTGTGCAAAGTTTCTGCATTTTAAGTTACTCCTTCAGCAAATAACAAAATAAAATATACTTTTTTGCGGTTATTATAATGAAACAGTCTTCTGAAAACAATTTATGTATTAAGACGCTATTTTCAACACTTGTAAATCTTCAAATAAAATAAAGGTTTTAATATGCTATTGGAAAGTGTAAATAATTTTATTGTTTTTAAATGCTCTTGGCAATGAATAATCATCAAAAAGATTAGATAACTTTTTTATTTTATTTTTAAATATCGTCTTGTATTTTTTTACAAGATTGAATTGAACAATATTTAATCACAGAATTTCTGCTATTAAATAAGGAGACGATTACTGTAGAAAAACACAAGTTAACACAAGTTCCAAGGAGTTTAAGAGCTGCCACGTCTCTGGATTTTTGAATACCACATTTAAACAGAAATATCAGCTTTATTTAAATCAGAATCTCTGAGGGTAAATAAGACAAAAGTGGAAAATAAAAAAGTTGGTATTCTAAAATCCGCAGTTGGAAATATTTGTGGATTGGGACTTAAATCTATTGGGATCTGTCGTCCATTATAACGGATCTTAGGGTTCTCAGAGATTCTTACTTTTGAATACCATTATTTCCGATTTATAATATTCGCCCTAATCAGTGAAAGAATTCAAGTGGTTAAAACAGACAAATTATTAATTTTAAATAGTGGCGAGGAACATAATTATGTATGTGAAGTTTGATCGGGTCTCAGGAAGATGATTTACGTTCGAAAAAACAACTACTAGCTAGTAATTTTGTCAAAAATGTTTTGTGATACAAATATATTGTAAATAGTGTAGTAATTTAATCAGGGAATATTAAAACCGGTAGACTAAAGTAACTCGTGTAGAATTGTAGTCTCAAGAGAATACCTGACATCAAGCCCGCAACTAACGAAATAATAAAAATAAAATTTATAAGGAAGGTCTCTGTAAAGCGCATATTCAGAAAATTTTGAAAAAAATGCTTGACGGTTAAATTTAAACGGTGAAATTTAGCTTCGGAATCCCAGTAAAAAAATTGCAAAAAATAAAATACTTTCCAGTATTTGGCGCAAGAAGACACGGTTTGGCTAGCAAAATTTTTTCCTCGCCAAAACCTTCCAAACGCAAACGATTCTAATGCATATTGTGATTGCTTGTAAAATGATTATTCGAATGCGCAATACTTAATGAATTTAAACTTAAACTATGAAATAGTTAATTATTTTTATTGTAACATTATATACAAGCTGCTCGTTGCAGCAGTTATTTAATTTTACCACTGAAAATATATGTTCTTTGTTTCGGAAGCTGCAAATATCCACCTTATGCTACAGCGAAGCTGACATTTGAGTTATGTGTATTATTGAATTATTAAATCTGTTTTTTTTTTCACTTTTAGTTAACAATCGAAATTTTAAACATATATGAACCTGAAAGGCATATTAAAGTAAACAGAGGCGTAGCGTCAAGGGGGGGGGGGCACGGGTGATTTTACTACCAGTATTTTTATATTCTATATTTGGCCTTATTTATTTCATACCGTTCAAAGATTAAATAAGGCTAAATGTAGTATATAATTATACTGGTAGTAAAATGATCGTGCCCCCCCCCCCCCCCTGACGCTACGCCACTGAAAGTAAACGAAGAGTTTGAAGGAATTCTTGTTGTGACACCTATGAGAATTTTGCAAAATTTGAAATCGTAAAATTGTCATTAGCTTAAAAACATTATACTAATGGATTAATTCTAGGGCTCATGATACCATACCATCTTGTTCAGAATCTTTTGCATTTTGCATTCAGCATTTTTAACTCTCTGTACGTTTGCAGTAATTTTAATTTAAAATATACTTTAAATCAGATTAAATAAATCACTCACGTTTTTTTTTCTCTATTTATTAGAGATTGAATGAAATTTTGCTTTTGTTTTATCCTCCATTCTAAGATTTTTTTCTAATTTAAACGCCATCATCGGTTATACAAGTAATTTTTAAATGTATTTTAAAAGGAAAGCCCGATGACAAACGGATTCATTATATATTTCTATATCAAAGAAATCGTTTTTTCCATAGCAACAGTACTTTTTTCTTAAATTGACAATGTTCAGAATCGAGCATATTTTTGAGCTTGAAGCAATTTTAATCAATTTAAATTTTGTTTTAAATCATGAAATACAATCGTTACAATTCATTATATATACATATATGTGTTACACAAAATTGTAGTTATAAACATTTATTTATTATGGAAGTTAAATTTGCATAAACAAGTTCAGCACGAAAACATTTCCTTAAAGAGTATTTGTGATAAAAGCTTATTTTTTTATTTCAGTCCGTCGCCAACCGTTGATAAATCGCCAAATAAACATAAAAGAAATTTTCATATTATTTTACGGATGTTATATCGAGGTTCCGCAGACAATTTTTTACTGACGTATATATCCTCATGAGAAGTACATTCTGTAATTCTTTCAAAATTTTCTGAGTATCCGCTTATGGAGACCGTCCTTAATGGTCCACAATGGATCGCCTCTTTAGGCCACAGCTGACAACTGCTAAAGATTTTTCTCACCAGTTTTTTCAAATAGAAATCTTTCTCTTATTTAGATGCAGAAATCCGTGATAAAAAAGGCCTAGATTAATCTTAACTCTACGAGTAACAGGTTTTAAATTCTGATGAGCGTTCTTAGTTTTGAATGATTTGAACCAGAAATCCAATTCTATTAATAGTAGATTCTTTCTACGAAATGTCTGTATAATTTTATTTATTAAGCTTAAATTATTATTTTTTTCAGGTTCGAAACATAAAACACATCAAAACAAAAGATAATGGGTCAAATAAGACCCTAGGGGTGCCAGAAGTACAACGCCTAGAATACATATTGTGAAAAAAAGGCTACAAAATAGTACTAAAAAATTGAATCGGAAAAATGTAGAACGATGCTGAAAAGGTAACGGGTCGATCGCAGCGACATCTTCCAGCAGTGACGTAGACAAGGTGGAGGTCCAGATGGTTTGGATACCACTAATTTTATAAAAATATTTTTGCCTTATATAATCGGATAATGTTCTGCGCTATTGAAGGCGCAGAAAACTTTACAATATTACAGGTTTCCAGATCATTTGGACCCCGTTCTGGCTACGCCACTGTCTACTAACTCTTTTCAACGCAAACATTGTATAAGAATCGAACTGAAAAAAAGTTTTAACTGGTGGTAAATATTTCAAATTATTAAATTACACCCTATTTCCTTTGAGGTGGATAGTCATTTTCATAAGCTTTGAAAATATGAATAATATTGTTTGGCGAAAAAACGTAATATGCATTCTTTTGCGTATGCATCTGAAATATACACTTACAAGAAAATTTTATTCACAGAAATTATGTTCATGTTGTCAATAGTGAAACGTTACTTTTGCTAGAGTTAAATTTATTTTTAAAGCAGATGTCGCTGCAATCTCCCTATTATTGTACCGCATCGTTGCACGTTTATTGGCTACAATTTTGTAGCACTTTTTATAGCATTAGCAGTTTGGCTTTTTTTTAATTTCCGATATTTTGCATTTATACCACAAATTCCCTATAATGTTCTTTTCGTTACTTAATGGCAGATATATTGCGATTTCTTAAATTAAAAATTCTTGTTTCAGAATTTCCGGTTTGAATTCGAAAATTTTGAATAAAAAAACGGCAAAACCGTTTTCCATACTATGTGTTCTAGGCACTGTACCAGAAGGGTTAAGCAATATTAGTAGTTAGGAAAAACTGGTAGGAAAAATATGTAACATTTGGCAGCTACGCTTTATGTTTTACAGAAAGACCAAAAGAATAACGAATTGTCTTACATTCCAGGGACACAATATTTGTAAACGGACCATAGCTGCCAAAACTTCATATATTTGAGTGCGAAAATTCCCCAACAGTCGTAATTTCGGCTTTTTTATTCACAAATTTCTGTGATTAAATAAAGCAATTTTTTTTTCGCAAAAGGTATACTTTAAAATCAGCATGCTTGGAAGCTATGGCTATATGTAAGCCAAAACTTTATATAGAAGTTTCATTAAAAATAGCTTAGATAAATGGAATTTCGGGGGGGTAAAAATCAATTTATTCAGCCAAATCAGAACACAATTGATCTTTTGGTTACCAAGACGAAACAATTTTCATTTTGTACCTTGTTATCTAAGAGAAAGGGCAAATTTCGTGTAATTTGTAATACATAGAAAATGCTGTATTTGGAACTGTTAAACTTACTTAAAACACTAACTGTGTTGAACATTTTATATTTTTAATCGAGTGTACACGCCCAAATAAATAGGTAAAGATCTGGGATAAATTATCCTGTAATGAGTGGTGGGCTATAAAAGGAATCCATGTCCCTATTATTTCCTTGTAGCAAAATACACTTTATAGAATCTCAGACTTTCTTCGGGTAAATAAGGCGTATATTATTATACAGAAATAGTGGTGACGCGAAGTCCCCGCGAGCCCTTTTTTGCTTTCGCCTGTCCGTAATACGACACTGTTAGACTTCATATTACTCCTTCAAAATATATCGATTTTGCATGTAATATGGAAATTATCACCATACAAATAGTAATACCGTAACTTTGCCATCTTAGGCTGTCTTATATTTCCTCTTGTCTAACATTTACTACCCAGTAACAATTTAAGAATGTTTCAAAGAAGAAGAGACACTTTGCAACATAGTGACACTTTCAACACACGAGCCTTTTTATATTAACAAATTATTAGTGTAGTGACATTTTTAGTAAAGTTACAAACGATGCGCATGCGCTACCTTCACAACCACAGCCCTCTGAATACTATGCCTGAGCGCTAACACAAAAATTGCCGCAGTCGTAGGCGGAATTTTTTCAGCGTGTGTACGGTCCCTTGAAATTCAATATCAATAAATTTCTAAAAGTGTTCTCCGCCTTATTTTTCTGAGATTCAATAAGTCAAAGATAACATTTAGTAAATACTGGGGAGTAAAATTAGGGGACCGTAAGAAGGTTTAAAAAATTACGCCTACGAGCGCCGCCATTTTTGTGCTAGCACTCCTGCCTAGTATTCAGAGGGTGGTGGCACAACATTGAACTGGGCGAGAACACTTTCATTTGATGTCTTCAAGCAGATATTCATAATTTCTAATTTTGAAATGAACATATACCTGAAATCAGTGGCGGATCGTGACTACCTTTTTGGGGGGGGGGGCACTAAATTCATGTCTGGAACATTTATTATTTTCATACCATTATTTTTTTAAAGAGATATTTTGGTTGTTTAATGACGGAAGTTCTGCCAATAACCAAAACAAAGTATTTATTTTTAATAATAGTGGTGAAGTGTAATACATTTGGCAGCCATGCATTTAGTACCCCATTTGAAGCCTGTCACGAGCCGCCACTGCCTGCAATAGTTTTGTAAAGTTATCGTCTGTCAGAACTACGACCTACAGAAGGCAAACCGGAGTCTTTCATTATTATGGAAATTTCCTCGTTTTTTTAAATGTATTACTCTACTCTGTTTTATAATTAATTTCTCATGATAGTGTCTTTTGTTTAATAACAAGCAATTTTTATAACAAATCATGTTAACGAATGACGCCTTCCAAATAAAAAAGCAATAACATTCAATATCCTAAAAATACAGTGATCACAATAATGGAACTCTGTGCATTCGCGCCCATATAGCTTTAAAACGACAATCAGTTACTTTGACACAATCATAGAAAAATACATTAGATTTATAAATGAGAATTCACGTTTGCTTTGACGCGTGTAACAGTAAAATAAATGATCTCTTTGAAAATAGCGAAAAAATCAACCAAATGTCGTATCGTTTAGTGTATTTCTATTTCGTATGGCATTATTTTTAAATGGAAATTTATATTTTCCTTCATGAAAGCTCATCTATAACGATTACATGAAATAGACGCCATTTCTAACCACTTACGTTCGGGATGTCAGTCATGAAGTTTTGTTTGTGAAGCGAAACATCTCCAGGGATTACACTATTTAACCCCTTGAAGGGCACCTGTATATTATAAATACCACGTAATTTTAATCCCAAAATGTCACAATGACACCAGAATTTTATAATCAAATTTTGAATTTATAAGGTACATGAGAAAAAGGTTTTACATATTTTAAAATAAATCCGTTCGTGAATCCTGGTGACTATCAATCATTTCAATATTTTAGCTACAAGAGTACTTTGCCCCTGAAGGGGTTAAACAAACGTTCTTGATTCTGATTCTTTCGGTGTTTAAGCGCGTAGTTCTATTATATATATATGATAAATTTGTGTTTTATTTGTATTAATCTGTTATTAGTTTATTTTGAAATTTCAATTTCGTTATGGAATATCAGCCGAAAATTAATACTGAACTATTTATATTGTTTTAAGTGCAAACGTGTCAATCCTCCATAAGCGGGCTGCAGGTGTTAGAGATATAGCTTTTAAAATATCATGCTATAAAATTATTTTATAATCAGTAAAATATCAGTAAATTGAGCTACAGATTTCAAACAAACTGCCTTTGAAAATATATTTTCCCCCTATTCGACAGTGTAAAAATTGAAAATGTGCAATGTTAGAAGTTAGTAAATTTGAAAAAAAGCGAAATTTATTATTCAGGTTTCTGTCATCAACCATATCGCTTCAGTGGTACTCACGGACATGGTTTTGCTTTATAATATAGATATTGGCCATGCATAGTTTCTTCTTATGGTAACAGGAAAAAAATGTGTACTTGGAAATGAACACGCTTTTCTCCGGTTCTGTTATGCAAACCATGACATCTATCACCGTGCTGACTTAGATGGTTATCAGCCGAATAATTTTGGGGAAGTAGAGTCACACACATACCATTGTGGTCGCCGCATAAGAGTTTCGTGTAGCTCAGCTTAACAAGTATGAGACGGCTCAACATATTATCAACATTTTACGTGCGGGGACTTTTTCTCAATATAACGGCAACCACTGAGTCTCTATTAATTTTTTGCGTGCTGCATATCTATAGGATGATCGGAAACTAACTGTCAAAAGTTTAAATGGTGGTACAGGGGATCAAAATAAGCATTTATTTGTCATAGAATGTGTGTATGGTAATGTTGTGTATAAGAGCCATTTATTGGTGCTTATACACTATCTTTCCAGGCACCTTTCACAGTTTGATGGACACATATATAGCATACACATATAGAGATCTACACATATAAAGCTTTGCTGTACAAACTGGTTTCTAAAATAGCACATTTTATGTATAACATAATTCTCTATACAACATCTCGTAATTTAGAACCTTGATCAAGTGACGAGACCTTCACCAGACTAGGCATCACCAGAGGTATATATATATAGGGAACTTGGAGAACTTTGCACCCACGACGGATTTTACATGCACCTGGTGCCATTAGCGTACATGATTGCCGAGATTTGGAAAGGAATTGGATTCGTATCTGCTGTCGCATGACTAGACCCTTACCTGCCGGGTGTACAGACAGGCACCCATGCCGTCATGATCAGAAGACTTATTTATTAGAATTTTGTGTTTCTTTGTTGGGTGGTTACATATCGAGTCCTAATTTTGCTTAAGTCCTGAACCTCACATCTGCCAGTTAGAAGATTGCCTTGAAATTTTTTGCCTAAATGATGGTACGTACTTGTAAACAAAGTGAAATGTTGGAAAGGGGGAGTGGAAAAGATGGGGTGCCGTAATTAAACAAGTTGCGCCAGGGGAATAATTTAGTGGCCGAAATGAGAGAACGAACTCGTCGTTGCATAGGGAACGAGATTTCGCGGGAGGGGGAAACCAGGAACCCCACCGGAACCCCACCGGTAAAAACTGGCTCCGTAAACAGTCCTATTGGAGCGGTTTTGGTAGATAATTCAGGCATGCATATGTGCACCTAATAAAGAGGCGGTCAATCTTAAGAAAATATTATATGTGTTACCGTGAAAAACAGAAATTTCAAACTGTCGACTTTCTCCGGTGAATGTCAACACATACCAAAATACGTCGGTGAAAGACCGAATATTTGGTTATATTATTATACATTCGGACCATCACCGGCGTATGTCGACAAGAACAGATACGCTCTGGTGGAAGTTGAAACGAGAAGCCGAGAAGCCTATGTCGAGAAGATAAATATGCCGAGAAGAGATTTGCTTTGGATTACACACGATGAAAACGTTCTGACGTTTTAGAAATTAATGATGAAGGTAAATTAATTGTTTCATTATAACCAGGAGTAACGATTATAGAATATCATATTACCAATGATAAATTGTTCCGTATACTATCTGAAACTCACACCACAACAGACCATGGATTAAGAACACGTATGCTTAAAGAATTGCAAGTCTAATACAAAAATATTACATATGAAGTTGTAATGTTGTATTTAAATTTATGTAAACAATGTCAAAAGAAACATAGTGCACCTAAAAAAAGGTATTGTTACGAAACCAATGGTCATTTCTGAGTTAAACTCAAAATGTCAAGTCGAACTGATAGGCCTGCAATCATACAGGTATGGCGAATATAAGTTCATGATAGTGTATAAAGAGTATTTAACGAAGTTTGTCCAGCTACGACCTTTAAAAACTAAGTTTACAACAGCTGAAGAAATAGCGTATCAACTTCTTCCAATATTTTTAACATTTGGTGCCCCAACTATATTGCAATCAGATAATGGTAGGTAAGTCTGCAATCAAGTCATATCCGAACTATGCGCTATGAAGGAAATATGTTAAGATAATTCATGGAAAGACTCGTCATAGTCAAACAAACTGCTAAATTAAAAAGGCCAATCAGGATATACAGAATATATTAACTGCAGGGATGAACGATAACGCTACAGATAAATGGTCAGATCGTTTACCCTTTGTAAAATTTGCCAAGCACACTACATACCACGAAGGAATACTTCAAAGTCCTTAAGAAGACATATTTGACGTTTAACCAAAACGAAGCATCGCATTGTCATCTGTTCTTGGCGTACAAATCGCAAATATTGAAACCGAAGAACAACTCGCAAAATTTTTAATACTTTTGAAGAAAATTTAATCAGTGGTCATACCGAAAACCATATTCCAAAGGAAAATATTGAGCTGCAACCCACCACGTCTTTATATCAAGACCTGAGAGAAAAACACGAGTTTATTTCTATTAAAAGAGCGGATGCGAAAGATAATCTTCTACTGTAAGCAACGAAAATGTTACGAACTTCAAAACGAAAATTTCTTCCTGCTCAAATTCGTGCTACCGTACAAATACAAGTCCATAATTTCGACCGCGGTCGTACAGATGTCTGAAATGTGTTGGCAATTATTTTTGGAGTAGAAGACTCCGGCTTTTATAAATTAGCAAACAAAAAAGATACCCTGGAGCAGCTTTATACCCGCAATCACTTCTTAATATGTAAAGAACATTTACTTTCCATAAATTAGATTTCTTCTCGAGAAATATCGCTAAGAGAAGCAGTCGCAGCTAATTCGACATGTGGAGGGACAAATCTATATACGCTGTCATTGGAAAAAGAAGTGTTCCAAGACTAAATGCAGTTGTAAAATCAAGGGACTCTTGTGCAATTCAAAGTGTCATAAGAGTTTAAGTTGTTGCAATAAATAAGATTGTATAACGTCAATCAAATAATTAGGTAAATTTACTATTGGTATTATTTGTTTTTCTCATTTAGAATGTACTGTTCGTTTTAAGTTCAACAGTTTATTTACATGTGTTGTTACTTAACACTAGAACGACCGGAAATTTAACTCAAGTTTTATAAAACTATTTCACACCATTATTTTTATTTAAAACTATTAAACTTAATCATTTAACATAATTCTATGAGTTTTATATTTAATATATTTAAAAAAAAAAAAGCTGGTTCAAATCGGAATATATTCGCTTGGTAACGGTCAAAATGACCGCTCATGGTCGTTCTAGTGTTAAGCTAACTCCTATTTTCACATATATCATAGTATGTTTTAATAATAAAGTATGATTTAAAAACGTAACAAAAACATAAATTTATTATAGATGTTATTTTCTTTCTTATTTACAATTTACCTGTTCGTTCGAAGTTCAAAAGTTTATTTACATGTTCTTTTACTTCAGCTTTCTTTTATTTTGTCATATATCATAATATGTTTTAATAATAAAGTATTATTTAAAAACCTAGCAAAGATATTTTTATTCAACATTCACCATCAGTGCATGGTGAATGTCGACATTTGCTGGTGTAAGTGAGAAATAAGGATATTTAGCTAATATTTCGGACATACACCAAGCGACTATGTGAATCTTGACTTTCGCCAGAGAAAGTACACATTCTTCAGATTTTGGTCTTTCACGGTATCATATATAAATAAAAAAGAGAAAAGGGAGATTGTGGGCGGAGTACTTAGAAGAAAAAACATAAAACTGATTAATGACACTAAGGGGGGGGGGGATTTTTCGTTTATCTGGCAAATATCACAGCCCAAATCTGTTTATTTTGTGGTAGTAAAGGTCAAAGTTATTCTACGAAATGGTAAATTGTTTCATTGAATATATTCTGTTGAACTAGAGGTAATTGCATTATTCCTGTTCTCTTGCCAGTACCTGAGGAGGTATTCATCGCATTCTGTTTAAAAAAATGAATTTGTTTCTTTTATGTCCATGGAGCGATGTGATGACATTACAGTGGACAATACAGCTATACTACTGCCCATTAAAATTGCTACACCAGGAAGAAATGCAGATAACAAAACGATATTTATTGGACAAATATATTACACTAGAAATAACAAGTGATTAAATTTTCAAGAAATTTGGGTGCATACATCCTGAGAAATCTGTACCCAGAACAACTACCTCTGTGAGTAATAGCAGCACTTATACGCCTGGGCATTGAGTCAAACAGAGATTGGATGGAATGTACAGGTACAGATGCCCATACAGCTTCAACACGATGCCACACTTCATCGACCGTAGAGACTAGCGTATGGTGACGAGCTACTCGATCTGCAACCATTGACCAGACGTTTTCTATTGGTGAGAGATCTAGAGAATGTGCTGGAATGGGCAACAGCCGAACATATTCCGTATCAGGAAAGGTCCGTACAATACCGGCAACATGCTGTCGGACATTATCCTGCTGAAAGATAGGGTTTCGCAGGGCTCGAATAAAGGGTAGAGCCACGGGTCGTAACACACCAGAAATGTAATGTGCACTGTTCAAAGTGCCGTCAATGCGAACAAGAGGTGACTGAGACATGTATCCAATGGCACCCCATACCTTCACGCCAGGTGATGGACCAGTATGACGATGACAAATGCACGCTGCCAATGTGCGTTCACCACGATGTCGCCAAACACGGATGCGACCATCATGATGCTCTAAACAGAACCTGGATTCATCTGAAAGAATGACGTCTCGCCATTCGTGCGCCCAGGTTCGTCGTTGATCACACCATTGAAGGTGCTCCTGTCTATGACGCAGCGTCAAGGAAACCGCAGCCATTGTCTCTGAGCTGAGAGTCCATGTTGCTGCAAACGTCGTCGAACTGTTCGTGCAGACACTTGTTGTCTTACAAACGACCCCATTTCTTGACTCGTGGCTGCACGATCCATTACAGCCATGCATGTAACATGCCTGTCTTCTTGGCTGCTAGTGATAGGGGGCCGTTGAGATGCCGCACATTACCATCCCGAACGCTTCGATTCCATATTTTGCGAATAGTCATTGATTCTCGACCGATGCGAGAAGAGAAGCAATACTGCGATACGATAAACCGCAATCCCAGTACACTACAATTCGACCTTTATCTAAGTCAGAACCTTGCTGGTATGCATTTCCCCTTCTTACACGAGGCATCAAAAAAACTTTTCACCAGGCAATAACGTTCAAATGCAATTTGTGTATGACAAACCGGCTGAACAATTTCCTCATTTAAACACATTGTAGATGTCGCTACCGGCGTCTGTTTTATCTGAATGTGCTGAAAAGCTAATCATTTGCATATCACAGCACCTTCTTCCTGTCGTTTAAATTTCACGTCTGTAGCATGTCGCCTTCTTGGTGTAACAATTTTAATGGCCAGTAGTGTACAATATGTAAGTTCCAGGGAGGAATTTACACTTTTAAAATATTACCAGACATAAAATTTCAAATTTTCATGAGGCGTATTTTTATTTTCCGGAGAGGGTGGATTCCCCTAGTACCACTGCTGAATTCATCGCTGCGTGGTACACAGACCTGGTGAAAGTAAATTTTGCTACTTATGAGAAGTATATATTTCTTCAAGTTCAAATTTTCTTTGTTTTTAATCTTTGTACACTCTCATTTATGCGCCCTCTGAATTGTTTCGCTCGAGCAGCTGCCCATCCTGACCCCTCCCCGTAATTTCGTAATATTCAACTTAATTAAACACATTAATTTGGCGGTTAAATTAAATCGAAGTTTACTATTAAAAATTAGTGATATTCCATGGGCATCAGTTTCACTACCCTCGTCTAAACTTACATGTTACTCATAACTATCTTGTCTCTATGTCTATGCAAATCTCTATGGTTAGAACAATTCTTCCAAAAAAATTCAATTAATTCTCTGAGTTGACCGTTAAAATGTCTAAAAAACTCTTAGAAAACGGGCTTAATTTTAAAACTTTCGTTAGTATTTACGTAAAATTAATTTAACATTATATCTTTCATGATCACCTTAACCTTTTAAATATGCTGAAGAATGAGGTTAAATATATGCAGGTTTCGTATGATATTTTATTTTAAATACCACTCTTTGTGAATAGTAATATTTGGCTTATTTACTGATATAAATTTCTGATTACATGACACGAAGTTCACTATTCGGAAATACCGGTATTATGAAGAAAATTCTGCTGGAGGAATTCTGCTACGTGGGTTTCGATAGAAACGTACGCAAATGGTTAAGTGACACATCACCTATGTTTGAACAGAAAAAAAATAATAACGATATATTTTAAACCATGTAACATAATATGTATCTGTTTGTGTGTGTATTGTAGTATCTGAAATTAGTATATTATTATTAATCGCATGAATTATTTAGCAATTTCATATTATTTACTTTATTGCAGCTAAAAATAAATGTTAGTTCTCAACATTATAATACAAATATATTAATTAATTATTGCGGAAAATAATTGTTCTCATTTAAATCTTAATGTGTGGTAATTAAGACTGAAATATATAAGCATTTTTAAATCAACTAAATACGACTGAATATATAAAATACTTTAGAGATCGACGGGTTTCTTCATCAACTGAAATATCATGTTTTCCGAATGGTTTCTATTTGGATATATTATTGGAAAAATACTTCGTGTAAAATTATATTGCGCTGGTCTTTTGCAGTTCAAATTAACCCTTCTTTGCATGAGTTTTTCTTTTACAATTGTGTTTTTTATACATATATTAAATATTGGACACCGAAAATTTTAAGATAGATTTTTAACTTGGTTCAGCAACATAATTCACGGGAAATTTACTGGATTAATATTTCTATATAAATATAGTGGTGGCGAAGAAGTTGATTTATTTATTAAAAGTTAAATAAACAGTGATGGAAATTTACATAACTATGCAATTAAGGGTTAACTGCGATCTATGCTTACAATCATTTAGTGCCTAAGCTCGTTAAATATTGTAAGAATTACGAGAAAATATAATGTAGCTAATTTAACGTCGGTAAAATTTAAAAAATAATAATCACGAAGGTTTTACTACATTTTCACCATTAAAAGAATAATCTAAACATTTTTATATTAATTCACATTTATTTCTAGTAGAATAAATGACATTTTACATGGAAATGTAAAGAATGTAAGGATTGCAATCCCACAAGCTGCGGGATCCAGAATCCAGCAATCTCTATTCAAATGAACTACCAAAATTTCCAAATAGTAATCTTTACTTTATTTAATCACGGAATTTCTATAATTAGCTTAATGTGTGGTAATTAAAACTTAAATATGTAAACATTTTTAATTCAACTAAATACGACTGAAGATATAAAATGCTTCAATTTAGAGATCCTCGTGCTTTTTCATCAACTGAAATTTCTTCTTTTCCGAATGGTTCCCATTTGGATATATTATTGGAAAATTACCTGGTGTAAAATTATACTGCAGCTTTCTTTTACAGTTCCAAATAAACTCAGATTTATGCTTACAATCAGTTAATTTCCACCTTCGTTAAACATTATATGTATTACGAGAAAACACATAGTAACTAATTTAACGTCAGTAAAATTTAAAAAAAATAATAATCTTACTACATTTTACCATGAAATAATGATCTAAACATTATTATATTAATTCACATTTATTTCTGATGATGTAGTCGTAGAATAAATAACATTTTACACGGAAACGTAAATAATGTAAGAATTGTAATCACACAAGCCGTGGGATCCAGATTCAAGCAATCTCTATTCAAATGAACTACAAAATTTCAAAATAGTATTATTTACGTTACTTAATCACGGAAGTTCTATAATTAGCTAAAGAAAATATTGCTATTAGAGGACTCTGGTAGGTTTTTTAAAAACGTGTTTAATGGGCAAGAAATAACATTTGCTTTGCTACACAGATTAATCATATTTAAATTTATATTTAAAAATTCTGCATTATTTTATTTTGAAAAAAAAGACAAAAGTTGCTGCATGATCCCGCAGCTTGGTGAGGTATTGGAATCCTTAATATAAATTAATGTTATACAAAAGCGAAACTGCATTTTTAAACATAAGGATATCTTATAAAACTCATTTTTAATAACATTATGCAGTTACGATCTACATTATGAAATTGTAAGTTGATGTTGGAATATTCTACGAAAGAAATCTCCACAGGTTTCATCTTCCATCTCTTCTGGTTTCAATCGTTACTTTTTGAATTTATGATTGGCCTTCGATAAAAAGTTTATCCTGTCTTAATCACCATAGTTAAAAAAAATAATTAATCGCAACGTCTGACGTAAATCTGACGTCTTTTTGAATGTTATCTGAAGTTGCGAATTTATTTTAGATCCAAGTAAATTTCCGCTTAGTATAAATAGTTTACAACATTTAAATTTCTATCCCTTGTTCGGACCCTGTGACATAAGGGTGCACAACGGCTTGCCACCAATTTATCCCTATTTTTACACAGAATAATTTGCCTTATTGAATGATAGAAACTTTTCTATGAACACATTCTCATCGTTTTTATCCCAAAAATATCAATGACTAAGGGCGTGATTTCTACCTTACAGAAAACGCGTTTATATCACGTTGTAAATATTTTTTTAGATTTTAAACCATTTTATAATAAATTCGTACATTGAAAGATAATTAATGATGAATAAACTTGAGAAACCTATCTAGGAAAAGGGAGGAGCTTCTATTGTTTTAAAACTTAGATTTTAGAAAAACAAACCGATACGAATGTGTTAAATGGCCTCTCATTTATATGCGATGTACAGAAATTACTTTCTGATACCAGTATTTTAAAAAAAAGAAATATTTTACTTTTGTTTCTGAGATTAAATAAAGCAAAAATTAATATATAAAAATTGTGGTATTACAAAATTATTATAGTGCATCGCGTATAAGTGAGAGTTCACTGTAATTTTAAGAATATCTTTCAAATAACGTAATTGCAAACGACTTTCAGGCAAAAACGTAAACGTCTTCGTATCTTTCATATAAAAATTTCATACTTTCGTCTCTTTCTATCCGATGTAATGATTCACGTCAAATGAAATTGGTGAGAATTTTGATGGATGATCTCATTGTATTATTACTAATCGTGTTTCTAGTTCTAAGCAAAAATGTCTATGAATGCCCCTCTGGTCTGCGTTTTTGACTTTATTAACAACCATTATATCATCGTTTAAAGAAAATAAACCCTCTTTAATGTTAATAAAATATATTTTATTTTAATTGATTTTATTGCTTCATGGTTTCAAAATGTGGTCTTGTTTTAAAAAAATATGATCTTCAAAAATTGCAGCCAAAAAAAAAAAAAAAAATACCACAGCTGGAAAGTAAAAGCATTTCTCTCGACGACCAAAATTTACGTCTGTCGTCTAGACACTTGCGTCGATTATTGGTTATTTGAAATAAATATTTTTTTCTGCGTTATTGTTATTGTTGATTTCAGGAAATAACTTCTGTTCTGATTTCTAATGACCAAAAGAAAGAAAATAAAACTTTTCAAATTCGTAAAATTCTGATTTATCTAACATGATTTGTTCAAACTAAACAGTCTGACACCACGTGCCTCAAGCCAAAGTTTCCTTCGAAGAATTCTCTCACATCTTATATTTTGTTTATTTGTTCTGAAACGGGGGTCGTATAAAAATTTAAAATTTGTATTTCTTTAAATTTAATCCCCTGAAAATTTCAATCGATTTTGGAAAATATATTTTTAATATCGATCTTCATTCTATGAAAATCCGTTCGTGTCACAATCGTTATTTTTAAAAAGTTACTAAATTTAAATTGTATTATTCTTTTTAACTTATAGGGTGCTGACACATCCCATAATTTATATTTAAAAAAACTTACTTCTTGATCTAACAAGTGTTGTCGGTTTGCCCTCCTTTTTTATTCAGAAATTCCGAATTTTTACCACAAATTCCGAATCGCAATTTTTTGTTTCATTTAATAACAGCCATTTTGTGATTACATAAAGTAATTTCTTTTTGGAATTTCTGAATCAAAGGGTAGGACACACTGGCAACCCGGTCGGTAACAAGTAAAACAGTAATAATTATATTCTTGTACCATTAAAACTTACCAAGATATGACAGGAATCTTGCAGCGTTTCTAAATTTTCCTACATTTGCTACCACTATTTGAAAACAAAAAGTTTTGTAGTAGATTTGTTTAAAATATGCTATATAAGTGTACCAGATATTTCACTGTTTTATAGTAGTATTAAAATGATAGAAAATGTCAAGAACTCTGCTATCCCGGATAATACTTTGAATTTTATAATTTTTCGACATTTTCTTGCCAAACCACCATCCCCCGACAAAAACGTGTTTTTCGGTAACGAAAAGAAGAGACATTGCTTCAAGTAACTTGCATTTTTAATGTCAGGTAAAACAATGAAATAGAAAAATAAAAAAAATAATTTTTCAGGTTTGGTAGTTGTTGTTCTATACAGGGTGTTCCGTTAAAGGGGTCCAATATTAATAGGGGTAATAGAGGAGATCACATGGAGCATAAATCAGTATATAAAGTCTGGTCGGATCTCAATAGTTTTCAAGTTACAGCAAATAGAATGAAAATTCGGAAAATTGTAAAAGAACCCTCATTGCTAAACTATCGATAATGCTACATAAAAACGAAGCACATATTTAGAAAGAGCAGAAAAAAACCTACAAAATGACATCAATTGTATTAAAATAGCAATATTTATTGACGAGTTACAAGCCCTGAAACAGTGAAAAAAGTACGAAATCCAATATACATCAAAATAGTTAATCGTTAATTCCAAAAAGACAACTCTAGCTACAACAAGGAAAATGTAGTAAAATTTGGTCCATTCCGAAAACTTTCGAAAAAGCTTACAATGAACCATATCGGTTTAATTGTGTGAGAGAAATTAATCAGTTTCTTAGTTACAACTCCGCTTTCTTTGACACTAGCAAAGGTTAAACTCCGCCCATCACGATTGGAAACACCGCCTTTTTAATTACTCTCAACTATACATTTTCGATCATGCTTCTTCTGAGATGCAACATTTTTAATTATTCAAGAGTTGAATGAACCAAAATAACTTTACAATAATAGTCTACATTTTAAAGTGGTCTTTTATTGATATAAAGCTTAAGTTAAATTCCTTAAAATTAAACTGGTGGTGAAAATTCGGAAATAATTAAAAATATTGCGATTTGTAACTATGCAAGAAGTTTCAGTACATGTTTTACATGGACAATTATTGTATGTATATGTGCATCATAATTTATGATAGGAAATAATAATAACAAATAGCATAATAATTTTATTAATTATAAATTTAAAAAAGACACTAAATTTTAAATTAATTCATACAAACTTTGTAATTTACAATTTGAGTACACCACAGTCTGTGACTTACAAAATACTGTGCCAAAAAGTGTTGAAAATAAAAGAAAAATGATAAATAAAGAATTACATTCCACGTACTTTATGACATATGTGAAGCATAGTCTTCTGGCCTGCGCTGCACAGTTCAATGTCGGAAGGCTGACGAACGGACATTATTATAATAGGTGTTCGAAGTTGCGCCCATTAACAGAATCGCACAGCCGACAGCGACGTCGTAAAGATTGGCGAACACGCCGAAAAACTCCGACGGAGTTGGGAATGTCTCCTGCAGCGACAACGATTCGCGCTAGTAAATCCTCCGGTGTATCCACAGGCGTTTCATACACCAGCGATTTAAGGTGTCCCCAAACAAAAAAGTCTAACGGATTGAGGTCTGGAGAGCGTGCAGGCCAAGCAACAGGTCCACTGCGTCCAATCCATTTCCCAGGATATGTTGAATTGAGGTGATTGCGAACACCTATGAAAAAATGTGCCGGTGCGCCATCGTGCATAAACCACATATTGTGGCGCAATGTTGCTGGCACATTTTGCAGTAACTGCGGTAAGATATCCCGTAGGAAAACCAAGTACGTACTGCCATTGAGTACATCTGGGAGTAAATATGGTCCTATGAGATAATCGCCGAGGACACCTGCCCATATGTTCACACTGAACTTTTGTTGTGCGTTCGACGGGAAAACAGTGTGCGGATTTGTATATGACCATGTGTGCATATTGTGCGTGTTTACCACGCCCTCTCTCGTAAATGTTGCTTCATCAGTAAATAAAATATTTTCCAGAAATTGTGGATTATTTTCTGTTACATTAAGCAACCAGCGTACGAATTCTGTCCGCTGAGCACAATCTGTTACTGATAACAGTTGTACCCGCTGCACATGAAAGGGGTGCATGTTTTCTGCACGCAGAACACGCCACACACTTTGGTGAGAAACACCGACTTCAGACGCAGCAGCTCGTGTACTCGTGGAGGGGTTATCTTTAAAAATATTCAGTACATCTTCTTCCATTACAGGTGTTCGTACATGTCGAGGTTTCCCTGCATCAATGCTTGCTGTATTAAACGATCCAGTCTCCCGTAATCGTCTATCGATTTTTATGAAGAGTTTCGAACTTGTGCAACGTCTCCTTGGAAATTGCTCACGGTACATGCGCTGTGCTAGACATGCATTTCCATGAGCTTGCCCGTACATCAGATGCATGTCCGCATATTCTTCGTTAGAGTATTCCGGCATAATTATTATACATCAACTTACTACAATCCCACTTACAACAGCCTCCCTTTAACATAACGCCCACTGATGACTGCTGTTTTATTACACTTTTCTTCCTATACACATAGAAAATTTGCATAAAAAGTACTTCTTCTTCATCATCCTGAAAGTTCATGGAGGAAACGCAGCAGTCACGGAGTTTGCTTTAAGACAAGGCGAGAGCTGCACAATATGTCATTCACTTGACCAGACTGAATAATGAAAGGGTATTGATAGAGGTTGATCAGAAATGTATAATTGAAAGATATTAAAACGGGGTGTTTACAATCGTCATGGGTGGAGTTTCGCTCTTTCCGAGCGTGCAACAGTACAGAGTTGTAACTAGGGAACTGCTTGATTTCTCCCATACAATTAAACTGATATGGTTTATTGTCAGCTTCTTCGAAAGCTTTCGGAATGGACCAAATTTTATAACATTTTCCTTGATGTAGGTAGAGTTGCATTTTTGGAATTAACGATTAACTATTTTGCTAAATATTTGATTTTGTATTTTTTCACTGTTTCAGAGCTTGTAACTCGCCATTAATTCTCAATATTCTAAAACAACTTATGTCATTTCGTAGGATTTTTTCTGCTCTTTCTAAATATGTGCTTCGTTTTTATGTAGCATTATCGATAGTTTAGCAATGAGGGTTTTTTTACAAATTTCCGATTTTTCATTCTATTTGCTGTAACTTGAAAATTATTGAGATCCGGTCAGGCATTATATACTGATTTATGCTCCGTGTGATCTCCTCTATTACCCCTATTAATATTGGACCCCTTTAACGGAACACCCTGTATATATTTTAAAATATTGCAATTTAAAAACAAAACTCATAAAATATTAACAATGGACATGTTCAAAGTACCCAGGTGTTGTTCGACATATTTTTAAAAATATGATAAATTCAAAATCTTTCCTAAAATAATGCTCCTTTAAAAAAATAATTAATCGTAAGATATATATTCTTATAAGCAGTTAATTGTTTAGATTATAACATGCTTTTTTTTTTTCAATCTGTACATAGAATATTACCGTCTGTGTTTCCAATTGCATAAATTTTTTTCTGGCAGTACGAGTATTACGCAAAATATAAATTTAGTAAAAGAGGGACTCTAAGAAAAACATTTCGCGTTTTAACAAATACCATATCCAGGCCACGGAGCGCTACACCGCTAATTTTTGAAAATTATTTTGGCGGTATTATTTTCTATATTAGGTGCAAGAAAAAAACTCTTCTTGAAGCGTCTCTCTGCGACAAATCCAAGATAAATCTAAACCAAAATGTTGATTTAGTCTCTTTTAATAGAGACCGCTACAAGGCCTGCATATCTGAAAAATAAACTAGATATCGTCGCTACCATGTCAAACTATCGAATATGAAAAAATGCATTTTTCAATACTTTGAAAAATGGTCCGATTACCACTAAGCTTTTTACTAGGCGAAGAATTCAAATAACATTTCTGTGAAGAACAGGGTTACTAGTTTGGCCTCCTCTTTCTTCAGCGATACCGAATTCATACCGGAAATTTTGAGAGAAAAATTCTTACTTCAAGTAATCACGAAACAGGCTGTCATTACATAAAGCAAAAATTTATCTATTTTAAATTTCTGATATGGATTCGAAATTTCTGAATTGAAAGACAGGCCAAACTGGTAACACTGGTGATGTTCCAACCCTAAAACCCTAATAAATTTAGTGCTGAGAATTGGCCCAGGTTTAAAAGTAATGAAAATTGCATTTTTTCACATTCGACAGTTTTACATGGTAGCGACATGAATGCACGTTGTATATGGAAATATGTTTATTCGTCATAATTTTTATTTTACAATACCCATTGATACACTTACTGAAAATTCGGTATGGCAAAAATGTAGAAATTATCTCCTGAAAAATAAATTAATTGACCGAATTGTTCTTTTTAATCGAGCTCAAATACATAACCATTTATGGATATTCGAAATCTGGAATATTTGAAACTTCATATAATCTAAGTTTAAAATGTTACAATTTCCTGCAATTAATTAAACACATTAGAATATTTGTGGTTTATTGAATTATGGATAGGGTTTGCAATCTTGCGTTTTTTATTTAAAACAAATGTACCAAAATTTCCTAATAGATTGTTTTGCTATATTTAGTAACAGAGTTTGGTATTTAATAAAGAAAATATTACTATTTGGACATTTTAGTAGATATTTTCACTAAAAAATGCTATAAATTGACAACTAATAATTGACTAACAACTAGTTTTGGCAAGAGAAAGTCAAAATAGCTACTAGAAGTTTTGAATATTTGAATGTTTCTTTTATTTAATGAAAGTAAGTATGTTATTATGTAAAGCAATGATTTCTATTCCAAAATTATGGTACGTTTTTAAATTTAAAAAACGCTGGCTGAGAGATTCTACAAGCTTGCAAGATTGCAATCAATAAATAATGAATCAAACAGCAACTGAATGCTAAATTTAGAAAATGTTAGGATGTATGTTTCACTTCATTCATTTTTTAATTAATTTTAATTTATTTATAAATACTTTTACGGAAAAATTAGGTGCAATTCTAAATATAAAATGCATTTTTAACATTTATTATACAATGGATTATTGAGGTTCTGTTGAATAATGTGTATATACTATAGCAGATATAATTTATTAGAGTGCAACATTAAAATATTGAATGACATTTAAAAGAATAACTTTTATCCCTTTACAAAATTTTCAAATGCTGGTTTTTATAAATAACATAAAGAATAAAATATTTAAACAAGAAAAAGATTAACAGTAGGACGAACTATAATGAATGGTTTCTTTCAGCTTAAATTTCTCAATTTATCATAATGAAAAGAAAATGTTGTCTGAAATCTGCAAAGTGATCATTTCAACTTTAAAATTTCTTTCCGTTGAAATTGGTTTTGTAGTTCATTCAAGATATTTTATTTTGCTATAAAAGGAAAAAGAAATGTTGAATATTATAAATAAATAAAAGAAGTTTTTGTCAGTATGAAATATTATTGGAGATAATTTTGTTGAATGCAAAATAAATATCGCAAGCTATTGGAGGAAAAGATTTTTGTTAACATTTTATTACATAAGTTGCATTCCATATGTTAACCCTTAGCTAACGAATGTCAATTGGCAATAAATATCGATAGATATTGGTGAAAAAGATTTTTGTTAACATTTTATAATAGTACAAGTATTTTTTCATGCTTTAACCCTTACCAGGAAACCACGCATTTAGTGTAATAAAGGAAAAAAAATCTAAATAAACAGGAATCGAAAGAGCATAGAGAAACGTGTTTTTGACGCATAAAATATTTGCCCCCCGTATAACAAGTATGGTGGCAGTCACGTAAATGTGACGTCACTGCAAGTCACAGTGGTCACGTAAAATATGTACCAAAAATGCCACCCCTGAGTGACGTCATATTGTGACTAAAATGTGAACTTTTCCGAAAATTAAAAAAAAGAAAAGAATACATGAAAACATGTTATTTATTGTGACATTTATCATTCCGGCAAATTAAAAAAAATTTGAGACGTGTCACTGTTACTTTATTGCAAGTCATTTACACCACAAGAGGACTGTGACCAAAAATCCACTATATTGTGAAGTCGCATAGAGACCAAAAATCATCCTATCGTTAAGTCGAATTGTGACCAAAATGTGAATTTTAACCCTTCTTTGGATGAGTTTTTCTTTTACAATTGTGTTTTTTTTATACATATATTAAATATTAGACACCAGAAATTTTAAGATAGATTTTTAACTTTGTTCAGCAACATAGTTCACGGGAAATTTACTGGATTAATATTTCTATATAAATATAGTGGTGGCGAAGATGTTGATTTATTTATTAAAAGTTAAATAAATAGTGATGGAAATTTACATCACTATGCAATTAAGGGTTAAATATCTTTGAAAGTGAGAGGAAACATTTTAAAACGTATTCCACCTATAGCCAAAAAGCAAAATAAAGACTCCAGCCGGCACAATAAGATGGGTACGGGTTTCTGGTAAAATCTGGTCGCCCGACCGATTCGGGTTCTGAATACTGCCTACCAAATTAGGTTGGGGTGGGTTCGAGTAAAATGTACCCCACCGACCCGATGCAGAATATTTTCACAAATTAGTCGCACTGAGACTTCAAAACATGGTCGCTTTCGTCGCAGAATCATAAAAATGACACACCGTTCACAAATTTGTCACACCGTGATTTCAAAAATTGGTCACAAACGAGCTCTAAAACAGCCATAACGACTTAACATTCACGTCACGTGACGTCACATTGACGGTTACAGTAACGTCATCGTGATATCACTATGCCTTACGGGCCTCGTTTTCCCGTTATCGATACATAAAATCTTAAAATTTCCTAATTTATTGATCAGTCACTTGTCCATTTCCAGTTTAGTGTGCAGCAATACCCCGACATAATTCGCTTTCCTTGGTACAAGTTTGGGTTAGTGCAAACTTTGCCACCTCCATTTGAAACGCCCTTGATTTTTTTTTTTTTTTTTTTTTTTTTTTTTTTTTTTTTTTTTTGCAAGAGGTTGGCCATTGTAATCATTGTACTAGATTTAAGTTCATGAAATGTTCTTGGTGCCACCATATTTGTCAATAGCATTGTTTTCTTTTTTTTGGGGGGGGGGCTTCTTTTATTTTTATATTACTATATCTAGATATGTTTTGTATTTTATTTTAATCTGATTATTAACATTTCTGAATCAGAATCACACCTTTTCTCCCTAAATTAAATAAATAAGATAGAAAATTTTAAGACTTTATATCTCGATAACGGGCTAACCATGGCAAATGATTTATGTGTCAGAAAACACATTTCACTCTTCTCTTTCGATTGCTGCTTACTTAGATTTTTTTCATTATCACACTGGGTGGTTTCCTGGTTAGATAAAAAAAATGACAATTGGCATTTTTTCCTGTCCACATGTGTTGTTTACAATGCGATACCACTATTGTTTCATAGAAAATGTGGCTTATCTAATCTCAAAATTATATCAATGAATCAAAGCAAAAACAAATGTCAGAAAAAAGTGGTGTCAAAATAATAATAATTGGAAAAACACATTTGGACAATAAAAATTGGTATTCGGGACTATGGTTAGCTAAGGGTTAGTAAAAAAGTATGAATCTGGTAAAAGCAGATAATAATTCAACTACATGGAATAGCCAGTAACTTTGTAAAAACAAATAGTCATGTTATTAAATTGCTGCATTTAATTAAATTTCTGCAATGAAATAAAGTGAAGATTATTCTAAAAAGTTACTGGTACCGCCGCAGACCGCGGTTCAGCTGTTGGAACTCTTTGACGTTGAATTTATTCCAGATTCACTCATTGGCGACATAGAATAAGAATTCTCGTGTTTTTGTAATCAAATATCGTTGACTAAGGGCGTCGCGTCTGCCTTTCAGAAAATGCATTTATATCTTGTTGTCCATATGTTTTTCAGAGTGTCAGAGATTTTATATTACAGTCCTATGTTTAAAGATATTTACTGACGCATAAACTTCAGAAACATATCAAGGAATCAAATTTAAGAAAGACTTTTAAAATACGGTGGAGCTTCTACTGCTTTAAAACAAAAAATTCATAGAAAATTGCCAGTCGCCAATTTATTAACCCTTTCCGGCGCCTAGTAAGTTTGTTTGTAAAATGATGAAATAATGGACTGACACCAGAAATTTAAAACAAATTCATCAGAAAATAAAAACTTCGTAATTTTCCAGTACTTTATAAAAGGAAAATTTTAATTAAATATTCTTGGTGCAGTTTGTCCGTTTTGGAATTAAAATTAGATGTCCTTTATTGTGGACACCGCCCGTTTAAGGGTTAACAGAAACAAAGGAAAATATTATTCATTTAATTAAATTCTAAATGTAAAAATCAATAATGCAGATTTATAGGAAAAATGCACGATTGTTATGTTCAATTTATATTATTACTTGAAAATGCACTTTCCTTACTTTAAAAATTTTATTTTTTTCTACTTCCAGAAACAGCGTATGCATTTTTAGAAATTTAGTACCTTCTAACTGACAAGCAATTCTTTTTAAGTGTATTTTATTGTAAGACAGTCACAGATAAACATGAAGGATATGCAAACATATTTATTTAAACAAGTTATAATATTTATACAAACAGGCTTATAAAACAGAAAAAAAAGAATTAATTCAAACTCATATTCACTTTCTGAAAAATAAGTTAAGTTCGCACTCAAACTCATAAATTTATAAAACCTATCCACTCAATTAAAAATCGTTTTTTTAAAAAGCGAAATTCAACAATAATGCCTTTAAAGAAATTAAAGAATGTAATTGAAGAGTAATTAAAGAAAAGAATTGACATTCATGAGAAAAGGGAAAAGGAAATATTTTGAATATTTTTATGAACTTACTAAGGTGAAAGTGATGTCAAAATTTCTTTAAAAAACCTTTTGATTACGGACAAGGCCTGGCGACTTCTTTTATATTCAGTCGCACCACAATTTACAAAAATATTTCTTTTTGGTAGATTTATGTTGAAAATATCCTAGTATAAGAGTATGACAGAGATTATGTTTCAAAAAATGATAGGAATAAAATAACAAATTGACCACTAAAATATATACGTCCCAATCCGTATCAAAGGGTTAATTTAGCATTGGAACAATACTTACAAGGAAAGTCTCCAATAGCGCATACTCAAAAATTTTTAAAAAAATTACAGAATGTACTTCTCACAAGGATATATACGTATAAAAAAATTTCTGCGGAACCTCAATATAACATCCGGAAAAAATTGTGAAAATTTCGTTTATTTGGCGATTTATCACCGGTTGGCGGCGGAAAATAATTTTAAAAAAAATACCGTTTTATGACAAATACTCCTTAAGGAAAAACTTTTTCATGCTGAACTTGTTTATGTAAGTTTAACTTATATAATAAATAAATTTTTATAACTACAATTTTGTGTACACATTTATATATATATATAAGGAAAGTTAAAAATCGTAATTTACGATTTAAAACAAAATTTAAATTGATTGAAACTGTTTCAAGCTGAAAAATAAGCCCGATTCTGAACATTGTCAATTCAAGAAAAAAGCATTGTTGCAATGAAAACAACGAATTCTTCGATATGGAAATGTATAACGAATGCGTTTGTCATCGGCTTTTCTTGTTAACACGTTGACGGACACTTGCGGCTATAGCCGTCAAAGCGAAGTTCACAATGTGGCATGACTGCTATAGCCGCCCAAAACGAAAAGGTCGTTTTTAGACACTACGGCTATAGCAGCACAAATGTGCATTTACCGGCGAACAAGTAGAAGCCCAGTGTCATGTTTTGGAGACAATTTTTTAGGTTGAAGTTCGTTTTCCAACTGTTATACGAGTTGAAGCGGCAGTATTCACATGCAGGGTGGCTAGTGGTCAGGGAAAAATACAGTAAAAAAATGATAATTACCAGTACATTCTTATAGAAAAATTCAAATTGATTATTTGATCGAATAATCAACATAAATTTTCTATAAGAATATACTGGTGTTAATTATTTTTTTTTACTGTATTTTTCCTGACCACTACCCACCCTGAGTGGTTGTGAAGGGAGTAGTGAAACCTAATTAAAGGTGCTGAATTAATCAAAATTAAGTTTATTTAAGCAGAAAGAGTAAAACTATACTTCTAATATTCTAAAAATTACAAAAACATATAGTGTCAATTTTCGAACTTCACAATTTCCTACTGTCCGTCAAAGTGTTAAAATACATTTAAAAATTACTTATATAAACGGTGAAGTCGTTTAAATTAGACAAAATCGTGGAATGGGGGATAAAACAATAGCAAATTTTCATTCAATCGGTAATAAATAGGGAAAAAAAACGTGAATGATTTATTTAATTTGATTTAAAGAATATTGAAATTAGTATTACTGCAAACGTTTAGAGAGTTGAAAATGTTGAACGCAAAATGGAAACGATTCTGAATAAGAAGGTATGGTATCTTGAGCCGTAGAATTAACCCATTAGTATAATTTTTTTAAGCTAATGACAATTTTACTCTTTCAAATTTTACAAAAATCTTATCGACATATTGGGAAACTTAAACAAGCATTGTTGAAAATACAAAAATTATACAAAAATAATAAACTTTCATCGTTTAAGTTTAAATTCACAAAGTATTGCACATTCGAATAATCATTTTACAAGCAATTTAAAAATCCATTAAAATTGGTTGCGTTTGGCGAGGAAAAAATTTTGCTATCCAAATCGCGTCTTTTTGCGCCAAATACTCTAAAGCATTTTATTTTTTGCAGATTTTCTACTGGGATTCCGCAGCTAAATGTCACTGTTCCTTTATTACATACATGAGTAGCTTCATTAGCATTTTTTTCAAAATTATCTGAGTATGCGCTTTAAGGAGACCTTCCTTGTTAGTATCGTACATTATGATTTTTTTGCGTGGGATATTTGAGGGATATCTAACGTCGTACGTTTCTACTTTTCCCATTTCGGTTGGGTTTATTTGCCTTTTGGAACCGGATTAGAAAATTATATTACCTTCATAGATAAAATCTTCAACCAAAATCTAAAAAGTAAAATAGTGTCCGGTTAGAGCCGGACGTCAGTTATCCTATGCAAAATATATTTAAAAATACTGAAATTCAAACGAGAAATTTGAAAAGAACGCTTCCCACAGGATTAGAAATAGCTTAACACTTAATTGCATAGTGATGTAAATTTCCATCACTTTTTATTTAACTTTTAATAAATAAATCAACTTCTTCGCCACCACTATATTTTTATAGAAATATTAATCCAGGAAATTTACGGTGAACTATGTTGCTGAATAAAGTTAAAAATCTATCTTAAAGTTTCATGTGTCTAATATTTTATATATGTATAAAAAAACACAATTGTAAAAGAAAAACTCATGCAAAGAAGGGTTAACCCTTTCCGACACAGTAGTCCCACTCCGGGCACACCTAACTTTAATTCCAAACTTGCATTCTACACCAAGAATATTTTAATAAAATTTTGCTTCTCTAATGGAAGCTTAAAATAAGGAATTTTACTTTTCTACAAAAGTCGTTTGTAAATTCCGGTATTAGTCAGTAATTTCGCATTTCACGAACAGAATTTGTTTGTGCCGGAAAGGGTTAAGATTGTCTTCGCATGACTAACATAAGCTTTTAACCCCTTGGGGACGAGCGACACGTATACGTGACGCATAAGATGCTCATATTCCTCGATTATTCCCACCAGTAAATTTTTATTTTAAGCTTTGCCTTATTTAATGCTAGCGTTTCTGCGATTCATATAGGCGAAAATTTCTGTTTTGATAAACCGGTGGTAAAAGATTAAAAATTCCGTAAAGGACGATCGTCACGAAGGGGTTAACACATTGTTTACTGGTGAGGATTATTCTCGTCTTTTCATAGGTGACAACATTTATTTCTTTTTGTTAGCAAAACAAAAAAATATAATAATAACATTTGCTTTATTTATTGCTGCTATAGGTTTCTGCTACTAAATAAGGAAACCGGGTATACGTAATATTTAATGTATAGTGATAGTAAAAAGCATTATAAAATAGTGATTTCACATTAAATTCTCGGTCAACAAAGTGTTATTCCATTTTCTGGTGTAAAGGTTGAAAAACCTTTATTCTCCAAATTCAAAGAAATAACATGCTCTTATGTTTCAATGCCACAATCTTCGCAATTTGTAATCACAGAATTAGTAACTTTTTTTGCAATTATATAATGTGAAGGATATTATATAGAATTATAAATCCTTTTCTAAAATCACCTGTGAAATGACAATGATATTGTTTGATGAAAGGTAGGAATAGGAAATAAACAGCCTGACAGTCTATCTTTGATAAGAACATTGTGATAACTTATACTCCTCTATTTATCTGTGTAAAAATAATATATGATTTCTGAAAAATAACATGTAAAACGGGCTGATCACGATTTGTTTTTATATTTGATTTGTTTTAACTCCACTTTATTTGCAGCGCCTATTTTCAGATGCCCTGAAAGCAAGTACATGTTTTACTGCTTTGTGTTGCAATTTCTATGTTACAAAATTCGGATAACGCGGCGATCAACGTGTTAAGAAACATTTCTTTTCATAAGGATTTAAATTCCTAAATGAAAATTTGGAATTCTCAGGCACTTTGTTAAGAAAGAAAAGAAATATATTCCTGATTTTCATTAGTACAATCTATTGCAAAGAAGACCTTTTAAAGGTAAAGTAAATCCTTTTTAAGGTTCTCAAAGCTGTGGAGCCCCCTCCCCACCTTTGAGATTACTCTTAAGATTGACAGTGAGACAATATATAACAACACTGCTGCATACATGTTTTCACAGAAATCTATAGCGGAATTTCGAAAGTTTCTTGAACCTGGCATTTATAGCGAGAAAACGGGTTTTTAACGACAAAGAATATTTTTAGAAAATATTGAAAAAATTGAATGAGTATGAGTTTTATTTTTGACTCTAGCTCAGGGACATTTTAATCTAACTAAATCACACTCGCTTTTGAAAATATGAAACCAAATCAACTCTAAACTCACAAAAAGTGAGTCAAACTCATGAAAACGAACTCAAGGAGTTCACTCCTGCAAAATGCTGGTTAAAACGACGGCATTCACTAAGTGGACCTCGGGTCGCACATTTTCGAATAGAAAACTTTTATATCAACTTCAACGCCATTTTTCTGTCATTAAATAATGGGAATATTACTTTTTTCAGATAGTAGTTTAAGAATACTTTTCGCAATTAATAGTAAATACCACTGAGTTAAAGCTATATTTTTTATTAGATTTCATTATAACTATTAACACTAGAACGATCATAATTGTTAGAGGCGTAGCGTCAAGGGGGGCACAGATCACTTTACTACCAGTATTTTTATGTACTATATTTGGCCTTCTTTAATTCATACCGTTCAAAGATTAAATAAGGCCAAATTTAGTATATAATTATTCTGGTAGTAAAATGATCGTGCCTTCCCCTGACGCTACGCCACTGATAATTGTTACTTAATTTTTATAAAAATGTTTTACACCAGAATCTTTTTCTTTTGTAATTATTTTTATGGGGCTTATATTTAAATTATTTTATGAAGAAATGTTCAGATCAAATCAAAATTTATTCATTTGGTCGGAGTCAAATTATCTCCTGCTGAGCCTTCTAACGTTAATACATGGTAGGTCAGGCATCCTCATTCACTGATGTTATGTGCGTCAATCCGTTGAAAACGATATTTACAAAACAGATAACCAAAATAAAAGACCAAAAATAAAAGAATTCATAACTTAATATTTTTAAACAAGTAGATTAATCGTAGATACAACGTTAAAAAATATATTTTTGTATTTTTAAAATTTATTAAATATCTGTGCAATTGCAAATAAAAAAGTAAAATCGCATAAATAATATACTAATATGAATTTTTGTCACAACTATTTCCGAATAGAATTCTTAACCTTATTTTGTTGCCTACTTTTGCTATCCAATAAAATAATGATTACTATTCGGAAATAGCTCTGATGAAATATCATAGCAATTGACAGCTATAAAATCAAAGGCGCCAATTATTATGAATTTTAAATATCACTATTTCTGAAAGTAATATTTGCCTTGTTTAATCGAAGAATTCTGCGATTATAAAAAACGAAGATTATTCTTTGGAAAAAGTGGTATTTTAAACCTATAATCCTTCGCACTTACGTTATTTAGATGTTTACACACGCTATTTAGAATATATTTTTTTTTCTTAAAAATAGATATAGTAAGCTGTGAAAATCACAAAAACTATCTATCCGGGATTTTCATGCGAAATTAAAAAATAACGATTTAAAATTCGGAGCTAAAAAGAAATCTGAAAAATCTTGAAGTTACTTGCCTTAAAGTTAAAAGGAACATAAAAGATAGGTTTCATCCATTTTTAAGGAATGTAATGCTATTTTGATGCGATAGTACGTGTCTTCACTCAATCGATGTGTCTTTAGTTTAAGAACTATCATCACAGCCCATGGTTAACTTGGGTGAAAAGCTTCCGATATCCCTGAACTAAGGCAGATACCTGGAAGCAACATTCTTAATTTAACACATTGACGGACAGTAGGAACAAGTGAAGTTCGAAAATTGACACTATATGTTTTTGTAATTTTTAGAATATTAGAAGTATAGTTTTACTCTTTCTGCTTAAATAAACTTAATTTTGATTAATTCAGCACCTTTAATTAGGTTGCACTACTCTCTTCACAACCACGTCAGGGTGGCTAGTGGTCAGGGAAAAATACAGTAAAAAAAGTGATACACACCAGTATATTCTTATAGAAAAATTTATGTTGATTATTCGATCAAATAATCACCTTGAATTTTTCTATAAGAATATACTGGTAATTATCATTTTTTACTGTATTTTTCCCTGACCACTAGCCACCCTGCAGGTGCATACTGAAGCTGCAACTCGTATAACAGGTGGAAAACGAACTTCAACCTAAAAAATTGTTTCCAAAACATGACACTGGTCTTCTATTTGTTCGCCGCTAAATGCACATTTGTGCTGCTATAGCCGTAGTGTCTAAAAACGACTGTTTAGTTTTGGACGGCTATTGCCGTCATGCCACATAGTGAACTTCGCTTTGACGACTATAGACGCAAGTGTCCGTCAACGTGTTAATATATAATACAAATTTATGAAGGAAATAATTTTGAAAATAAATTTCATTTTCATTTTTCCCAGAAAATGAAATAAATGCTATAAATTTTGTTTTCTAATACCGATTTGAAGTACCTGATCTGTAACTCCCTGTTTCGTTTTCAGTATGTATCAGTCTTATTACCCAAGGGACCGGTTTAGCAACATGAAGTTGCTTGAATCGGGAGATATCACAATAAATTACTTTTAAGTATTTGTTCTGAAAAATATGTAATTGGTTAGGTTCGTAACATACCAGCTTCAAATTTGTTCTGAATTTCTAAAGTTTTTCTAACTCTCTGCCAGTGGCGTAGCCAGGGAGGGTGTCCAAATGTTGTGGATACCAGTAATATTATAAAGTTTTCTTCACCTTGATTATCGCAGAAAGTTTTCCGATTAGACAAGGAAAAGATGCCTTTAAAATGTAGTTAAAGCTATCGGGAGGAAGGTCTCCCTATCTGAGCATTTACGGCGTATGCTCGCTGCTTGGCTTAATTTTCCTTTGGCGATTCTGTGGCGTCGATTTCTCCAAACAGACTAATAACCCTATCGGGAGCCTTTTCTCTCCTTTTGATGAGTCATCCTTCTCGCCAAGCAAGCGATAAATTGCCAAACCCATTAACGTAAATTCGATGACACATTAACGTAATGTACATGTGCATCAAACTCTGATAGGGAGCCTATCCTCCTGATAGGAGCAAGTATAAAATATTAGTGGCATTTGGACCCCTACCGTGGCTGCGCCACTGCTCTCGGCTTTCCAATATTACAATTTTTGGGGAGTATCAAGTTCGTGGCAGGTATGATTTGCCAAAAGCGAACAATATTTGAATTTCCATTGCGCAGTGATGCTTACATGTATCAATTAAATTTTAATGTTTAATAAATAAATTCAGTTCCATGGTACCACTATATATAAAAAAAACGTTTTCCTTATTTAATGATAGAAGTCTACTATTAAATAATGCGAAAAATTATTATTTAAAATTTGTGGTAAAAATAAATATTGTAATATTAAAATTTACTTAAAACAAGGTTTTGCAGTGTTAGGTTAATATTTTGTCTATCGCAATTTTCAAACACAAGTCTTCAAGATAGCCCAGCAAAGCGGAAATTGCTGGCCAGCAGCAAGGTAGGTGCTGGAAATGATGGAGAAGTGCTGGCTAATGGTCTACCACTGCATGGCCACTGCTGGGCAGCTTCAGTCAACTTTGCTGTTGGAAATCATCACATAAAATTCTGATCGGCTTCCGTTTTATCTCATGCGCTGGCCCACCAGACTATGGAAGTGCAAGAACTTTTGCAGTATTATTGATGGGAACCCTTTCGCTAGGTGGCGTAGAGAATATCGAAGACAATGGGTATTTCGGAATTCATCGTTTGGCACCATTCTGGTTATTTGAAATTTCATTCTGGAATTTTTATTCTTTTATTAGCGACCATTACGTACGTTGTGATTGTGATCAAGAACAATAACAAATATTAACAATAAATGACAAAGAAAAGTAAGTATATAAAATTTCATAAATCTTAACGTGAACATTTTGTATATTCTTTATTGTAATATTTTATTTTACATTACTTTTACACTTCGTAAACCATGATATCCAAAATATTTTTTCTTTCAGTTATTAACGAATTTTTCAGATTAATTTTAACTATTATGCATTTTCATAGCAAAGAAAAAGCTAATTGATATTAACTATAACATCAACTACTTAATTATATCGTCAATAGATTACGGCGTCGTTTGCTAAGAAACACGTCAAAATAGTTTCTATTTTAATATTTGCTTAATAGTAAACTATCAAATATTTATCGTAAGAATAAATTTAATTATAAAAGTAATATTAGATTTTGCTTTTCAATCATTTTTATTTTGCTTATTATAAAAATATTTTAATAATTTGTAGTTATCTTGGCAATATTTGTTTCATTTTACTTTTATTTATAAAATGTCTCTGTATTAATGTAACGATTTCTGTCGAAAGATTTTAGCTCTTTTAAAATCTTAATTTTAAGTGTCTTTAAGATCGGCTACAATGATATTTTCTTTTTACTGTATATTGTAAGAGGTCATATAGAAACGTTATAGTTTCTACTTCTCACTAAAAAAGTTTTTTCCGAAACCAAATATCTTTAAAAAAAGTATAAATGAATAATAAAGCAGAATTGAAGCACACTTGTGAAGTAGATGGATGGGTTACTGAGATTTTTCACTGTTCTTGTTTTTACCATTTAATTTTGGAATTCAATAGCATTTATCCTATATAATCAATTATTTTTTATATTTAAATAAATAAGTTTTATGCTTAAAATTAAAGTTACAAAAGTTTTTTTTTCAAAAATATTTAAATATTTACAAAAAACATTGTTAATTTATTCTAGATTGATCCCTAGTATGCAACTGTTTGTACTTTGTACAATCATATATCAAATAAATGCAATGAACTTTACGATAAATGTGTGAAAAGTATTATGAAACAGGAATACTGTGGTTGCATAACTTTTTAAGATGTTATATGTATATTTGGCAGTCTTTATGCTTATATGTTTGCTGATAAGAATAAAATGTTTTTTAAAAGGAAAATAAGTTTTAAATAGGAACAAAAGAAAAGTTATTTTCTTGTGTTGTTATACCAATGTAATATATTGAATATTCTACATACACTGGATAATGGCCCGATATATGACGGGGGATACCCGATGTAGCCGCCATGTCCCGAAGGATGATGGCGGCTCTATAAACGCCGTTGGGTGGATGTCTGCTCATAGTAACAAAAAGCTGACTGATGGTTTACCACTGTATAAACATTGCAGGATAAGTGATTGTGGTAGATTAAAAGTTCTGGCCCAGCAAATGAATAGCAGTAGGATAGGTGCTAGCACTGCAGGAAAAGTGCCGGATTGAAGTAATGTGATGGCATACCAATGCTGATCTGCTGTTGGCCATCACTGATGGGCCAGCTGCATTCCGCACGGACACTTTTGTACTGGTTTAACCAGAGGCGTAGCGTCAAGGGGGGCACGGACCACTTTACTACCAGTATTTTTATATACTATATTTGTCCTTATTTAATTCATACCGTTCAAAGATTAAATAAGGCTAAAGGTAGTATATAATTATACTGGTAGTAAAATGATCGTGCCCCCCCTGACGCTACGCCACTGGGTTTAACCCCTTAACAGGTTCTCTTTTTTGATACAATAAACTAAAAATATGGACTAAAAACCACTTTTCCCAAACTAAATATTTGCCTTGTATAATCGAAAATTTTCTAATAAAAAAGTTTCTAAAAATAAATCAAATTTTGCGTTTAAAAATTAGTGGTGGCCAAATGATTTGGATAACAGGACAAGCAAACTCTTTTTGCACGTACGGTGTACGGGCAAACCACTTAAGGGGTTAAAAAATGGCACCATTGCACTTTACCGCTGATGGCAGTGCTGGCTGCCATCTTTTCTCCTGCTGATGGCCCAGTGTTACTTTCTTTGCTGGGAGAGTTCTACTAGAAAATTATGACGAATGTTTTGCTTGAAAATAGTGGTACACGAAACAGCGCCATCTGCGCAGGCACTGTAGCAGCACCAGCTGCTTGAACGGAGAAGACCTCTACCTAATGGTGTATCGGTGTCTGGCACGTTCGCGTTCACCTGCTGTGTCGTCTTTGGTCCATAGACGTTCAACGCTTCGTCCGTATGCAAATCTCTGATTTTTTCTTGGAGGGCTTTTTGAAGCTTATAAAGTGGTATGACAAATGTCTCAATGTAATTGGTACTTATGTGGAAAAATAAAGTTATGTTTTATCTTTAATGTCTCATTACATTTCTTGCCTTTCGTACACACCTCTGTCCACAGTCTCCAGGGGAAATGTATTTCCCGACTGTCCCTCGTATCGTTGTTTGACTTGAAGAACATTGAAAGGTTGATAGCTATAAAATTATTTTTCCAGGGACGTACAGACGTGGAGAACAAAGTATTTTCTGACTAATTTTGCCAATAATCATCGCATAAAAATGACACTGGTAATTATAATTATTGTAATATTTATTTATATTTGTAATGCATGATTTAATGTTAGGTGACCGCCTACATATTTAGAACTGCAGCAACATTCAACAAATGGTTACATCCACGTTTTGCATTTTAAAAAAATTGCTTGGATCAAAAAAGTACGAGAATTTGTATTTTATTTTCAATATTTATTTTCTTAAATCTTCATACAATTGTAATAGAAAATGTGTTAATGATGATAATTGAAAAATTTGAAAAATAAAATTAAGAACTTACAAAGAAAAGTACCAAAATATGCAGATAGTTACAAAAATTTTATTAAAATTTGAAATATTAAAAGGAAAGAAAAGAAAACATAATTGATATGGAAAAAAGTAGTACAAAAGTTTTCCGGTAAGTTTCTAAGCAATTATTTCTGTGAACCTTTGATAAACGAAGATGGTTCCCTTTCCAGGTGTTCAACATATGGTCCACGAACCCTCTGATAACCACTAATGTAGTACAGAAAAGTTTGCCCTCTTTAACCCCTTGAAAGGCAAGCACGTGGTCTAAAAATGCTAAGTTGTTTGATATTTCGACACCAGTAACTTTTAATAATGAATTTTTACCTTCTCAATCTGCAAAAAACAATACTAAATATTTTTATATAATGAGACTGGTGTCAAAGTTATATATTAAAAAGTGGTATATAATACATACCGGTGCCCCTCAAGGCGTTAATGGCAGCAACTTTGAGATTAAATAAGACGAAGATTAGTTTTCAAAATTTGTGGTGACAAACGACTTTCTGATAAAAAGCTTGAAGACCCCTACTTTAGACCATTTAAAATTCAAGTTTTCGTATATCTCGAAATATATTGATTGGCATGAGCTGTAAAATGACACGCCCAGTTTTTTTTTATAATTTTGATACGTTTTATGCAAAAGTTAATGTAGGTCATAATTCATATATTTTAATAAGAATTTATTACTAATTTTCCTAATTAAAATATGTTTATTAATAAAACAATGATTGAAATACCGGGTGATTATAATTAAAGTTACGATTTCAAAAATCGATAATTTTAAAACTACTGGTCAGAATGACTTGATATTTTAGCAGAACAATCGTGAGGCAATGGAATTTTGTTTGGCGAAGGAAAAAATAGTTCCAAATTGTGCCGATAGATGGCGTTGTCAGGGTAATGTCAGGGGAAAGACCAAAAATGTATTCTTGAACCCTTTCCGGCGCGGAGTAAATTTGTTTGCAAAATGATGAAATAATAGGCTGACACCGGAATTTACAAACGAATCCATTAGTAAAAAGAAACTTGCTTATTTTTCTGGTTCTTAATGAAAGGAAAAATTTAATTAAATACCGGGTGATTATAATTAAATTTACGATTTCAAAAATCGATAATTTTAATTAAAACTACTGGTCAGATTGACTTGATATTTTAGCAGAACAATCGTGAGGCAATGGAATTTTGTTTGGCTAAGGAAAAGAAAAAGTTTCAAAATGTGCCCATAGATGGCGCTGTCTGGGTTCACATTGTCTGAAGATATGCAAATTACTAATACGTGACATGCGCACCGCAGACATAGCAACCATAAAAATGCAGAGCAGCAGCTCTTTGCCTGAATGCTTCAACATGACTCTGACTATGAAGGATCGCGCTCTGCTCTTGAAGCTTTTTTATAAGAACGACGACTGTGCACTTACAGCTATTAGGAAGTTTCGGACTTAAAAATCCATAAAAAAGGTCCAATAACAACAAATGGTCTGCAAAAAATGATTGCTAAATTCGAAGAGACCGGTTCATTTGACGTTAAACGGGGTAGAGGAAGGAAACCAGTTTCAGCTGCGGCAGTGGAAGATGTGGCTACAGCATTACAGGAACATACTGACAGTAATGCTGGAATCAGCAGTGCAAGGGGGATTGGCCGAATGCTGGATATGCCGAACAGCACGGTGCGTAAAGTCCTACGGAACGTCTTACGCTGTTATCCGTACAAGATAACTCATGTGCAGGAGTTGCTACCTGCTGACCTGGAAGCACGTCAATCTTTTGCACTACAATTTCTTGCCCGGATGGAAGTGGACAACGGATGGCCATGGAACATTTTGTGGTCTGACGAAGCCCACTTTCATTTGCAAGGTTCTGTAAATACGCAAAATTGCAGGATATGGGCGACCTAGAATCCGTCCCAGCTGCAGCCATTAACTCTTCAGTCTGAAAAGGTCACTGTGTGGTGCGGAATAACGGCAGCGTTTATCGTCGGTCCATTTTTCTTCGAGGAGATCACACCTGCGGGTCCCGTTACATGCACAGTTACTGGCAAGCAGTATGAAGCACTTTTGCGTAACCATGTTCTTCCGGCACTTCAACAGCGTCAGTATGTGGATCGCATAATATTCATGCAAGATGGCGCTCCTCCGCACATTGCTACTACTGTGAAGCAGCTACTGAGTGATAATTTCGGAGATGATAGGATCATAAGCCGCCATTTTCCAACAACGTGGCCGCCACGTTCCCCCGACTTAAACCCGTGTGATTTCTGGCTTTGGGGGTACCTGAAGAATGTTGTTTATAGCGGGCGGATTCAGAATCTAGCCGACTTGAAGGCAAGCATCACACAACACACCCATTGCATTGGTACAGATACCCTCCGATCTGTTGTGGAGCATGCCGTTTTGCGCTTCCAATTAGTAGCGGCACAAGGCGGAGGGCATATTGAGCAACTTATGCCTTAATAATCAGTAAGGTGTTTGTTCCATGAAGCTCTTTTTTTTTCATTTTTTTTCATTATCGCTGTCGTCGCTGTAAACACGTAGTCTTGTCTTTTCGCTAATAAATTTTTAGTAAATCTCTGAACTCAATTTTTTTCCTTTTCGCAACATCATTCCTATGTTTAACCTTTTAACGGGCGGTGGTCACAAAAAAGGACACCCAATTTTAATTCTAAAACTGACAAACGGCACCAAGAATATTTAATAAAATTTTCCTTTCATTAAGAACTAGAAAATAAGCAAGTTTCTTTTTACTAATGGATTCGTCTGTAAATTCCGGTGTCAGTCTATTATTTCATCATTTTGCAAACAAATTTACACCGCGCCGGAAAGGGTTCAAGAATACATTTTTGCACATTACCCTGACAACGCCATCTATCGGCACAATTTGGAGATATTTTTTTCCTTCGCCAAACAAAATTCCATTGCGTCACGATTGTTCTGCGAAAATATCAAGTCATTCTGACCAGTAGTTTTAAAATTATCGATTTTTGAAATCGTAACTTTAATTATAATCACCCGGTATGTTTCCGTTTGTTCCTTCTATCTCATTGAAATATGATAGATGAATCGGATGATTTTTTTGGGAAGATACAAATTAAAGTTTGTGACGTACATTTAACATTAGTGTCCTCAATATTTACAATCCTACAATTTTAAAAGATTCCAAAAAATTATATAAATTACGCCTTTTTTATGGCTGTTTGGATCCGTGGAAATAAATGAAGCGTGAAAATTTTACCATGTGAATAGAAGACTTTGGCGCAGTATGTAATATGTAGGTGGCCCTCAAATGATAATTCATGCACAACATTCAAACTTATGATTACGGGCCAGGATTAGCGGCTATATTTATATTCATTTAAACCACAATTAACAAAAAAAATATATTCACAGTAGTACATTTCTCTTGAATATGTATCTTAGTATAAGTGTATGACAGAGATTATTCTTCAAAAAGTGGTACAAATATAATAAAAAATAGTCCACTGAAACTATATGTCCCGACACATAGTCAAAGGGTTCAAAGTAGAATTTATTTGAAATCGATTGTTAACAGTCCCATTTTTATACAACGATTTGCAGCACCATTACTCGAGAGTATGCATTTTTCTCTTCACGACTGCCCAGTTTTGAAGTAACTTCCATACATGCAAATAATACCTACAAATAGACAAAAAAATGCAAATATATGTACTAATTAAGAATATACATGTTTTTTAAATTGCCTTCAATTTAACAATTATGATGTTAATATTTACCATGTAAAACTGAAGTTTCACAACAAACTATTTAGGAAATGTATGAATGTCCACGGATATAACTAGTATGCTAACGGCATAAGTGGAACAAATTACGGTTATTAAATACTACTGTCTCCTAAGTGTGCTCTTTCCCTTAAAAATTGTAAAAACTCGTGCTAAATAAGATTAATACTTTACGTTTCGGAAATAATGGTATTGCAATACATATTCATTGGCACCTATGCAATTGAAATGTGTCTTTCCGCAGAATAACTCAATAGAATTTTTCATTGTAACATTGTTTACTAAAAATAATTTTTATTGCTGGCAGATACTAAAAGAATCACAACTTGTTATAAAAACATGGATATTTTAAAATTATAACGTATTTATTTTGAAAATAGAAATAAAGGGTCAAGGATGATCTGAAATACCTGTAGACCAGTATGGTCCAACTGAGACACGTAAGTAAACATTTTTTTCAAACAGATTTCTTCGCTAAAATTCTGCACTGCAAATAAGCTAAAATTACTATTCGGGAGTTCTTCTTCCTCGGCGACCAGACTGTTTCAGAGCGAACACCAAAAATGTCTCGTCATGTTTTATGTTTTTTTACTTAATCTAAATATAATAAATTGCATTTCTTACGCCACTTAGATTGAAAAAAATCAAAATTGACATTTTTAGAAATTTACATATGTGTATACCTCGTCCGTTTTGGAAATTATTTCCTTTCTTATAAAGGATAGAATAAAAATACGAATATTTTTTACACCTTTTCAAGAAATGACTTGGTATTTTAAATAGACATTTTTTTTCAATTTTCAGACATTTTGACTCACATTTTTGAAGGAATACCATTAAACCTTTTACAAAAGTGAAAAATACACAGAAATATTTAAAGAAATAAATTCAAATTAGATGTTTGTGGATGATAAATGGATAATTTTATTTTTCTCTTTTCTTTCTTGAAACCTGCATGTTTTATGTTCAATATATATTTTTTTCTTTCTTATCGTATATTTTCTTTAGAATATGTAAATGTTCTTCAAATATAACACCGATGGAATAAACAAATGCCAAAACCGTTGTAATCAATGTTTAGAAGGGGAGAAAAGTTTTTCTTTAAAGAGCAAAATTCTTTTAAAATATTAAACTACGAAATATATTTCTGTTTTTAAATATACTTTTCTTATTTAACGTAGATAAACTCATAGTTTATTCTACGATACTAGTGTGTTTATCTATACATAGAAATCTGTTCTATTTTTTTTACAATAAACTTTTGCTGCAGTGAGGCAAATTATGTGGTTTTTTATATTAAGAAATATATCACTATTTCTAAATATTAACACGTTGCCGTCCGAATGCTCGTAAAAAATACTTCTATTCGTAAAATTGAGATGATTGATTTACACCAGAATTTAGAAACAAATTTATTCGAAAATAAGTAAAATATTTTCATCATGTACTTGATAAAAAGGAATTTTTTATTCCAAAATTCTGGTGCCTATGTAGCATAAACGGATTAAAATTAAGTTACTTTATGACGACACCACTGTGGTGTCGCAGGATGGCAAAGTGTTAATATTTACCTTATTTAACGACATGTTAAATAAGGAAAATATTACTATTCGCAAATAGTGGTACATGTTTCATAAAAATCCGCTAGATTTTTATTACTCTTTCGAAATAAATATCTATTAAAAATTTTATTACGGTGTAAAAAAAAAAAAAAAAAATGGATTGTGTTTAACAGGTCATTTGTCTTGATCAATGATGAATTTTTGTGATAATGTTATTTATCTCTAATGAAACCTAAACATGTCAAATGGTTTATTTGTTTATATACGTATTTTGTGTGACACCTTACTTAAGTAAAAGAAAACTTTACGAGTTTATATGTTTATGAAAAGGTGAAGTTTAAGATTCAAAAAAAGTTTTAGTACATTTAAATTATTATTTAAATCAGACAGCTGTCCGAGCATGGCTATCTGAATTTTGCGTAAACTACTTAGAAATTCCAAGCTGTATTGCTGTACCTTTTTAAAATGTAATCTTTGCACTGAATTTTTTCTTTAGATCAAGAATATTTCCGCAATTAATCGCATAATTTGTAATTTTTTTTCGGGGAATAATTATGGTGTAAAATTCTATTCGAAAAGCGTTGTAGAATGTTATGCAATCTGGACCCCTCATGCGTGCACATAAAAATCATCTTTGATCATGATTAACAGGTATCATAATACATATAACATCAAAAGTCATGTATTGTCATTGTGTTTTATCAAACATGATCTTCATAAACGTGAATTTTATGCTATCTTTTTCTCAACCTTCAGCATATCTCGCCGATTTCTAAGTAATTTAAATAAACGGTTTCATTGCACACGTTTTTATTACGCATAAATTTCTATTCACTCATGGATAATGGATTGGAAACAAAATCTTGATGGCAGTGGCGTAGCGTCAGGGGGGGGGGGGGCACGAACATTTTACTACCAGTATAATTAAATACTACATTTAGCCTTATTTAATCTTTGAACGGTATGAAATAAATAAGGCCAAATATAGTATATAAAAATACTGGTAGTAAAGTGATGCGTGCCCCCATTGACGCTACGCCTCTGCTTGATGGATAAAATATTTTGACCTTGTTTAATTAATTTGCACATTTTCTACATTGTAAGGTCTGGACCAGTTGTAGTTTTCTTGCTATACTTGGTATTTTCTATGTTTTTTTTCTCATTTTAACATTTTATTTGTCATTAGTATATAATATTCTATTTTTCCATCGATATTGCTGAATGGAATTTCATATACTACGGATAGATAGATTGTTTCCAATTATCGGGAGTATATAAAAAGTTATCCATAATAATTTTATTTCCCATCCATAATAGGCAAGTCAATAGAAATCTATATGCATAGTGAACGTTTACTTCTCCTTATTCTAGTCATTTTATTTATTTTTTTACTCTAAGACATAGCAACAATTAGATTCAGGATTTCCTTATCTAGAGAAATTGCGGATAATTAAGAATATATTTTTTTATTAAATCCTAGAATTCTTTCTAATAGTACTCACGTATTATTAAGAGTGTTCTCAAATCGATAGGTGCTAATTTCTGAATTCATTTTTGTTTGGTAATGTAGGAATTTGGCAGGCAGTGGCGTAGCGTCAGGGGGGGGCACGATCATTTTACTACCAGTATAATTATATACTACATTTACCCTTATTTAATCTTTGAACGGTATGAAATAAATAAGGCCAAATATAGAATATAAAAATACTGGTAGTAAAGTCAACCGTGCCCCCCTTGACGCTACGCCTCTGTTGGCAGGTATTCTTATTCAGAAACTCCATAATCAAATAGCGTTTTCCATTTTGAAAAAGGTACACTAATTTCCGAAAATACCATCAAAGTTGGCGTTTTGAACCGAATTTCTATATGCAAGAGTGCGGAAAAAGAGAAAAACCTATCGTCACGTACCAGAAATAGCTTATAACCTAATAAGTAATTTATTTACATATAAAAAGGAGAAATGCCATTCGATCCCAAATCGCTTCAATAGTCAGCCCTGCCATTTTTTTTCCTTTGCGTTTAAAAATAAGTCAGAAAATTTCGTGTTTATTGAGCAGTAAATTTGAGAACCGCCTTAACCCCTTCAGGGGCAAAGTACTCTTGTAGCAAAATATTGAAATGATTGATTGACACCATGATTCACGAACGAATTTATTTTAAAATAAGTAAAAGCTTTTCCTCAGGTACCTTAGAAATTCAAAATTTGATTATAAAATTTTGGTGTCAATGTGGCATTTTGGGATTAAAATTAAGTGGTATATATAATATACCGGTGCCCTTCAAGGGGTTAAGATAATTTTTTCTCCACAGTAATTACAGGGTTTGTACAATTTTACCACAATTTTTAATAGAATGTTTCAATTTAATATTTAAATAACAGATTGTATACACTTCGTTTAATTGCAGGATTTGTAATACTTTTCTGCATTTAAATAAGGCGAAAAATTGTATTAAAAATTTGTGGTAAAAGGGTACGTACATTCATTAAGTGCACAATTAATATATTATAATTTAAAATACAATAACACGTTAATTATAAACAAAATAAACAATATACTTATAATATTTACACAATTAAGCATTTTTAAGTTCGCAGTGATTATTTTTTTTTACATGCTACAGAAAAAACTATAATTTATTTTCTGAATGTAATCATACCAATTGACTACCCATTAATTTTTAATGTTGTGAAGCTAAATGTAAAATATCCCAAGAATTGCTATTGTATTATTATTATAAACTTTTATAGACAATTGTACCGCAATTGTAACACGCATGTTCCGCTTGAATCAGACTTGTCCTATGTCCGCATAAGAAAATGAAACACACGAAAAATTAATATTAAAAATAAAAAACTAGTAATTATTTCCTATGGCTATTTGAAAAAACAACTAGAGCACTTAACAAAATGTAAGGTTTTAATAATAACAGGGAATTATATTGGTTTACGAGTCATTCTATTTTTAAATAAACTATTAAAATTTTACTAACTATTATTTTAAATTATCATATTAATTAAATCACCACTGCTGAAAATCTACCGAATAATATAAATAATGCTAAAATTTACAGTTTAGTAATAGTTAGTGAGTTTAAGATCAAATGTAGACTGTTTTTATTTTTATTATCTTATGTATTTAATAGAAGAGCATTGAAAATTATTTTAAAATCCACTGTCTTGGTGAATATGTTGCAATCATTGTTGGTACCATCTGCTCGACTTACAGTTTATAACTGCATTTTCATTACAAAACTTAATTTTAATTTTCATATTGCTAACTTTAATTATGAGGATTAATGTAGAAGAACATTGCAATATTTCGAAAAATACAGTCCTGACGAATAAGGTTCAATCCTTATCGGTGTTTTCCGCTTGTTTTATAGTCTGAGAGGCATATACACTAACTTATATTTAAGACCAATTAAATTTTACAATACAGGATGTCTATAACCTGTTCGACACATTTTGAAGTTTAACATTTCATAAAATAATGAAGATAGATTTAAATTAATAACATTAATGGTTAGATATATTAAAAAAGTTTTATGGCCCTTGTCAATCAATTTCCACATGTGCGCTCTTCGTCGCAATGAGACTATCAAGATAGTAGTCGATTTCATGTCAGGTAGAGACAAGCATCTCGGCATCCATAGCGGCTATTGCGGTTGTAATCCTGTACTTTAGGTCTCTAATGATCGACACTTTCCTCCTGAAAACGCTTTCCTTTACAAATTAGTACTGGAAATGTCCAGCTGCGTTACATCAGGTGATCGCCAAATACATCTTCCTGTAAAATTTTCATTGAAAGAACTACGAACAATGGTACCCCAATGAGGTGGTGCACCATCTTGTTGCAAAAAGACATGTGGCTGAAGCACTTGGAGTTATGGAAATACGAAATTTTCCAACATGTCTAAGCAAATGACAGATGTGAGTGTATTTCCTGTGAGACGATATTTACAAAAGAAAAAAATATTCAAACCAGAAAAAAGAATTTTCTATGAAAACATTCACACTATAAAAGAAAATATATGAGTCATTCCATGCATAAATGCCACAGGTTTGTTTATATATTCATTATCGTATTAATTATTAAACATTAAAATATGTCAGACCTTTTTTAGACACACTGAAATAATTTATAAAACCTTTTAACCATCATGATAACACAGTATTATATTAGTAGAATATTCTTCATTTAAGTACAGACATAGGAATATGTAACGATTTCCTTTTAGTAAACCTCTGGTGGATAACACTACCTAAATAATAAAGAAATTCCCTACATTGTTTCGTAAAAATAAAACAAGGAATGGATAATAGGCCCAAAATAAATTCCATCCTATTTAAAAGAAATTTTCATCCAGTAAAACAATTTATATACAACTAGCAAGCTACGCCCACTACGCTGGTCAATTTCTTATAACGAACTTTTAAACAAACAAAATATTGACATTTTATAATTCACTTTTATATTTTAACAGAATAATAAGGCTACTATAATTTGTGACTATAGCCAATATACACGCCAGGACACGTCGGTCGTCCTTATCGTTATCTTTTTACGAATGAAGGTTTTGCTATGGTATTCAATTGTGAAATTTGGTAATTTTTCAAATTCAATATTTGAAAAATGGCATAATCATTAGACTTGAAATTTATATCAAGAAAAAAACATTTTTTTTTTACCTTTCAAACGCAGTTTGCCAAACAATTTTCTGACAAATACTTTTCGAGCTATTGTGGCAACAATTAGCGAAAAACCCAGTCGTCAGCAACGCATATTTTTTTATTAAAGAGGCTGTTGGAGCAGGGATTGTCACCACCAATTTGACACCATCACTTTTGAAATCGGTTCTGTAGTTCCAGAGATTCCATAGAAATTGTAATTTAGAATGATTTTAGAACGCTTTTCGCTTATTTCATCCTTTTAAATTTCGATTTTTTTAAAAAATTTGTTCTTAGAGAGCATTTACATCTTATAAGTAACTACAATGCCAAATTTCAAATTTCTAGCTCCTTCAGTATAAAAATGATCGCAATTTTAGAACGTTTTTCTCTCCTGCACCCCCCTGGGGTTAGTGACACCGACATAAAATATAGCCTATGTTGGAGCAAGGGTAGACACCATCAATTTGCCATCACTTTTGAAATCGGTTCGGTAGTTCTAGAGATTCCATAGAAATTGTAATTTAGAATGTTTTTAGAACGCTTTTCGCTCATTTCACCCTTTTAAATTTCGAATTTTTTTTAATTTTTTTAGAGAGCATTTACATCTTATAAGTAACTACAATGCCAAATTTCAAATTTCTAGCTCCTTCAGTATTAAAAAAATCGCAATTTTAGAACATTTTACGCTTCTGCACCCCCCTGGGGTTAGTCGCACCGACATAAAATATAGCCTATGTTGGAGCAGGTGTTGTCACCATCAATTTTTAACCATCATTTTTGAAATGGGTTCGGTAGTTCCAAAGATTACCCCCTACAAGCAAACAAACAAAGAAACAATGTTTACTCCTTTATAATATTAGTATAGATTAAAAGCATTTTGTTGATTACATAAATATTTATAATTTTAATCAGTTTCACTTTGTAAAGGTGTCATTAATATATTCAGATTTATAAAAGATTCTATTAATATTAGTCATCTGTTAATTTGTCTTAATAAACTGTTAATAAAAATTTAACAATATTTTACTCTTTACTTTGTGGTACAATATTTCCTATTTGTAAAAATTCTCTTACCAAACATAATAATTATAAAAAATTGTTAATTATGTTTAACTTATCTTTAACCATAAATGAAAACCGTAAAAATATATTTTGTTATATAAAAACCATAGTTACTTTAAAAAATAAAACTTTATTTAAGTCCATTAATTTAAATATTTCAATTTTAGCTTAAAAAATTTCCTCCTTTTTACATTTAATCAACTTTATATCAGTTTCGAAATGCAGAGAATCAGTAATTAATTTATTTTTGCAAAAGAACTTCACATAGTTTTGTGAACTCTTAACATATAAGAAGTACTTCTAAGGGTAATTTGTTTTAATCTAAAATAAAGTTACACTGTTTATAACTTTTGCATTATATTATATATATTATCAATTTTAATAACGAATTCTATTATTGGCTTATAAGGAGAAAAAAATATATATTGTGATTTAAAATGTGTTTAACCTGAAAGTCTTAAGTTTAACCAGAATGTGTCATAAACTTAGTAAAATCAGTCTATTATCTTTTAAAATATTAACTTTCAAATCCTGCCTTAGTACGATAATAACACAAAATTTCAAAGTAGTATCAAAATAATAAAAACAAATAAATATTTTCAAACAACACAACAATAATTTTATTTATAATGTAAAAAAATTATATATACTTGTAATACTTTTAAATAAAAATTCTAAATATAATTACATTTTACACCAGAAAATGTGATTACGCGTTACTAACACTCTCATAAGTACCTTCCCCCGCATCAATAAAAATCGTTTTCTCATTAATTTCTCACTAAAATGCAATGCTCTAAAAATTTCTAAATTTTTATATAGGATTCGCAGTTTAGTAAAATTATAAAAACTCTGAATGTCTCTTTCAGGTTAAACACATTTTAAATCACAATATATATATGTTCTCCTTATAAGCCAATAATATAATTCGTTATTAAAATTGATAAAATATGTTAAAACAATAAGCAAAATTTTAAAAGAACAACTTTTAACCAGTAAACATCATTCACATTTTAACAGTCTATAAAATCTTGAAAATATGACAAAACATAAAAATAAATTGTCCCACATCTTTAAACGAAATACAACTCCTCAGTTTATCATATTTTAGCTGTTACGATAGTCGTATTTCGACTTTTAAACTATTCACTATTCTCGTGAAGTTTGAAGACAGATGACAAACATCACTGATCATCTCATCTGACTTATAAAATATCTAATGTCCTATATTCGGCAACGTAAATGGTTAGGCTATTAACAGTCTCCTGTTATCGATGACAAATACATACAAGCTGCTAGCATTTAGAGTTATAGTTCCAATTGCAGAAATATTTCAAAGGTTGTTCTGCACTGTATGAAAATCAATTTACGTCAAAGTAGTTGCTATTTTCGGTTAGGGAATTTAAATTTTTATATCGTTCCTGGGTTCTATAAATTTAATTTAGAATTGTTTCCTTCGTGCTCTAAAAATTAAACAGTATACAATGTTGTTTACTGTTTAACTACTGTTCGGGTAAGTCACTGTTTGGGTACGTTTTGGTTGTAATGTTTATGTATGGTAAGATTGGAATGTTTACTAAATTTTCCCATCTTTAACAACCAAAACATATCTAGGTATGATACATTGTATTTTATGAATTTTCAACTATTTCCCACAACGAAAACAGTTGGACTTAGAACCGTTTCTTTTGTCGAAGGTCATATGTTTTTTCTATGTATTTCTTGGTTTTGTCTATTTATATTTTTAATCTTTCAGGGAGAGAATCGTCTGTGTTTTGGCAGATTTTTGCTTATAAAATTTCTTTATCTCCTCCTCTTGCAAAAATTTACACTATACCTGTGCAATCTCCAGCATACAAAGTTTGATATATTTAAACTATCTAGCATTTTCTGTCCTATTTGTTACTTTGTGATAACAAAAATTAAGTAAACTTCTAATATACAATTCATCCCCACCGTAATGTTCTCTTCTCTTTATTGCTTCCGAACAGTTCCGAAAAATCTTTAAAATTATTTCATTACTATAAATTCAGCCTCATTTTTTACTTTTCAGTAATGATAAATAAGCAGTCTGTCATCGAATTTCGAAAGGGGAAATTGGGGAGAAAATTATTATTATTTTTTCACTTTTGAGATTACTCCTGCATGAAAAGTTTAGTGTAAATGAAGTTTGTCATACAAAGCATAGACACTTTGTGCCACATGATCTTCATAAGTGTTTAAAACAGTTTTTTAAATGACGTTTTATATGGATAATTTACTTTTTGCCCATTGAACGATTATGGTGGCATAATTTTAGAGTAATCTTGAAAAGTATTCAAAAAACGATTTCAAAAGAAGTTTTAGGCGGCAAAATGATGAAATAGCCAACTTACACTCAATAAAACACGTCAGTTTACCTCACAAATCCATTAAAAATGTAATTACGATAACGGCACATTGTTTTGTCAGAAACACATGTAAGAAATAATTAGAAGAATTTTGAATAGCAATTTACGAATATCCTATGTGAGGAATTAACCATACTTATTTAATTTCAACATATCGATAATTTACGTAAAACTGTTCCGATATCTTCTGCAGCAATAAACATGTTTTGAGCCACAAAATGATGCTTAATACTAGAGTGACCGGAAATTTTCCTTAAGTTGAAAAATAAAATAAACCAGAATTTTTAATTAACACCGGACATAGCGGGAATTTTACTCAAAATTTTATAAAAAAATATTTCACACCAGCATTTTTACTTAAATATATGTGACATATGTATTTTATTTATTTTATGAAGACATTTCTGGTTAGAATCGAAATATCTTCATTTGGTACCTGCTAAGTGACCGATTTTTTGTATATATAGGGCTAAATGTTTTTAACTTATTATAGGAAGAAATGTCTACTTTGAATCGAAATATGTTTATTTGGTATCGTTCAAAATGATCGTTATGTCTGTTCTAGTGCTGATTCGATATTAAAGGCTCCCATTCGCTCCGTTTTCTTAAAACCACTTTAAAAAATCGTCTTACATTATTTATCTTGCAAATTTTGTAGAAACCTTTTAAAAATTTTATTTTTGTTGTAGAATTGTAAAAAAAACTACTATGAAAAAGTGTTTTCAGAAACACCGGCATTCAAAAATCGGTAAAAAATATAGTAAAAATGATTATTTTCTGCTCGGAAATGGTGGTAGATAAAAAAGGAAAAAATGGCATCTACGCATGTATACGAATAGGTTTGAAATATGTCTTATGGATCTTATCGTTAATTTGAAACAATAGAATTTTCTTCAAAAATATTGTTTTTGGTTAAATTACTCTTATTTAGGTTTCTCTTTTCATTCAGTCATACACATATTTTTTAAAAGTAGAAGATCACTTGTTGGTGACGCATTTGTCTAATATTGCATTTGGCCCTTCTATAGAAAATGCTGATGTGGATTTTTACAACCGGAACTGAAAACTGCATTACGAACATTTTCAAAAGATCACAACCAGATAGTTGCTCTTATTTTATTGTTTGAAGTTAATTTAAGAATAAATCGTTTCATGTAGACATTACTATATAATAGCTACACATAAATGCAAGACCCTTTCTTTAAATTGATTGTTTTTCAAACCATTTCAAACTATTAACTGATATGTATAACGACTGATATGTATTTTTTTAGGTCAAGAACTCTTCAATTTGTATTCTAATTAAACTAAACCGCAAATAAGATACAGAGGTGCCAAGCTCTCACTAATCTTCCGTAATATGTGGATTAATTTGACCCAGTTTAAAAACGTTTCGAACCAGAAAAAATATTTGACGAATTATTATTTAGTTAACTTAAGATTTCTACATGGAATATATTTCACTTCATTTCTTTTTAAAAAATCTGGTGCGAAACATATTAAACCTGCGTTAAATTAACCCACATATTACGGAAGATTAAGGAGTGCTTGGCACCTCTGAAGATATCATATGTACTTGAGGGACATGGCATTCGTATAAGACTGAATAGAAGTACGATCTTAACCCTGGAGAATTCGCGCATACCCAGGGTATGAATGATTTTTTTAATTTGTCACCAGTAAATACAAATAACAATCGCATATCTGGCAACTTTCAACTAAACTTCCGGACAATGTGAGTTATTTCGATCCAAGTTAAAGAAGTTTCTAGTCAAACAATATATCTGAAAAAATATTATAAAAATTTAGTTTAACCCCTTAACTGTGGGAGGTTTTTTGACACCATAAACTAAAAATAGGCACTATACACCACTTTTTCCGTACTAAAATATTTGCTTTGTGTAATCGAAAACGGTCTGCCGATTAAGAAAGCGAAGGTTGCGTTAAATAATTACTGGTGAGGAAAAGCTTTTAGTAACAAAACAAGCAAACTGTTCTTGCCCGAACGGAGTTCGGGCTACACAGTTAAGGGGTTACTATTCTTACGTGAAATCAATTTTATTGCATTTCTTAAACAAAATTCTGGTTTGAAACGTGTTTAACCCTTTCAGGGGCGAGCACTTGTGCTCCTGTAACGTTGAATTCCCACCGGAATTGAGGAAAGAATTTAGTTCAATATAAGAATAAGCAATTTTTCAACTTTTTCTCGTCAAAGTTAAAAAAGTAAAATTTAATTAAAAGTTTCTGGTTTGAATCGGATTAAATTAGGTGGTATATAATATATGCAACCGCCCCTCAAAGGGTTAACCTCTGTTAATTTAAACTACATTGTACGGAAGTTTAGTGCGATGTTAGTAGAAATGCAATCGGAACCGTATTTAGACGAAAACAGTTATTACAGTCTACGGTAAAGTAAGTTGAAGATACTTTACGAAAAATAGGGGTGACAATTGTAAAAACCTTACGCACCCTGAGTATGCCATACCCGACGCGGCTGCTCCTGGATTAAACTTTTTATTATGATTGTGCTCGAAAATACGAGTTACTTTTGATCGTTTTTTTTTTCAGTTGCTACCAAAATATTCAAAACACCATGTATAGACAAATATTTGGGGAAACATTGCTGAAATTCGCATCGCGACAAACGTTCTACTCTATAAAGAGGTACTATCCTATAAACACAGATAATGGATGTTGCTGTGCTGTGACTTCTAAAAATTCTCAAACGTGACACTACGGTTAACCGAAGTGTTTTAGATTTTATTCTTTTCATTATTACTCTCAATTGAACGTCATTTGGTACCTCCACTTTGAAGTCGCAATGAAATGACTATTGTTTGTGACAAATCATTTGGTGACTTTCATGTTTTAGGAATCCATTAAATTGTCACCGGGAGTGTTGCTCTGTGACGAGTCACCAGGTGACGTTACAATGAAGTCATCTGATGAATGTTATGTGAATGTCATTTTGAGACTTTTCTGTGAAGTCAACATGGCAGTTGCCTTGTGATGAGACCGCAAATGACATCAAAATTAAGTCACCTGGAAAATTGTGATAAAGCAAGGGTCATGACGACTTCACATTACAGTCCCGAAATAGCAGCCACTTGAAACTTGAAAGTCATCAGATGGCTTTATCTAGAAGTTACTTCGTTACTCCTTGCAATGTAAACGTAATCGTCACTTCATAATAAAGTCTCCAAATAAGTATTACATGAATGTTAACAGGTAACCCGTCACAAATAATAGTCATGCTGACTTCACTGTGCAGTCACAAATTATTGAGGCTTCAGAGTAGTAATGTGTCAAATACAATCTATCCCATTTTGTTTTATGGTACGACTGTGTTACGCAGAACCATTTGTGACATCATAGTGAATCATATCGTCTCGCTATCAGGGCATTACCTATTTGCTGCACCTGCCGTTTATATCAGTTTCTGTTGACTAATCCCAATTAAGAGACTGTCGAAACGTCGCTAGAGTTATCGCGTTTATTTCACCAAACATTATTGATTAACCCTTTCCGGCGCGGAGTAAATCTGTTTTTAAACTGATGAAATAATGGACTGACACCAGAATTTATAAAAGAATTCATTAGTTAATAAAAACTTGCTTTTATTACCGTACTTAATAAAAGGGAAAATTTCATTAAATATTCATGGTGCCGCTTGTTAGTTTTGGAATTAAAATTAGGTGTCCATTTTTGAAGACACCGCCCACTAAAGGGTTAAGGGCATGGCTTTCTGTATCTTATAAGATATTAATTATGTTAAACTTCAAAATCCTGTCTAAGAAGCCAATTTATGAAAAAATCTCATAAGAGGACTGAGCTTCAACTGTTTTAAAATTCAGATTTCATAAAAAATGTTGGTCAACAATATGTTAACTTTTGTGTAAAAAAATTAGTACATTATGTATGTATTTTAATTTATGAAAAGCAGTGTATAGAATACAGTAAGAATTACAGTTATTCTTCTATTGTAACCGAGAAACAAATTTCATTATTTTAGTTTTTTTATCAGATTAAATCTTTATCTGGATAAACTTTTCCAATCGTGGATGTCAGAATTTAACTTTAAATCTCGAAATGTATCACTTTCGAACGTTGAAAGATGAATTTATGAAAAATGTACATAAAATAAATAAATAAGCCCACCAGCAGAAAAATTTCTTTAGAAAATCACCGCTTGTAATGATTTCTGTTGATTCAGCTGAATTATTTTTTTTTAAAAGATAGCTCTGTCATTATAAAAATGTTTTTTGTTCTCGGGAAAAAAGTATTAAATTCACTTTCTCTAAAAAAAACAGAAACTTTAGAAGAGAAGCATTTTAAAGACCATTTCTCACTCGCTAAGCAAAACAAGGATTTTCATTAAATGTTTTAATTAAGAACTTGCGATAAATAATGTTATGTTCGTTTTAAATTTTTCGTTAGTTCATTTTTAGAAACATGATACTATTTTTGTAATTAGAAAGAATTTTGTTTCACATAGAAAATTTTATGTAATATATATATTATATAGTAGAACTTCGCTTTTACACTTTTCAAGTGAGCTAACAAAATGTGTAAATTGCTGTATATTCCCGCTGATAACATTTTCAATGTAACTAATAGAAAAAGTGTAAATTTCATCTCTATATTATAATAGAAATTTGCGCATTATAGAAGATCGAAAATTCCTCACTTAAATTAGGCAAAATTTTTATAATACGCTACTTTTGAAAATTTGACACAGGTTCCAGTTTGGCCTTTTTAAGACTTTCCAACCTAGTTGAAAAGTGTTTATAACTTCGGTTTGTCTGGAAGTCTGCCGTCTGGCCGTCTGGCCGTGCTCTAACTCCCGTAAATATGCTCGGATTGCCTTGCAATTTTTATATGTTATTGTCGTTATCTATAGCATGTTCCCTATTTCAACTGAAGTGTGTAGCACTTATAGTTTTTTTCAGGGATACTCAAAAGTCTTCCGTTACATTACGGTCTATGGGGAAAAATCATTTGCGATTTATTTTAATGATGTTAGACAATTTCAAACACATTGTAATTGATATATATCACGAGGGTGCATCACAAGAAGATTAATAAAGAATAGGGTGTGCATAGCACTTATAATTACTTTACAGGGACAGTTAAAAGAATTCCGTTACATTACGTCTATGGAGAAAAATCGTTTGCAATTTAATTATATAATGTTTCACTATTTTAAACGCATTGAAATTTATATATATCACTAAGGTGCATTACAAGAGGCTTACTATAGAATATTGTGTGTATAGCAGTCGTCGTTCATTTACAGGGACACACAGAATAATTCTCTACTGTCTGTTAACAATAATTCCTGGAAGTTCGTTTTAAGTTGCTGAACGCGATTTTAAATGTAACTCACTTTTTGTCTATTACTTGGTGTGTATAAATTCTGTAGATCATATACAGGGCAGCACAAAAGTTCGCGAACACATTTCCGTTTATTGACAGAAACTCCAGAAGGAGAATTTTAAACTGTGTTACGCGTTTCCTAACTAAACTAAAATTTAGCATCCTATGTAGTATATATATAATTCTATAGATCATATACAGGGCAGAATAAACGTATTCGTATATTTACCGAATATTGTATATGTTGCTTACTTTACTAATAATTGTTACTTTGTGTAACCACGAAATGTCTGTCATTAAATAAAGCAAAAATTACAATATGGAATTGTATGAATTCAAAATTTCTGAATAGAAAAAGACCAAACTGGCAACGCTGATCTGAGCCTGATTACAAACTTCAAGAGAGGTGAAAAAAGTGTATATAGGTATTCCGGGAATGTAAATTGAGTTTATACATTATTTTGATATATGACAAGAGTTTCGATTCTGAATACCACTTTCTCTTTACAAAAAAATACCTCTTAAATAATTGCAGAAAACTGCGATTGAAGAAGGCGATATTTTGTGACAAGAAAAGCAGTATTCAAAATCCGTAACTCAATAATATAAAAATTATTATTCGAAAATAAAGGTAATAAAATATCGCTGCATGTGGCAGCTATAAATGTGACATAAATTTCGATATTTAAAAAAAATATTTTAATTAACACATGGGTTGCAGCTAAGAATGTATAATGAGGAAGAGATTTTTAAACCAGGATAATCATAAATAAAAATACAAATTTATATAACGGTGTTATTTTAAAGTATTAAAAAACTGGTTTGATAACAATAAAAACACAAAAACTTCTTAAAAACACCCTAAAATAAGGATTGCTCTAGACCAGGGGTGGCCAACCGTTTCCGCTGAAAATCGTTCGACACCATTTTTTTAATAAAAAAAATTAACCTCATTTTATCGCATAATTTCACTCTTTATTTAAGGCGAATAATTCTGTTAAAAAATAGTGGTAGCGCTGTGGCACGCGTGCCACAGGTTGGCCACTCCTGCTCTAGACCTTTCCAAAGAACTTCGTCTTTCTTCTTCAGGAGCAAAGAAGGCGTGCAACTATTTTGAAGGCAGACGCAAGACTAAAAGGAAATGGGAGGGAAAAAAAGACAAATTAAGGAAATTTCCAATAAGGAAGCAGAGGGCATCAGCTAATCACAGAAAAGAATTACCTAATCAAATGGATCCAGAACAGAAAGAAACATTATGAAGAAAATTGGTTAAAAAACAGAGTCAGAAAAGTCAAATTGACTTTCTTCGAATTTATGTTTAAAAAATAAGCTTAGGTGATGTCTCCATACTGAAATCGTAACAAACTCTAAAATTTTCGTTAGGAACACCTAATTCTGACATCATATGTGGCATTTTCAGAAATTTGTGTTTTAGAATAGCAAACTTGGAATCATTCGGTAAAGCAGTACAAGATTTTTAAGTTTAACTTTTGGAAAACGTAATTTTTAATTTACTTGTAATCATTGCGAGACAGATTGCAATGCCGGTAATTTTTTTAAGCATAAATCATGAACTACTTTGCTGAATAAACTGTAATTTACAATTATCAAATTTGACGTTTCTATAAATGTAACTCTGTTAAAAAAAAATTGTTCGAAAATTTTGTTCGAAAATGCAATTTAAATATAATTTCAAATTTATTTTTAAAAATTCTCCATTTACAAGGCTCTCAAATGGTCCGCTTTTTGAATACCGGTATTTTCTTAGAAAGTTTTTATGTTCAGATTTTTTTTGCAAATGTTTCAGAAACCACCCTCGGAGGTAAATATTTGCCGAGATGTTGTAGAAACCTACCTAGAAATTTTTGGTTTAAAAATATTGGTATTCAGTTGGCGGACTATTTCGGGGCCTTGCTTTTTGTATGTAAAAACTACATTATTGCAAATAATTAACAAACCAGATCAGTCCATCTAATGCAGGGATGAAAACGCTCCAGCGGGCTGATATTCACCACTAAATCTTAATAGTACTCTTCGTTTACTTAAATTTCAGAAGTTTTGTCATTAAATAGCGCGTTGAATACTATTAAAATTTTATTGGTCAGAATCGGACGAATGGGGTTCGATACTTTCATTCCGGCGAAGGGCTAAGAAATATGCAACAGTTTTCGAAAGAACATACATGAAGCGATAAATAAATGTTTGCCCAATTCTTATAATCTCATTAATCATCTCTGTGAATTTTTGTCTCCTAACTGATGATTTCCTTTACAACCAGCCAGTGTGTAAGAGATTACCACACGTTTTTCTTTCATTTAATTTCTTTCACAGAAATTTTTCCAGAAATAAGAAAGAAGAAACGTATCTAGCAACTATTCCATTAACGAATTCAATAGAAACGAATGATCAAAACAATTAATCATTTGTAAATCTGATCAATTGGTAAATCTGAACAACAAATCTACAATTTCAATATATTTCTTTGAGGGTTTTGTTTTGTTTTTGTTAGCTGAATATAAATATTTTTTAATGTAATAATTTAATAGTTCTTTACAGGAAGTTGTGCTACTTCACCATTCCAAAAAAACAAGGCGAAGGTTATAAGAAAGAACGGAATACCAAATGGGTTGAGTAGGCAAATGTCTAGAGTTCCCGCAACTTTAAAGGGGCTCGTGGTCTGACAATTTCAGACACATCTAATTTCCAAAAAATGAGTAGAGTGTCTAATTAACATATTAATAGTAGTAATACTAATATGTCGTGCACAAAGGCAGTTAGCTATATACATATACTTGCGTGAATGGGCGTATTGTTTAAAAAGATATCTTTTAGTAATTTTAAAAAGCATTTTATATAAGACCTTTTTGTAAAGTTTATAAATTAACACCTTTCATAATGTTCGCAATTAAACCGATGCCCGTTATTTCTTGAGTTAATTTACATACTACATATATACAGGGTGTTTCAGTTAAACGTTTCAGAACTTCTAAAAGGGGTAGGGTACATCCTGACGAACCAAAATCATATACCAATGGGCATTCAGAAATGCTTTCCTGACGCGGTAGATGGCGTTGTGCGAAAGTTCCGAGCTTTCGTGCAGGGAATCTTCATTTCGCACAAGAACGCCAAGTTAGTAGGATGGATGATTACAAGAACGCAGAATTAGCCGATATGCATTTGATGTACGGGGCTGCAAATTGTAGTAAGCCAGCCGCACAGCGTTTGTACACGGAACGATATTCGACGAGGCGTATTCCCAGTCATAATCTATTTGCAAGACTGCACCAGAGGTTAGCTGAGACAGGTTCATTTGAAAGAATTGACAGGGTCAGGGTCAGAACAGCACGGACTCCCGCCGTCGAACAGAATGTGCTGCAGCATGTACAGAGGAATCCAAGAACGAGTACACGGAGTCTAGCAAACGTAGTCGGGGTTTCCCCTTGCAGCGTCTGGATGATTCTCCGAGAACAAGACATGCATCCGTTTCACGTACAGCGTGTCCAGGCACAGCAACCGGAGGATTATGCACCTCGTATTGCTTTCGCACAGTGGTACCTTGGAAAATGTGCTACAAATCCCACTTTTCCTGCTGAAGTGTTGTTTTCCGATGAGGCATCCTTCACAAGGGAAGGAATTTTCAACTCGCATAACGACTATATCTGGGCGGTCGAGAACCCGCATGCAATACGACGTCGTGCAGAACAGATTCAATTTTCGGTCAATGTATGGGCCGGTATTATGGGAGATCACTTCATCGGACCTTACCTGTTACCGTGTCGTCTAACCGGAGATAACTACTTGCTCTTTCTGCAGCAAGTATTGCCACAACTTTTGAGAGATGAACAGATTTCTGCATCGACGCAACAGACAATGTGGTTCCAACACGATGGAGCCCCTGCCCATAATAGCGGAGCTGTTCGTAACTACCTGGATGTCATATTTGGTCAACAGTCGATCGGACGTGGTGGTCCCGTGCATTGGCCTGCTCGGTCACCCGACCTATCATGTCTTGATTTTTATTTCTGGGGTCATATGAAATCGCTAGTTTATGACACCCCTGTTGGCAATGCTGAGGAGCTGGTTGCAAGAATCGCAGTACCTGCCGGAGAAATTCAAAATTCGCCTAGAGTATTGCAGAATGTTCGGATGTCCATGCGTCGGAGATGTGACGCGTGCATTGTAGCCCGTGGAATCACCTTCGAACACTTACTTTAATCCATGTACCTTTTGCTTCTTTTCATGTATTAATAAAACGATTTCTCACTTACGGTCTCTTTTCTTTATGGTGCTTCTGTGTACAACACCGCTTCAGGAAAGCATTTCCGACCCCACATTACTATATGATTTCGAGTTGTCAGGATGTACCCTACCCCTCTTAGAAGTTTTGAAACGTTTAACTGAAACACCCTGTATAACCAAGGGCTAATTTTACTATTTAAAATGGGCATGTTCTTTCTCGCCAGCAATTTCTAGTAAATGTTTCTAATAGGTTCTCCGAAGATTCCACGATTGAAAAAGACAATTAAAACTATTTGTATAAACAGGTGGGAAAGAGCATTGATATATATATTATTTAAGACAATGGTTCTTCCTAGGTTTTTAAAATAAAGTGTTAATATATCCATCAATTTTGTATAACATAAAATGAAGATCTTACAAAGAAAAGTACCAAAAACACGCAATGAATAACCAGTATAATTACACAAAAATGTGAGATATAAAATAGTTTATATGAAAAAAAACCCTACAAAATTTTTCAGGTATGTGTAGTACCGGTACATAAGACGTTTTTCTGTAAATCATTTCATAACAGAAGACGGTTTCTTTTCACTTATGGCCTTCAATCTGCATCCCAACCAGAGAAGTACCACTACTATACTACAGAAAATTGAGTTTTATTGAATGACAGCAATTTTGAGTTTAAATAAGGCAAAGACTACTTTTCAAAATTTCTGATATTGTTTCCGAACATTACTATTTGCCTCAGTAAATGCAAAACTGTCGTACAAAAGAAGACGGATATTACTATTCGGAAAAAATGGTATTCAAAATCACTAATCAATGGCACCTATGGAATGGAAATATATGCTTTTCAGAAAATAACGCAATTTCACTTTTTATTGTAACACTGTTTAATAAAATCTGTTTTTAATGCGGACACATCGCAATATAATCTTAACTATACTATGATAAATCTAGACATGCATATCTTAAAAGTTTGAAATATATATATTTTAAAATAATATTTAAGGATCAAGGATTATCTGACATATATGTAGACCACTGTAGTCAACCGGTGACCTACAGGTAACCACTTTTTTCTAACTCATTTCTTCGCTAAAGTTGTGATTTAAAAAATGCTAAAATTACCATAAGGAAATTCTGTTTCGACGTCGGTCGTTATTCGGTCTCGCTGAGTTAGACCAATCAGCAAAAATATGTTCTTGTGTTTTATGATTTTTACAATCTAAATATTTGACATTGAATTTCTTCAGTCAAATATTGGGTTGTCCGGAAAGATCGTGTCGGTTGGGAAAATCATTTCGTACCAGAAAATTCTATCAGTTATTAGAAATTGATTCCGATATCTAATGTCTAATAATGAACGGTCAGAATTTTCCGGTACGAATTGATTTCCCCAACCGGCACGAAGTTTCCGGACAAGCCAATCGATTAAAAAATGACGTTCTTAGAAATTTATCTGAGTGAATAACTTTTCAATTTTTGAAATTATTTCCTTTTCTAAGGTAGAATTAAATAAAAATACTTTTTACTCGTTTCCAAACAACGGCTTGATATTTAGAATTGTAATTTTATTTAATTTTCAAACATTTTCACGCATTTTTAAAGAATACAATTAAACATTTAATAAAAAGTGAAAAATACAAAAAATATTTTAAAAAATAATTCAAATTAGGTGTTTGTGGATGATAAATAGATAATTTTACATTTCTCTTTTCTTTCTCGAAACATGCATGTTTTCTATTCAATATATTGTTTTCTTTCTTATCGTCTAATTTATTTGGAATATGTAAATTTTCTTCAAATAGAACAGCGATGGGATAAACAAATGCCAAACCGTTGTAATCAATGCTTAGAAGGGGAGAAAAGTTTATCTCTTAAAGAGCGAAAATTCCGTTCAAATATTAAATTACGAAATATATTTCTGTTTTTACTCAAACATTGCTTTTTTAACGTAGAGAACATCCAAATTTATTCTGAAATACAAGTGTGTTTTAATATTTAAATCTGTTTTAGTCCTATTTGTTTTTGCATTAAAGATTCGCTGCTTCGATTCCAATTTGGACGATTTATTTTTACTCAAAAATTTGCCACTATTTCTGAATAATAATATATGTTTTATTTAAAGCCATGTTAAATAAGGAAGATATTACTATTCGGAAATAGTGTTGGATATTTCATAAGAATCCGCTAAATTGGCAATAGTGTTTAAGAATGAATATCTATTAAAAGAATAAAAATTGCTTTTTTTGTACTACGATAAAAAAAAATTGGATTATACTTTAGATACTGGATGCAGAAGTTGGGTTTGGTAATTTTGGTCAAAATAGGATTACCAAACTTGTATTAATAATGTTTTCAACATTTCTGCTTAATATAATGTCTTTTCAAAATTGCATTTCTTTCACTGTATATATAACAATATATTTTTGACATTTTTAGAAATATATTACGTAATCAATTTATCAATTTTGGATTTTATTTCCTTTTTGTTTGCGATATAATTAAAATAAGAATGCCCATTACACATTCTAAAATGTGTACACTCCTTAAAATTTCCACGATTCACCAATATTTCAGGTCAGACATTATGCCGTTTTTTGTTTCGAAATAAAAATCTTTCCGCATTTATTTTGAAGATTTGAAGAATTAATTCGAAGAAGAATTTTTAATATTTTATACGAATAAATAAAACGAATTTTTTTTTGATCAAACTGTACGCATTTTGAATTTTCAAAAACATTGTTCTCAAAAATAGGTTTTTCTATTCTCAGGCAACATTTTATATAGCAAGTTTGGGGTATCGCATAGTTTCTAACAGCTACCATTTTTGATCACCGGTAATTTCGAAGAGAAATCTCCCACTAGTTTAATCGTAGATTTCTGCGATTTAATAGGGTGGAAATCTTTCTCCAGATTTATTGATGTCTAAAAATCGGTGCATTTGACAGCTATAGTCACTGCTATACCGCAATATTGTAGATAATATGTAGATCATTTTACTTTCCTCTTTTGTTTCCCGAATCATCTATATTCAATATATTTTTTGGACTTATCTGGTGTGTTCTTCAGCATAGTAAGTCCTGGATAGTTTTCTTATTTAAGCCTTCCTTCATTTTGTTATAGCAATGATTTTTGTAGTGCACATGTAACCTATCTACTCCAAAGTTTATGTAAAACATCATAAAAACATTACTTGAATATAAATACCGCATACAAAATTTTTTTTATTAAAAAACTTAATCAATGATTTTGGCCATATATCCCGAACCTCAGTGTTTGACACGCACATGATCGGGATAGATGCCCCATACATAAAATAATAAGAAGCATAGGTAATTAACATTTATAATTTAAAATCTCGATTTGCATTTGACGTAATATCCTATTTGCATCAAATTTAGGAATTCTTTTTTTTTTAAAGAAAAAATTGAGCTTGAAGGCTCTGTATAGTAATATTGCATTACACTTCCACTTCAAAGGATATTTGCTATTCACAATTCTTCGAAAAAAATTGGTATGCATAATTTGAAGCCAATTGGATAATTCTAACAAAGGCTAAACTTCTTTTGTCTAAACTAAGAGGGATTACTCTCCCCCCACTTATATTCGACGTACAGACTCTAAAAATAATAATTTTTCAAATTAAAAGGGCGTTTTTCATTGGGAGGCAAAATAAAAATAATCGCCAAAATTTAAAGTGTTTTCTAAAGTAAGCATATCTTCATATATTTCTGGTTCTAGAAATCTAATAAAATGTTTCTTTCTTCTAGAAGATTTCCTCCAACTTTTGTCTGTCGTAACATCAGATTTTTCGCTAGTTGGCGGAGAACTATCATTAACACTTTCTTGAAATTAATTTTCAGTATGAAGGTAATTTTCTTCGATATTTGGAAAACATATTTTAACTATTTTAAAGTTTTCTTTTCTTTATTAAATTTATCATTTTTGGACGTAATGATACTCTCTGCCTAGGATCTAGTAAGCGATATCCCATTCATGACTACCCTAAAAATTTATTGTTTTGCATTTTGTATCTACATTCTTTCTTTGAGTATTAGGTATAAACTCATAGGTTTCACACCCAAATACTCTAAAATTCTTCAAACCAAGAGGATTTTTTAACTTTAAATAGTATGGAGTGTGACTGACAATTGATGCATTGCTTAATCTATAGTTGTAAGCTGCAGTGAGAACGGAAAAATGAAATGGGCAAATTAGCTTCAAATAATATAGCTCGCCCAATTTCTAAGAGACTTCTGTTTTCACGTTCAGATATACTATTTAAGCATGGCGTAATATAGTGAAGGATCAATTAGTATAGCAGCTCCATTTGCGAAATTTAGAAATTCACCATAAACATATTCTTTCGCGTTTGTTCCTTACTGACGTGTGATCTTACTTTTTACAAAATTCACAAAAGAGTTTCTTATGCGTCACAGAAAAGTTACATTGTTAGGCGAAGACGTAAGAGAATAATTTTTATCAATGTTTTTATAATCATTCACTAATGTTTCAACATTAATAATTCTTTGAGTAGTAACGAATTGGAGTGTTATGTTACTACTGGACTGATTTTCTAAAGCGACTTTAACAGCTCCACAGTCTCTAGGTATAGCGCCTAGAATACATAGTGTAAAAAAACTGTTTTGCCGTTTTTTAATTCAAAATTTTCGAATTCAAGCCGGAAATAGAGAAACAAGAATTTTTATTTCAAGAAGTCACGAAATATCTGCCATTAAGTAAGGAAAAAAAACATTATAGGGAATTTCTGGTATGAATGCGAAATTTCGGAATTAAAAAAAAGGCAAACTGGTAATGCTTTAAAAAGTGCTAAAAAATTGCAGCCGATAAACGTGCAACGATGCGGTGCAATATAGTTCGATCGCAGAGACATCTGCTTTAAAAATAGATTTACCTTTAGAAAAAGTAACCGTTTCACTATTGACAACATGAACATAATTTCTGTTACCGAAATTTCCGGCGTATAATCTGCGGATCAAACAATTCTTTTTCACCCCAGAAAATTTATTCAGTAATTGAAGTCAAATATTTACATCGATCCCGTAAGTTACATTTTATAAAATAAAATTTCTGGGTCGAAACATAATTGTTTGATCCGCGGATTATACGCCGGAAATTACGGTAATAAAATTTTCTTGTAAGTGTATATTTCAGGTGTAACTGATTTTGAAGTTAATTTTTTATCATATCAGGGAATAGATCTTTTCCACTTCTTGTAAGTGTATATTTCAGATGTGACTGATTTTGAAGTTAGTTTTTATCATATCAGGGAATTGATCTTTTCCACTCTTCTAGCAGAGATTCCTCCTTTGGTATGCTAAATAGGGATAGTTTCTAGTTTGCCGTCTTGTATCGAGTACTGCAACCAGGCACAAAATAATGCGTATCACGTTTTTGGCCGTGATCAATATCATTCATATTTTCAAAGCTTATGAAAATAACTATCCATGTCAAAGGAAATAAGGTATAATTTAATTATTTAAAATATTTATCACCAGCTGAAACGTTTTCTCAGTTCGATTATTATACAATGTTTTCGTTGAAAGGAGCTAGCAGACAGTGTCGTAGCCAAAGAGTTGGGAGGTTCAAATGCTCTGGAAACCAGTAATATTATAATGTTTTCTTCGCCTTCAATATCGCAGAAAATTCTCCGATTAGATAAGGAAAAATATTTTTATAAAATTAATGGTATCCAAACTAGATGGACCTCACCCTGTCTACGCCACCGCTAGAAGATGTCGCTGCGATCGACCCGTTATCTTTCTAGCATCATTCTACATTTATCGGATTCATTTTTTAGTACTATTTTGTAGCAGATTTCCACACTATGTATTCTAGGCGCAGTACTCTAGGTAAGGACATAAGAATATAAACTATTAAGTCTATAATTCTTACCGAAGCATTAGATATACGTAAATTAGTAATTAGTTTTAAAACGTCCTCAATAAGCTGTCTCATTGGAAAGTCTTTATTCTTTTACATTGTAGATGTAATATTTGATTCACAGAACCTTTCACTTCATATGTATATTGAAGACTTTTCCAAATTTTACAAGCTGTATCGTCCCTTTGAAGAGAAGCTAAGATTCTATTGTTGAGTAGCGTTAAAAGGAGCGCATAAATCTTTTTTGATTTAGTTATTATTTCATGTTTTGTTTCATAAGCTTCTTTTTGTAAAATTGTGTCCCATTGCCTTTCTGAAAATATGGACGTTAATCTTCTGCTACATAGTGGAAAGTTATTGCCTTCAAACGGCGTTACTGCTTTTCTTGTGTTTTCTCATAGAAAGATATAAAACGCTCGAACAATGAATTCTAGTATGCTGTGTTACCTTTTTGATTAACCCCTTGGAGACGAGCGACACGTATACGTGACGCATAAGATGCTCAGAATCCTCGATTATTCCCATCAGTTATTTTTTATTGAAAGCTTTGCCTTATTTAAAATAGCATTTCTGCGACTCAATTAGGTGAACATTTCTGTTTTGAAAAACCGGTGGAAAATTTTTAAAAATTCTGTAATGGACGCTCCTCGCGAAGTGGTTAACGAATAAAAACCAAACAGAGAGAAGACCCAAGCTCTTCTGTTGAGAATCCAAGGAGATATATGTTTTTGTTAATTGAAAGGATTAATGAAACATTTTAAAGCATTTATCTATCATACATGAAAATCAGAAACAAACTGAGTATGAAATGAAAATTATTCATATTTATAACATTTAGACAGGACTTGAAAAGAGCCAGGAATGCTTTTTAATAATACTGCCAGTAATATTTACTGATAAGAGAACCAATCGATTTTTGAGAAAAAAACGTAATGGAACTAAAACTAATTGATGTAATGAGCGATTACGTCATTCTAACAGAAACAAGTACAAAGTGATTTTCAAAATAGCAGAAAAAAAATAACGATATACATTTGTTAAATTAGCACCATTACCACTCTACCTTAAATACATAAATAAATAAATTATTAATAAATTTCTTATCTCGTTATTGCAATTAGCTGTTAAATTTCTTTTCTACCAGAGAGTCATAAAATTTCTTTCTTTTTTTTTCTAATAGCAGCTTTAAATAAGAATTTTGTTACAATTAGTAAAAAGCAACATTTTCGGAAAATATGGAATAAAATTACTTTGTAAATTAAATAGTTTTCCCACTCAATTTTTTTCTTAAGCCAATCTTTGTAACAAAAATATATTTCAAGTGAAGAAACAGTAATTATTTTTTTTTAATTGTATAAATATATTTATCTGATAAACTATGTAATATTTTACTTCTAGCCTTGACCACTTAGAAAAATAAAGTGTAGATTTATCAAAAATCGGTGATCTCCACTATTCACTCCATCCCACAGATAGAACCTCAATTTGCTTAACCTAATTTATTTATGAAAAGTGCATTTGTTATGTTGCGTAAATAACAAAAATGAATTGGACATTTTTATAAAATTATTTATGTAAATAGATTGTCAACTTCTCAATTTGTTTCCTTTCTTGTTTATGATAGAAACAAAAATAAATGACGTCTTTCTAAAATTTAATATTATATAACAAAGGAAAGAATTTTACGTTTAAAGTGCAAAGAACCTCAGAAAATAATTCTCGGAACAAATGTGTAGTTACATTGGTATAGTTTACTTAATTTCATTAAAATTTAAAAATTAAAAATTGTAATGCTGTAATTCTGCTGTTATGTTTGAAAATACGTAAATAACATTTTTTAATTATAAAAGATTTAAATATTTAAAATTTAAAATTTAATATCGCAATTCTGATAACTCATCATTTCAAAATTTTGTTAAATGTACGATTGTTTTATTAACGCTATTTTAACGATGATTGCTGCTAAATTAAAAGGAAAAAAATCCATAAATCAGTTTAACCTATTCTTGATTCGTTAGGATATGAAACTGGGGTCAGTAAGCCCAGTGGTTAAGATATTGGCCACAAAATCATGAATTTAGGCCGAAGTTTGCATGTTCGATACCAGTGCGGTCTGAACATGTTGACTGTGAAAAGTCTTCCAGGTTTTTCTTTTTACGAAAACGATAATTCACATCATTTCATCTTCAAATGTCCTTTCTGAAGACAATCATCTTACACCAGTATAGTCAGAACTGACTAATTCTTAACAAAATCTCATATAATATGGAGGTAAAATAAATTTAAGGATAGTTTTGTTATAAAATATTTTTTCAAAATTATTTAATCAATTTTTGGAAGCAGGAAAAAGATTTCTTTTTAATAATGCTGACTTCAGAAAATTTCTAAATGAACAACAACAAAAAAAAGTTCATTAAAAGAAATTCTTTAACTTATAATTTTCCATTATTTCTCTCCGTATAAGCATAATAAAAAAAATCTTATTTGTCCTCGTAACTTAACTGGCCTGAAATGAATTAAAGGCGTATATATTTCCTTGAAACTCATAAGGAATTCTTTTTTTATTTTAATGAAACTAATAACAAGTACTTTTATTTTTGTATTACTTCCTAAAGAAGTCTCTAAATGTGTTGATCAGTAAATTACAGTTATTATCTTTTAAATATTTTTAAAAGAGAAATTTAACACTTGCAAATTTCTAGTGAAAATCCTTCTTCAAGAAAAAAATTATATAAACATCTCTATCATTTCGCAATTTTAACAATCCTTCTTCAGGGTTAAACTTGACATGGTGTCGCTGAGACACTAGATGCAAGACTGATAAAAACAAAACTGGGAGGGATGAGGGCAGGGAAGGGCATTTACTCGGTAAACATAACCTAAGAAGAATGAATAAAAGGATTCGGTATAAATGATAAATACTTTATGCAGTAAGACATTTGAAATAAGAGAGAACCTAATACAAAATTCTCAAATAAACTTAACTAAAAATATCTTAAAGCAGACATCCGATTCGAGTCCGAGCATGGGGATCTGCAGGGTGCGTACACTCCTCAGAATCTCCAAGGTGTATGGCACTGTTATTTCTAATTACAAATTACTGCCTAATATATTTTCTTCTAATTAAAAAAAAATCTACCCGCTATTAACGCTTAACAAACGAAGGCCAATTTTGTTGTCCCAAAGTGTATTTTCCATGTATTATTGTTTCGGTATCATTTTGTCTGACAAACTTTTTGCATTATTTAATTGCAGAAATATTGAGTTTAGAAAGGCAAATTTTTTTGTGCAAACAACCTGGTACCTAATTGGAAACAACACATTTGTACAACAGAAATTGGTTGTCGTGAATATGGCGGCATTCGTTTGTTAAACCCATAGGCGCCAACCTCTCATTAATATTCCGTAATATGCGGGTTAATTTGACCCAGGTTTAACACGTTTCGCACCAGAAATTTTTTTTAAGAAATGAAATTAAATAAATTCCACGTAGAAGCCTGAAAATAGAAAAAATAAAGTTTCATCCAACAATTTCTCTGGTTTGAAGCGTTGTTAAACTAGGTCAAATTAGCCCGCATATTACGGAATATTAATGTTAGGTTGGCACCTATGTAAACCCCTGAAAGGAGGTGTTTAATTTTTGGACCACTTTGTTTTAGTCACTAAATGCCACATTGACAGCAAAATTTAGGAATAAATACCGTAATTTCCGGCGTATAACCCGCAGCTCAAAGAGTCGTCATTCGACCCAGAAATATTATTATATAAAATGTAACTTAAAAGATCGCTGTAAATATTTAACTACAATTATTGAATAAATTTTCTGGGTGGAAAAACGATTCTTTGAGCTGCGGATTATACGCCGGAAATTACGTTATTTCCCTTTTAGCACGTAAGTGAAGAAAAGCTTTTACCTAGTTAAAAAAAATGCTTGTAAATTCTGGTATTAGTCAATCATTTCAGCATTTAACTAATCGACGTACTTTGTCACTGAAAGGGTTAAGGGTTAATCACGCTGGAGTGTAAAAATCTAGGTGCTAATGGACCGTTTGCCTCCACTAAATTTTTATTATTCTTCGCCTAATAAAAATACTGATAAAATTTAGACGAAGTATGCTAATACAATTTAGGGGGACTACTTATAAAATTTTGTGGTGAGAATCAGCCCCTTGGCGCCCAATATTTACACTTCTGTAATCACGGAATGTGTAATTTTTTTTCTTGGATTAAATAAGGTGAAAAATTCTATTCGAAAATCGTCGTAGAATTGTATGCAATATGGACCTCTCATGAGTGCACAATGATTAAAATTCAGGCACAAATGGATGCTGAAAATGTAATTATATTTTCAGAAATACAATAGGCATCATCTGTGATTTTCCATGATAGCACTCAGGACCCTCATGGGTCTTTTATACATTTTTATTTCGCCTAAGGCGAAAATTACCTCACAAAAATTATGTTATACATAACCTTCCTACCGGGTATATTACTGGTATGAACTGTGATTTTTTTTGACCAAATGAAAAAAATCCCTCTTATATATATATATATATATATTAGATTTTAAATATTTTGTGAATTAGGTTTTGTACGTTTGTAGCAAAAAGATAATATAAATAATTTTAAAAAATTATATTTTTCATAGAAAAAACTTTTAAATACATTCAGAATAGTTAGAGTTTTAATATTAAGAAAATTATACCCATTCGGAGCATACATCTATAATATTAAGATTTTGGTGGAGTGTCAAATAGCAATTAACAGAGTATTTATTTTAAGACTATGCAATAAATCAAAAGCGCTCATATTATTTGTAGAGACAAAGCCCCAATTCCCCGGAGTTATACTATTTTAGAATGGAAGTATCCGCTTTATTTAAAAAGAAATTCTGTGATTTAATAAGACGATTATTAATATTTTTAATATTAAAAAATCTGAAGAATTCACAGTTGCGTAGAGAAATCATTTGAGTTGGAGATGTTTCCTCCAAAAGGTGATCTGATCAGTGATGATAATATACTTGAACTCAGGAGACAAAGAGAAACGTATAGGAAAACAAAAATACTTATAAATTTCAAATATTTCATCACTATATATTTCCCTGTTGGGACATATTTGTCCCTGCATTTATTCGTGACAGGTGTCATATAGTGACTGTCAGACAACAAGTTAATATAGGCGTAGCGTCAAGGGGAAGGGGGCAAAAATTCTTCCACCAATGTTTTTGAATAGTCATCGCCTTAATATTAGTAAACGCAGAATTTCAGTCTTAAAAAGTACGAAAATTCTATTCGGAAAAGTAGTGTAAGTTTGTCTGCCCACTCCCTTGACATTACGGCTATGCTTTGCCCATTGAATACTAGGACTGAGCACTGACACAAAAGTTGCGGCAGTCGTAGGAGGAATTTTTTCAGCATGTGTACGATCCCTTGAAATTCAATACAAATAATTTCTACGAGATTTATACGCCTTATTTTTCTGAGATTGAGTAAGTCAAAGAAAACTTTTAGAAAATACTGGGGTGTAAAATTAGAGGACCGTACAGAGTTTTTACAAATTCCGCCTACGAGCGCTGCAATTTTTGTGTCAGCACTCTGGACTACTATTCTGGGAGCTGTGCGTCTATGGATGGGAAGATGCCTATTTAAAAATAAATTCCATAGTTTTTCATCTTGGTAAAATACGAGATTGAATCAAAAATTAAATCATACTTGAAAAAAAGGATAAAAGGGTATTTAAATAAATTGAATTTTAAGTTATTTTATTAAAAACGATAAGTACTACAAATTTTTCGACATTGCCTCTTGACACAGGGTTGTCCAACCTGGTGCCCGCGGGATACCACGATTTTTGAAGAGTATAGTGAGAGAGACAAAATATTCGTTTTCCTTCGTCTTAAGTCTGGACTGCCCTGTACTGACGAATAATATATTTATTGCAATGCGCAGTATGTTTATCCATTCCAATGAAATATAAATATCCTTCAGCGTTGTGTTTCCATTTCATCTATTTCCACATTTGTATCAGTGAGAAAACATTGAATGCCGAGGTCTTGTTTAATTTATCAAGACAAATAATAGTCGCAGGGAGATTAATAAGGGCTATATGATGCGTATGGCTACACCCTTCATTTGAAATTTCGTAGCAACGCTTTCCTTTTGCCTTCTGCATGTGTCTGAGGAAAGACTCTGTAAAGTAATTTTCACGTATCTCCCATTAATCGCTTTAGGCGTATAATTTCAGAAATCTCCAATCTGGATAACTAAGCCAACTGACGTGGAGTTAGGAACCGTATCCCACACACGCACACAGGAACAACAAAAGTAACTCTTTTTTAACGTAGGATGTTTAGCGTAGTATCTTCAATTTCTCGCCCGCTGACCACCATCCTACCGCTATTTTAGAAGAAAACATTTGCCTCATCTAACAACGGAAACTTTGCATTTAAATTAGGTGAAGATTTCTTTTCGGAATATGTGGTCTCAAACGACTTTCAAGGAAAATGTGTGAAGAACGCTATTCTACTTTCCTCACTACAATATATCGCCAATTAGTGCTCCGTAAAACTTATACTACTTTGAATAACCGTAGTATCAGGTATAAGTATTAACCCTTCTTTGCATGAGTTTTTCTTTTACAATTGTGTTTTTTTATACATATATTAAATATTAGACACCAGAAATTTTAAGATAGATTTTTAACTTTGTTCAGCAACATAGTTCACGGGAAATTTACTGGATTAATATTTCTATATAAATATAGTGCTGGCGAAGAAGTTGATTTATTTATTAAAAATTAAATAAAAAGTGATGGAAATATACATCACTATGCATTTAAGGGTTAATACATCTGATTTCGTAGAAAATATAATAAAAGTAATTAGATCCATTTTGTTGTCGAACTATAGTGTTAGAGAGGAGACTCCAATGCTAAAGATAGGTTTAGAAATTTTATTAATTATACAAAGCTCTTCTATTTAAATTTTTTTTAAAAGTTGTTTTTAAAAGCTTTCTTTATTATAATTTTATTTTAAGTTCAGCTATCTTTATAAAACTCTTTTTATGGACTTTCTAAATATGTAACCTAAATTTCTGTTTCTTAATTTCATAAATTTAAGTATTTTCGACCCAGCATTTTATTTTATTATTTATGCTTTACCGAACAACCAATATAAAGCGTGTATCTGTCGCATACGTGACAGTATGAGTATTGGATAATAGAGCACAAAACAAGATCTAATACAGATTATTTGTGATCAAATCTAGGATGACAAGAGGATCCCGAGAAAAGCCACTCAAGTACAAAGAGATAGGATCAGCAATAAGCCAGAGTTATTGCCTCAACCTCTCTGGCTAATCACAATTTTGTTACCTAGCTGAGAGTCTCTCTCTCTCGGCCAGTTGAAATTAGATTTTATTCAAGTGCAGTAATAAAATTACACAACTCGATATAACCAGCAGCGAAGAATGGGTAGGCCGCTCTGATATGGTAAGCCCTATTGCTGGATACATAGGCCGCTCTGGAATACAAGAGAATAAGACCTAGACTTTCCTGTGTCTTAATAGAGCTGTTTTCGGGCGAAATGTCTAAGGCGATTTGAAGCATAAGACAGAGTTTAGCCTTATATTTAATTAAAATTATTGTTCCCAGGCCGCCAGCAAAGTGTAAGGTCTTTCTTATGGAAGAATACAAGTCACTGGTGAACTACGTAGTAAAATTTCCTCAGTCTAATATCAAACAATCATACTGGTGTCAATTTATATTTTTTCCTTCCTTTCGGTTATTATTTTCTTTAAATAAATTAATTTCCCAAATTGTGCTTATTAGTTGCTAAAATCAGTGTAAAAATTGTTTTAAACTCATAAAAGAGCTAAAATCCTACATGTTTCGGCTTTAAACTTAAAGCCATCATCGGGGAAGAGGAACAACACAAACGACTACTGATCTTTTAATTTTCGACACGAGAAAATTGAAATCAACAGTATGGAAAAATTTAAATAAAATAAGCGGGCGCTCTCTGTTGCCAAAGAGCGAAAAACAAAACAATGAATTAACAAGTTGTTAAAAATGTATCCCACAAACTAGGTATGTTGAAAGAAAAATTATCATTACAAATACAATCTTTTCTAATTTTAATTTCCAATGATTCCCTAATGGCGGCTTTAAATGGGTTATTGAACCTATGGATAATTCTTGCTTTATCGAAATTAATTACAGTATCATTATTTTTAGCGTAAAACCGGGAGAGTGCAGTGGATAACTTTCCAAATTTTATGTCGTTTTTATGCTCTTTTAACCTTTCCAAAAACTTTCTTTTAGTCATACCAATGTAAAAAATTATACTATTATTATTTAAGATAATGGGGATTTCATAAACACCTGCGAATTTATCAGGGGGGATAGGATCTGATTTACATGAAACTAAGTCAACCAATTTTCTGGGAGGGACAGCAATAAGATGGATATTGTATTTACGGAGGGCCCTTTTAATCCTTTCAAATATAATAGGTATATATTGGAATTTACGATAGTTTGGTTTATTATTGCTAGGGACAGGATGCTGAATTAAATGGCCATTGAATTTTTCTATAATTTTCTGTACGTGATGAGCGGGGAAACCATGGTCAATGGCGATATCTCTGATAAAATTAAGTTAATCTTGGATGAATTCACTTGAACAAACCAGAAAAGCACGCTTGATGAATGAATTGAAGGCAGCAATCTTATAAGTGAAAGTTGTAGAGGCATTAAATGGGATTATTGTGTTACTTCTCATCGGTTTACGATAGACTTTACGTTTTAGGTTGTTGTCATCTTTAATAAATTGAATATCCAGGAACGGCAGTGATGAATTTTCTTCTATTTCCAACGTAAACTTAATATTTTCATCTATTTCGTTTATTTTTGAGAGGAAAGATAGGAGTTCTTGCTTTCCATGATTCCATGTGATAAAGATATCGTCCACGTATCTTAGCCAAACTTCTGGTGTTAAATTCAAACTTTTAAAAATAAATTCCTCCATCGGTCTAAGTTTAAATTCAGCCAACAGACCGGAAATAGGAGATCCCATAGGTGCTCCTTTATTTTGTCTGTAAAATTTCTTATTAAACATGAAAACGTTGTTATGAATGATACTATGAATGAAACTATTTTCCTTAAGACGGATAAATCTAATAAAATGTCTATTCTAAATAAAACAGACTACATTAATAAAATGAATGATTGCATTGACACAATGGACTGCACAGAACTAAAGAAAGACCCGAATACCTTGATTTTCCGGAAGACACAAGAACTTATTAGAAGAGGAGCCTGGCCAGAATACATGAAAACACTTATTAAAATTAACAATACAGGAGTTACCCCTCGTTTGATTGGTAGACTCAAAGACCATAAACCAAATCTCCCTATGAGACCTATTGTTTCTAGGTGTTCTGGGCCAACATATTTTATTGAAAAAGCTTTCGTTATATTCCTAAAATTAATTTTACCAAGTTCAAGCAAAACTGTACAGTCAACAGAAGATTTTATCCATAAAATAGAAAATATTCAGATTTCTAAAGGAACTATTCTAGCTAGTTTAGATATTGTGTCTCTTTACCCATCTATTGATACAAATGAAGTTGTACAAAATATTAATTTGGAAATTGATAAACAAAATAATTTAAGTGATAGCGTAAAAACATCTCTAAAGTCAGGACTTAACCTTATCATTCATAACAACGTTTTCATGTTTAATAAGAAATTTTACAGACAAAATAAAGGAGCACCTATGGGATCTCCTATTTCCGGTCTGTTGGCTGAATTTAAACTTAGACCGATGGAGGAATTTATTTTTAAAAGTTTGAATTTAACACCAGAAGTTTGGCTAAGATACGTGGACGATATCTTTATCACATGGAATCATGGAAAGCAAGAACTCCTATCTTTCCTCTCAAAAATAAACGAAATAGATGAAAATATTAAGTTTACGTTGGAAATAGAAGAAAATTCATCACTGCCGTTCCTGGATATTCAATTAATTAAAGATGACAACAACCTAAAACGTAAAGTCTATCGTAAACCGATGAGAAGTAACACAATAATCCCATTTAATGCCTCTACAACTTTCACTTATAAGATTGCTGCCTTCAATTCATTCATCAAGCGTGCTTTTCTGGTTTGTTCAAGTGAATTCATCCAAGATGAACTTAATTTTATCAGAGATATCGCCATTGACCATGGTTTCCCCGCTCATCACGTACAGAAAATTATAGAAAAATTCAATGGCCATTTAATTCAGCATCCTGTCCCTAGCAATAATAAACCAAACTATCGTAAATTCCAATATATACCTATTATATTTGAAAGGATTAAAAGGGCCCTCCGTAAATACAATATCCATCTTATTGCTGTCCCTCCCAGAAAATTGGTTGACTTAGTTTCATGTAAATCAGATCCTATCCCCCCTGATCAATTCGCAGGTGTTTATGAAATCCCCATTAGCTTAAATAATAATAGTATAATTTTTTACATTGGTATGACTAAAAGAAAGTTTTTGGAAAGGTTAAAAGAGCATAAAAACGACATAAAATTTGGAAAGTTATCCACTACACTCTCCCGGTTTTACGCTAAAAATAATGATACTGTAATTAATTTCGATAAAGCAAGAATTATCCATAGGTTCAATAACCCATTTAAAGCCGCCATTAGGGAATCATTGGAAATTAACCCCTTAATCGTCGTGCCCGAGACATTCACGGGCAGCGTAGGTTACGCCTGTTTTATTCAGATTGTTTGATTCCCACCAGTTTCTTAAAATAGTGTTATTGGCTTTATTCTTGCATTATTTTATCTGTCTATTAAATAAGATCAACATTTCTACTTAAAAAACTGGTGGTAATCAAGCAATATGAATTTTTAAAAAGTAGCCTACACATAAAGGGCGCGACGATTAAGGGGTTAAAATTAGAAAAGATTGTATTTGTAATGATAATTTTTCTTTCAACATACCTAGTTTGTGGGATACATTTTTAACCCCTTGTTAATTCATTGTTTTGTTTTTCGCTCTTTGGCAACAGAGAGCGCCCGCTTATTTTATTTAAATTTTTCCATACTGTTGATTTCAATTTTCTCGTGTCGAAAATTAAAAGATCAGTAGTCGTTTGTGTTGTTCCTCTTCCCCGATGATGGCTTTAAGTTTAAAGCCGAAAAATGTAGGATTTTAGCTCTTTTATGAGTTTAAAACAATTTTTACACTGATTTTAGCAACTAATAAGCACAATTTGTGCAATTTGTGTTTTAAAATACCGTAATTTCCGGCGTATAATCCGCAGCTCAAAGAGTCGTTTTTCGACCCAGAAATTTTATTCAATAATTGTAGTTAAATATTTACAGCGATCTTTTAAGTTACATTTTATAAAATAATATTTCTGGGTCGAAAAACGACTCTTTGAGCTGCGGATTATACGCCGGAAATTACGGTACTAGTTAACAGTGTAGTGTCCAAATGGATTCAATTGTGAAATTAATTTCCTTCCATCATTTTGGCTATAAGTTTTTAAATATTTTTTTATTCTTGATTTCGTCAACTATTTTATTTCTAATAAATTTTTTATTTAATTTACTTTTGACTACTTTTGACACAAAAGTTTATTTTTGAATTTATTCGGCTTCGATCTTCAGCTCAGATTATTTCTTAAAGCAGATTATTTTGCAATATGGTTCAAAATATATTATTTGCTCATTGATGAAAGTATGTGATGATTATGAGACACTATAGCGCCAATATTAAGAATATAAGACGGGTTCTTGATTATTCAATTTCAATTTAAACAGGGAAAGTCTGTCATCGTTTATATATAATTTTCGTATGTAAAATCCCCATTTTTAGTATATTACATATTTTGTTTATCAGTAAGCTTTACCTTCAATAAAGAAATGTAATTTGAATTTAATTGTGGTGTCATATCTATACTTTTAATGTTATTTTGGGATATTTAATTGCTTTATTCATCTAAGTGAATTTTTAAATATACTTTTTATATAAGATTTAAGATTTTTAGGTATGCGCATTTTTTTTAAGCTTTATTAAGTAGCATTTAATTACTGGTACTTTTAAGGTACTTACGTTGTATAAGATAGTTAATTTTGAATAAATCAAAAAAATCTGTAGATTTGTCTAAACTAGGAGTGTGGAACTGTTTTCCGAGGGCACGAAGATACCACTATTTTTATACAGAATAATTTGCCTTATTTAATAACAGAGACTTCCAAATAGCGCAAAATGCTTGGGCTAACGTTGGCTGATTGTTGGCTAATTCTTGTGTAACGTTGGCTCTCAGTAAGGTATGTCCGTCTTGCCGTACCATTTGTCATCAAAGGCCCAACCGTTAACTGCTCAGAATCCCGCTCAGATCGGTTTCCACTGATTATCAGCGATGGGAAAAAAATTGTGCTATTTGGGTTTCCTATTATATAATTCGAAGATTACGTTTAGGATATTATGGTGGTAAACGACTTTCAGGCAAAAAGGTTGTGCAGAGCTAGTATAAACTATTGTTTTAAAAATGAATTTATTTAAATTAAACTTTTTTAAAATGGTTCAGCGTGGAGAGTAAAAACATTTCTGGGTTACATTTTACACAACCAGTAAAATGGAAGATCAGTTACCAAAATACGGTTCTTTGGGTGATTTATTGTTTCGCCAATCAACAATAAATCCCCAAATAACGAAATTTTCATAATTTATTTTCTAGTGTATAATTGAGAGCCCGCAGAAATTGATTTTATAAATAGGTCTATCCACATAAGAAGAGAATTCCCAATTTGTTTTTAATTTTCTTAGTATACACTTATGCTGACCTTTCTTGTCGATATAACACTATTTGGGACAAATGTCCGATTTGATTTGTGCTTTCACTTACACGTTTAGTCGTAAGCATTATATAAAATTACTAATTTCAATTTAACTACATCTTTGCTCTGAAATCGTTGTAAAGTTTACGTATTTACATTTGATAACATCAATTCTTCACCAGCTTCTTTTTAGGGTAACAACACTTAAAATGCAAGTGATCCTAATTTTTTAAATTTAATCTAGCAATGAATTAACTGTATGGAAATATGTAAACATTTAAAATTAATATAAAAAAAGAAAGAAAAACACTTTGTCTTAGTGTGAATTGCACTATAACCATTTAAAACTAATTTTAAATCACATGGATCCCAAATTCCGGAGTTTTAAAATAATTTATCATATTTTGAATCAGAAGATGTATGTATTATAATGTATCATTCTTCTATCTGCTTTTGATACTACTATTGATACCAAAATTTCTACTTAAATTATTTCATATATTAAGTAAAAGTTCTGGTTAAAACTAACATGAAAAGTATCTGGAAGGCTGGCCGCTATGTAAATCATACATCACCTATCCTTATAAAAAGTGACACAACTGAAATGAGTGGGCCGGGGCAAGAAAGTGCCAAGCTACATTTTTGGTAAAATGAATCTAACACTGTAATCTGTTGCTTAATATTTTAAATTATAATATCCTACATATAATTTGTTTCTAATGTCACTTGGTGGCAGCTTATGTCCCAGGTTTCGTTTTTGCCCCGGTGTTTATGCCTCCAATGAAGATAGCTAATTTGCAAAAAACGTAATAGTGATATCATTAAAGTAATATTGTATTGGTACTCAGAATATTTCAAATGTTACTAAAACATTGGGAGAAAACGTTATACACTGCTCAAAACAATTAAAGGTTATTTGAAGTTTTATATAAAATAAAGATATAAACGAAATTTTTTTTGCCGAAAATAGAAGAAGAGAATCACAAATGCAAATTTTTCTGGTTTTCAAACTGTGTAGTATGCAAATTTTGAGTTCGACGTCAAAAACGTCGCTTCAGCGGCAGCGAATGAAATTTGACTTTCCACTGGATAAAAGAGAATGAAGACAAGGATGATCAGCATTCAGTGATTGCTTTGTTTCGATGAGTACGATGTCTCAGCGAAGTCATTTGACAGATTCAGAAGCTTAGAGAATTGTTGGTAGGTTAGAAGGGGGCCAAACTCAAGCCGAAGTAGCGCAAGCCATTGGAGTGTCACAAAGTGTCATTTCCAGGATCTGGAACCGTTTTTTGGAGAGTGGATTTTCTCCAACAACACCTTCGCTCGGCTACAGGCACCACGATTTCAATTCAGACTGTCCGAAACCGGCTCCATGCTGTAGGTCTGTATGCTCTCCGACCGATGGTATGTGTTAGATTAACATCAAGGCATCGTCGCGACCGCAGGGAGTGGGCAACCGAGCATGTCAACTGGAGGAGAAATGAATGGAGCAATATTCTGTTTTCTGACGAGTCCCGTTTTTCTGTTCATCCGGATAATAGGCGTATTTTCATCTGGAAGGACCGTGGCAGTAGGAATAATCCTGCGTTCGTGCACGAAAGTGTCAGATTTGGCGGTGGAGGAGTGTTGGTGTATGGTGGCATCTCCATTGACGGGCGCACTGACCTCTACATCATTCGAGATGGAGCTCTGAATGGTCGCCGATATAGGGATGAGATCCTCAGACCTATTGTAGTCCCTTACGCTGCAGCAATCGGAGATAACTTCATTTTAATGGACGATAACTGCAGGCCACATCGTGCAAACCTGGTGGAGGATTTCCTTTTCGAGGAAGGAATCGTTCGAATGGAATGGCCAGCGTGTTCTCCAGACATGAATCCAATAGAGCACGTTTGGGACGCTCTAGGAAGACGAGTTTCTGGCCGCCAACAACCCCCACAAACTCTCCAAGAACTGGAAAGAGCTCTTCTGGAAGAGTGGGGCAGAATACCCCAACTCGTCATTAATAGCCTCATTGAGTCCATGCCTCAAATGTGTTCAACGTTGCTGGCCGCCCGTGGAAACCATACCCCCTACTGAAAATGATTTTCTTTGAAGAAAACACCTTTTCTTATTCTTTTTTTCTCATATGCACAAATTGTGTTTTTTTCCTTTTGTACAGAAATGCGCAATAAAATGCATTTTTTTCTGCCAAACATGTGTAATTTATTCTCATATAACCTACTATGTCTATCGACCATGTATCAATCAGCTAAAAAGTTTCCCAGATACAAAATCCACCTAAAACTGCAATATCCTTTAATTGTTTTGAGCAGTGTATTATCTATCTTGATTTGTGTATTTGATGAAATTTTCAAATTGAAATACCTCAGAAGTACAAAAATGTGGCTTAGCACTCTCTTGCCCCGACCCCTTCAAATGTTCTGTGTTTCACAAGGAGAGGCAAAAAAAGATTCGCATTTTTTTTACGGTAATATAAAACTATACCACATAACTCTTGATGCAGATGTAAAAGCGTACATAAAAGCGTAAAACCTTTATTAATCAATCTTTAGAAGAGATAGGGATCCCCTTCTCTTTTGGCAAAGTGAAGTATAGCGTAAACAAGTGGTTTTCCGTATAACTACACTTATGGTACTTTCCCTGTAGCAAGAATCACCTAAGGCAGATCCATTAGCACAGTAATAAACAAAATGCATTTTCTGTTGTGACACTTTTTTGTGCGGTTGTGCGATACATAGTTACCAATATATAAATAACTTTCGTAAAACTATACAAATATCTTTTGTAGCAAATGAACGCGATTTGAAGAATTCTATTTATTATTACTACTTGCAACTGTATGTATAACCTGTTTATATGATTTAAGTCAAGCTGACGCAATTTCACGGAAATTATCGGTATGTTGAAGCTATGTATGTGTGCGTCACAATTTCTAGATCTTGATTGCCACTATTTCCGAATATTAATATTCGCCTTACATAATACAGAATTCCTGCTTTTTAAAAAGGCAATGATCACTATACGAAAACAGTGGTATTCATACTTCATGTTCCGCGGAACCTATGTACGTAACGTAAAAACTGGCGTATGAGCCGTAGATCAAACTAACGGGTTTAGAACCATTTATTTAAATATATGTAACTTATTCTTCTGTTGTAATATTGATTTGCGGCTCATACGTCGGTTTATATGGTACATTTAGCTGCAAATTACATATTTAATTTTTTTCTTGGAAAATTTTGTATTTCTTCTGCAATGGAAAATAAATGTATTGGGTTATTAAACATGCATTTTCTTTTTCTTTTTGTGAGACACCAAGTTTTTTAAACCATGTCTTTATAAAAGTAATTTATCCCTCACAAGACATATCTAAGGCTAAATATTTCAAACAGATTGACATTTTCGTAGCAACATAGCAAAGTTAAATTTATTAATTTTGAATATAAACTATAATTTTTTTTATTTAATTATTATGTATGATCTTTGTTCTTTTTCAGAGCATAAGGTGGAATATTTTTGCTTCCAGAACATCTTTTAAAGGTCGATGAATAATTTTTTATTTAAAAAGGTCTTTTATATATTTTTCTCTCAAATGTACTACTCTTATTTGAAAGACGTGAGAAGTTAGAAATTCTGTAAATCAAATCTCCGTTGAAGAAGGTAGAATGACATATGCTAAGAAGAGGAAAAAGAAATGTCAAATGTAAAAGAACAATTCCATATGAAAATAATTTATTTTTCACTTCACATGTGTTTCGAACAATTGTTCTGAGGTAAACTATATAGCGTTCATACAGGAGAATACTTTTACATGCAACTATTTCCAAAATATAATCTTTACCTTATTTAATCTCAGAAACTTGCAAACAAATAAGGCGAAACTTACTTTTATAAAATAGTAGTATTCAAGAGTAAGTGCCAGTACAAATCATGTTATATACTATTTTATATATTTATTATATGTATGAAACTGTTCAATATAATTCGATAACTTTTGAAATTCACATATATGATAAGCCTGCTAATTTTGATTAGTATTTTTGGAATCACAAAAAGGGCATACAGAGTGGCCTAGCCGGTAATAATTGATGTCTTTCGGAAATTTTTGAAGACTGTTAGATGGTGCTACGTTTTAGCGAGGTAAAATATACGTGATAATGATAATATGCAATTGTTAATACGTGCGTTTCGGTAGTAAGCGGTAATTTTAGATTTGTAGCCTAAACGAAATTATTTATCGCTACTTTCGGGGAGAAAGTTTTAAAATCACTGTTGCTTGCAGGTTCGCACAGTTGTACCACAAATTTTAAACAGTGTTTTTCGCCTTATTTAACTACAGGGTGTTTTTTTAAACTGACACTGTTCAGAGCCGTCTGTAGCTCGTTCTAATAACTGGATTGACACAAAATTTTGCGAATGGACTAAGAAAACCATGGGAAAAAAGATTCCAACAAAAAAAAATAGTTCCAATCACCACCGATAGGGGGAAATGTGGTGCTGTGGTCATTTATGCAACTGGGAATTAGCATAAAATACGGGCAAAAAATGAAAATGCAAATTTTTACTTACGCAAGCGACAGTAGCGCCAATACTTTAAGTTATAAATGCATGCGAAAAACACCGAGAAACAATTTCAGCTCAGGTTGAAAATGAATCTCACGTTACCGCACCGCGCGTTACTTGTGAAGTTCTTTTATTGTAACCAGTACAATGCACCAGCCGCTCTTCGTTTACTTAGAACACGCCATAAACTGCGCAAAGGACCTTTATCCGTTAATGTATTGAAAGCAATGATTCTGAAATTCGAAGAAACAGGCTCGCTAGCAGTTCGGTCAGGCAGAGGACGTAAACCGGTGGCAGAAAAAGTGATAATGGATGTTTCAACTGCGATCAACGAAAGGGAAAGTGTAAATGATGAATAAAACGTGGCATTTTATCCAAATTATTAATTTTGTCTGTTTCTGATGGGTTTTTTTCAATGTACAGCGCCACATTTCCCCCTATCGGCGGTGATTGGAACTATTTTTTTTAAATCTTTTTTCCCATGGTTTTCTTAGTCCATTCACAAAATTTTGTGTCAATCCAGTTATTAGAACGAGCTACAGACGGCTCTGAATAGTGTCAGTTAAAAAACAAACACCCTGTATATAAAAATATTGCAATTTCTGTGAATAAACGAGGTGGTTAAGATATGTGTGTTTAAAAAATTTAAAGAAATTTTCTTATCATTAATAGTGGTGCCAAACTCCTTGGAAATTCCAAGGAGTGTGCGAACTTCGTTTTCCTCTAAAATCGCTTTGTGCAATATCATTACAAATAGTGGACCAAAAAACATCATGCGATGATATTGCATAACATATGAGAAGTTTCCGGATAGCCCGTCTTTAAACTATAGTGATTTAAATTTAAATTTGAAGCTCACTAGCAAAACAGACGCATCAAGAATTGTTCACCATGAAGATCACGTGCATCACATATTTTTCGCGCATACATATAAACATCTATAAATTTATTTCGAACATTAACTTTTGGTTTACTCTGTAAGAAAACAAAATAATACCTCTGGGCAAAATGGCATTATCCCATAGAAATTCTGTTGCAAAAAAATATATATGTACCAATTGATTAGTAATTATGCCAAATATTTGATGCTATGTTATGGTTATTCTTCGTGGATGTCTACATACTAATATTTCAACCAAACTCCTTTTTTCCAATAGTAACAGTCTTTTTTAACATGTTATTTCAATTCCTTGGAACAAAGCATCCCAGAATAATATATAGTTCACTCTCTTTTTATTAAATTTCACAGAGGTAGAGTTTCGTCAAAGTTTGAGAATACTATTTTTTAATCCACATTACTAACTTTAATCGTCCTCAAAGAATCCAATTATAACGTTTCTTTTTCAATGATGTACAATTAGTTGATCCAAACGTAACCCATGCTTTTTTTTTCACAAAAACATATTTTTAATTACGAAAATTCTTAATGCATTTATAAGTAAGAAATTTATGACTTATGACCAACATTGATTTTTGCATGAAAATAATCAGTATCGTCCAAAACATGTCTATATACCTTTACTAGTCATTCAAATAATTAATTTTCAAGATATAGAGAAATTATTTTTTGACGGTATAAAGGGGTCGTATCCTGCAATCAAAGCGCCCACAGAAAAAAAATTGTTAGACAGTAGCAAGTAAACATTTATAGAATTTTACTTCATATAATCAGGGTTCTTACGGTTTTACCACAAATTTTTAATACAATTTTTCTATTTAATATTTAAATAGCAGAAATTGTAAACCCTTATTCAGTTGCAAGATTTGTAATACTTTTCTGCATTTATATAAGGCGAAACATTCTATCAAAAATTGTGGTAAAAGCGTACGAACACTGATAAAGTGTTTATTTTTTATTTTAAAATTGAGCACATTTTTTTAGTAACTACTTGTGTTTTCAGGTACAGTATCCTAAAAATATTTAAACGATAGTCATTACTCTGCTTCAAATCATCGTATACAATTTTACTCGTACTAATCGTTTAGTAATAACGTCTACATATTAAATATATAAATACATTTTGCTTATGGGTCGTCTACATATAGAAACTGAAAGTTTTCGAACTTGAAAGTTTCAATACTAACACTTGTTTCATACATCAGTTTTGGAATTTCTCCTAAATTTTACCTTAGGATACAAAATGGCAAGTGATTCGGCCAAGTAAATTAAGAATAATGCAGGTTTAAATTTGGAACTCATAATGTTAAATTCATCCATTTGTTTTTCTTTAAGAACTCCAATAAAGTGTCTAAAGTATGTATAACATTTACAAAAATGAATGTTCTTACAATTGTTAATATATATATATTTATTTATTTATTTATTATAAAATAGATATCGTAGATTTATAAAGAACATTATATGAATTAAAACGCCATATAAATTTTATTGTTGCAAATTCTGTATGGCTGTAAATTCAAACTGAATTTATAGCTATTGTTCGGTTAATATTTGTTAACTACACCTATAAATTTGCATATTATGTAAAATTTTGCTTGAATAAAATTGAGGTTAATTTTTTTTTCTACTACTGGCCGATTCAATAGCAAAAGAAAGGTGAGAATTGTATTGTTGGAAAACTATTGATAGTAGCAATCAGCCGTTTTCTAAAAAATGTACAAAAATACATTAGGTGTTTTGTTACAATGAACATTTTAGTGCTAGAACTGCTATTTTTTCGAACAATAATTTCTGCTACAGTTGGGTCTGTAGATTATAGAGCAGAAAACCAGATTTTCCGGCAGTGTTAGGATAACAAATGTTCAGTGTGTCATTAATGAGACGTCGCGCGACACTATACTCAGCATCTAAGCAGATTCTGCAATGATTTTTGTTACATGATAATTTGTAATAAGGATTGCCAGTTTTGCCTCCTTTTTTTACGCATAAATTCCGAATTCATACAGAGAACTCCGAAAGAGGAATTTTTACTTTCTGTAATCACAAAATATCTGCTGTTAAATAAAGTAAAAACAAGTATTCTAAATATTTGCTATGAATTCGGAAATTCTGAATGAGAAAGGAGGCTAATCTTGTAAACTTGCTTTAAATAGCACCATTCAGTTGCTGTTGTTTTATTAAAGCGATAACTGTAGATGACATTTGAATGTAATCTGGTCATATTTTTTCTGTTATTAATCCTTTGAAGGGCGGTATTATATTATTTATACCACCTAACTTTAAGCAATATTTGTATTCGAATTTTTGAATAATATTTACATTATTATTTTACGGGAATAAAATGTTAAATTGAACTTATTTATTTTGAAATAAATATGTTTACGATTTTTGTTGAATTTTTAACATTATTCAGCAACAAAATTACTTTCCACTTAAACAGTTCAAAAAATATCTCTTTCAGTGCGTTTCTGTGTAAACTGCAGCGTGATATTGTCTTTCGTTTTCTAATTATTTTTTACGGTTAATTTGGATCATAGAGTACTTAAATTTTAATTAGAACTTAAATGAAAATATTTCTAACAAAATTAATATATATTTGATAATACGTTGGAAGATTAACTAACTGCTACTGAGATCGAATGCATATCTCTGCGTCATTTAGCAAACAGCACACAATAGTTTGAAATTTTAATATTTTTATTTAACGGGACTTCATGTCTATTTCCTCATATAAATTTTCAAATTCGGTTCACGTATTACCTGTACTTTACAAAACATGACTTTATCCATTAGCCTGCTAATGGATAACGTCATTGATAAAAACCCATTAAAGTCACTTGTGGATAATATCGCCGTCCCTTTTTACTTAAGGGGCGACGAACTCGCGTGGCAGAAGACAAACAGCCACCACTATTCCTGAACAATTGTCACCACCTTATTCATTTTCAGATGTTAAAGAATGTTTCTCCGTAATAGTGGTGGCATGTGAGTTTGCCGTCACTGGAGAACTCTTCCATGTGGGATATATAATCCGGCATGCGGAGCTTTTGCCAAAATACAATTGATTTCTCCTGCTGGCCTCGAGTTTCGATTGTAGCAACCTATTTCTAACAAATGATCTGTAAAGAGGGTTTGTCAATGTGAAACTCTGTGGAATTATAATATCCATAGTAAATATTTTTGATGAGTGGATTTTTCTGTAATATTGGGAAATATATATGTATATACTATATACAGGCAGGGCTCCCACTCGGTTCGTTTTTTGAACACCACTTTTTTTAAAAGAAAAATCTTCTTTACAAATTTTGTAGAAACTAGTTTCGCAGCCCGTTTTAGTTGCAATTGCAGCAAATACCTACTGAAATTTTCTTTCTAAAAAAATACTGGTTTTCGAAAAACGGACAAGTGGCAGCCCTGTCTAGACACTATACAGGGTGGTCCTAAAATATGTGTAAAAAATGTAAAGGTAGGTAGAGGGGACCTAAATAAGCATATTTCGTATAGGAATGTGGGTGCAGAAATCCAGCGTTGATGCAGTAGAGGGTGCTGTTGAGTTCGGCGGATGAAAGCGTATCGATGGCTTGAATCATCATTCCCCGCACGGATTTCGAGCAACATGCATGGTTACACCAATGCGGAGTTTGCCGACATGCATTTCATGTATGGGACTGCGCAAGGAAATGGAGCGGTTGCTCAAAGGATGTGCACGTTCAACGGCTCTCGAGCTTGTCGAAGGACTGTCCTCTTACTGTGCATAATACTTCATCCTTTACTGCTGGAATTCTGCGATATCTCCCAGTGCCCGTATCACATCTGGAAGCATAAAACGACTAAATCGTGCACAATTCCCGATGAAGATGCTCAAATGTTTGGCGATCCGCCAGATTCCTATACCCAGGAATCGTTCCATAGACATCCTTTGAGCAGCCGCTCCATTTCCTTGCGCCGGCCCATACATGAAATGCATGTCGACAAGTTCCGTATTGATTTAACGATGCATGTTGCTCGAAATCCATGCGGGGAATGACGATTCAAGCCAGCGAAACGCTTTCATCCGGCGAATTCAACAGCGCCCTCTACTGCCTCAACAGTGCATTTCCGCACCCACTTTCCTATACGAAATCTGCTTATTTAGGTCCCCTCTACTTGCCTTTACATTTTTGACATATATTTTAGGACCACCCTGTATATGGAGCCCTGTACAGGGCCTCCACTCGGTCCGTGTTTTGAACACCACTATTTTTTAAAGAAAATTTTTCTTTATAAATTTTGTAGAAACTAACCTCGAAGTACGTTTTAGGTGAAATTGTTGCAAATACATACCACAATTTTATGTTTTTAAAAATACTGGTTTTCAAAAAACGGACCAGTGGGAGTTGTTGTATATACACTATATATCTTTATACTATATATGTAGCATCTATATCATAAAGGACAAACGTGTCCGTGTGTAGCGCTGACGTCATTATTCGAATGGCAGCAACTGACAATGAAAATTCGGTTTCGTGATTTTTGCTACAGCAATGTTTTGAATTTCTACACATGACATATTTTAAATTTTTACACCGTTACATAAAGGGGGGGGGGATATTTTCAAATGCAATTTGTTTGAAAATTGTATCGCAATTTACTCATTTATTATAGCATTTAAATTAAATTTAATGAAATATCTTTTTTTAATCTATTTATTTCGCTTGCAGACGATTACAAAATATCTATCCATTTGCACTTTAAACAATATAAGTTCAGCATTTGTTTGCAACTAATATTCAATAAGGAAATTAAAACTTCATTAAGCAATAAATAAATTAGTATAAATAAAACACAAATTTAAGAGTCATGTAACCGTTGAAATTATCAGAATAATAAAAAAAAAACTGCTATAGTTAACGAAATTTATAGCGATCTTTTTGCTTATTAACTTCTGGCACGAGGCAAATACGAAATTACCGCTTTTAATGAATTTCAAAAACTTTATTTGAATAAATAAATGATATATTTCGGCTCTGATGTCATAAACTCATGCACAAGTTTTTTTTTTAATCGGTTATAAAAAGGAAAAAAATCGCCAAATTTAGGGGATTTTTTCCTTTAATGGCAACCTAGCCATTGTATGAAGTTATTGGTTTGGCACGGGCTTGAAAATCGTGCCAACCAAAGATTCGCCAAACATCGCTCCGTGAGTGTAAAGCATCTGTTCCCATATTTCATGTAAAAATGCTCTTTGGTATTGTTAGGGGTCAATCTAAAAAAAGTTATTAAATGTAAATAATCTATTAGAGTTTTCAATTCGAAAAATAAATGGTTTTCACCTTTATTCTCTATCCCAGGAAGCCCGGTTTGAATTTCCCTAGTATACAATAAATTCACAATTAAAAAAATCAAATAACACTATTACATCGTAGATAATATTCTATTCAAATTTCAATGAATAGTGCTGAGCATGATTCCCTTTCAACATATTTTTACTCCAATTTAGTAGGTGACATGTGATACTTTGAAATCTTAACTCATTTTATGGAACAGGATTTCAATTGCATGTTTATTTTCTCATATGATTGAAATATATATTCGTGAGGTATCTCAACTTTAAGAAGGTGATCATCAGAACATCATCATTTAGCATTCTCTTTCAAGTGTGAAATAGAATTCGTGGAGTTGATCTTTTGCCAAAATATAAGTGATTTCTCCCGATATTCTAGGACTTGGATCGTAATAACATATTTCTAACCAATGATCTGTAAAGCTATTTTTCAAAAGTGAAATTTTATGAGATTATACATAGCAAATATTTTTATGAAAGTAATTTTCTTTCTTTTACTGAAATATATACCGTAATTTCCGGTGTATAAGCCGCAGCTCAAAGAGTCGTTTTTCGACCCAGACATTTTATTCAATAATTGTAGTTAAATATTTACAGCGATCTTTTAAGTTACATTTTATAAAATAATATTTCTGGGTCGAAAAACGACTCTTTGAGCTGCGACTTATGCGCCGGAAATTAAGGTACTACAAATTAACAGTTTAGAAAGAAGTATTTGGAATAACATAAATATATCTTTGATACTACATTTCAAATTAACTCTCTTAGTATATTTTTTTATCGCATTCAGGATTTCAATATATGCATGTACAACAAATAAGCAGTTTAGAAAGTAGTATTTCGAATAATATTAATTTATACTTGATAATACATTTCAAATTAACACTCTTATTTTTTTTGTCACATTCACGATTTCATGTTTGGAACCAGAACTTTAATTAACTTAAACATAATAAATGAAATCAAACAGACGCATTGTAGAAATATGGTGCATTTTATTAAATGAAATATTTGCTTTAAAACGTAAAAAGCAGACAACGCTTGGACTCATGGTAATTAGCGGGATAAAAAAATTCGAGTACAGAAGCTTTCTATCATATATTTATTTCTGTTTGCAAAACGACATATAATATTCAAAAATTTTAATACATTTTAATAATGGGCACTAGAATTTCCTGTCTATTATCTGATACGATTGAATTTCTTTTGGTGTAGCATCTCTAACATGATAAGCAATGTAACGTAAGAGGTTTCCCTTAAAGGTTTTCAGTTTTAACAGAATCCTTTCGTTAACATCTTAAAGGACCGTGCAATACAAGGGGCTTACAAGCCTTGGAACTTCCAAGGGGTCTGCAAAAATTATTAAAGATTACAAATTTTGTCTTTAATATTTAAATCGAAGTTTTTTGTAGTGACTACGTTTTATGCCATACTTTATAATATACTATATTTTTTTTTCAATTAACACTACAGCGGTCATGAGCGGTCAATATTTACGGAATGAAATCAATAGATTGCGATTCAAATCAGAAATTTGTTTATAAAATAAGTTACATATATACCACACAGAAATAAATAAACATGTTAAGTAATTTTAAATAAAAACTTGGTGTAAACTATTTCATTAAATTTGAGTAAAATTTTCTACCTTTCTATGATAAAAAGAGCGAGAAACTCTATTAATTTTTTTTGTATGACTGTACACACCCTGAGTGGAATATTTGTATACCACTTAATTTTAATCAGAACTGTTTCCAGAAATTTCTAACAAAATTTTACATTCTTAACTTTGGAGATATAAATGTTGTAAAATTACAGCTGTTCGCTTTCAAATGACATTTTACGAAAATTCCCATTTCAATTCTTCATTATGCTTCATAATTACTTTCCCCGGAAAGAGTTAAGCACGACAACCCTTTGAATGGTAAAATCCGCTAAAGGGCAAAGAATACGGTTTAGCGAAAGGAACAAATTTATTGTTTCCCCCACTGTTCCGGATCAATTATCGTCACGATACATTTGTTTTCCATATGCTGAAGATATGCATAAAAAATGTTTGGGGTTAGTGGTAGGAAAGTATATATTTTTTCATTTCGCGCTCTGCTCTGTTTAGTATTACGAGGGCGTGGCATAAGCGTCGACTTCAGGGAGGTGAAATAGGCAATCAGGCACAATTTTAGCTGTAATTAAATTTTTTTTGTCCTATTTAATCACTGACTGCAACAGCGCCACCTGCATGATCTTGGTTGACCTTTACCCATTGGTGTATCGGTTTCTTGCACGTTCGCGATCACCTGCTGAGTCGTCTTTCGCCCATAGCCGTTTAACGCTTCGTCCGTATGCAAAGCTCTGATTTTTTCATGGAGGGCTTTTTGAAACTTATAAAAAGGTATGACAAATGTCTCAATGTACTTGGTACTTATGTGGAAAAATAAAGTTATGTTTTATTTTTCATGTCTCATTACATTTTTTGTTTTTCATACACACCTCTGTCCACAGTCGCCAGGGGAAACTTATTTTCCGACTGTCCCTCGTACTTAACCCATTTATGCCTAGCGTCGATATTTTAGTAAAATAGGAAAAAATGCATTTCACACCACTGTTTTTAAAATAAAAATTTGGATTCTTATTTTATCGAGAACTTCTAAATGAAAAAAGACACCAAATTTCTACTTTTTCACATTTTACTAAATCGTCCCAAAATTGGGACGCTAGGCATAAATGGGTTAAAGTGAAAATTGGGTATAGGATATATTTGAAGGATGAAAGTACAAAATGCACAATGTATGTGCCAAAAAAAATATGCCTTCCCTTATTTGCAGAAATTTACAATATATCACAAAGGTGTCATAAGGCTCGTAATAAAGTCTTCTTTCTGATTATGGAGGCAGTTTTTAAACAAATGCTAAAATATTAAATTCGCATACAGTGAGTTGAAATAGTTTTCAACTAATACAGGAAATACATATAAATAATAAAAATAATTAATTGTTGAACGTCTTCACATTTTAAACATGTAAATAACATACAGAACAGCTTCATTTGCTCAAAAACTAACTAACACTATATTTGAATCAAAATATACACTAAATGATTTATAAACAGCATAAAAAAATATTCAGTAACTTTTCCCTTTTCCTATAAAAGTTTAAGACGTAACATTTTCTTTACATTTTACTTTATGTAAAATGTATCATTCCTCGAAATTTCTAAATGTAAAAGATTCTCTATTTTGATTTTCTCAAACTAAACACAAAGCCTCTGTATCGCTAAAAGAAATAAATATATATGGCGAAATGAGAATGTTATATCTCAGGAGACAGACTGCATTAGATATATAAAGTTGAAGGAAAAGAGTTGATGCCATGAGATCTGTGGGATGTTGAATAATTTGCATATATCTTCCTAAAAATTGCAGGCAAGCAATAATATGGTCTCATTTTTCTCATATGATGCATCTCTCATATTTTTCTCTATGGTATGTTTGAAATAAGTTACTACATTCCTGTTTTAGCAAATCTGAAATCGGTATAAACCAGCAAAATACTGATTTACCGCAATATTTTAACTGAATATTGTGATTTACTTAATCGCAGAAAAATAATACAAATTTAACGATATAACGAGGGGATTACAATTTCTGCTATTTTAATTTTTAAATAGAGATAATCAAATTTTTAATAAAAGTGGCAGGCTCTTTAGAAATTCCCAGCAATGCATGCATCTTTTGTATATTTTGTGGTGGGAAAAAGTGATCTCCCGCTAATAATACTCCGGCAAATAATCGTATAAAAAGATGTGGTACCAATCAACAGGAAATAATTTTAACTATTTAATGTCATTTTTAAATTTTTCTTTTGTGGTCGTCTACATATTAAATTTCTATACTATCTTTATTTTTTGAAATGGTGAAACCCACTTTTCGCTCTTTATCTGAGTTTCTTGGAATGATGAAAATAAAGTTTATGTAATTTTCTTTAATCTCCATTGATATAGATTTATTGGCGAAAATGAGTGAACCCTTCTTTGCATGAGTTTGTCTTTTACAATTGTGTTTTTTTATACATATATTAAATATTAGACACCGGAAATTTTAAGATAGATTTTTAACTTTGTTCAGCAACATAGTTCACGGGGGAATTTACTGGATTAATATATCTATATAAATATAGTGGTGGCGAAGAAGTTGATTTATTTATTAAAAGTTAAATAAATAGTGATGGAAATTTCCATCACTATGCAATTAAGGGTTAAGGATTTTTTGTTGACGAGGTATCTACTTATGAGTATGGTTTTAGAATTTAAACCGAAACATGTCAAGTTTGATATTTGTGTTTTATATGTATGACACCTTACTTAAGTAAAAGCAGTTAAGGGTTAAGGTTTTATTCATGAATTTAGAAAAATAAAATTAATGACTTACAGTGAAAAGACCCACAAACTTTTAATTAATAACCGTAAAAATTTAGTATACTACTGTTGACATAATGATTGAATGTCACCAGAATTTACCAACATATTAATTTCAAAATAAGTAAACGCAGTTTCTTCACGTACATTACGACAGAAAAGTTGTATTATAAAATTTCAGTTGGAATGTGGAATTTATGGGTTCAAAATATATAACAAAATCCACAGAACTTTCCGAATGACCTAATAGTAATCCTAAGCCAGAGAGATTATACTTCGAGCGTGCGCATTACGTGTTAAATTTGTTAGCGCTACCAGCGCTAATTTCCACTTCTGTGGTCAGTATTCAAATCGCTGCATGCACAGCATATGCAATAAGTTTTCACATACATAAGCGCCACTTTACCTTTCATTGTCGAGTACTGAAAACAGAAGTGCGTCCAAAAATAAATAAATAAAAATAAATAATAAAACTAAGTTCGTAAATTTAAGCCGTTTAAGTCCAACCATCCAACCAAAGCCATTATGTAATAAGCCTAGGCAGATGAATGGAAGAAATTTCACCAGTTTGAAAAAGGGCACTCTTACGACAGTTGATACTTTTGCATGCTGGAAAAAAAATTTACACCAGTAAAATTACAAAGAGAAATTGCCAAATATTAATCCAGTCAACAACGGGTACAGTGTTGCCAGTAGGCTGCTTTTTTAAAATTCAGATTGCTTAATTGGCACCACTTTTTAGAAATAGTATAAATTGCCTTGTTTTCGTTTTATTTAATCTGTCATGAAATTAGCCGAATTTTACTTTCTCAAAAAGCTGGTGGCAAACAAGAAAATTGAATTAAAAAAAGTAACCCACTGGCAACACTGAACGGGTAAGCTAAATCAAGAATGTGTCATCGATTGAAATTACACGCAACTCTAAAGTCAGCGAAAAGGGTTATGGAACTTATGAATAACTGATGGTAATTCTTTTTAATACGAAATTTTACTTTGATAACTCTCGCAGGAGCGATAAATGGCGCTCATCTACGCGAACAAAATTTGCATATTGTGCGCCTACAGTGCACTTCTGTTTTGTCCACCAGCCGCATAAGAGAGATGTAGTGCTAGTGTTCGCTAGACTCGTATATGCGGTTCAGTATAATCACTCTGCATCCAACTGACTTAAGCGTAAGCGTTAAATTTGGGGACTATACTTCGCAAAGTTAACCGTTTGTCGTTTCGATTACTATTTTTCAATTTCACTTTGTGACTTTTCTGGCTTAGACATTTCCTTTTTCAGGATGCAAAAAGAAATACCTATCGTAAGAGGGCTCTTTTTTCATCTTAAGAAATTTCTTCCATTCATCTGCTCAAGCTTAGTATATAATGGTTTTAATTCAAATAGTTTAATACAGGCGAAGAAGATAGGAAATAATTTCTGCATGAGGAAATATAAGGATATCCAACATGCGTCACGCGGTTTGGAGAGCAATGACAATTTTCGCAATCTTGAGTAAAATGCATGCTTTCTTATCAGAAAACTATTTTCCATCAGAAAGAAAATATTTTAAAAATTACGTATTGTTTACTTGGCGTTGTGGAAAGTGTTTCCAGAAACTTTTTAGAACATTTCGAGGCAACGTTTTCCATTGTAATGATAGGAATATGTCTTTTCAAATCAGAGTGGTTATTCTTAGACCATACGCAATACGTGTTAAACCTGTTAGCGCTCAGTAGCACCACTTTCCTCTTCTGAGGTCGGATTACAAAACCAAACCGCTGCGTGGAAAGTTAACGCAAATTCTGTTCACATATATAAGCGCATCTTACCCCCCCCCCCCCCGGTGGTGACTACTCAAAAAAGAAGTCCGTCGAAAAAAACACTTAGTTATTCATAGCTTCTACTATCCGCAGTTTAAGCTCTACATCCAACTCGATTGAATGATGCGTGCGTTTTAAACTCTCTTTGCCTAGATAACCTTAATATTTTTCTATTTTGCTTTGTAATTTTTTTTTTAGTAATTTCAATTTTCCAGCATACAAGTAGAAATACCTATCGTAAGAAGGTGCTATTTTCAACTTACGAAATTTCTCCGTTTACCTGCTCATGTTCAACATATAATGGCTTTTGCCTAAGATGGATGGGAGAAATTTCGCAAGTTAAAAATAGCGCCCTCTTACGAATTGTGTTTTTTTCATGCTGGAAAATGAAAGGCTTAAACCAGAAAAATCACAAAAAGAAATTATGTAATGGTTATCCAGATAGCGGTTGGAAACTGGATCAAGTGTAGACAGGGGCGCCATTTCAGAACTTTCTTGGGGGTGGCATAGCCAAGGGTGGAGTTCGGGGGCTGCAGCCCTCCCCCTCGCAACCTCTCCGAACGAGAAACGTTTACTGAATTATGTATACAGAGAGAGAAATACTTCTAATATGGAATCTCAAGCGATCCTCTGAAAAATTCCGTTTTAGACAGGTTTTTGTCTTAGCAAGTAGAATTTTAAAATATTATGAAAGTTTTCAGTTATAGACAGGTATTTTTTTTTCAGGTATTCTTTAAGACTGTTAAAACCTCATATAAAGCACTTCTGAAGAGCATAGCTGTATTACAGGGAAATGTATCTAAGCGAAACCTGTCTATAGCATAATTCTTTATGAAACGGGCAAAAAAATCAAGTTTCGATGAAAAAAACGCCATACAAATATACTTCCTAAGATGGAGACCTGTCTAAAATGGAGCTTTTATAGTCCTTTTGAACTCCTTCTTTGCAGGTTTTACTGCAGGGACGCCATTTCATGAGTTTCTTGGGGAGGGGGAGGGAGGGACAAAGTGTTTTTTTAGAGACAGGGTTTGAAATATCGTGCAGGATAGCCCAAATCGTGCACAAAAAGAAATAGGCCCCCACAATAAAAAATGCAGTGTAACTATTGTGGGAAAATATCGCGAAATTCGTCAAAAGATTGAACAAAAAAAATCACGAATTTAGTCAAACAATCGCGCAAAAAACGGGAATTTTGTCAAAGATCGCGCAAACAAATATCTACTTTTGTCAGTCAGTGCGTAAAATGATTTCCGAATTTCAACAAACAATCGTAGAAAAGAGTCGCGAATTGCGTCAAAAGATTGCGAAAACAAATAGCGAATTTAGTCGATCAGTAGTAAAAAAAAATGGTCGTGAATTTCGACAAATGGGGGAAAAAATTTGTCAAATATTGCGCAAAAAATAGCAATTTTTGTCAGTCGTTTGCTAAAAAGACTCTCGAATTTCAACAAACGAGCGTAGAAAAGAGTTGCGAATTTCGTCCAAAGAAGGCGAAAACAAATAGCAAATTTCGTCGATCGGTTGAAAAAAATGTCGCGAATTTAGACAAATGGTCGAAAAAATCAATTCCGTCAATGATTCGCAGAAAATAGCGAATTTTGGAAAATTATCCCCCCCCCCCAAAAAAAAAAATTAAACAATCACCAAAAAAAATCGTGGAATTCAATCGGTCACGGGATAATCAGCATAGGAACACCATCAAGAAGTAAGTTACGAAATTTGTTAATGTTGTAAATAAGAAAATTTTCCTTAATGATTTTCTGCCTTCCTCTTCAGACTATGATATAAATTCCATACAATTCAGAAATCTACAAAACCCTTGGTCTCAGATCCCTTGCTTCTGTATTGGGTGAGGCAACACGACCCAATCTGCACTACGGATCGAGCCGGGTTGACGCGGTTTATTTTCGTTGCGGGTCAGGTTGACTTTGAACATTTGACTATGGTTGGGACATATATGTCACAGTGGACTATTTTTTATTCTATTATTACGACTTTTTTAAATCTGTCATACACTTATATTAGGATATTTTCAAGAGAAATCTGTCACAAGGAATTTTTTTTGGAAATTGTAGAACGATTGAATGCAAAATTAGTAATCAATCCTGGCCCGTTATCAAAGGCTTAACCCCTTAATCGTCGCGCCCTTCAAGTATAGGCTACTTTTTAAAAATTAAGATTGCTTGATTACCACCAGTTTTTTTTTTTTTTTAAGTAGAAATATTTGCCTTATTGAATAGGCAGATAAAATAATCCGAGAATAAAGCCAATTATACTATTTTAAAAAACTGGTGGGAATGAAACAATCTGAATAAAACAGACGTAGCTTACGTTGCCCGTGAATGTCTCGGGCACGACGATTAAGGGGTTAATTGTTTCGGGTTCAAGTTGGTTTTTCACTATTTTGAGTGGTGGTTCGAGTTGACCGAGTTTTCAAATAAATCCTAAATATTTTCAGATGAAAAAAAAGTCATTTTTCTACATAAAAGATAAAATTGTTATGAGAGATATAATTGTAGCCTACTTTTCCATAATCATATTGAAATATGGATTCATTTTCTTTCATTTTGGGTGGGGTTGTGGTCAGTGAAAATTTTTTGGACGTTTTCGGGTTTACTGAAAATTACAGTCCTGCATCGGCTACTCGAAATGCATTTCGTTTTGGGTTTGGTTGATTCAATTTTCTTTTTCTTTTTTTTTCTTTTTGCGGGTCGAGTAAACTTTATGCGCTTCAGGTTATGCTTTGACTCTTTCGAAACGGGTTCGAGATGAACCGATTATACAAAAGGAGGTTCTGAATAATTTTCAAATGAAAAAACTATATAGCATATTTGAATATTAATGAGTGTACTATATATGTGTAATTTTTTGTACATAAGCGGTAAACTTGTAGATTACTTTTTCATAAATGTATTAAAATATACATTCATTTTCTTTCACTTCGGGTTCAGGTATGAATATTTCGGATTCGACTTGAAGTCTGTCGGGTTAAACTCAGGATTGGGGTTGGTTACAACCAAATCTGGACAGGACTCTAGTATCAAGCTGTGGAGATTTTTAAGAGCATATATATATCTGTATATATGTAGCTGTATATATAATATCATTTAATAAATCAAATGATTTAATAGCATTATAACGATTGGTGTAAATATAATGTGACACTAATAAAACAAAATTAACAAATCATATAATTAGGAAATTGAAGACACTTCCCCCATCCCCCCCCCCAAAAAAAATTAAAAAATCCCCCTTAAATTTTTCGATAAAGAGAGAATTTATCACAAAAATTCTAGCCTAGGGGGTGACGAGTTTTCTTTTAATCATGCTGCCGAAGCAATTCATGGAGTTTTTTCTCACATATATTTCTAAAACTAGCCAAAATACTCATTAATGATAAATGTCTCACTTATAGAATGTTGCAATACCAAGGCTTTAGAAAATATTTCAATGTTTAAAGTGTTTATTAAATGTTTATTAATTTTTTTCTATCTTTTACAAGAAAAAGGTATTGGATTTATGAAAATTTACCACTTCCAGTTTTCGACGGATTAATACGTTTTAGAAGGTCCTGGACACAATTGGACTATTTTTAGAAAATGTCTGTCTGCGAGTCTGTGTGTCTCAGTGTCTGTATGTGACAAAAGTTTTGTGGGCGCTATCTCAAGAACTAATGCACGGAATTTGATAAAACTTTATATTCAGTTAGACATTGATATAAATGGGTGGTGATTAGTTTTTGGTGCAAATCGTCCAACAGATGGCGCTGCTATTCTACATTTTTCATGGTTTTTACGATAGCTATATCTCAAGAACTAATGCACAGAATTTAATAAAACTTTAGATTCAGTTAGACCTTAATATAAATTGGTGCTGATTTGTTTTTACTGTATGTGAAACCTGTATCAGATAGAAGAAAGTTTTGGGATTGGCACATCAGACTAGTTTTTTTTATTGTAATCAAATCTGTGAAATCTGACGTTATTTTAGCTTTTGATCATATTTTGATTTTTTTTGTCTAATCTGTGATAATTTATAAATTTACTGAAATTTCAAATTCCTTGGGGGGGTCAGCCGCCCCCCCAAGAAATTTGAAAGTCCCCCCCCAAGTCCCTCCAGAAGTCCCCAGCCCCCGCGAAATGGCGCCCCTGAGTGTAGAGTCTCGGTTGAAAACTCACGCCGCTGTACAGTCAGTGAGATGGATTATTGAAACTATGAATTGCTAGTTGCTATTCTTTTTTTCCCCCATGAACTTTTGCTTTGAGAACCGCCGCAGAAGAGGAAAGTGGCTCTCATGTGTGCGAAAAACATTTCCGTATAGTGCGCCTGCAGCAAACTTCTGTTTCGACTACTGGCGGCAGGAGAGAAATATGACAGTACTAGCAATTTTAACAGGTACTGAGTATAATATTTAACAGGTACTCTCAGTATAATCGCTCTGGTAACAAGATACGGTACTGGCGGTCTTTATATTCGTTGACCCTGCCTTGATCTATCGAAAATTAAACTTGTATGTATACCTTAGACCTAATGTTAGGATTGAGCTGTGACAGTGTAGGGGAAAAAATAATTAGTTTTTGAATGGAAAACATTACTAGATTATGTTTCATTTGATTCATTCTATCGAATTAAGAAAGTAATATTTCAATCGGCTGATTTCTTATGGAAGATATAATTTAAAGTTCGTTAGTTTAATATCCGAATTCTCAAAAATTGGCCTTTTTCAGTTTATGAATAGGGCCAAAAAATTCATTCGGGGTTAACACCAAATTTCAAAAACAAATATCCTTCAGAATTAATGACAGTACTAAATAAGTAAAAAATATTGTTCGAAAAAAGCGGTAGAAGTTCCGCATATTTTAAGACCTTTTACGATAAAATCACCCAAATTTGTCATTAGAGTCGGAATAGTTTTCTGCTTGAATATGAGTGCAATGTTTGAAATATAGCTCGTCTTTATATTGCAAACTGCATCAATTTCGTTTTTTTAAATGGTAACAGAAATTTTTAACACCATATTTAAAGTCCTTGGATTAATTCAACCCGGAACAAGGTATATTTAAAATACTTTTAGGTAGCTTTCAATACTAAACAGTATAAAGCTACCTATTGCAGCCGTTCGGAGGAAAGCAGTTCCGGAAAATTTCGATATATTTTCACCGATCATGACTCCCAGACCCCAAAACCACCCTCCGCTCAAATGTTTATTTATATATATAGATATATCCATATATATATATATATATATATATATATATGACCTATGTCATACGATAACGCTCGTATTTATAAATCGATTTTGATGAAACTAATTGTGTGTAGTATTAAGCTCACCAATGTCTCTACCGAGTTCGTTGGCCAGCTTGGTCCGCCTTTTTGTTTCAAGATGGCGGTCATTTAAAAATTTAAAACTAAAATAAATATACAAAAAAATTAAAAATTCAAATTCATTTTTAATTACGTGTTAGGCCTTGATACAAGGATTCCAGAGCATTTTTTTGGTTTACCTCTATCTTAAAAAATGGCTGAGATAGAGCAGTTTGAAATTCTAGGGTGGCTGACATTTTGAAACAAAACAGCACATTAACGCCATTACTTGCAAATTATTTTCTTTCATTGTTGTAATAATTTTCCCAATCATACGCATAAAACTATATATTCATATCCGTTAGCGCCAAAATTGGCGACATTGGCGACAAAATTGGCGACAAAATTGACAAAATTGACGATATTTGGTGAAATATCGCCAAATTTGGCGACCAAAATAAGTCTTCATAAATGAAGCCAATTTGGCTATTGCTCAATAATTTGGCGAATTTCTTATTCAAATTCAGTATTAACGAATCTTTTGTAAACGTTTCTTTGCATTTTAACTTGCTGTTTTCGTGTAACATTAGCTAAAATTTTAAAACGAAGATATAGGAAAGCTACCTTTTCCTCCCGGTACAGGCCGGAAGGACTTTTTTATTAAATATTCATAGAATTGTAAAGTAAAATTCATTAGATGTAAGTCCACAAATTTAGAAAAAATAAAATTGAAACCCAAAGAAAACTTCGAACCTCTCACCACTAAAATTTCATAGGCAATCGGTGTATAAAATAAAGTAAAAGTTATTTTCATCTCCAAAATTTTATTTAAAAGAAATTTTCGTATAATTTTTATGGCTGATGATTTTGATTTTCTTTTATGTGATTTCGCGGTAGCAGAATGGGGTTCCTTTAAACTTTTGTAAAATGAAATTTTGCTATATCTCGTAAAATAATAATTGGAATGAACTCTAAACTTACGCATAAATTATGGGGCGATTTCCATTCTTTTTATGTAAAAGTATTTGTAGGTCTTAATTCATATTTTTTAACACGTTGACGGACACTTGCGTCTATAAGCGAAGTTCACTATGTGGCATGACGGCAATAGCCGTCCAAAACGAAACGGTCGTTTTTAGACACTACGGCTATAGCAGCACAAATGTGCATTTACCGGCGTACAAGTAGAAGCCCAGTGTCATGTTTTGGAAACAATTTTTTAAGTTGAAATTCGTTTTCCACCTGTGATACGAGTTGCAGCTTCAGTATGCACGTACAGGGTGGCTAGTGGTCAGAGAAAAATACAGAAAAAAATTATATTTACCAGTATATTCTTATAGAAAAATTCAAATTGATTATTTGATCGAATAATCAACATAAATTTTTCTATAAGAATATACTGGTGTTCATCACTTTTTTTGACTGTATTATTCCCTGACCACTAGCCACCCTGACGTGGTTGTGAAGGGAGTAGTGCAACCTAGTTAAAAGTGCTGAATTAATCAAAATTAAGTTTATTTAAGCAGAAATAGTAAAACTCTCGAATATTCTAAAAAATACAAAAACATATAGTGTCAATTTTCGAACTTCACTTGTTCCTACTTTCCGTCAATGTGTTAATATGAATTTATTAATAATTTTCATAGGGGTCTTGTACCATTTAAACTTGCCGAAAATCAACAAAATTATTCATCGTTTAAATTCGTGTATCTTCAAAATCATTTTATGTATAACCATAAAATTTTCACTATTGTTTAAACAGATTTTTCTCTTGAATATACTACCATTAGAAACTGACTTGTCTTTTCCAGAATTTGTGTATTGTTGAAATTAAAATAGCTCTTTTTTTACCCTATAAGTAATCTCATGCATGACCTCTTGAGAACTTATGTATAGATAGATTGTAATGAAATTTGATGTAGATAATAAGCACATATGGATTTTTTAAATTTATTTCACTAACCATGTATTAAAAAATATATTTGTGTAAAAAATGTAAAAAATCCATATATGTAAAAAATATATTTTTGTAAAAAAATTTTTTACATTTTTCTGTGAATAAAATTAGTCATAACAAAAAAATCTTTTTTCTGTAAATACTTCAAATTAGACCATTTTGGAACGCTCTTCTGTGTAATTTTGTTTCCTTCAAATAAAAATGGGCAGGTGTGAAAAGGTTGCTACATCACATCCGCAATCTTAATATAAAATATCTGTGAAAAATATTTGTATTTAATGCTGATCCAAGGTCATTAAATATTTAGAAAAACGTAAAAGTTATGCATTTTCTCATTTTTTAAGACATATAGATTACTCAAACATTATTAATATTAATTTAATTTAAAAGGATAGTCCTTAAATTAATATTATTATTATATATTTATAGTAAAATTATGTAATATTTAGATCAAATTCGTGTTCCTTATACTGAGTTTCCTCCTTACGACTATCAAAATATAAAATCTCGATTTCAATTGTACAACTAATTAAAAAATATAAATTAAATTACAATTAAAGAACAATTAATTAAATACATATAAAATTGCTCAGTTTCTGAATCCATGCACTGTTAACGTGGATTTTTATGTTTGCCGTGCTCGTCTAATATTTCTCCAGTCCACAACATTTGATATGTCGCTTCCGGATATCAAGCCAATTTCTTTGGTCATTTTTTTGTTCAAATTAAATAACTGTTCAAATTAAAAGTTCATAAAAAATTGGTACCGTAATTCCCGGCGTATAATCCGCGGATAAATCAATTTTTATCGACCCAGAAATTTCATTTAATAATTGAAGTCAAATATTTACATACATCTAATAAGTTATACTTTATAAAATAGAATTTCTGGGTCGAAACATGATTCTTTGATCCGCGGATTATACGCCGGAAATTATGGTAATTTTACTGATTGTAAATTGTAATAGTAAATGTTTTTTACCTTATTACTATTGATCTTGAAGGATAATTTCAATTAATATTTTCTTACAAAAGTTAAGTAGAAAATATAAGAAAATATTGTTGTTTGATTATGCTTTACAATTATCCAATTTTCATGCATTTTTCAAATTTTGTAGTCATTGGACCAGTATAAGGAACCTGAATGTTATATAAATATTACATAATTTTGCTATAAATATATAATAATAATAATTTAAAGACGTTTCTTTCACGTTTATACAACATATTTAATTACCTTGGGGCAGTACTAAATTTTTATATCTTTCAAAGATATTTTATTTTCAGAGTAAGGATGTAATAGAGAAACTTTCCCACTCCGCCCTATTTTGATCTGAAGAAAACAAAATATTGTTCCACCCTACGTTCGTGTGAACTCGCTTAAATATACTCGGATTGTCATGTAAATTATATATGTTTTTGAGGTTTAAAATTATATGTTCGGTATTAAAAATGAAGTGTGTAGCATTGTCCTCTTACAGGGACACTCAAGAGAATTATGTTACATTATGGTCTATAGGGAGAAATACTCTGTATTTTAATGTTGTTACACTATTTCAAACATATTGAATTTGACATACATCACTGATATGAATTGTAAGATGCTTACTATAGAATATGGTGTACATATCATTTACTGTTCATTTAGTGGGACACACAAAAGGATTCGGTTACAGTTCGGTATGGTTTATGATCAAAAATGGGTTGAAGTGCGATTTGTATTGTATTATGCGTTTTTAAATTTATCTAATGTTCTGCATATTAATTGGTGTTTATAAATTCTATCGATCATATAAAAGGCTGAACAAAAGAATTCGAGTACATTTTCGCTTATTGACGGAAATCAATGAAGGGAACTGTTCACTTGTGTTATACCTTTCCTAAATGAACTAATTTTTTCATGTTATGAAGCATATACAGGGTGTTCCGTTAAAGGGGTCCAATATTAATAGGGGTAATAGAGGAGATCACACGGAGCATAAATCAGTATATAATGCCTGGCCGGATCTCAATAATTTTCAAGTTACAGCAAATAGAATGAAAAATCGGAAATTTGTAAAAAAACCCTCATTGCTAAACTATCGATAATGCTACATAAAAACGACGCACATATTTAGAAAGAGCAGAAAAAATCCTACGAAATGACATAAGTTGTTTTAGAATATTGAGAATTAATGGCGAGTTACAAGCTCTGAAACAGTGAAAAAATACAAAATCAAATATTTAGCAAAATAGTTAATCGTTAATTCCAAAAATGCAACTCTACCTACATCAAGGAAAATGTTATAAAATTTGGTCCATTCCGAAAGCTTTCGAAGAAGCTGACAATAAACCATATCAGTTTAATTGTATGGGAGAAATCAAGCAGTTCCCTAGTTACAACTCTGTACTGTTGCACGCTCGGAAAGAGCGAAACTCCACCCATGACGATTGTAAACACCCCGTTTTAATATCTTTCCATTATACATTTCTGATCAACCTCTATCAATACCCTTTCATTATTCAGTCTGGTCAAGTGAATGACATATTGTGCAGCTCTCGCCTTGTCTTAAAGCAAACTCCGTGACTGCTGCGTTTCCTCCATGAACTTTCAGGATGATGAAGAAGAAGTACTTTTTATGCAAATTTTCTATGTGTATAGGAAGAAAAGTGTAATAAAACAGCAGTCATCAGTGGGTGTTATGTTAAAGGGAGGCTGTTGTAAGTGGGATTGTAGTAAGTTGATGTATAATAATTATGCCGGAATACTCTAACGAAGAATATGCGGACATGCATCTGATGTACGGGCAAGCTCATGGAAATGCATGTCTAGCACAGCGCATGTACCGTGAGCAATTTCCAAGGAGACGTTGCCCAAGTTCGAAACTCTTCATAAAAATCGATAGACGATTACGGGAGACTGGATCGTTTAATACAGCAAGCATTGATGCAGGGAAACCTCGACATGTACGAACACCTGCAATGGAAGAAGATGTACTGAATATTTTTAAAGATAACCCCTCCACGAGTACACGAGCTGCTACCTCTGAAGTCGGTGTTTCTCACCAAAGTGTGTGGCTTGTTCTGCGTGCAGAAAACATGCACCCCTTTCATGTGCAGCGGGTACAACTGTTATCAGTAACAGATTGTGCTCAGCGGACAGAATTCGTACGCTGGTTGCTTAATGTAACAGAAAATAATCCACAATTTCTGGAAAATATTTTATTTACTGATGAAGCAACATTTACGAGAGAGGGCGTGGTAAACACGCACAATATGCACACATAGTCATATACAAATCCGCACACTGTTTTCCCGTCGAACGCACAACAAAAGTTCAGTGTGAACATATGGGCAGGTGTCCTCGGCGATTATCTCATAGGACCATATTTACTCCCAGATGTACTCAATGGCAGTACGTACTTGGTTTTCCTACGGGATATCTTACCGCAGTTACTGCAAAATGTGCCAGCAACATTGCGCCACAATATGTGGTTTATGCACGATGGCGCACCGGCACATTTTTTCATAGGTGTTCGCAATCACCTCAATTCAACATATCCTGGGAAATGGATTGGACGCAGTGGACCTGTTGCTTGGCCTGCACGCTCTCCAGACCTCAATCCGTTAGACTTTTTTGTTTGGGGACACCTTAAATCGCTGGTGTATGAAACGCCTGTGGATACACCGGAGGATTTACTAGCGCGAATCGTTGTCGCTGCAGGAGACATTCCCAACTCCGTCGGAGTTTTTCGGCATGTTCGCCAATCTTTACGACGTCGCTGTCGGCTGTGCGATTCTGTTAATGGGCGCAACTTCGAACACCTATTATAATAATGTCCGTTCGTCTGCCTTCCGACATTGAACTGTGCAGCGCATGCCAGAAGACTATGCTTCACATATGTCATAAAGTACGTGGAATGTAATTCTTTATTTGTCATTTTTCTTTTATTTTCAACACTTTTTGGCACAGTATTTTGTAAGTCACAGACTGTGGTGTACTCAAATTGTAAATTACAAAGTTTGTATGAATTAATTTAAAATTTAGTGTCTTTTTTAAATTTATAATTAATAAAATTATTATGCTATTTGTTATTATTATTTCCTATCATAAATTATGATGCACATATACATACAATAATTGTCCATGTAAAACATGTACTGAAACTTCTTGCATAGTTACAAATCGCAATATTTTTAATTATTTCCGAATTTTCACCACCAGTTTAATTTAAAGGAATTTAACTTAAGCTTTATATCAATAAAAGACCACTTTAAAATGTAGACTATTATTGTAAAGTTATTTTGGTTCATTCAACTCTTGAATAATTAAAAATGTTGCATCTCAGAAGAAGCATGATCGAAAATGTATAGTTGAGAGTAATTAAAAAGGCGGTGTTTCCAATCGTGATGGGCGGAGTTTAACCTTTGCTAGTGTCAAAGAAAGCGGAGTTGTAACTAAGAAACTGATTAATTTCTCTCACACAATTAAACCGATATGGTTCATTGTAAGCTTTTTCGAAAGTTTTCGGAATGGACCAAATTTTACTACATTTTCCTTGTTGTAGCTAGAGTTGTCTTTTTGGAATTAACGATTAACTATTTTGATGTATATTGGATTTCGTACTTTTTTCACTGTTTCAGGGCTTGTAACTCGTCAATAAATATTGCTATTTTAATACAATTGATGTCATTTTGTAGGTTTTTTTCTGCTCTTTCTAAATATGTGCTTCGTTTTTATGTAGCATTATCGATAGTTTAGCAATGAGGGTTCTTTTACAATTTTCCGAATTTTCATTCTATTTGCTGTAACTTGAAAACTATTGAGATCCGACCAGGATTTATATACTGATTTATGCTCCATGTGATCTCCTCTATTACCCCTATTAATATTGGACCCCTTTAACGGAACACCCTGTATATCGAAAACTATAGAACATATGCTGGGCTTCACAGAAGAACTTCTATATTTTTCAGACTATAGATCATAATTACTGAAATAAAGTTTTCAAATGTGTTATGCACTTTCCAATTATTCTATGATATTAAACTTGATCGTCAAGTACTAACTTTATACTAATTTTTCTTTAATCATCTTTTGCATTATTAAAGGTTGAATTTTTCTTTTACAGTAGTCTGAATGCGTTAGTAAGTGATATATGATGTACTAGCTGTTACCCGTGACTTCGTTCACGCAACATTAAAAGAAGAAAAAATACATTAATTAAGCAAAATATTTCAATTCCAATAATTAAAAACGTTAATAATTAACTAACTATTTATCACATTTCATAAAAGACAATACGGTATTTTTTGTTCTAGGGACCTTGACATAACTCGGTGAAATTTTGTGCCAAATAATCGGGAAAATGAAATTGCAACCAATGCAAAGAGGAGGGCCAATTAAAATCGTGGAAATAGACGAATCGGGGAAAAACAAATGTCAATTTTACCTGATAAACGATTTTACTTTTCCCGCCTTTGTGAAACTTTTTAACAGCCATCCTTAAAAAAAACATCAATTGAAAATAGTATATGCTTTTTCTTTAAATTCAATTCTGCCTCCTTGGTTTAATGTATATCTGAAACAAATCTTGTTTTCTAAATGACAGTATGTTGACAGGCAATTTTTGTTCTCCAGAATAAATCGATTCATGAAGTTTGAATATGTGAAAATATGTTTTTAATTTTCGGATAATTTACTGAAATCAAGATTTTGCTTTCACCATCTATTCAAAGTGAAAATAAATTCTGTTTTTCAGTTTTAATGAGAAAATAGTGTAAAAAATATACTGATCTGTTTTATTTCTCCATTTTTATACACAAATATGGAGTAATTTACTTTCCGTTTTTAGAAAAACTGCGTTTAAAATTTACAAAAGAAATCTTGGCATCTAATTTAATTTTTTTAATTCTGAGAGTTTGTGTGACATCCTCGGATCAATGATAACCGGTATTAAGTAAATCGCGTTGCGTCCGATAGTCTAGGAGCAGTTGCGAAATACAAACACACGGTCAGATTTTAATGTAATAGATTCGTGTTCATTTTCCTTTTCTTAAAATTATGATGTGATTTTTAACAGAAAACTCTCATCTGTATATAACGTATACACATGCTTAATAATCAGTATAGATTAAAAAAAAAAACATTAAATTTTTCGTTATAAATATGGCGTGAAACTCATCTACTTTCTATACTTACTGATCCTTGTATTATTAATGTAAGGAATTGATTCACACTCATTTTAAAACATATTGGAAAATTCCCGTTTTATTTCAAATATGACGTATCTTTTTCCCCAGAGAAATCCATTTTTAATGACATAATTCTTGTTAATTTTATTTGCCAGGCAATTAATTTCAATACTGGCATAGGGGAAATTATGTTACATTAACGAAATAATATTAAATCTTTAGGTTTTATCAACAAAAATGGAACTATTAACATTCGTCATTTTTTTAGGTAATCGAGTTGATTCTTTTAGTTTTAAGAATGAAAATAAATGTTTCTAGCTATCCATGACATCATTTTCGACACGGATAATTTTGCGGAGCATATTATTAACATTTGCTAATCATTTTCTTTTCAAACTTCTTTTTACTTTTTTAAAATTTAAACAAAAAATACGGTATAGTTATATTAGCCATGCGTAGACGGTAAAACGCCAAGTACAAAAGAAACAAGTTGGAAATTGTACGTCAAACGTTACAAACGAGGTGCGTTCGTACGCACGTTTTAGAATTAAATTCATGATATCCCGTGCGTAGAACGAGTTAAACAGCTAGTTAAGTATATATTTTATGACACTGTTCATACAAATATCTTAACTAGTTATATAAATATTCAGATATATATGTATCAGCTAGTTATATAAATATTCAGATCTTGATGATTTTTAATTCTGTGAAATGAATTATATCGTCTGCAGATTAATTTCTGTAATAAAATAAGTATCTCGGTCGCTTGACGATTTAACATCCATCGGAAGCTTCTATAACAAAAAAGCACCGATTTAAAAAAAAATCAAATTTCTTAATAAATATTTTTATTAATATCTCCTAAAGTTTTGATTCGATTTTAATAAAATTTGAAATGTCTCGACAAAATTCTGCAAAGATAATATATTTTAAATTGCAAACCATTTGGTTGGGTAGTTTTTGCGTTGTTATATGCGGACAGACAGACAGACGGACGGACAGACAGACGGACAGACAGACAGACAGACGGACCAAACGACGACTATAGGTGCTACGTATTTATATAATTACGAACGCACCTAAAAAGAAAGAAAAAAAGTAAAGAAAAAATCCAAGATCATTTTATTTCACCATCAAAGCATATCCGCTTTATTTTCGATGAATGACGTCATATTTGCCTATTTCGAGGCTAACGAAAAAGAAAGGCTACCGCGGTACTTTACGCGTATCTTTTTTTACAGACCGGCGGAATCAGGTGATGCTCGAATCCACCAATGCACGTGTACGAAAAGATCTTCACGTCACTCTCGCGGTCTGTAAAAAAAGATATACAGAATGTACCGTGGTAGCCTGTCTTTTTCGTTAGCCTCGTGCCTGTTACCTATGGTTACGATATTGAAACCTTGTATTATTATCAAAAAATAAAAAAGTACGTTTTATTTATAATAATATTATTTAATCTTCTTTTTAATTCTTTAATTTTTTTAATTTCATTGCATTTTTCATGTGAAATTTTTTCAATTGAAACTAAATTGTTGAGTAAAAATTATTATTCCGTATTTTGATTTAGTTTTGGCAACGATAAAGTATTAGCGACAGTAAAGTAAATTTAACCATTTTAAATTATTATACGAAAAAATGGCCATTTATTCTCTATGAAAATAACGAGATTTTGAATTATTAAGAAAAATATTTGTATAAAATAAACAAAAACCAGCCTATGTTCATTTGAGGGTTATAATCAACCTATATGCAAAGTTACAGGATCATTAAATGCTCCATTTTGACGCTGGCTTCAGCCTAACATTTGCACACAATCAGATTTATAATATTATTAGGATTCTTGAAGCACGATTTTCCTTATTTGTTTTATTTTAAACAGTTTTCAAAATATGTTTGTTTACATTAAATCTTTAAATCACTTATCATATCTAATTAAGAATGTAACGATATTTGATTATAATATTAATTAGCGGAATATATTTTTGTTAAATATGCATCTAACCAGGAAACCGCGCCTTAGTGTAGTAATGAAAAAAATCTAAATAAACAGTCATCAAAAGAGCATAGTAAAACGTTTTTTGACGCATAAATAATTCGCTCTCGTCTCCCCGTTATCGAGTAATAAAGATTTAAAGTTTGCTAATTTATTTATTTAATTTAGGGAAAAGGCATGGTTCTGATTCAGAAATTTTAATAATCATATTAATATGAAATACAAAACAAAAATAAATATAATGATATAGAAATGAAAGAATGTACGCGTAAAAGAATGTTCCTTTTACGAAAATAAAAAATCTGCCGCGGAATGGAATAAAATTAATATGGTTCTCGTTGAAACTGTCTAGAGCAATGCGCATGCACGCAGCACGATCCATTTTTTGAAATCGTATCCAAAGTGCAGGGACTAGACGCTTGTATTAAATTATAGCGAGATATCATCAAATACGTAAGCAATATTTTTAATTACCTTCATTCTCATTATTGCACTGATAAGGGTTTCATCGTGTACATAAGTATTTATTGGGGAAAAGTCCTTTATCAAATTTCTGATATTAATTATTCTTTAATTTAAGAGCTTACACTAGTCACGGGAAGAAACGCTCAAGCTAATGTTAAAACTATGGGGAGGTTCTAGCACGATTTATCGGTCGCATTTTAATATTTTTAAATGCTTGTTTTTTGCATAGGATAGCTGAGGTCAATCTCGATCGTTGTTAGTTTTTACTTTTTCGATTTTTGTTACAGTTTTTTTATAAGCGGGCATTTTCAATTTTGGAACCGGTTCTGAAAGTGAAAGTACCCTTATATAAAATAACAGGAACAAAAATCGAAAAAGTAAAAACTAACAACGTTGGAGATTGACCTCAGCCATCCTATGCAAAAAACAAGCATTTAAAAATATTAAAATGCGAGAGAGAAAACGCGCTAGAACCTTCCAATAGACTTAACATTAGCTTGAGCATTTTTTCGCATGACGGATGTAGGCTCTTAATGAATAATAAAAGACCCAGTATTATAGAAAAATAACTTTTTTGTAAATTCTGCTGTCATTCAATCATTTCCATATTTTAGCAATAGAAGTACATTTCCCCTGAACCTGTTATTAGAAAAATTATTAAAAGTAAATGATAAGTGCATTTAATGATAGTTATATGTTGCTATAAGAAGGTATTAAATTATAACGAAAACCATTTTTTTTACTTCTCCTCATTCTCCTTAATGTAATGATAAGGACTGCATAGAGTACATGAGGATTTATTGGGAAAAAGCCCTTTATTAAATTTCTTATATTAATTATTTCATAATTTAATGAATAATAAAGACCCAACAGAATGGAAAATTATCTTTTAGCATTTAAGTTGTTTCTTAATCATAATGCTAATTTAAAGTTTAATTCCTCTCTATATTTTACTTATTTGATTTTGCACTTATTAAGGAATAGGATCAACTAATGAGAATGAATTTGAAATGTGCAATTGAAGTAATTAGTCAGTTATTTTTTTTTACTGCATGTTATTTAATTTAAAACATTAATTATTATAATATTAATGATTAACCAAAAGGCGAATATTTAAGCTTCTTTGAAAATTTGCATAACGTATGCATAACGTATAGTGAAATATATTAAACAATAAATTGTAATTTAAAATAAAACATTCTCACAGTTAATGTAACAGAAGTTTAAATTATGGATATTTTTCAAAATATACAAAATGAAATTCTTATTTACTCAATATGTTTTAGAAAAGAAAACACAAAATTTTTATATCATATAATAATTAAATATAAGTTATGAAGATATTTTTAAATATAAATAATGATAAAAGAACCATCAAAATATATTATTTTCCTTATCTGACTTAATGTTTTTCTTCATTATGATGTATTTTATTTTTACTTTCTGAGACTCTTTTTTCTGTTGATGCAAATTAAATTGCTTCTATCTAAAACGTATGCACTACATGTAAAATTTGTTTGCATACATGAGCACAACTTTTATCTTCTGCAGCGGGGTGCCCAAACAGAAGTCCACAGCAAACAAATAAAGATGCTAAAAATTCATAGACTCCAATACCCTTCGCTTATGGAAATCCAAAGCTGAAAAATTTCTTATCGTTTAACATTCCCACTAGTGGGGAAGAAGAACCCATGCTCGGCTAAAATTAGGTTTGTGATCAACTCAATATAACAATAAATTATCTGTACAACATATAATAATAAGTTCTGTGTATCTTGATTGGTTCAATTCTGTTTTCGAGAACATTCTATGGATGGTGATTAGTTGAATCAAGTAACACATGGGCTGATAAGTCCCCGGTCTGGCACACAGATGGCGTTGCAATCGCCGAACCGGTGTTTTTTTAGTAAATACTAACCTTTAAAAGGTAGTAAAAAATGCCATGACGATTCGCCGTGTGGATAAAACGTTAGAGTGGTTTTAGTTGAATGACTTTGTTGATAAACAAAAAAATGGATAACAAGAATTTCAAGAATTGTTATTTGATGGGGAAAAAATACCGTTCAAACAAAAGCTTGGCTAGATAAGCGTTATGCGGACACTGCACCAAGTAAATCAACCATTATTAACTGGTTTGCTGAATTTAAACGTGGTCGTACGGACACCAGTGATGCACCACGCAAAAGAGGTGGTTACTCCGGAAAACATAAAAAAAAATCCACAAAATCGTTTTGGGGAACCGTAAAGTGAAGTTGTAGGAGATAGCTCAGACTCTGAAGATATCCAAGGAACGTGTAGGTTTTATTTTGAATGAACATTTGTCTATGAAAAAGCTGTTGTCAAAGTGGCTGCCGCGCGTGTTGACTTTTGACCAAAAACGACAACGAGTTCTTAGCACTGTTTGGAGCTTTTTCGTTATAAAATTATGTTATTTATTATTAAATTATTATTATTAATCATTTATTAAATTATTATTAAATTATTATTATTAAATTATTTTTAAAATTATTATTATTAAATTATTATTATAAAATGTATTATTTTTAAATTATTCTTGTTATTATTAAATTATTATTATTTGTTATTAAAATTATGTTATTTATTAAAGTTATAAAGTTATAAAGTCATAAAGTTATAAAGCTTTGTTTACCCATTGAAGCCGGAATTATTTTGATCTTTAAAATTCAAAAATTGCATTTCATACCAATTTTTTAAAGTAGCAACTTGAGTCCCCTTTTATTACGGAATTTCTGCCAGCAGATAAAGAGAATATTTCTCTTAAAATATACTGATATACAAACAACAAAATGCCGGGCAGCTATCCCGGTACCATATGATACCGATAGGCTTGAATGGGTTACAAAGTTGAGTTTTCTGTATTTGACCGGGAACTTATCAGCCCATGTGTTATCTGGGCTCCTTTTGGACATTTTTAGAAAACTTCTCCATATTCTAAATGCCAATTTTTTCACCAAATGTCGCCAAAACTTGGCGAAAAATCTCAAGCTTTGCAATTCATTTCTTAAAAGAATTTTTCTTAAAACAAAAATTTCATTTCTTAAAAGAATTTCTGGTGCGAAACGTGTTAAACCTTGGTCAAATTAACCCACATATTACGGAAGATTAATGAGAGCTTGGCACTTTTAATTATGTTTAATGTAGAAAAAATTAGTGGTTGCTACACACACTATGGTTCCAATCCACACTCGCTAAAATTGTTCAACTGGTGCGTAAGAAATAAAACAGCTATAAAATATCAACAATATCAATTATTTAGCACAATCGCAAGCTGATTTGTAGTGAATTATGAAACCAGGAATGACACTAGTGACTCGTTTGGATAAAATTATTTTAAACAATAATACCGTAATTTCCGGCGTATAAGCCGCAGCTCAAAGAGTCGTTTTTCGACCCAGAAATATTATTTTATAAAATGTAACTTAAAAGATCGCTGTAAATATTTAACTACAATTATTGAATAAAATTTCTGGGTCGAAAAACGACTCTTTGAGCTGCGGCTTATACGCCGGAAATTACGGTACCTGTGGTATATCTGTACAACATTTACAAGAGAGACGTACAGTCGCGGAAAAAAGAAACAGAACACCCCCTACTTACTCTGCAGCATATTATTGCAGAAGAAAGTTACTGGTACTAAACGATTGAAAATAAAGTCTACTTTTGAGTTATGTATATAACATTTTCTTAGGGGGCCATCTACATATTAAATCAAACCCTAACTTTGTTTTTTTCAATAGCAAGACCCAAATTTGACAAGATATTTTAAATCTGCAGTTCAAAATATGCCTAAGTACCAGATTGCATGAAATTTCTACGATTAGTTTCAGAGAAATTATTTATTTTAAATTGAGCATATTTTAGGGGTTGTATCCAAATTGAAGTTCGGTATTCGATTGTTGAAATGCTACAGAATGACTGAGTCACTTCTTCTAATGTATTATTTATTGCCAATATGACCATTTTACTTACTTAGTATATTTCGATTATTGTTATATGGGGTAAAATAATGTTTATATGTGTTGAATTATCCGATTTTAAAAAATATACGATTATCTGTAATTAAAATTGTTATAGAACATGTAAATATGATTGGAATTTTACAGGTGTTTTTTACAATGCCGTTTCTCAGATTTTGAATGTATTTAACTTGCTCTTTTTAAATTTACTGCCAGAAATGTGAATAATATTGGAAAATACAAAATTTAGAATAAAAACAGTATGAAGCAGCGTAAGGAAACGATGTAAAAAAAAGGCAGACAAATTGCGTTTTAGTCTGAAAATAAATCCCAAGTCGATTGCTTATGGCATATTTTTAAAATGTTTTTTCCGACATTGCTTTTTTTGAGTGGGGGGGGGGTGTCGTGTTTGGAGATAAGTTAGCATAATTTATATTCTGATTTATTTGATAAACTAAAACTAAATCTATGTTAAAAAGACATCTGAATAACTTTACATTCGTTATTCTTCTTTGAAATAGGATTAAAAATGCTATGATTAAACCTATTCTGCAAGTTCATTTAAAATTTTACAATTAACGCATTAATGCCGATTGACAAGAAAACTTGCCATTCGCAATTTTTATTTATTTTTAATATTTTAGATGTTTTTGCACACTGCTAGCGATTGGCAAGGAAACTTGTCTATCAGAAAATCATAAAAATAACTTGTAATATTGTTAAATTAGCCTGTATAATCGAATAGAATTAAATACGAAAGTTATAGAAGAAAGCGTTTAATTATTTAAATCTCGTTATTAATGGGTTAAGAATTGAATATCGATATTTATTTGTAAAGATTACAATTTTTGATTGATATACAAAAGTAAATAAAATAGTAAATTATCATTTTTAAATAACAGTCTAATAATTTCGTGGTAATATTTTATCTGACAACTATTTAGTGTAACATTGCAAACAATTCAACAAGATTTGAGTAAATTGAATTAATAAGTATTACTATCTCAGTGATTTTATTGTAGATATAATAATGGTTTAAATGATGTAAATTCTTTTTGTCCAAAATTTTGAAGATATCAAATGCAAGTGATATGTTATATTTTAGCCGTAAATACATCATCAGAATCTATTTAAAAATAACAACAAATATTTCAAGTGTTCTTCTATTTTGTGGAATACATTGAAATGAACAATTTCGTGTATAAACCAAAAAATTAGCTTTGCTCTCTGAAATTTTATAAGGATCTGATCTTCACGTTTTATCATTTGTTCTTTCAATATTATTATGAACTACTATATAATTTCATGGATTTGAAATGTTTTAAAACCGATTCATCTGCTAAAATCTTTGAACATGAAACAAAGAAAATTAATTTCATTACTGAATTTGTATTGGAAATTTTTATTCAGTTCTGTAAAGATGGGGGAAAGGCTTGATTTAGCGCTGTCGATATGATATTTGTGTCAAATCTGACAAGTTAAAAGATTTATATCTGCACACCTGTCGAAAAATGAATCTTTATTGCGATTAAAAAAAGCTACTTATTATTTAAAACCGAAATTAATTTAATGGTGTAGTATAGCATATATTGAAAGTTGATTTTTAAAATATTTTCCAATTTCATTTAATGAAAAAACCAAGTAACATTCTAGAGCAAGCAGTTGTAATTCGGATTTTAATATTGAAGGGGGAGGGGAGGGCAATATTTTGGGAAAATAAATCAGTAAAAAATTATAATCTTAAACGAGCAAAACTACTATAAAATAATAAATAATTTTTAATATATTTTAATTATTAATATTAATAAATAATAGTATATAATATGCTCTAAAAACCATATTGTTTAATACTACAATTTACCAAATAATAATATATACCTGTTGGATGAGAAAAAAATCCATCCGGAAAGTGGTTTTCTAAAACTTCAGGAATCATTGTGTGTTATAATACCGTATATACTCGTGTATAAGCCGACCCCCGAATTCGAGACAAAAACACTTTTAATAACAGTAATTTAAAGTGGTTTTCTATAACTTATTTAATCTCACTTAATTCTAAATCACTTAAGATGGAGAAAACCATTGTAAATTATTGGTATAAAATCTCTTTTCATCTCTAATTTGGATGTCGGCTTATACATGAGTATATACGGTATATAGAAATAATATATTCTGTCTAGATGTCCCTGAATGCGGGACAGAGATCCGATGCCCTGCTCCGAAATGTGGCCTCACACAGGAACTGCAATTCTCCCACTGCGTTTAATATTTTTTGTATAGCTTGGCTGAAACCTAAACCCCAATGGACGGTACACTCGAACTGAAGAACTGTAGACTGCCTGAATACAGCTTTTGTCTGTAAATAAAACAGAGCTCCATTCAATTATGCCTCATTATTATATGTTTGGGCAAAGTGAAGGCATTGAAGTCCCTGATTTTCGGTTATGCTGTTTTTAGCTGCCATACGATTTCGGAGACATGTTTCTTTGAGCGTGTTGCGAATGGTATGAGAGGATACCTAATAAAAAGAAAGTTTTCCGTAATTAAATATATATAATCATGATACAGTCTATCGCCTCTTATTCATATATGCTTACTTGCAGTTCCAAATTATCTCTAATTGGATTAGAAGACATAAATGGATGTACTATAGCCATTGCAACAACTTCTCGAGCTTTACTGTCTGATAAATTCCTAGGCTGACCACTACTACATAGACAGTTTATCGAATTTCAAACAATCGGATCAAACAATCATGTTTCACCCGGAAATTTTATTTTATAAAACGTATCTTACTAAATCACTGTAAATATTTGACTTCAATTACAAATAAAATTTCTGGGTCGAAACATGATTGTTTGATCCGCGGATTATAGGCCAGAAATTATGGATTTAAATATAGACCCAGAAATTTTATTCAATAATTGAAGTCAAATATTTACAGCGATTTAGTAAAGTACGTTTTATAAAATAAAAATTCCGGGACGAAACATGATTGCTTGATCCGCGGAATATAGTCCGGAAATTACGGTATTTAAGTTGCGTTATAATATTAGACCCCCTATTTCTAGAGACTAAGGAGCGTTGTATAAAATCCGTTGAATGTGAGACTAAGGGCTTCTACCTTACAACATATATATATAAAAGATCAAAATCTGTGATTACCAAACTTTGCCCTCTCCTTGTTAGAAAAGGGCTGTTCAAACCTTTTACCGGAAAAACACTATTCACCAGTTTTTCCAAATATAAATATGCGTATTAATTAATCACAAACTTTAGGTCATTAAATAAGGAGAAATTCTGTTTTCAAAAATAGTTAACTCTGTTACTTGCGGAACGAAGATTGGTCACCACTGATTTACAATAAATAATCATAATTAATGAAGCAGCAGTCTAGGACGTGGAAATTATAAGCATTTGCAAAAGCAATATCTTTATGAAATTTAATTTATTGCTATCTTAAAATGAAATATTGCCACAGACTATTTGATTTTACTACAGAAAATCATCGCAGTTTATATCGAATTGTTAAAAATAAAACGTTCCCTAATGAGAACGATAATTACTATTGATTACAGTTGATGTTAATTTACGTTTCGAGAGAGAGTATAATAAATGTATTGTTGTTTATTTCTGTTAATGCTTGATCTGTAGTCTAGCAGATTAAGCAATTTCACTTTATGTAATAAATATATAAGAGAAAAGTTATTATTTGGTTACTTGAGGAAAACGTTAATAAAAAGGAAAAATTAAACATATTTAATTTGATTAGTGAATCAAAATAAAGTGAACAACATGAACATTTCGACTTTAAGTAGCACAACTTTCAAATAGCAATAATCGTCACTTCTTAATTACTTCATGACCGAAAACTTGCGCTTAAATACGGCGAAGATAATTAATCCGAATGTGGCACTCGCAAGTAGGTTCCGTGCACTGGTCATATTGCATGGGTCTCAGTCAGTCCGAATTTTGAAAAACAGCTATTTTAAACTATAAATATCTTTTTACATTTCTCTTTCAAATTTTGTAGAAACCAGCACAGAGGGTAATTTATCTTGTAAAAGTTGTAGAAACCAACCACAAAACGTTTTCTTAGAAAATACTGGCATTCAAAAAAACGACCATTTTGGACCACAGTATTGCCAAAAAACATATTAAAAAATGAAACCAAATCACATAAAATCCTAATGACTTTTTCTATTTTAAAAATATGTGTGTAATTAAAGAAAAGATGTTTGTGTGTGTGTGTGGTCTGTGTTTTGACAATTTCTAGGGAAATTAATCGCACGAAGAGGTTGAAAATGTAGATACGGTCACACGAAGACATGTCCCAATGTTTCTGAGACTCAGATTTTTCTTTTTTCGATAATTACCCATTAAACCCCCTATAATTACTTCCCATTTTTTAAATAGCAGACTCGCAACACTGATCTCGTTCTAAAAGTCGCAGGATAAAGCTGTTCGGGTCAAAATTCTTGTTATAGTAATCATCAACTTTTATAGTTACGTTTTCTGGAGGGACGTAATAAATACCAATAATAACGGATGTTTTTAAAGGAAATGTTTGCTCGTTATTTAGACAGAAAAATTAAACACACACACATATATATGTATAACATAAATAAGAATATAACATATGAAATGTACATAAAATTTAGATAAAGTTTGAAATGATGAGACAGAAAATTTTCGAGCGGCCGAACTGTGTTACTTTTTGAAATAGATATACTATTATAACAGTTATTAACCTGTTAACTGGGTATGGCGAAGTATTTCGCCATACATGAGCTACCACCGTAATATTTTGAACGCATTACATCCACCAGTAAAATTTTAATAGAAATTGTCGTTTTATTAAAACGCCCTATTCATTCAAAATTGCTGCCATGAATAAGGGAAAAAATCGTCATTTTTACTGGTGGCAATCAGGCATATAAGTTGAACAAAAGTTTATTCCCCGGTTAACAGGTTAATATTACACCGTCATTATTTATCAGTTTACACATAAAGTCTCTCATCATGCCCATTAATGCACACTTTGTTATGGTAGAATATCATAATCTTGAATTTCGTTTATCATATCAAATTCTGTAAATGAAAGATGCCAGATCTTTATAAATTCATATACAGTGCTACGCAAAGAAAACGATACATTGTCGATTACTGTTGGTAATTGCTGCGAGTGAGTTTTATGTTGCTCTTTAGCTTAATATGTGGTGCGTACAAAAGTCTTCCCATAAAATACAGGGCTGTACAAAGGATTTCGAGTGCATTTCCATTGATGGGAGGAAATTCCTAAATGTGGATATTCTAACTGAACTAAATTTTATCATGCTATATATCCACATGTATTTATCATATACTGGGCTGCACGAAATGATTCGACTACTTTTTTTCACTGGAAGGTAATTTCGAAAGCTGCATTTTTAAATGTGGTATATGTTTTCCAAACTGTTTAATTACATATATTCTTTTACCTCATTTAACAGTAAAGTTTCGTTACAGTTTTCTGGCTATGTTGGGAAGTGTTTCATAATCTATGCTTGACGCATGATTTTTCGTTCTTGCTTTATATAGAAAGTGATCGATGGGAAAGCAGACAAATACCAAATTTTTTGTAGACAGGTTTACATATCGCAGAAAAATAAGTCTAAGATTACTTTTCGGAAATACAGGTACTCAAGTTTAAGGGATCGCACATAAACTGAAAAAAAAAATTCTTGCTACGACAACTGACATTTTCAAATCATTGCGGATAGATACAAAACACACAGCAGAAGTTAGAATTTAATCACTCAAATATTATAGACAGTAGCAGATTGTAGTGACATGCATAATTTTTAATTTCAGATTCGAATTAGTCATTCGGGATGCGCAAAGGCAAAGTTTCCAACCTTCATATTTTGTTAATCAAATTACTAGTAGAATTTTTGCAAAAAAATTAAAAAATAAAATTCTTATTTAATTATAAATAATTTAACCCTTTCCGGCACAGAGTAAGTCTGTTTGTGAAATGGTGAAATAATGGACTGACACCAAAATTTGTAAACGAATTCATTAGACAATAAAAGCTTGCTTGTTTACCAGTACTTTATAAAATGAAAATTTTAATTAAATATTCTTGGTGCCGTTTGTCAATTTTGGAATTAAAATTAGGTGTCCTTTTTTGTTGACACTTCCCGCTAAATGGTTAAGAGGCACATACAAAGCTGTGTTATTTATATGTGGTTTTCGTTTAATATATTTTTAAGAAAAATTCGGGTGTTAATTGATTAAAAAGAATACAAAGTTTGGAAGCTATGTTTTTACTCATGCCGGAATGACTCATTCGAATATCTAAACACCGCCCAGTGAATACAAGGCCAACGTGCTGACCTTAAAATGGCGGCTGTATTTAACGAATGTTTTTCAGCGTTTGTATGGTTCTTTGAATTTGACAAAATTATTTTATTCAAGTTTTCATCGCCTGTATTTATTTTTTTTTAAGTAGGGCGAGGAAAACTTTAATTTACTAGTGTTAAAATGCAGCGGAGCGTACAAACGCGTAAAAAATCTGCAACGACAGCCATTTTTATAACAGAACATCGGCGTGGTGTTCAGGGGGCGGAGATCAAAATCATTATATATGCCCATCAATAGCCGATTGTTGATTTCCAGTGTTTCGAAATTTGGAGGAGTCTTTATTCTGAAATTTGAAATTCTCACGCGAAAATTTGAATAGTTATTTCTCTTTATATAATGATAGACATTTCGTGAATAAATAAAAGAAAATGACTGTTCAAAACTTTCTGTTATGAATTCGAAATTTCCGAATAGAAAATCCGTCAAATTTGGCAACACTGAAGTTTTTATCTAAATACACAAGAAGATAATTTAAGAAATTATAGCATATTATAGCAGAAAATATAGAATTATATATTTATTGGACTAAACAAGGCGAAGAAGATTAACATTATAAAAAAGTGATGACAGAAAATCATAGAAATTGGAAAAAATGTTGCCAAATCTGCAGATGTATTTTTTCAGAAAACTGCCATCATTTCGGAATAGTATGTTTGCAAAATGTAAAGATAAATTAAGGAAAACGACCATTACTACTCAGAAGTAGAGGTACATTTCTGAATAAATAATGCGATAAAAGGATAAAATAAGTCTATAAGTTTTTATATACAAGGTTCCCGTTGGTCCGTATTTTTAATACCAGTATTTCTGAAAGAAACGTTTCATGCTCTGTTTTAGAACATTTGCAACCAAAATAACGCCCCTTGTAGGAGTCTGTAAAAATCGTAAATTTATTAGATTTGATTTTTCTTTTTAATTCGTGTTCGAAATTTGTTTTACCTGGGTTAAATTAACCCACATTTTATTGAAGAAAACTGAGAGGTTCGAAGGCCAGTATATAAAAAATGCATAATCAGTATCTTACAGATACAGTCACTGTATACAAAATGATACACCTGTCTTTATTCGCATCCCGTTTACTATAGAATCACACCAAAAATGTCATGATACTCGGAACATTGTCTTCTTTTATAATATTAATCGAATTGTGGAAATAGGGATCGTCTACATAATAAAAATTGCCCAAACTTCGATTTTTTAAATGATACCACTGATTGTTAACACTTTCCATTACAGTTGGAAAGTGTTTATGTGTTCGGTTTGTTTGTCTGCCGTCTGTCTGCAGTTTTCCCTCTGTCGTCTCTCCTTGCTCTAACCATCGTAAATATACGGGGATTGTCATGAAACTTAGTCATTGAGATTTACGATGTTGTTGATGTTTAGTATGTGATTGAGATTTACTATGTTATTGAGATTTACTATGTTACTGAGATTTAGTAAATTATTGAGATTTACTATAGCATGTTCGCTGATGAAAATGAAGAGTGTAGTATTTATAGTTTGTTTGCAGAGACACTAAAAATTTCTGTTACATTATGGTATGGGAAAAATTGTTTGTGGTGTATTTTATGAGATGCAAGAAATTTTTTGAAAATCCTGTTATTTACTTAAAATCCTGTTATTTACTATTAAAAATACTTTCTTACTATCTATCCATAAGAATTTATTATTCAAGCAAAATTCTTTATTAAAGTAAATTTCTAATAATAAATAATTTTTAATTAATAAATCATAAAAGAATTACGCTGAACTGCAGATTTTCGTTTCCATTTTAATTTATTCAGTATCCATAATGTGGAAATTAGAATATGGCAATGATTATAACTATCGTTATAATTTATTTATTTCATATTTCATTTATTAATGAATGGGGTTAAGTAATTAGAAGTGTTTCATTTATTTGAAAATTGTATCTGAAGTAATTAGTCTGTTATTATTTTGCCTTATGTTACAAAATTTCAAATGTTAAAATAATTAAACGAAATACATATTTTTTATATAATTTATATTTATATATATTTATAGATAGATAGATAGATAGATTTGTGTGTGTGTGTGTGAATGTGTCACTTTAGAAAATGTTCTAAATATTTAAAATATATTAAAACACTAATAATTTTTGCCAAATTTGCAAGAATTTTTTTCTGTTGTGTATTGTTAATATACAGGCATCGCATATTAATATTTAAAAAAATTGTCCCTAAATCCTTGTATTCCACGATTTTTGCACAGAAAAGGAAAGGTAAATAGTTATTTCGAGTTCAATATTTCCTCTTCTAATAAGACAGACAATTTCAATTAATTTTAAATCACTACTATATCAGAGAAGGCGAACTCGTGTACCTGAATGCAAATTGCCACCAATATTTCGGAAAAGTATTCTTCGATTTACTTAATGCAACAAAATGTGTGATTAAATGTGGCAAAGAAGATTATTCATGATAAGTGGTGGAAATTGGCCTTCTTCCATGCCCAGGTTCGCCGACCTTCATTATACATTACTTCCAAATGCAGTGCTACCAGTTGAGCGTTTTTATTATTATTATTCAGATGCTTTGATTGCTGCACTGCACTTTCTTCAAATAATAATATGTGACTTATTTAATGACAGAAATAAATAAACCGAATTAACAAAAAAGTGATACCTAAAACAATCTGCATAAACAGAACACGCCCAGTTGTCAATACTGCACAAATTGGTTTTTGAACGCCAGTATTTCCTAAGAAAATAAATTGTTGCAAATCTCTACATCCTTTACCACAGATTTAACCTTCAGGATATCTTTCTACGAAATTGAAGGAAAATCTGAAAAAGAAACGATTTTTGTAAGAAAAATATGATATTCAAAAACTGACCATTTTGGAGCCCTGAACAGTACTACACTCATTAATTGTGAACCAAAAAAATTACTTTTGGGCATTTCTTAATAAAAAACAAAAAAAAATTATGACAGATAAATTACAGAAATAAATAAACCAAATTATCAAAAAAGTGATAGCAAAAACAATCTGCATAAACATAAAATGTTGTTCTTTTAAATCGCAAAATGTTCCGAATAAATAAAACAACATTTTCTGTACTAAATTACTGCTGTCCAAAAAACCGGAGACTTGGCAGGTCTGCAAACCTATGATTAAATAGCTAGATATTGGTTAATATATATATATCACAATTTAAATTAACAATGGGGGCAGTAGTGTTGGTTAATAAAGTTACGCTTACCCATTATTTTCAATTCAAAAAATCTCCTTTATGACGAAACAACAAACAATGGACACTTTTCAAAAATGACATGTACTCCCCTACTTGAAACAATGCTGAAAATGGCTGCATAATGCCATCTGGTGGAAATATGAGGAAATTCATACAACGGGACAGTAGTGACAAAAACGTGAGAGACACTACTTTAAAACCAACAGAAACAAATATTACACATTTCAATCATATAAAAATTATATTTTTATGCTCCATGAGATTCATATTTTTAATAAATGCATTGGCTTTTCCAATTTTTTCAATAATTATTATTTGTTAATGATTTTAATGATAATGTTATGGTTTTAGGACAGAATACCGTAGTGATTTTGAGATATGTAAGTTCCATTTTAGAGATTAAAAAACATATTTTCACAGTAGAATTAACATAAGATTGTATAACAATCACAGAGAAACATTTTGACATTAAATGAGAATTTCTATTGCAAAGAAATGCCGACAGATATATTGGGGACGTGGAAATCACAATTATGAGATGTTGGCCCATATATATTTAACAATGAATTCATATATCTGTGATCTAAATTCTCAAGTAAACTCGGTAAAATTTATTTCCACAAATGACGGGTACACAAGTTAGCTCTGGAGAAATGGTGGTTACTCTTTGAATTTAAATGAAGTTATAGCAGAACTCCGTAAGATGACAGTAAGAGACAGTAAAAGTGAGATGACAGTAAAAGTGTAAATTACAGGGATCTATAGATGTAGCCCGCTTTTCGACAACGGGAACAAACATCTACACGTATTCTACAAAACAATCTTTCGACTCATATAAGGCAACTTCTCCTTTTCAATACATTAAAAATGTCTGTACAAAATATGGGGATTAAAGATTGTTTCTGCGGCAATCTGACCCAGCGTACAAAGAAAGAAACTTTCGAGAGAACGTGAATTCCAGAAATGTAAAAGCGAGGATATGGTGTGTAATCTTCAAGTTAATCTACAAATATAACTGAAAGAAGTTCTTCACTTAGACTTCTGAATTATTATGTTCTAAAATGTGAATGTTACATGGAAATTTAATTAAATCTATGTAACTAAAAGGATTGAATAAGGATTTAACTGAATTTTAGATGCCTGTTACAATGCAGTATGGGACCGTTTTTTTAGACCGCTGATCAGGCCCTTACCTTTAGGGCTTTTGGACAGCCTAACGGGGCGAAGATTTGCCTGATCTCCGCAAGGCGAAGATCTGTTTGATTAACTTTTATTCCGACGTGGCATCATTGTATCTTGTTGCCTCAGTTGCTTTTCCTTATTTGGCCGATTGTTAATTGAAGTTTCGATGTGTCAGTTCAGCACTGCACAGTACAGCGAAGTCATGCCAGACAGATGTGAGATTCTGGAGTATTATCACGCAGCATCGCACACCCATACGTCATGCCATCGCTGCACGAATTGGTCTCTTAATTTAGAACCTTCATCGGGGGACGAGACCTTCACCTGACTAGGCACCTCTAGAGGTATAATTCACTGGGAACTAGGAGGAATTTACATCCACGACGAATTTTACATGCACCGGGCGCTATTAGCGAACACGATAGTATGGAAACGTTTATCCCGAAACAGGATTACCATGGATGCTTACTTTTAAATGTCACTATTTCCAATAGTTCACAAATACCAATACTCCCTTTTTCCAAACTACTATATTCATATAGAAATAGTTTAATTATATTAATATTCTAACTTATTTAATGATAGCATTTCAGCTATTAAATAAGATAAAGAATAGTATTTCAAAAAACTGGTATAAAAAAGAGAAAATTTGGCATCTTTGACAGTAGTATTTCACCTTATTTAATTACAAACATTGCCATTTACAAAGGCGTTTAATACCATTTAGAAAACATTTTATTCCAAAGTAACCACCCGCAAGAATATATAAACGATAACATGCTGTAATAATCGGGCTTACTGTCTTCTGTTTTTTTATATCACTATATCAAACCAATAATGTTTGAGATAGATTTCTTTAACAAGTGGAATAAGAAACTACCATGTTCACGTAAATGAGGGGTGGCGAAGCGGCGCATGAGACGGATAAATTTCACCGACCTTACACCGATTAGATATATTTATATCTTATTTATTCACGGAAATCGTGCCATTGAACAATGAGGAGATTTCTATTTGAAAATAGTGATGAAAATAGACTCGCTGGTACGCGGCTTCGCTACTCTTGACGTTGATTATATTTTCGAAAATGTTTTAAAGAAAATAATAGAATGGTTTGGCAAGAGCTGTCCAAACTGGCACCGGCGTTCACTGTACAAATTTACTGTACGGATTTACTGTACAAATAACAGTAAACTTCACCTTATTTTATTGCAGAAATTCAGAATTAATTAAAATAAAGATTGCATTAGTGATATTCTGATGGGCGCCACGATGGTCACATATAGGTTTTAGCTTAGGGACCTATAAATATAATTTAAATATTCAACTGAAATTTTGCCATTAACCATTTTAGGGGAAGGGTAGTTCTGCTGTCATAATGTTGAAATGATTGAGTGCCATAGGAATTTGCGATCAAACATATTTGAAATTAGACAAAACCATTATTGTTGTGCTCGTTATAAGAGCAATTTTTTTATTAAAAAAATATGGTGCGACTCGGGCAGTTCAAAATTAAAATTAAGTGGTATAAGTAATTTAACTCCGCCATTCAAATATTATGAACAAATATCGTGTTATATAATTTTTTCATCATTACACAGAAGTCATTAAGATAACAATATCAGAAATTGTGTCCATATCCCAAACTCAGCGTATGTTCTTGTATGTTGAAGCATATTCAAGCATATATCATGCTTGTTGCGTCAAAAAGTATGCATGTAGGAGAAATTTTTCCTTTACCTTACATCCTCTTTCGTTAAGAACGCGATTTAAGCGTAATCTACTTTACAAGAACTATTATATCGAAAAATAATACAGATATTTAAATGATGTTTACATATATATTTGTAGAGGACAGTTTCTTCTTCATGTATACTAATTGTTTTAATATTCGGATTGTTTTATGCATATATTTTGAATTTTTATGCTTTTCCCATAGACTCCAGGTTTAATGAAAAAAAATGTATTTTTCAGCAAGGTCTCCAGCCAGAAAGGAAGCTTTTCAATAAACATAATACAATTGACAGTATTATTACCTCTTGTGTTTATAACACTCGGGAAAGGATTTTTCAGGGTGTAATAAGCCAGCATTAGAGATGATGCAATAGGTTCACCCATAAGGTAGGAGGTGGTCAGAAGCCGGGGAGTCGACCCCAACTGCAGGGCGCATAGAAAAGTATCAATCGTCTGTGTCTGTCTCGAAAGTCCTTAAAATTGTGTTTTAAATATGGGAACATCAATGTTTTTTGAATGAGTTTTTAAATATTTTTGGAGAAATCACTCGTTGCAACTTGCTTCGTTTTAGCCCTATATTTGAAAGGTGCAGTCATGGAGGGGATGTTTATCGCCAGATTGTAGTAGTAGCTTAACTCCTTAACAGTGCAGCCCGAACTCAGTTCCGGCAAGAAGAGTTTGCTTGTTTTGTTACTAAAAGCTTTTTCACACCAGTAATTTTTAAACGCAATCTTCTATTTATTAATCGGCAGACATTGCATTCAATTACATAAAGCAAATATTTCAGTACGGAAAAAGTGGTGTCTTGTGCCTATTTTTAGTTTATGGTGTCAAAAAACCTCCCACTGTTAAGGGGTTAAACTTCTCTGGCTTAATATTACACTTTCAGCTCAGTGTGGGGTTATACACCAATTTTAAATACATAAAAAATTATTGATTGGCCTAAATGTTCCTTCCAAACTGTTGCTATAATGAGCGAATGCATTAATCATAGTTAGCCAACAATCGTACCTGAAAAAGACGTCTATATCTGGATTACAAAACCGAAAGGTCCATCTTCTATTGTATTACAGATATTCTCATACCACTATATTGTTCAAGTGTTTTACATAAGATATTAAAATAATAGCATCTCTGTTTTCGGATACGATTCTCATTGTTAAAAAGGTAAATTTGTTTAATTGTACGGTGATTTGTAAAATCCCCATGACTTCCAACCTTCGTATGTGTTAATCACTTACTACCGGAAATTTTATAAAGAAAGAGAGCAAAAATTATCCGTCAAGCATAGATTATGAAAAACGTTTGAACACATTCATAATACTGCAACAAATCTTCGCAGTTAAAATAAGGTGATAGATGATCTGTATGTAAAAATTTGGAAATCGTATAGCTAAACTTTCAAAACTCAATTCCAGAAATAACTATTAACAGTCAAAAATATCCGAATATGTTTTGTGTATCCCTGTATATGATCTATACATTTGTAATACTACATAGTCTGCTAAAGTTTAGTTTAGTTAGGAAGCGCATAGCACAGTTCAAAATTTCCCTTCAGCAATTTCCATCAATAAAAAGAAATGTATTGTGAAGCCCTGTATATGATCTATAGAATTTATAGATAAGTATTATTAGGTGACACATCCAAGACACATCTTAGACACATCCAAGTAATATGCAAAATATAAAATACGTAAATTAAAAAATGCGTACCACATCTAAAAACGCAATTTTTATGTTCATAAACAGTGCTGTAACGGTATACTTTTGTGTATCCTGTAACTATAGTAAGCATCTAAAACCGCACCTCAGTGATATCTATCAATTTCCATATATTTGAAATAGTGCAACAACATTCAAATACACAACAAACAATTTCTCCCCCATAGACCGTAATGTAACGAAATTCTTTTGAGAACGAACTGTAAGTTGAATTATAAATTATACTGTTGAAAATGAAGGGTGTAACAACGAACTATATTACACTCTACATTTTTAATACCGCACATGACACAGTATATATAATAATATATAGCAATTGCATGGTAATTGGTTTTTCTTTACGCGAGTTACAGCACGGAGAGTGATACAGATAAAATTTATTCATAAAAACTTTTCAACTACGTTGGAAAGTGTTAAAAAGAAGTTTAATTTTAATTAGAATTAAATTCAGAGACACATAAGAATGAAAAACTTCTTCTTTAAAAAAAAAGGTACAGGACTGGAGGTAATACAGTGTGTCCCAAAAATCCTTGACACATTTTAAAATTCAATAAAAAATAAAGGAATTGGCGTACGAGATTTTGTTTTGGACAAAAATGCTTCTTATAATCGAAAATTACATTTAAAAAAATAAAAAATAGTTCCAAAAATTTCTCATAGATAGCGTTACTTCTGCAAAGTTACCAAAGAAGTAGAATGCCTTTATAGATAACAGTGTCGAAACACGTACACACCGTATGCACATTTTTTTTCTAAGCTATGGCAACCCACATCCCAGAATTAAAAATACTCGCCTTCAAGAATTCCATTACACGAGTGAGACAATTCAACAAACATTTGTTTGGCGATAATGAGAAAATCGCCAAGATTTATAGGGTACCTCTGTAAGATAATAGCGACATACGGAGAAAAAAATCGATTGGTCGCAGGATTTTGGATAAAAAACGAATCGCCAAGAAACTTGCCGAGCTTTCTATTAACGTCAAACTAATGTTTGTTGATGTGTCTCACTCGTCGCATCGAACTCATGAAGGCAAGTATTGGTGTGTTCTGGCATGTGGATTGCCATAGTTTGGACAAAAACTGTGCATATGCTCTGTGCGACTTCGCTACTTTTATGTATGCAGACATTCTACCTCTTCGGTAGCTTTGCAGAAGTAATGCCATTTATGAGAAATTTTTGGAACTAATTATTTAATTTTTTAATGAACATTTTCGAACATAAGAAGCATTTTCGTCCAAAGTGCACTATCGTACGCCAATTGCTTTTTATTAATAGAACTTTAAAATGTGTCAAGGACTTCTGGGACACCCTGTATATTACAAATAAATATGAAGGTTGACATCTCTGCTTTTGCTTCTTTTTTTGTATAGTTTATCGTAGTAGTTGATTAAAAGAATTACAGAGTTTGGAAACCATGCTTTTGATTATGCCCGAATGACTCATTCATATGACAAAATCATTCATAATGCCGATAACTATTAGTTTGATCAGAAGCAAATACTTACGAAAAAAACGTTGCTCGCGTAAAAGCTACTTTCCTAGCGTTGTTCGGAAAATCTATCAATATTTAAAGTTCTGTTGCAATGATAAACGTAGCATCAGGAATGTGGGGATCAGTCGCATACAAATTACTATCTCTATTTCCGAAAATGATTTTTCTTGATATTTAAGAAACGATGTTTGCGTTTATAAATATAGCGACCATTTTTATTCAAAAAAGCATTTGCCACACTAAGACTATGCCTGTATTCATAGCTGCCACATTTAGCACTATATTTTAATAGTAATGGTATTTTAAACTAATCTCGGAATTTCGGAAATTAAATAATGTAAAAATTACATAAAATGTATTGTGTTAAGAAAAAACCTTAAAAGTTAGCATCAATGGTATGTTTATAATTTTTATAAAATAAATAATATCATAAATTCAAATTTAATACTTGGAAATTTTACCAGAGAAAATTTCTCATTCATAAGCCTTGCATTCATCGCCTTGCATTCATAATAATCATTTTTTTAATTGCTTAATAGGCATATAGCCAACATAGTGAAAAAGTACCCAAGCCGGGACTCGAACCCGGATCATCAGTATAGCGCACTGACTATGTTATAGTGAAAAAGTTCCAGGCTGAGTATCGTTCCCAAGTGGTTCAGTTGGTAGAAAGTCAGTGCGCTATACTGATGATCCGGGTTCGAGTCCCGGCTTGGGTACTTTTTCACTATGTTGGCTATACGCCTATTAAGCAATTAAAAAAATGATTAAATAATATCATAGTTTTCGGTGTATTGGCCGTGAATCAAACAGACATGTTTTGCAAGAGAAATTTTATCATAACAATCACGAAAAGTCATGCGTCAAGCATAAATTAGGAAACACTTTCCAACACATTAAGAATACTGTAACAAAACTTCACAGTTTAATAAGATGAAGGATGATGTTTAAATAACCAAGTTGGAAAACGCGTAACACATTTCAAAACACAATTTCATCAATTACCGACAACAGTCGGAAAAAAAATCTGAATTATTTTGTACAGTCATCTATATGGTCTATAGTTTTTGTATATGTACCGTAATTTCCGGCGTATAATCCGCAGCTCAAAGAGTCGTTTTAAGACCCAGAAATATTATTTTATAAAATGTAACTTAAAAGATCGCTGTAAATATTTAACTACAATTATTGAATAAATTTTCTGGGTCGAAAAACGATTCTTTGAGCTGCGGATTATACGCCGGAAATGACGGTACTACCTTAATTTCCGGCGTATAATCCGCAGCTCAAAGAATCGTTTTTCGACCCAAAAAATTTATTCAATAATTGTAGTTAAATATTTACAGTGATCTTTTAAGTTACATTTTATAAAATAATATTTCTGGGTCGAAAAACGACTCTTTGAGCTGCGGATTATACGCCGGAAATTACGGTACCTAGTATACTGGAATATAGTTCAGTTAAGAAACGCTTGTCACAAATTTCCTTTCAGCAATTTCCGTCAGTAAACGGAAATGCAGAGTTGCCAAGTCTCCGGATTTTTGAACACCTGTAATTGTTTAGAGAAAATGTTGTTCTTTTAAATAGCAAAATGCTCCGATTAAAGAAAACTACATTTTCTGTACTAAATTACTGGTATCCAAAAAGCCGGAAATTTAGCAGGTCTGGAATGTACTCGAGATCTTTTTTGCAGCCCTGTATATAATCTAAATAATTTATACTCACCAAGTAATATGCAAATAATAGTTTCATTTCAAAACGCATACCACAACTGAAAACGCACTTTGAGCAATTATTGTTCATAAACAGTACTGTAACCGAATTATTTTTTGTGTCCCTGTAAACGAACGATGAATGCTATGCACACCCTAGTATATAGTAAGTATTCTGTAGTTTACATCAGTGATAATGTATCTAATTTCAATATGTTTGAAATCGTGGAACAACATTGAAATAACCGCAAACAATTCCCCCCCTCCCATAGACCGTAAATTAATTGAATTCTTTTGAGTGCCCCTGTAATAGAACTATCTATGATACACAATTTATTTTCAATAACGGACTTGTCATATATCAATTCCATGAAAATCCGAGTAAAGGGTGTTTTTTTTTTAACTGACGCTATTCAGAGCCGCCTGTAGCTCGTTCTAATAACTGGATTGATACAAAATTTTGTGAATGGACTAAGAAAACCATGGAAAAAAGATTCCGACATAAAAAAATTAGTTCCAATCACCCCCGATAGGGGGAAATGTGGCGCTGTGGTAATTTATGCAACTGAGAATTAGCATAAAATACGGGCAATAAATGCAAATGCAAATTTTTACTTACGCAAGCGGCAGTAGCGCCAATAGTTTAAATTATAAATGCATGCGAAAAACACCGAGAAACAATTTCAGCTCAGGTTGAAAATGAATCTCACGTTACCGCAGCGCGCGTTACTTGTGAAGTTCTATTATTGTAACCAGTGCAATAGACCAGCCGCCCTTCGTTTACTTAGAACACGCCATAAACTGCGCAAAGGACCTATATCCGTTAATGTATTGAAAGCAATGATTCTGAAATTCGAAGAAACAGACTCGCTAGCAGTTCGGTCAGGCAGAGGACGTAAACCGGTGGCAGAAAAAGTGATAATGGATGTTTCAACTGCAATCAACGAAAGGGAAAGTGTAAATGATGAATAAAACATGGCATTTTATCCAAATTATTAATTTTGTCTGTTTCTGATGTTTTTTTTCAATGTACAGCGCCACATTTCCCCCTATCGGCGGTGATTGGAACTATTTTTTTTTGTTGGAATCTTTTTTCCCATGGTTTTCTTAGTCCATTAACAAAATTTTGTATCAATCCAGTTATTAGAACGAGCTACAGGCGTCTCTGAATAGCGTCAGTTTAAAAAAAAACACCCTGTATATTTACGCTAGTAAAAGACAGGCAATTGGCTGACAAACAGACAAAGCGATTTCTTAAACACTTTTTAACTATTTTGGAAAAAGTTAAAAATGAAGTTACATCCACATGCCACACAATTAAGTTGCATTTATTTAATTAAAATTTCAAGTTAAAAAAAATGTTTGTTTGATCTGCGTCGCGTACACCGAAATTTATGTTAATTAATGTCAAATGCGAGAAAGAAAAAGATTTATATCGGAAAAAAAGAATGTTATATCAACAATGTTCGTGATACCTTATTTGAGTACTTTAATTTATTTATTTTAAGTTTAACTTTAATTTTTACAAATCATTCAACTATTGAAATTATTATAAAAATACGATTATCTCTAACAATAAAGCATAATAAAGATTCAAAATTAATGAAGTAGCGGTACTGCATTAGGATGCCATGTTTTAGAATATAAATTTCCAAAAGTAAAATTTAGAGGGAAAAATTGTTTTAGCATTCATGAAATAATATACTGCAACAGACTATTTTATTTCATTACGGTAAATCATCGAAGCTGCTATCGAATAATGAAAAATAAAACTTTCGCTAATGAGAACGATAATTACTATTGATTACAGATTAAATTATGTTTCAGGGAAGAGTGTACAAAAATTCTGTTGCCATTTATTCATGTTAGATTCTGCTATGATTTGATGATTGAAAAATTTCATTTTCTTACTAAAACATACAACAAAACATAAATAATTAAGCACTTAAGATTTAAAGTTAGTTGAGATTAAAATTAGTGACAGTTTGTAAATTCTGCATTGAATTTTTGTTAGTTTTTTTTTAACCCCCTGACCACCGAGCAAAAGGACAAATTTGTAATGTTGTTTTCTCTGTAATTTTGTTAAAATGCTTCAAAAAATCTGAATTTTCAAACCTGAGATAAAAAACTTATTTACGTATATAAGTATAATCCTTCAGAGTATCAATCATTAGTTGATGTTTTAAAAATGCATTATATTTTGTAGAATTATATTAATTTAAACAAACCTTGTATTGCTGTGAAACCTACAGCATAGTGAACCGATATATCAGGTCGCGGCGGTGAGAAGGTTTTAATGTTCACCCGCGCTATTTTCAAAATATAACCTCCGTGATATATTTCTACTGCGCATGTGTACGAACAATGCCACGTAATCTACAGTTTGAAAATAGTGGTGAAATATATATATAGGACACTGTGAGCCCTGGTGCTCATGTTCCACTACAACTATTTTCGGATACATGTATTTTTTAATAAAAGAATTCTGTGATAAAATAAGACAAAAATAATATTCAGAAATAGTGGTACGGATAATATGCACCACTACGTACTTTGAGAATGCTCATATAAGTGCACCATACATTTTCAGTTTTTAAAAGAACTGGAGATGAAAACAAATGTATAAAGAAATCATGATTTTTATTCTGAAGACGATTGAATTCAGATGTATAATTTTGGGAGCATTTCTTTGCAAGGTCTTTTTTTCAGGTTGTTAGTAGCGGAAATGAGTTCGTTCAGCAAGTATAAAAAGATACTTTGAGGAAATTGTTTGTTTTTTCTTGAACTCTCATTGTAATAAATTTCCATTTAAACCGGGCTGAGAGTTTCGATGGCCGCCCACTTATTTTATTTTTCCATACTTCATTGGATCAGAAAAGAATTGTGCACAACAGTTTTCGATGTATTAATTTTAATGGCAATTTGCCTTTCATTCCGTCCGCAATACGAAAAAGTCGTGATTTTGCCATTTGTTTCTTCAACCAATGATTTTCCGCGAGCCATGCTCAAAACATATCTAAAAACTTCAAATCTAGAGTCTACTAACCAATAAGCATCATCGCAGATGAGTCCCGCATAAAATACTACCGTCATTACGTCAGATCATTATCTAGATTTAAAAGAAGCTACTGATGCTAACCATATTTCCATTTATTAGCATTCCATAATTTTAACAATTGTAGATAAAAAAAAACTTTTTGCATTTACAATTGAATTAACTTTACATATTGTATATATAAGATATATGAGTCTAAATTCAAGATATTTAAGATACTCTAATTCAAGATGCTCTTTTCGGAATTTTAATCTAAACAACAAAATAAGCATGCTTTTTTCAGCACTGTACCACCAAATATTTGCCAACCTACCGCTTTCATAAAAAATAGTACTTTGAACAAGAAATTTAATTTAATTAGTGAAATGAAATATGCTTCAAATTTCTTTCACATAAGCAACAAACATTTAATGAATTAATTTTCTTGTTGTAAGTACCGTAATTTCCGGCGTATAATCCGCGGATCAAAGAATTCTGTTTCAACCCAGAAATTTTAGTCAATAATTGAAGTCAAATATTTACAGCGATCTAGTAAGTTATATTTTAAAAAATAAAATTTCTGGGACGAAAAATGATTGTTCGATCCGCAGGTTATACGCCGGAAATTACGATATTTTTTTCAATTTTTTTAAAAGGTGGCATGTTGGTAAGTATACCACCGCAATTTCCGAATAATAATTTTCCCCTGATTTATTCAGAGAAAGTTTCTCATTAAATAAGGTGAATTTTATCATTCGAAAATATTGATATCGTTTTACATTCTACGTACGTCTGCCCTACGGGGAAATATCAGATTAATTCAATAATTATCATAATATAAATGAAGAGCTTATTTGAAGAACTTGTTGCGTAACAGCATTTTATAAATAGTTTTCTATTATGGATAAAAATATACTGAGGTATTTTATCATATGATAAAGTTAAAATAATTTTAAGAAAATTGAATCCAAAAATAAATGGATTCTTAATTTTTAGAGATGTTTCTTTATTTTAGAGAACTTGCGGCCAACCAAGCTACCACTATTTTTAGTCGAGAATATTTTGTTTTATCGCGTGACAGAATCTTTGCGATTAAATCTATCGAAGATCACCTTTCGCAATTTGTGGTGGCAAATGATTTTCAAGCAACAAGGTTTGTAAAACACTATTCTAAGGTGTGTAAGCACCTCGATGTAGTGCAAGTAAATTGTCAATTGATTTTGAATACCATTGAAATTGGAAACATTGTTTCATTTAATCCCAGAATTTTTCTCATTAAATAAGGCGAATATTACTGATTGGAAATAATAGTATTCATGTTTTTGGAATCCGGGGCATCTATAAGGCAATAGTTACATATAGTAGATTATTTAACCCTTTGAATACTGATGTCTGAAAAATCAACAGCATTCAAACTATGGTGAACGCCCGGACGTGAAATATGCTTCGAAATTATTTCCCACCTTTTTCTCTACATGCCTGCTTGTCAGCAGGACAATAAGAGGTAAAAGTGGAACCTCCCTAAGATAACTTGTACAAAAGGCTCCAATAATCTCCTGCTCTGCAACAATAGTTGGATATTTACAAGGAGGAGAAAATGGAACAGACGTTCGAGCAGTTGGCCAGTATTTTGCTTGTCCGGGCTACAGTGCCTAGAATACATAGTGTGGAAAACGATTTTACCGTTTTTTATTCAAAATTTTCGAATTCAAACCTGAAATTCTGAAACAAGAATTTTTACTTTAAGAAATCCCAAAATAGCTGCCATTAAGTAAGGAAAAAACACTATAGGAAATTTCTGGTGTGAATGCGAAATTTCGGAATTTAAAAAAAGCCAAACTGGTAATGCTTTAAAAAGTGCTAAAAAATTGTATCCAATAAATGTACAACGTTGCTGAAAATAGTAGGATGGGTTCGCAGCGCCATCTGCTACCTCTTGACATTGTATTAGAATGTTTCGGCTGGTGGTAAGTATTTTAAATACTTAAATTATATCATTTTCTCCTCTGACTTAGTGATTTTTAACAAGTTTTTTTTTAAATTATGAAAGCATGGCTAAAAAACGTGATACGCATTTTTTTTGTCTCTGGTTGCAACATTATCGTAGGCAGGGCCTGATTACCAACGGGGCACACTTCCGCCAGTAAAAAAGAATTGAAATAGTTCCTTTATTCATGGTGGTAATTTTGCATCAGTAGGGCGTTTTAATAAGACGAAAATTTCTATTAAATTTTACTGGTATTTAAAATACTTACCACCAGCCGAAACATTCTAATACAATCTCAAGAGCTAGCAGATGGCGCTGCGAGCCCATCCTACTATTTTCAGCAACGTTGTACATTTATTGGATACAATTTTTTAGTACTATTTTGTAGCCGGTTTCCACACTATGTATTCTAGGCGCTGTATCCGGGCGTCTTGGGCGCTTTCGTAGTGAAAGGGTTAATCTAAATTTCGTTTAAAGAAGAAAGGATACAACAGACATTAGTCATTGAAATTTTGCAGTAGAATCTATACAAAAACGTCATTTCAAAAACAGTAATGACTTATTTTCAAATATGAATTATTTTTCGTTATAAAGAGTCGTCTACATATTACAAATCGTACAAACTAGCATTTTGCAAATCTTAACACACATTTTTAATCCTATGTTTATGTTCCATAAAGACAGTACGGACAGATATATAGTTCATACATTCTTTTATACATATTTATACAATTAAGAGGGGTCAAAATTGGTGAAAGCTAATGTTAATTTTAAGTGACAAACTTTAATTTAAATCTTCAAATTAATCAACTGATGGAGATGACTGTTTTTTTAACGAAATGCAATAATTAAACTAAAACGTAAACTAGGAAATATTTTAACCAAAATATTTTTTTTTCTATGAAAATTACTAAGACCATTCAAATTAATAAGAAGACCTACATTAAATTTACGGAAAAAGCCTGAATACTGTGCCAACGTGCTGACAGAAAAATAGCGACTGCCATTTGAAGATTTTTTCAGTGTTAGTACCGTATTTTGAATTTGAAAACCGATAATTCCTAAAATATTTTCCGCCTTATTTTTCTGAGATTTAATAAGTCAAAGACAATTTTTAGAAAATAATAGTACCTGAGTTCAGGAGTCCGTAAAAATGCTTAAAAAACCCGGCTAAGACAACCGCCATTTTTGTATCCGCGTGTAGGTCTAGTATTCAGGGGGCGGTATACGAAGAATGAGTGTCTTCATAATCATAGCTATGAGAATTTACAGCTCATTCATATCATTAGTATTTGAGATACACAGGGCCATATTCTAAACACGTGCAACTTGTACAAACTTCCACCAGTAATAAAATTATAGATTTTTTGCCTTAGTTAATCGCAGATAAATATGGCTGAAGTTGTGGTTCTCTTAAACTGGTGGCCTTTTTTTTTTCAGAAATTCTGAATTCGTAGCTGAAGATCTGCATAGTAACTTTTGATTTCGTTAATGACAGACATTTCGTTACTAATTTATGTAAAAAAGCTACTTTCGTAATTTCCGGTTTGAATTTGGACTTTTTTAATTAAAAAAAGGTCAAACGGCACCCCTGTCTGCACGTGCTAAGAATTCGTCCCTGGAGACATACAGGGTTATTCAAAAGTCAGAAATAACTTTAAAAATTAATAATTCGTAAACGAATTAAAAGAATGATATGCGGATTTTTGCAGTAAAATGGTTTTACAGTGTGCACTGAACAGGTGGGAAGAAGCCGGGATTTTTAAGACGAAAGCGAAAAAGAATGCTTGAATTATATGGTGATACTTGAGCAAAAAATAATGCTTGGACCCGCCTACATTGTCAAGATTGAAAGATGCCATCCGCCAATATGTAACTGCTATACTACAAAACATTTTGCCTAGCACTGTGAACCGTGTTGTGCCTCGTCTGACAGAACATTTAACAGCTGTAAGCGCCTTATTTACTGACAGAATATTTTAGATTAAACAAGGAGATTTTTATTTAAAAAACTTGGTGACTAACGAATTTCAGGCATAAAGCACTAATGCTCACTATACGGCCCGCTGGCGGTAGATCTAGAATATTTTACGAAAAGAGAGCTTCACGTTATTTAACTGAAGAATTTATGTCATTAAATTAGGCGGATATTGCATTTCACAAAGTCTAACGCTGTCATAAAGTTATCAAGGCATTTATTCAAACTTATTGTGACGTCGTTTAATCTTACTACACCGCCCACCGAAAAGTAGGTCCATTATACGGTCCCTTCAATTTTAATACCAGTATTAACTAAAATTATTCTTCGCCATCTTTTTATGAAATTAAATAAAGCGAGGAATAGTTTTACAAAATACTGGTGTAAAAATTCAAGGGCCGTACAAACGCTGCAGAAAATCTCTATACGACACCCGTCATTTAATTATGAACCCTTAGTTATAGTATTCAAGGGTCGGTGCGTTATGCAATGGTTATTCATGATAGATTTTGTGCCCTCTCGTTTGCACTGCTGCCAATCTTCCAATTTTCAAATCCAATAAATATAAATTTAACCAGGAAAGTTATTGAAAAAAAAAATTATGCTTCTATGGGCTTAATTGTTTATTTTCTTTAGTTAATCATATTTCTCTTATTTTTTTAAATTGAAAGATAAAAATAGAAAATTGGCAGAAATGCATTTAAGACATATGTAGGAGTGTAGACCTACGTGTTCCAACTGCGACCTGTGTGCAACCACTAATATTTTACAGAAAATTATTCCGCTGTAATCACAGTAATTGTGCGATAAAATAAGGCGAAATTTTGTGAAAAATATTGTGTTTGCTTCCGGAACGCAGCTGGACCACACTGGTGTAGACAATTAATTTCGGTCATCATATTCTCAGAAAAATTATAAAAGTATTTTTCTAAAAATGTCAACTTTAAACATTAACACTAGAACGACCGGAAATTTTACTCAAGTTTTATAAAACTATTTTACACCAGAATATTTATTTAAAACTATTTAACTTATTCATTTAACATATTTCTGAGAGATTTATATTTAATTTATTTAAAAAAAGACATTTCTGGTTTGAATCGCAATATATTCATTTGGTAGCGGTCAAAACGACCGCTCTTGGTCGTTCTAGTGTTAAATTCTAAATCAGTTTCTATGCGCATACATAATTAAAATTTTTCTTAGCAGTAATATTTAATTTACAAAACAAATTACAGGGTTCGTACACATGTTACCGCAGTTTTTAGTTTTTATTAGAATTTTAGCCTAATTTAAAATGCAGAAATGTATTAGAAATCCTGCAATTAAACAAGGCGTCTGCACTGCTATTTATATATTAAATAGACATTTTCTATTAACAAATTATGGTGCATTCGTACGAACACTGAATTGTGCTATAAATTTAAAAATGCTTAAAAAATAGGAAAAAATCGACATTTTAAAACTGATAATTATTTGAGACATCTATAATTTATGTTTTCTTCATTTTTAATTTTAGTCAAAAGCCACTTGGCAAACATTTAAAATATGTAAAACTATTTAAATAACGTGAAATCTGTTTAACGCCCAACATCCATTTGCTAAAACCTAACGAGTTATTGCGTTTTAAAAATTACAGCAGCTTCAGCGGTTGATGTGAATTTCTTTCGCATGGCGAATTTCGTGTTTCTGCAATTAAAACTTTTCACTTAGAAGATTTCGAGCTTAAATATCAAGAAGAATTATTTAGATTAGAAATATGAGAAAAGGTACTTTACATTTTTTATGCAATGTTTTCATATGAAAGATTTAAAGCTTGAAAATTATGTTAAGCTCCGTTGAAATTGATCGCCATTTATAAACCAATTCATATTAGATAAACAGAAAGAGAAACAAAAAATAAATAAACAAAAAGTCACAACAAATGTTTGCTACTTATGGAGGTTGAGTTAAGTTCTATCACAAAATTTGAATAGAATATTTTACTATTTTTAATCACAAAAAATATTATAAATTTAGCTATAATTAGGTTGCTTCATGTCACACCAGCCACATTGATTTTTTTTTAAATATGAAAATGATGCTCTAGAAAATCGGCACTGCTTAATTAATGTAAGTAAATTTTCGTTAAGTATAAAATTAGGTAATATGAAAGTTTAGGCTGTAAACCATTTTACATAGCTGGCAACTTGCATGATTTTTTCTCACCAATAAATGTTTAAAGAAAATTTTGACGTACTTAATAAGAAATTTTGCCAAATAAAGTAGGCAAATTTAACTTTAATTTTTAGTGATAATTAACAAGCAGCCTTTGGGTAGAATGTTAAATTAGATGAAAAAGTATAAACCATGCCCATATGAATTGAGCAAACCGTTTTTATTTTACCATCGATGCTTATTGCCGCATTATTTAGTATTTATTGCAAATTACGCGATAAAATATGTCAAAAATTTAATTAGTAAATTTGTTGTACAAATAAATTTTATCGCCATGGTATGTCATACATTTTTCGTGTGCTACAGTGTAAATACTATTTACTAACCAAACAATTTCCTTATGATATAAAACAATGCATAAATTTAACGAAAGCATAATATATTTGCAAAATCATGGTATGTTTCTGACACTTTAATTACCTAAACACCTAAATTAGCTTTGATTTTAAAGTTTTATACTGACCGAATTTTTCACTTGAATATTTTTACCTTTAACTAACATTTATTTATTGTAATACAACAGCATCGATTTTCAAAAATGTTCTTTTCATATTGAAAAAAAGGATAGATTTTAGATGTTGCGGATGTGACATGAATGTCACACCCTCAAAAATTAAAAATATTTTTTCTACATATTAAAATAAAGTCTCTTGAAATAGATTCGCTTATATTAAGGTACAGGGTGTTTTTTTTTTAATTGACGCCTGTAGCTCGTTCTAATAACTGGATTGATAAGAAATTTTGTGAATGGACTAAGAAAACCATGGCAAAAAAATATTCCAACAAAAAAAATAGTCCCAATCACCGTCGACAGGGGGAAATGTGGCGTTGTACATTGAAAAACAAACATCAGAAACAGACAAAATTAATAATTTGGATAAAATGCCATGTTTTATTCATCATTTACACTTTCCCTTTCGTTGATTGCAGTTGAAACATCCATTATCACTTTTTCTGCCACCGGTTTACGTCCTCTGCCTGACCGAACTGCTAGCGAGCCTGTTTCTTCGAATATCAGAATCATTGCTTTCAATACATTAACGGATATAGGTCCTTTGCGTAGTTTATGGCGTGTTCTAAGTAAACGAAGAGCGGCTGGCGCATTGCACTGGTTACAATAATAGAACTTCACAAGTAACGCGCGCTGCGGTAACGTGAGATTCATTTTCAACCTGAGCTGAAATTGTTTCTGGGTGTTTTTCGCATGCATTTATAACTTAAACTATTGGCGCTACTGTCGCTTGCGTAAGTAAAAATTTGCATTTGCATTTATTGCCCGTATTTTATGCTAATTTTCAGTTGCATAAATTACCACAGCGCCTCATTTACTCCTATCGGTGGTGATTGGAACTATTTTTTTTTGTAATCTTTTATCCCATGGTTTTCTTAGTCCATTCACAAAATTTTGTATCAATCCAGTTATTAGAACGAGCTACAGGCGGCTCTGAATAGCGTCAGTTTAAAAAAAAAAACACCCTGTAGATAAACATTAATTAAACGTAAAAAAATAATTTAAAAGTTTTGGCTTTAAACAATTTGAGTACAAAGCTAATTTACGTGTAAAAGGGATAGACACGCCAATACACGTCTGCAGCGATTTGGGGATATTTATTTAATTGATATTGGCACACTCAAAGAAAGAGGATTAGAGATACTGAATTTTTTAAATAGAAGTCTTCACATTTATGATCGCAGAATTTTCAGGTTTAGAAAGGCAACATTTACTATTCAGAAATTGTGGTATCCATAACCTGCTCCTCTCTGTGTATGTGAAATATTTTCTTTCTGTACAAGTATGACGCAAAAGCTTCAAGAAATCCTTGAGCTAATTATAAATTTTGTCAGAAAATAATACTTTTTGAAACAAAACTGGATTTCTACGACGGTTCTCGTTCTGGGTTTCTACGTAGCATAATGAATTTATAAATACGAATATTTATTATACTTTTGAAATTCAAGGTAGACACAGTAATTGGAATTTCTAGGGAGGTCTAGCACAATTATTTCCGATAAGATTATTTTTATTTAATTCTTCGTAACGAACAATTGTCTCCATATTCATTTTTATCGTCCAAATGTGTTGTTTCTAAATTTTATTAATCGGATATAAGTTTTTCTGACAAATTGTTTTTGCATTATACATTTGGTGATTTTTTGAGATTAGATAAGACAAAATTCTCCACGTAAAGATACTGGAGTCCAATTCCAAAATCACATTTGGACAATAAATTTGGTTGTCGCAAATATGGTGGCATTAGTTTGTTAAAGGTTAATAATATTTAAATATCAGTGATTGTACTGAATTCATTTAAGCGCAGAATTCGTAGTATATTTTTGACATTAAATTAAATTAAATTTCTATTTAAAATTTTCTATAAAAGTGTACACACACTGGAAATAAAATAATACGCTTAAAAGGCACATGTAATGCCTGTAAGTGCATTTACAAATTTCTCAAAGTCGTGAATTTACGTCAATGGTTGCGAAAGTGTTACATTCCTTTTGGTAAAAAACTATTATTTAAATGTCTATAAACAGCACGCAAGACACTGCCATTGATGATAATTTATTTAACCCTTTCCGGCACAGACAAAGTCTGTTCGTAAAATGAGAAATTGCGGATTGACACCGGAATTTACAAACGACTTTTTTAGAAAACATAAACTCCTTATTTTAAGCTTTGATTGTAGATACAAAATTTTATTAAAATATTCTTGGTGCCGATTGAAAGTTCGGAATTAAAAATAGGTGTGCTCGGAGTGGGACCACTGTGCCGGAAAGGGTTAATTGGCCTGATACATGTATTGAGGTGATCCATGAAAAATTATGATTCGCCTTGAATGTGTAAAGAGCTATTAAAATTTCTCAGTGCTTTAGCAAAAATTTCTGTGATGCTGAATCACACATATATACATTTTTGTACTTTTCCCGAGTTATTAAATACGCATATTAAAATTTGACCTTTAATATTTTTTTTTTACTTCTATGCTTCCAATATATTTGAATAGAAATACTCGCATTCTGCAATTACTGAATTCTACGATGAAATAAAGGGAAGAATTACTATGCATATTCAGTAGTTTCTAACTCTAAAAAAGAAACCACGCAATAGTGTAATACTGAAAAAAACTAGTAAGCAACAATCGAAAGAGAATTATGAAATGTTGTATTTCACACGTAAATCATTTGCCTTCGTCTCCTCGTTATCGAGATATAAAGTCATAAAATTTGCTAATTTATTTATTTAATTAACGGAAAAAGGGGTGGTTTTCATTCCGGAATTTTAATAATCATATTAATATGAAATACTGATTATTTCATATTGTTACCAACAATTATATGATCAACTATATCAACAATTACTATATCTAAAACATAATTAGATATAGTAATATAAAAATGAAAGAAGACCGAAAAAATGCTATTGACAATTATGACACTGAACCAAAAAATGATTGAAGCGTTGAAAATCGTGGAATCAAGAGAATTTCATAAACTTAATTCTAATGCAATGATTACAATGATCAACCTCCTGCAGGGCTCCCAAATGGTAAGCCAACTGAATACCAATTTTTTTTAACAGACGATTTCATCGTAGGCTTTTGCAACTATTCCCCAAAAATTTGCCTCCGAAAGTGGTTTCTACAAAATTTGCAAGAAAAATCTGAAAGTAAAATTTTTCTAAGAAAATACCGTAATTTCCGGCGTATAATCCGCAGCTCAAAGAGTCGTTTTTCGAACCAGAAATATTATTTTATAAAAAGTAACTTAAAACATCGCTGTAAATATTTAACTACAATTATTGAATAAAATTTCTGGGTCGAAAAACGACTCTTTGAGCTGCGGATTATACGCCGGAAATTACGGTACCACTATTCAAAAAGCGCACCATTTGGGAGCCCTGCTCCTGCGAAAATTAAAATTGCAAGGGCGTTTCAAATGCAAGTGGCCGAGTTTGCACTATCCCGGATTTGTAACAAGCATAGCGAATCATTTCGGAGTGTTACGGCGTATTAAACTGAAAATGGACAAGTGACTGGAGTGTGATGAAGTTGTTACGTTGAAAATGTTCACGACTCCTCCTTCCATCCTATTAAATAAATAAATTAACAAATTTTAAGACTTTATATCTCGATAGCGGAAGACGAGGGCAAATGATTTATGCGTCAAAAAACACGTTTCATAATGCCCTTTCGATTGCTGCTAATTTAGATTTTTTCATTATTACACTAATGGCGGAGTTTCCTGGTTAGTATGAGTTCAGTGGCGTAGAGAATGGGAGGGGGGGACTTGATCACTTTACTACCAGTATTTTTATATACTACATTTGGCCTTATTTAAATCATAACGTTCAATGGTTAAATAAGGCCAAATGTAATGTATATTTGTAGTAAAGTGATCGAACCTCCCAACCCGCTTCGCTACCGTATGAGTTTGAAAATGTCTACTTTCAAAAGACTAAGTCGTTCAGTTTAGGTGTAATTATCCTTGCTTTTCTTTTAAAGTTACAATAGGACACTCATAGAATATGAGTTTTATTCCTTCGTTTTATCATCTGCAATGAGATTTCATTAAATCCTTTTAATCTCTACTCGGTATCTTATCTTTTTCGCCTTAAGCAAATAAAAATATTGTAACTCCGTTTTTGTCTAAAATTAGCTTTTCAGAAGATTCGTTATGTTCTTTGTTGCCATTTTTTTCTGATGAAAATCGCAAGATTATACCATTTGCATATACTATTAAGAATGTTTAGTTTAGTTTCGTCAATAACGTACTCAGTGTTGCTAGTGATCTGCTTCTTTTTAAATAAAATTTCTTTCATTTGCACCACGTTTTAGAAATAGTATGATTCGCTTTGTTTTCGCCTTATTTAATCTGACATGAAATAAGACGAAATTTACGTTCTCAAAAAACTATTGTCAGTCAAGAAAATTGAATAAAAAAATTAGCACACAGGTAACACTGTATGTACTGCTTGATATCTTTGCTTATATGCTATTTTCTGGCAGCCTGTTTGAACTTTGAAAATCTGTACATATCAAAGCCTTAATGTGTTTCCACAAAAAGCACGTAATTTGGCGATATTTGTATAATCTGGTAGGCAGTTTAAACGACAGTTCAGCTATTTTTTAGTTTGTTGGTTGTTCTGGTGTTTAGATGCCTGCGTAAAAATAAATTTCTCGGGTGCCACCTGGAAACACCTTGAATGAATACGTCTCTTTTTATGAACTGTACAATCCAGAATTTTTAATTAAATTGTATTCATGTCAAATCTGGTATCTTATTATTTGAGTAAAGTCTAGATTATTTTTATTTCAACCCAAAAAAATTTAACTTTCATGGCCTACAACATAAAAAATCTTATGTGTGGTGCCATGTTAACAAATATGCATTTCAAGATTTTGCATGGCTCCTTAAATTTAAATACAAGTATTTAGGAATAGTAACATTATACTTAGTTACTGACAGAAACTCTGTGATTAAATAATGTGTAGATAAATATTAAAAATGATGGTCCTAGACCAGATCCAAGCAGGGCCATATTTAGGACGAGTGCAATTTTTAATACAAGTATAATTCAAAAAAGTTATATTCTCTTTAGTTAATTGTAGAATTCTATAGTTAGATAAAGATAAGTTTACTTTTTTTAAATACTCGTTACAAAATTTTCATTTTCACGTGTCCTGAATACGACCCTTGGCTCGATTTGGCCCTTGGCTACTTTTGGTACACAGTAACATTACCATTTCTCAAAAGTAATTTTTCCTTTGTACATGTTATAATTTCAGCATCTAAATGAAGCGTTGATTACTATTCGAAAATAATTGCACTTCCTGAACAGAGTCTGTACCCCGTGTACACATGGCTTAACATACCGCGTATGGATTGACCGATGCGACACGATTGACGACACTTTCCTGTCCTGAAATACGGTACATTTTGTTATTATTATTTTCCCTATATGCATACAATTTTATAGTTGTCACATAGTATTTCAAAATAATAATAATTCTAGTAAATTTCTAGCACATTCCTACTAGAGTGTCTATTGTTTGGAAATATTGGTGAGAAGGTGGGAAAGATTTCCACTTTAACCGTAGTAGCAGACGAGTTTCATAAATCGAGGGACCTTTACGCTGATGAATAATCTGGCCCTAATGTGGAAACCCTGATTACTACTTGCGAAGCTCTTTGGTCGATTAAAGATATATATTTTTCAGTCTGTGTAACTTTTAAGCACATTGTATAGAAAAAAAATCAAGAAGTTTGCTGACGTATTCTAGACATAGATCTCTAATAGGTTGGATACAGATGTCTAAAAAAATAGGCAACCACCAAACACGGGCACATGTAGGTGTGGGGAACACCTAAACTTAATACCTTCTTTTGCCTTTCATGTGGCTTCCATTTGCGGAAGACCATCTGATTAAAGTTCCTGACTAGATATCAGTGGCGTAGCGTCAGGGGGGGCACAATCATTTTACTACCAGTATAATTATATACTACATTATCCTTATTTAATCTTTGAACGGTATGAAATAAATAAGGCCAAATATAGAATATAAAAATACTGGTAGTAAAGTCACCCGTGCCCCCCTTGACGCTACGCCTCTGCTAGATATTAAAAGTTAATAAAAGTAAATTAACCTTAAAAATTAAAGAAGGACAAAGCATTATGATTTTCTATGACATATTGAAACTATGGCCCCGTTTTGACGCAGATGATGAACCACCCCAAAAATAAACAAAACAGTACATGAAAAGGCAATAGTAAAATTTTACAGTTAAGGGATAATATAATTTTAGACATGTAATAGAATTAGTAAATTAAAAAATACAGAGACATTTAAAAATATGACTAAGAATTTAGAAAATAAAACAATTAATTTATTTACAAATAAGCACATGTTAAATTGACAAATAAAAAATATTCAAAATTGTAAATGCCAAAAGGGCATGAATACAGCTTCGGGCGTAACTGGTTTTCCCTTCCATAAGAATTCTTTCCCTGTACAAATTACCCAATTCTTGCCAATTCTTAAATTTAATCAAATTAAATTAACATTAATTTGGACATATTAATTTTATACTTAACATTATTTAAATTACAAAAACAACAATTAATTATTGACTTATGTTCTCTGCTCAACTGCATAAATATCGTAAAATATATAAGAAAAAATACACCAATTCTTAATAAAGAGTACAGCAAAATTATGATATATGACCAATATATATATATTTATTCATATATTTAACAAAATGGATATCGTCAAAGAACGTGTGTGCGTAAGTTTGCAATTTATTCCAATTGTTAGTTTTTTAGATATAGCGAAATATTTGTTTTGGAAGGACAACATTTTGCTACCAATCAATCACATATAAGAATATTTCGAAAACAGTAACCAGAAAATGTATGGGAAAAATTCTCTTAAAAATTTGGGAAATGCGAGTTTAATTTCTTATATTATAGACTGATTACCTCTAAAATGTTACTATTATTATTGTAGGATTTTTTTCTTTTAAGATATAAACTTTTTTTTTAAATATCTGGATTTACCCTTAATACATTTTTTTATAACTCTAATGAGATTTCATACAGTACATAATCAAAACATTTTTACTTGCTGTCTTGATCGAAGGAACTCAAATATTATGTCAAATGTAGGTGTTACCACTTATAAAAACACAGTTGGTGCAATTTTTAATATGTAGACGTCCCTTACTTCAAATATTGCATTAATATTCTAAAAGAAGACAATATTCCGTGTGTGACGATAAAGCTAATAATGGAAGGTGTGTCGATTTGTTTGATACTGACTAGACCATTGTTAGATACATAAAATTTAAAAGCAACAACAATTGATTTTTCTACTCTTTTTTAACGATCCTCTATTAATTTTTTTTCTGCACACAGTCCACTTGCTAAATTTAGTGTTGTCTCATGAACATTCCCTTGATTTTAGTGTGCTGTTTCTCACTAGCTAATTTTCCTGCCAGGCAAAAAACAAGTAATAATTAAACAATAATTGTCAAATTGCTTTTATTTCAGACATTAATAATAGATGACAAAAGAAAGAGTTGTAACATTGACGTGAAAAGAAATTATCGGAACAATTCTCTAAAAACATGATTTTTTGTATTTATTCGGACTTCAGTAAGATAAAATTGCTCAAAGTCAGTTTTTGCTGTTCATGTACCCTAGCTGTGTAAAACTGTGGCGTGGCTATTACCACTATTTCTGAAAAGTAACATTCGCCTTATTCAAATTTAGAATTTCCACTTAATACGCAAAGAATACTATTCGTAAATAGTGATACGTAAATTGAAAAAACCGCGAGGACCAGGATATATTTCTTAAGAACAGATTATATACAAAACAATTACAAGGTTTCAACTCGTTTAAGCATTATGGAATATTTTTTATACCATTTAATATTAATCAGTATTCACACCCGAATTTCTTTTAGAAATTTTTACTTTTATAACTTTGGTGAAAAAAAAATCTGTAAAATTGCTATTTCTTACTTCCAGGTAATTTGTTTGAAAATTCTTGTGTTAATTAAATATTACAAAAAAATTATATGCGCCTGAATGGGATAAATATTTTTTTCATTACATGTACAAACAGATACCTTAATACCACATTAGAAAAATATGCTGCAAGTTATTTTGTTGAATAATTTAATGTAAGTAAAAAGCATAAGTGCCAACTGGTACATTTTTGGCACCAGTATTTCCAAATAGTAATCATCGTCTTATGTAATCGCTGCGTTCTGCGATTAATTAAAGCGTAGAATAATATTTTGAAATAGTAGCCGTTTGAAACTGTTATAAAACATTAATTATCAAATTGAAATTTATTTATTGAAATTAACCCCTTGAAGGGCACCGGTATATTATATATACCACTTAATTTTAATCCCAAAACGCCACAATGACACCAGAATTTTATAATCAAATTTTGAATTTATAAGGTACACGAGGAAATGCTTTTACTTATTTTAATATAAATTCGTTAGAGCATCCTGGTGTCAATCAATCATTTCAATATTTTAGCTACAAGAGTACTTTGCCCCTGAAGGGGTTAAAAAGAATGTTACAGCTCGTGAAGAAAATTTCATTTTTTTCAAAAGAAAATGCAAATTTGTTTAAATGTGAACAAAAAAAAATGTTCATTGCATTAAAAAAAATAAATTCTTTGTAATAAGTTCAGACAATACTTTTAATTATTTTTCTCACATTGTACGATATGTATTACAAAGAAAATGCTTGAAATTTTAAAACTAAAAGAAATCAAAAAGCTCTTGTAAAAACAAAATTTTCAAAGTTAGTTTATTGAATCAGAGAAAAGAAATCAATACGATTCATTGGAGAAAAGATTTATTTTAAGATTCAGAAAACAGACACGCAAAATTTTACCTTAAAAATTCTGAATATTTAATGATTTCAGAACAAACATTATATTTGGTTTAAGAAATCGTTTAAGAATAAAATTCATAAAAAAATAATAATAAGATTTCTGTTTTTTAAAACCGATTTTAAATATACATATGTGTGTGTGTGTGTGTGTGTGTGTGTGTGTGTGTGTGTGTGTGTGTGTGTGTGTTTATAATTAATGCGAAATCATTTCCGAATGCATTTTCACATTTTATGACAGAAATGTTTTAGAATTTTGCAATATAAAATAAATTTCGATATTTAGAAAATTTAAATAAAGCATTTAATTTTTTTATCTTTATGAAAATTACATTTCTTGCAATACAACGAACAGTTTTTTTATACACAATAAATGTACAGACGTGGGAAAAAATAAACACCCCCTACTAACTCTGCAACAAATTATCATTGAAGAAAGTTACTGGTACAAAACGATTGGAAATAAAGTTTATTTTTAAATGATGTTTATCAAATTTCCTTGAGGTACATCTACATATAAAACCAGCCCAAACGTTGTTTTTTCCAATCGCAACACCCAATTTGGATACGATATTTTAACCCTTCTTTGCATGAGTTTTTCTTTTACAATTGTTTTTTATACATATATTAAATATTGGACACCAGAAATTTTAAGATAGATTTTTAACTTTGTTCAGCAACATAGTTCACGGGAAATTTACTACATTAATATTTCTATATAAATATAGTGGTGGCGAAGAAGTTGGTTTATTTATTAAAAGTTAAATAAACAGTGATGGAAATTTCCATCACAATGCAAAGAAGGGTTAAATCATTGGTTCAAACATTGTCTAAATACCAAATTTCAAGTTATTTGGATGATAAGTTTTGATTTATAAACATTCAAAATTTAGAGCTTCTAATGTTAAGTTACATTTTCATCTTTTTCTATTAATATCCCCTGAAATTTTAATCTTGATACAGAGTTCGTACGCTTTTACACAAATTTCTTTGTAAACTGGAATAAGGTGAAAAATTCTATTAAAAATTTGTGGTACATGCGTAAGAAACCCTTGTTGAACATGTAATTTTTATAATTTTTAAAATTAATTATAGTAGATTATGAAATTAATATACGAAAAAATTACGAATTGCAACTTACAGGTTTTTGATGGATTTATATTTATTATGTCCTGCATGCGTACAAAAAAGTTATTTTTTTCTTCCAAGTAGTTTTCAAATTGTGTTTAAAAAACTTCAGTATGGTGGTTTAAGGTGTTGTCTATGATAAAACACTATGATAGAAGTGTCTTAGTCATTCTGTAGCATTCCAATAATCAAGTACCGAACTTCAATTTGAACACAGGCCCAAAAATATGCTCATTTTAATAATTAATTTATCTGAAACTAATCATTGGAATTTCAGAAAAATTTGAGATTAGGCTAATTCACGAATGTAGAATTTATTTATGGTGTCAAAATTGGGTGTTGCCATTGTGTTTGGGTTTGTTTTGATATGTAGGTGCCCCTTAAGCAAATTTTATATACATCATTTAAAAGACTTTATTCTCAATCGTTTGGTACCAGTAACATTCTTTTACGACAACTTGTTGCAGTGTTGGCAGGGTGTACTTGCTTTTTTCCCACGACTGTACATAATATTATTTAAAAAATGTTAAATATCTTTTAAGGCAGGGGTGCGAACTTGTGGATCGCTTGTTACCCCTCTTTTCGAATAGCAATTTTCGCTTTATTTTAGCGCAGATCATGATATTTATTAATCGATTTAACGCAAATTCCACGAGAGTTGTATGCCCATGGTCGTCAGTTTTCAACTATTCAGGAATTAAAACAACAAGTAGAGCAGCGTTTACAGCCACACTTTCTCCAAACACTACTTTGGAGCATTCTTGATAGGATTTTCAGGATAATTCAAATGAATGGATCCAAAATTTGAATTTAAATACAAAATACTCGAAAACTTCATATATTTTTAGGACAGCCTATTTTATTTTTTATTTTTTACAAAAATTCTGTAAAGCCTATACTGTATTTCTTTGTTGTAATAAAATTATATTATGATTCCATATGGTTATTTTTTTTAGTAAATATTGCTGTTGGAACTGTTATTTAAAAAAATCTCCTGTCCATATTCTTTTGAGACGCACTGTATATTTATTACATATTTGTGTATTATATATGAATATACAGGGTGTCCCAAAAGTCTCCGTACAACTTCAAAAATTTATTTAAAAAATAATAGTCCTACAGCAAAAATAATTACAACAGTGCATAGAGTAACTTAAAAGTTTTTTTCTACTCCCTTAGTAAACTTCAACATGAGATCCTTTCGTAGTACGAAGAGTATCAAGACGATATTCCAATTCAATCCATGAACGTTTTTCATGCTATCATCAACAGTAGCTACTGCTGTTTGGATCTTTTGTTTCAATTCCATGAGACTATTAACTTTTGTTCGGATTTCATCAGTTTTAACAACTGCTGATGTTAGCATGTTGAAACGCACGTGGATGGAATTGGAATATCGACTTGATTTTCTTAGTGCAACGAAAGGATATCATGTACAAGTACACTAAGGTAGTAGAAAAAACTTTTTAAGTTACTCTATGTACTGTGGTAATTATTTTTGCTGTAGGCCTGTTACGTTTTTTTGTAATAATTTTTTGAAGTTGTACGGAAACTTTTGGGACACCCTATGTGTGTGTGTGAATTGATTGTTGCTTTGATCACATATTTCCAACGCATGGCCAAGTGCTTGAATAAGTCCTATGTTATAACTTATGAAAATCATCCTGAACATGATAGAATATTATGTAACTAATTTTGTATGTTTCAGCGAAACAAATTCGAATAGAGTTAAACCAGTTTTACTAATCTCTTTGTATGGCTATTTAAGGTTCAAGAAAAACCTTGTTCTAATCATAACTAACTATTTTTTTAAAGCTATCTCAGTCTCTGAACCATGGGTTATCTCTGAAACACTTTGTATAAACAATTATTCTCGAATATTACAGAATATTATTGTAGGACGTAAAAAATAATTCTTTAAGCCCCTGAATATTTCCATCTACGACGCTTTAGGTTTTCAAAGTACTTAAATTTCGCGGAGTTTGTAACAGATAAACATTAAAATGTGTTCTAAGTTTTAATCGTCTGTACGATTCGCGTTTTGATACCTTTTATGGAACAATGTTAATAAAGCGTCAAATGCCAAAATTAACGATTTCAAGGTTTGTGGTGAACTTCAGTAACATACCTGAACTTTATCCTGAAGTCATGTCTGAATGTTTGTCTTCCAGTAAGTACACTGGATTTCATTAAAAATGCTAGAATTCCCTTACGTGATATGTTCTCTGGGTCCTCCGTAGTCGGGATCCATCGGCACTCTTTCAATAATCGTGGTTCTCCGGCGCTGTTCCGTAGTTGGTGATATCTAAAAGTGTTGCCAGTTGAACTGGGATTTTTATTCGTAATGCCACAACTTTTTTCGAATAGTAATATTCGCTTTATTTAAAGACATATTTAATAATTCTAATATAACTATTAAAAAACCATTGTAGTATTTTAAATAAAAATTCCTGTAAAGCAATAAACTTTAATTTTAAATCTGTGGCGACGCTAATTGTGCTAATTCGCCTTATTTGAAAATGGAAGAGGAAGCATAATCCATTTAAGTTTCTCCAGCGGAGCAAAAGAGCGTTCTCACATTTGGCGAAAGTTTGGCGGTTGGAAAGTTTTGCCAAGTATAGACTGACGGTGGATTCGACCGGAATCTTTTGACACTTGCTCTTCGGCAGTCTCCAGTGATGCATCGTGATTTTAGAGCGGCTGCTGGACAGCTATTAAACATTATATTTATTTATTAATTAATTATGTTTATTTGAATATGTTGAATTTTATATATTTTGTTAAGGTAATAAAGTTGTATATAGTAAATTATGCCGTCGTATAAATAACCACAGCGCAACCTTTACATTCCTACAAGTGGTGACCCGTATAAACGCTTTTGGCTGTGGTTTAAAAGAGTAAAAGAAAGATTAATTCATAATGAATTCTCGTCCAGTCTATTAGGATGTCTTTCAAGGATTAAGGTATGAGATTACGTACTGTTTATTTCCTTTTGCATGTATCCTCTGAGGACTTTTAAGATAATTTAAACTTGTTTTAGGTTCCAATGGTTGGATGGTTTCGATGTTGATATTGCTGTTTTAAGTGTTAAGATGTTTTAACCTTCGTTCAGTCTGGATTAAATTGTTGTTTAGTTCGGCAGTTTGAGATTTCTGTTTGTTTTTTGATAGTATAAGGGATGCCGGACGACAATCCTAGTGAAACTGTGAAAGGGGGGAGTGCAGGATGCAATAGAGTGTCGGTAAAAATTCCAAATTTTTGGCCTAGTAATGCAAAGTTATTTTTTGTACAGCTAGAGGCTAGTTTTAGGTTAGCGGGAATCTCGGTCGAACAAACTAAATTTGATCATTTGGTCTTTGGATGCGGAAACTTTATCTTTTGCTTCCGATATTGTGTGTAAACCCCCAGAAGAACCGTAAAGTGCTCTTAAAGCGAGGTTATTATCGGAATTTGAAGTTTCTCAGAATCGGAAGGTTAAGACTCTGCTGGAAGATGTAGAGCTGGGTGATAGGTCCCCCTCAATGTTATTGCGTAAGATGAGAGAGTTAAGTCAGGGCCATGTTGACGATGACTTTTTGAAAAATATATGGCTTCGGAGGTTACCGGTATCTGTGCAAATGATTTTGTCTGTCAGCTCTGAGGGTTTAAATAAATTAGCGGAGATGGCGGATAGGATTTGTGAATGTACGCAGGTTGGTGTTAACTCTCTGGAATCGAGAGGGGCTGAACAAACTCAGTTTAGTCAACAAAATAAACAGTTGGAGCAGCTACAATTTCAGGTTCAGGAACTTTCAAAGCTGGTTAAAGCGGGTTCTTGTCCCAAGTCGCCTAGGAAATCTTACCGGCGGAACTCATTTAACTCAGGGGATAGGTCACACAGAGAGGGGTGGCTATGTTGGTATCATTTTCGATTTAAGGAAAAGGCTCGAAAATGTGTACCCCCGTGTGCTTACAAACCAAAAAACGACCTTCGCTCGCAGGAGTAGCGACGGCTACTGCACGTATGGGCTTGAGTCGCAGGCTTTATGTTACAGATAAGGTTACTCAATCCAGCTATTTGATAGATACAGGCAGTGATGTCTCATGTTTTCCGAAGTCATTTTTAGTTAAAAGTACTAGAAAGAGGGATTTCACATTGTATGCCGCTAATGGTACAAAAATCTGTACTTACGGTACTAAACTATTGACACTGGATTTGGGACTGAAACGTAAATTACAATGGCCATTTATCATAGCTGAGGTATCTAAACCAATTATAGGCGCTGACTTTCTACAACATTTTGGTCTATTGGTTGATTTAAAAAAGCGGCGTTTAATAGACCCTGTAACTATCTTTTCTGCTCGTGGTCGCGCCAGTCTGTGTGATGTCCCGGTGGTTAAAACTATCATCGGAAACACTGCATATATAGAACTGCTAAAAAAGTATAAAGAGATTACCCAGTTAAATAAGACGAATAAACGAACTGTAAAACATGATACAAACCATTTTATCCCTACTGTTGGCCCACCTGTGACAGCTAGAGCTCGGCGGTTACATCCAGCGCAGCTCCGGATAGCTAAGCAGGAATTTGACTATATGCTTGAGAAAGGTATCTGTAGGCCATCTAAAAGTAATTGGGCCAGTCCATTACATATGGTCCCTAAAGGCGTTTCGGATTGGAGACCAACTGGGGATTACAGGGCACTTAACCGAATTACTGTACAAGACAGATACCCCATTCCTCACATTCAAGATTTTACTTATATGTTAAAAGGTAAAAAAATATTTTCTAAAGTGGATTTAGTCCGTGCTTATCAAATTCCGGTTCATCCTCCCGATATCCATAAAACTGGTATTATAACTCCTTTCGGTTTGTTTGAATTTCCATTTTTAAACTTTGGGTTATGCTCTGCAGCGCAAACGTTTCAACGCTTTATAAATGAGGTATTACGAGGATTAGACTATTGCTTTCCGTATCTCGATGACATCTTAATAGCGAGTGAAACTCACGCTCAGCATATGCAGCATTTAGAGGAAGTTTTTAAGCGGTTTAGAGATTACGGGATTATAATTAATGAATCTAAATGTGAGTTTGGCAAAGAAACTATAGATTTTCTGGGTCATACTATTGATAGCCAGGGCTGTGTTCCACACAAAGATAAGGTGAAAGCTATACTTGAATTCCCAAAACCAAAAACTGTTAGCGATCTCAGAAGATTTTTGGGAATGGTGAACTACTATCATCGTTTTGTACCCCATATTGCAGCAATATTTTAAGACCACTGAATGTGTTCTTAAATGGAGCAAAAAAGAGGGATAAAAGAGAAATTCAGTGAGATGCGGTTGCAGAAAGCAGTTTTGAGCAAGTTAAGCAAGCTACAGCTAATGCGACTTTGCTTTATCACCCTTCTCAAAATGCGAAGCTTGCACTTATAACTGACTGCAGTGATTTTGCTATGGGTGGGGTGTTACAAGAAGTTACGCCCGATGGTCCGAAACCACTTGGATTTTTCTCTCGTAAGTTGTCCCCTACACAGTGCAAATATTCAACATATGACCGGGAATTGTTGGCGGCATATTCTGCGATCCAATATTTTAGGCATATGTTGGAGGCTCGGGTATTTACGTTGTATGTAGATCACAAACCCCTAATTTTTGCATTTCAGCAGAAACAGGAGAAATGTTCCCCTAGCAGGCTTCGGCAATTAGACTTTACTACGGATATACGTTATTTGCCAGGCAAGGGAAATTTTGTTGCTGACAGTTTATCTAGAGTTTGTGAGATTCAATTTGCGTCACTTGCAGATTTTGAGTTGTGGGATAAGTTGCAAACAGAAGATGAGGAGCTAAAGGCTATTTTGGACGGAAATGCTGAGTTTAGTGGAAATTTAGCTAAAGTACAAATGCCGGATGCTAAGACATTATGGTATTGTGAAACTTCTGGTGAGGTGAACAGGTTTTATGTCCCCCATACCTTGAGATATAAGGTGTTTGAGTCAATGCATGGGCTGTCGCATCCAGGAATACGGGCTTCTAGGCAGCTAATCTGTTCGAAATATGTTTGGCCAGGGCTAAATAAAGATGTTGCTGTGTGGTGTAGAGCGTGTATACCCTGTCAAAGGACTAAGGTACACCTGCATACTAAGTCTCCTTTGGTGCAATTTTTCGTTCCAGACGAGAGATTTGCTCATATACACATAGATATCATTGGTCCCTTACCTCTAGTACGTGGATTCAGATATTGCCTAACTATGATTGATAGGTTTACCCGGTGGCCAGAGGCAGTACCTATTGTGGATATGACTGCTGAATCTGTTGCTCAGGCTTTTGTTCAGACGTGGGTTTCCCGTTTTGGTACGCCTCAGAGGATAACATGCGATAGGGGTAAACAATTTGAGTCCATACTTTTTGAAAGTCTGGCAAAAATGCTAGGCTCTGTTATAGCTAGAACTGCTTCGTATAGGCCCCAGACGAATGGTTTGGTGGAGCGACTTCATCGACCTTTAAAGCAGGCCTTAATGTGCTATAAGGTGGATTGGTTGGAAGCTCTCCCCCTGGTTTTGCTGGGTCTACGGACAACCGTACGTGCGGACCTAGGTGCATCTACAAATGAGCTGACGTATGGAACGACTCTACGGCTTCCAGGCCAGTTGTACGAGGATAGCCCCTTCTCAGACCCACCGACTTATATTTCAAAACTACAAAAAATTATGTTTGCTTTGAGACCTTGTCAACCTTCAAAGCATGGACAGCAAAAGATCTATGTTCCGAAAGAACTAAAGAACTGCACCCATGTATTTGTACGTAGAGGTCCTTTTAAGAGATCTTTACAACCGACTTACGAGGGTCCATTCAAAGTCGTAAAACGACTGCAGAAAGATTTTGTGGTTTCTATCGGGAACCAGAACATTTTTATTTTCAGATTTTATATTACAGATATGGCAGCCCGATTACCGCAGGAAGAAACATTTACTACATTTACCGAATACTAATTTTCAATATATTTATGTCAGAAAATCTTCGTTTAAGTGAGACGACAATTAATAAACAAAAAGTGGTGAACGTTCGCCCCTGTAGTAATTAGGCCCAAGTCAGATATTTCTGTATAACTATATTTAGAAAAATTAAATTTAAATTGAAAAAAAAAAGTTTTAAATGGGTATTGTAGGAATTCAAGATTTTATTCATTATCAATGAAATCAAATATCAATAAATGAAAATGTAAATTCCATTTCAGTTTAACTCCTTTATGTAACTTAAACCAACGAATTCGAATTACATAAAATTAGTTTATAATACAATATAATTTTAGGAATAAAATCATAGGAAATTTGATACTATTTCGAGTTACGTAGAGATTCGCCTTCAAATGAATTTACGCAATCAAAAACTTCTTTTCAATTAATGAGATTTAGTAAAAGTCCCTTTTATTTAAATATGCATTTCACATTGTTGTAAGAAAATAGGAATTATGTATATATGCAATATCGCAGAAAAGATACGCTTTATCATTTTGAAATATAAATGAATTGTTCAATTTTTAATTGAAAACTACACAAAATTCAGTAATAAAAAATTTTAACTTAAAAACACATAATTATTATTTTTAGAAATTATTTATGTAATAATGCATCATTAATATAGTTTTTGATCATACGTCAGGATACTAGCTCTTTTCAACGCAAACATTTTATAAGAATCGAACTGAGAAAACGTTTCAGCTAGTGGTAAATATTTTAAATAATTAAATTATTCCCTATTTCTTTTGACTTGGATAGCGATTTTCATAAGCTTTAAAAATATGAATGATATTGATCATGGCCAAAAAACGTGACGTGATACGCATTCTTTTGGGCCTAGTTGCAGTAATCGATACAAGACAGCAAACTAGAAATATTCCTATTTAGCATACCCAAAGATGAATCTCTGCTATAAGAGTGGAAAAGATTAATTCCCTGATACGATAAAAAACTAACTTCAAAACCAGTTATATCTGAAATATACACTTACAAGAAAATTTTTTATTAACAGAAATTATGTTCATATTGTCAATAGTGAAACGATTACTTTTGCTAATCTATTTTTAAAGCAGATGCCGCTGAGATCGCCCTATTATTGTACCTATTGATCGCCCTATTATTGTACGTTGCACGTTTATCGGCTACAAATTTTTAGCACTTTTTAAAGCATTACCAGATTGACTGTTTTTAAATTCCGAAATTTCGCATTCATACCAGAAATTTCCTATAATGTTCTTTTGGTTACTTAATGGCAGATATTTCGTGACCATATAAAGTAAAAATTCTTGTTTCAGAATTCCCGGTTTGAATTCGAAAATTTTGAATTAAAAAACGGTAAAACCGTTTACCACACTACGTATTCTAGGCGCTGTAGCTGCACTGCCATTAGGTTTAGAATTTTTTTCTTTACAATAACAGAAACTTTACTGAACATTTCTGGAACGTTTCACTAAAATATCAGTAAGTATCTCGTGAAATATCAGAAATATTTTTGTTGTCATGGGTAACATTCGTGATATTTCACAGAAAACTTACATACATTTCATTTGAAATGTCTATTGCCAACAGGAATATTCCTCATATTTGACAGGAAGTTAACTGGCATTTCTGCGGAATATTTTAAAATTATATGGCAAAGTTCCTGTTATTTTGAAGAAATATGTTTGAAAGTAATGGGCAGCAGAGCTTCACATTATTTTCGAGAAATGTTCCAGGACTTTGTTTACAGTGTACGTGTTCGTATAATGAGTATGTTTTCTGTGAATTATGATCAATACGAACAAGTTCTGCTGCAGCCGAATGCGCAGCTTTATTTCCTGGAAGTATAGGAATGTCCAGAAATAATAAAAGTATTAATGCACCTGCCATGAGGTCTCAAGTAATATCATCGCAAAGGCATACGGCAGAAAGTATAAGATCTGGAGTCATCGGTGGTTCAACAACATCATCTACCAAAATCGCACTAAATGTACATGAAAGGTTCTCCCTTCTGATGGTTTTCAAATTTTACTGAGAAAAATAAGATAACATAAAATAAGTATATAATTGAATAAGAATTCTACATTTTTAAATGTAACTTCAGCACGTGGTGGATACTATAGTATTTAAGCTGGGTACTTTGACATTTTTAGAAATCGCCAAATCTATGGGGCATGTCTGACACTTTTAAATATAAATTAACCCTTTATATTCTGAATTAATTTTCCAGCTACTTTTTAGATGCTCAATATCCTCGCTTATTCCCACCAGTTATTTTTTTTTAAGTTTTCCTTATCTAATCATAGCATTTTTGTGATTCAATTAGGTGAAAATTTCTCATTTGAAAAACCGGTGGTAACACATTAAAAGTTCTGTAAAAGACGCTCGTCGCGAAGGGATTAAAGCAGTACTTATAAGTACCGTCAGGATAAAAAGGGTTAACTTTGGAGTTAAAGTGTTGAAAATCTAAACTTTTAAATGAAATACTTTTATGTTTAACAAACATTTATCTGTCTTTGTTAATATAGCACTATAAATGCTTGGTTTGAGATTTATTGCTCACACGAAACAAAACTAGTCGTTAGGTGCCACCGTAATACTTACCTATCATGGATATGCATAATATAAAATATGAAAATAAAACATGTGCAAACTATTTATAAAATGCATTGCAATTCGAATAAAATCGTAGCTTGATGACTTCATAAACTTTAAATGCTCTATTACTCCAAAATTGATAATAATATTAAGTAACAGTTTACTGCTTCGAATTAAGAGTCTCATTTCCAATTAAAATATATCTTTGAATTGAAATTTGAATGAAATACAGGGTAAAAATATCGAAGAGTGTGGAAATATGATTACAAATATCTCAGAAACTAATTATCCGATCGACTTCATTCTTTATGCATAATTTATGATTTTTTACTGCCTTTTATATTCCATCTTAAAATTAAGAAAAATCGAAAATTTTAGATACCTTTTATCAGAACGAATATTTCGAGAGTCCGAAAAAAATTGTTCCGGATAATCGAGGTTTCTGAAATTCAATAAGCTTCTTCCCATTTTTACATACTAAGTACACACCAAATTTCAAGTATTTATCTCGATTTGTTCGGCAGATGGAGCGTTTACAGACACACAGATACACAGACAGACAGACGGACGGCAGAATTTTTTTCTAAAAATATGTTTTTCGGAATCTCCAGTCTCTGAAGCGTGTAAATCCGTCAAATTTTTTTTTTCGATTTTCAAAAGGATCACAAGACTTAACCCTATAGTACGTATGATGGGTAAGTAATAAAACTAAGTTTTTTTAATTGAAAATGATGATTTAGAATATAGGTGATGCTATATTAAGATAGGTAAATGATATTTAAGCTGAAAAATATTTAATTCAAAGGTTTGCGCTTAAAATAATTTAAGTACAAAGCTTTTTTATGCATAAAAGTGCCGGATACACTCACAACTATCTCCATAGATTGGGATTTTAAGATAGGTAAATGTTATTTAACCCGTAGTAGTATTTTGAATAAAAATCCCTTGTGTTTTTGAGTTAACAACGACAGTCCTTTGGATATATTCTTTATTAATCTTACACATTACTAAATAAATAGAGATCTAGGTACCACTTTATTTAAAAAAAACAATATTTGCCTTAGGTAATTACTGAAGTCTGTTATTACATTGGACTCTGTCTGTTATTACTCTTTACATTTTGCGGTATATAACTATAAATATGCGTATTAAAAACATATTTCCAAAAGAAAAAAAAAATGTAGGGTGTAAAGTTAATTGAACTGCTATTTAGAAAGAGTTAAATTTTGAAATAAAAATAAAGATGATTATAAGAAAAATTCTTGCGAACTATTTTTTGAGAAATGTTAGCAATTTGAGTACAGTGTTACCACGATTTTGTAATAGAATATTTTGCTTTATTTAACGGCAGAAAATTGTTACAAATTTTGTAAATAAACTTGGTGATTACGAATTCTTCAATTTAAATATTAAACCCGTAGGAAATTACACGGATTGTAGTACCTTGGATTAGTCTTACTTTCATACTAATTGTTTTAAGAAATTTATTTGATTTGGTGATAGAATAGAGCATTTTAAAAAAAGTAAAAGCAATACAATTTTTGTGTGTCAGCATGGTCATCTACTTACGTTTCTTATTTTAAAAAGTCATCGTTTGATTTTCAACAGTTGCATTGTGTGCATTGCTATCCTATGCAAAAAAAAAAAAAAATTTAAAAATATTAAAATGCGAGGGAAAAAATTGCCTAGAACCTTCCCATAAACTTAACATTAGCTTGAGCGTTTCGTCGCGTGACTAGCGTAGGCTAATAAGAGCCTACATCAGTCACGCAAAAAAACGCTTCAGCTAATGTTAAGTCTATGGGAAGGTTATCGCTCGCATTTTAATACTTTTAAATGATTTTTTTGCATAGGATAGCTGAGGTCGATGTCTAACGTTGTTAGTTTTTACTTTTTCGATTTTGGTTCCAGTTTTTTTATATAAGGGTAATTTCACTTTCAGAACCGTTTTCAACCGGTTCCAAAATTTAAAATGTCCGCTTATAAAAAAAACCGTAACCAAAATCGAAAAAGTAAAAACTAACAACGGTAGAGCTCGACCTCAGCTATCCTATGCAAAAAAAAAATCATTTAAAAATATTAAAATGCGAGCGAGAAATCACGCGATAACCTTTCCATAGACTTAACATTAGATGGAGCATTTCTTCCCGTGACTAGCGTAGGCTCTAAGAGCCTACATCAGTCATGCGAAAAAACGCGCAAACTAATGTTAAGTCTATGGGAAGGTTCTTGCGCGATTTCTCGCTCGCATTTTAATATTTTTAAATGATTTTTTTTTTTTTTGCGTATGATAGCTGAGGTCGGTCTCTAACGTTGCTAGTTTTATACTTTTTCGATTTTGGTTAGAAAGTGTTTTTATATAAGAGTACCGTAATTTCCGGCGTATAATCCGCAGCTCAAAGAGTCGTTTTTCGACACAGAAATATTATTTTATAAAATGTAACTTAAAAGATCGCTGTAAATATTTAACTGCAATTATTGAATAAATTTTCCGGGTCGAAAAACGATTCTTTGAGCTGCGGATTATACGCCGGAAATTACGGTACTTTCACTTTCAGAACCGGTTCCGAAATTGGAAATGTCCGCTTATAAAAAAAACTGTAACTAAAATCAATAAAAGTAAAAACTAACAACGTTAGGGATCGGCCTCAGCTATCCAATGCAAAAGAAATCATTTAAAAATATTAAAATGCGATCGAGAAATCGCTCAAGAACCTTCCCATAGACTTAACATTAGCTTGAGCGCTTCTTCGCGTGACTAGCGTAGGCCAGGGATGCAAGCGCTGCGCCACAAATGACGGATTGTCACCACTAAATTTTAATAATATTTGTCACCTTATTTTATGACAGAATTTCTAAACTTTAGTAAGGCGAAGAAAATCATTAAAATTTAGTGGTAAGAATTGTCCATTTGTGGCGCAGCGCTTGCATCCCTGGTAGGCTCTTACCGTAATTTCCGGCGTATAATCTGCAGCTCAAAGAGTCGTCTTTCGACCCAGAAATTTTATTCAATAATTGTAGTTAAATATTTACAGCGATCTTTTAAGTTACATTTTATAAAATAATATTTCTGGGTCGAAAAACGACTCTTTTAGCTGCGGATTATACGCCGGAAATTACGGTAACTGCCCTCAAAAGTCCATAACTTTACGTGAACATGTAAATTTGAGTGTAGAATATCATACTTGCTATGGGCATGTCATCATGTGAGTCACCAGCTTTAACATCCTCGACAGTTCGTTTAATTTCAGTTTTATTTTAGAAGCCCCTTGAGCATTTTGTTAGCTAGAAATTACACCGTGGAAAAACAAGTAAAAATTGTAATAGATTTGTATTAAATTATCCTTGTTTATTTCGTAATAAAAATTTGATTTAAAACATAAACAAATATGAGAAAGAATAATAATTCTGACCATTTTCTTTGCACCTATTGTTTATAAGAAATTTTTTAAAGGGCAATTTTGCATTGCCTCCTACCCATTGGATTAACTATTTGAATCATGTATTCTTTGTTTAAATATGCAGCAAATATGTGCTTAAACTTTTATAAAGGCATGCCTTTTCCTATTCAAATGACTTGAAATACGTAATTAAATATTAAGCCAAAAACAATTGTAATATGGGGAAATACTTAAATTTAATAATTCAACAAAGTTCAATTATTCACAATTTCTGTTTTTAATCATCATTCAAATTTAACATATGAAAATAATACATACATATTTGCCACAGATGAGTTATTTTCTGTTCCAGTCGTAACCATATTTCAAAACTATTTTGTTAAAACTTATAGTTCATTTTCCGTAAAAGAACATTTTTTTTGTTCTTAACTTTTTGAATAATTCTGAAATATATTATCTGTCATATTATAATACATGTTGCAGAGATTAAAGCACTGCCACTTTTTATTTCACTATTAATTATGTATTTTTAAAATAATTATTACATTACGCGTTCTCTATATTAACATATATTTATTTTAATATTTTTAAATTGAATAAATTTTAAAATTTTATTACAATATTAGTCATTTTCAAAATGTATATTTAATGTGGTTTTCAAAAATCATATATTTTGATTAGCTTAAATACTTTAATTTTTATATTCATTTATTTTTTACGAGACCACCATTTTTAATTACATAGGCAACCCAGCTTCCATGGCGCCATATCTTTGTTTTTTTTCAGGTTATAGAACAATACATCCAAGACATTTATTTACGGTATTAGTTCGTGTATGACGAAATACTTCATCATACACGAACTACTACCGTAATATTTTGAACGCATTTTAATAGAAATATAAAATTTTAATAGAAATTTTCGCCTTATTAAAATGCCTCTTCATGCTAATTTACCGTAATTTCCGGCGTATAATCCGCAGCTCAAAGAGTCGTTTTTCGACCCAGAAATTTTATTCAATAATTGTAGTTAAATATTTACAGCGATCTTTTAAGTTACATTTTATAAAATAATATTTCTGGGTCGAAAAACGACTCTTTGAGCTGCGGATTATACGCCGGAAATTACGGTACTGCCATGAATAAAGAAAAAAAATTATTTATTTTACTGGTGGATGTGTGTCCCGCTTGTTATCAGGCATATGAGTTGAACAAAAGTTTATTCCCCGGTTAGCAGGTCAATACGGGGATGTTTTGCTCCCTCTCGCAATTCTTATGCATAGATGCCGAATTTTATGCTTTTCCATGACCACTAAAATTTAACAGTATTTTTTTCTTATTTTTTCAGTGAAATCTGTGATTAAAAACGTCAGAAATTACTTTTAAATTTTAGTTTAGTTGTGGAAACAAGAAAGGCTGGCAGATATGCTTGAGTGGTCCAGATACCATGGATTTATTATTGCACACTGTCACGGAGAGCAGTTACATGTTACGTTACTTCATAGGATATGATGTAACCAAACACAAATCGAGAAGTGTAGGAGGGGATGGCTTTACGAGCCTCTCGAAGAGAAAATATAATTTCCTCACACATTTTCTTAATTTCTGCCTCAAATTCGTCTCATAAAATTTAACTCTTTGAACTTCAAGGGTTTAAATTTCTACAGTCTTCCGGAACAGCGCTGAAAATGAATGTAAGCCTCGGAATCCCGACAAGGAGATGTTCTCACCGATATCCGACACCATGCCTAACATAACTGCTCCCACGTCGATCGGTAGCCAATGGTAAGCTTCAAATACAGGTTTAAGTATTCTACAGCCTAAGTATTGGTGAACCCTTCCTTCATTTTTTTAGATTAGTATTTAACCCCCCCCCCCCTAACCATATTTGCAAGTTTTTCCCGTATTTTTCATCTTATTTTTTTATACACATTTCGGATTAAAATTGTTATGATATATAAGAAATTTCAGCTTTTATTACTTTGAATAATATATGTAAGATAATTTTAATAAAAGGAACACGAATGGCAATATTTTACCATTAGTTTTTTTTTCATGAATCGCCATTTAGTTTCAGAACCTCATTGTATACGTTGTTTATTTTGTAAAATATATTGTTTAATGTACGAATTATTTTTAAATTAGTTAAAACATCTTTTTATCAGTTACCATGTTAAATAAACTTCGTGTTAAAATTTTATTTGTCTATCTACATTTTTAAGAGTTGGGCTAAATTGATATATTTTCATGACTTTAAATTTTTAGATATATTTTTTAATGTAGGGAACTAATCTTTATCAAGAATCTTAAATATTCATTTTTTTATATTTAAGCGTTTTCCTTTTTTCAGTAAATTTATTAAATAGCAATAGATAACGTATTGCTGGTGGATACTCAGCGATAATTTCCTGGGGATACTAATCATTGTTTTCAATCCCGAGCCAAAGCGGTGGGACGGCTCACATTGTATTTGTTCTATCACTTGTTCATTTTACTATCACGTTTCAAGTCTTTTTGATTCATTTCTTGGGATATATTTGTGGAGAGTGACTTATGTGGATTTCTCCCCAAAAGTACTTATTTTAACCAACAATCAAAATATAAAACAAAATATATTCAATAAAATTATTTTATCGAAGCATTACACATGAACATAATGTTTATGAACATAAACAATTTACAAAAACTGCTAGTCCCGAATGAATATATTATACAGTTTACGCAAAATTAATTTTATTCAATCATAATTTATTACTTGCTCTTCTAAATAACAGTGACAAATTGTACAGTTATGAGAAAGCACGTAGCAAAGAGATTTGTTTTATTAGCAAGATCAAGTACGATTATATTATTACAGGGTTCGTACGGATCCGTGTCACCAGTATTTTCTGTATAAAAAAAGAAATCTATGTTAAACTTGTGGCACTTCGCCTTCTTTTAAGGAAAGATTGTCTGTAAGAAAATACTGGTACCAAAGAATTTCTTGGTCGCAAAATTCCAGGAGCCGTACGAACCCTGTATTATGGTGGTAACATTATTTTTCATTTACTAAAATGAAAAAGCATAATCCTCGGATTTAGTCCAAGTATTTTTTTTTCATATAAATTGTATTACATACAAAATGACGTGCAACAATTTGAAGGATTTTATATAAAATATGTATGATATAACTACAACGAAAATAAATTCGGATAACATTGTTCAATCGTCTAGTTTTTAAACAAGTTGGTAAGTCTGATCGAAGATCGCACGAAGTGTTTTGTTTAACCTTCCTTTCAAAACACTTTATCCTTTAATTAATTAATCCAAATCATTAATTTATAATTATCCTTATTAATTTATTAATACAATTATCAATAAGAACATAAATGGCAGCACCATTAGGTTTAGTAATAAGTGATAACAGGAGTAACCTATTTTTATATAAGACTTTTGCAAAATTTCAAGTCTCTAACTCATAGCGTTTCCGATTACGTACTCTATGAATAGACAGAGGAGTGAGACGAATAGCGTTTCGTCAGACGAACGAAACCCAAAAATGGGAATTTTTCATTTTACTAATTTAATTTTTTGCATATCCATTGCAAGTTGAAAATAGAAGAAACTGTTAAATACGCCCTTGGATCGATCCTTGATATTCAAATTTTTACCCGCATTTTTTCTAAATTAATTTTAAGTGTATATTATACGTTTATTATAAAGCACTTCATTTCAAGAAAGCTATCAATATGTAATACCGCTTTAATATATTCGACTACTATTAAAAACTCAAATATCTGCAAATATCACAGAATTTTTAAATGGTTTTATTTAACAGAATTTACAATTAGTTATAAAAGGTGTTTTTGTTTTCTTCGTACGAACATTGGGGATGTAGTTATGACTCATTTTTCTTCATTTCTTAGTTCGGAAGAGAGTATTTCAGTAATCGTAAGAATGAAAATATCTTAACATTTGAATTAAGGACAGTACATTTGTATCTGTAGCGTTTTAAGAAATTGGGAAGATATTTTTTATCGATTTATAGATGTAATATGACACCACTAATTTAGATCATAAACCGCTTTGATTAATGTATTTTCTACAGATTGAAAATCATCCTGTGTGATCACAGGAATTGTAATGTTTTTCTTAGGTTAAATAAGGTCAAATTTCTATAAGAAATCTGTGGTACAATTCCCGCACCCAGCAGTTATTCAAAATTTTCATGCACAATTTTTCCCAAATTTATTTAAGTTTAAATGGTACCAAATTTTCATAATTTTATTCATTTAAAATCATTCTTTACATTTATTTTTCCAAGTATTTTAAACCCTTTCAGATCCAAAGTAATCATTCTGCTAAAATGTTGAAATGATTGAATGCCACCAGCATTTTCGAACAAATTGATTTCGAAAAAATAAAGAATTTTCTTCAAATGCATCATAAATACAAAATAGTTTTCACACGTTCGTTGGAAAATAAATTTTAGTGGTTGAATAACTGAAAAAAACAATAAATTGAATACAAGGATCAATAAGAAAACAATTATCTTCCTTTACTTGGTGATCTTGGATTCGAAACACCCAGATCAGTTCTCTACACCCTGTTTTATAGAAAATCTTTCACTGTGTCACTCCCTCCTCAGGATGTTTCAAACCATCCTCCTCAAAAAGGTGGCGTCCATTTATACTTTTCTTTTCAGGGCGTTACGCATTTGTTTTGACACTTTTGATCCGATTAACGAAATTAATTATCTCAAATCTCTTCCCCTTTCACGTGGCTATAATACGTGTTTGATTGATAAAGCTCTGAATAAATTCAACAATCCTAAACTTCCTGTTTCTAACTAAAATAATCCTCATAATTTGAACGCTATCGTTCTACCATTTTATCCTACTCTCTGTTTGAAATTTTGAAAAATCCTTTCTCGTTTTCATTTTAAAGTTATCTTCAAACCTATTAATAAAATAAAATAATAATCTTATCTGAAAGATCCTATCCTTACTAAAAACGGGTAGACCGTTTATTTTATTCCTTGTTCTTGTAACTTAATTTATATTGGACAAATCAAGAGAGAAGTAAAGTTCATATTAAGCGAGCATCGGAGGTATTTATCAAATCAGGTATTATCCAAATCTTTGATTGCCTCTCACTGTTAGACATCAAGTCACTGTTTCAAATTCTTCATGGCCAGAATAATTTCTTCTCTTGTCTCACTTATTTATTTATTTATTTACTTCTTTTGATTTATTTATTCGTTCTTTTTTTCTTCATCATTTTGGCTATACGTTCCTCTTCCGCATGTGCCCCTCTATGATCTGTGTTTTCCTTTCAGCTAGCGCCGCCTGTATCATTCGTTGTAAGCTTTCCTCTCTGCCCTTCTGTTTATTTGTGATCTCGTCCTCTCAGTGGCGTAGCTACACATTCAGCGCCCTGGAGCAAATAAAATTGGTACGCCCCTTGCCACTATAAAAACACTTCTGCTAGCTCTGTTTGAGGTTTAAACTCGTATATTATATTCTTATTTATATTTAAAACCCTGTTTTTTATTTAAAAAATAAAGTATTTTCATAATAAAATATTTGACGAAATAAATACAAATAAAATATTAAGATAAACTATAATTGTTTAAGTTCGGACTACCTACTGATTTTTACGACGAATTGAGCAGTATTTCCGATTTAAATGGCCCCATGGTCGCAGTGCAGTCTACCACTAACTTCTGTTGTTCCTTTCAAGGCTTTTGAAGCAATATAGAATGCTAATAAAGAAACACACTATTGTCGAGATATTTTTAAGACGCGTTTTTTCCGTTTTCAGTACCGAAAGCTCTGAAAATTCATAAAATTCGAGTAATTATAACTCGGTAAGTTTTGATCGTACAAAAAATGAAAGTTTTGTTTTACTTGTTAGTGAATATAGAAAATTTTACTAAATTAATAGTTTTACTAAATATAGAACTTAGCAACAGTAAAAAAAAAAAAAAAAATTTCGTAATCTTTAAAAAAATAACTACTTTGATATAAAGGATTTTAATAGGATCATAGTTGCCAACCTCCCGATTTTTTTCATACCAATATTTTTATGTAAAAATATTTGTTTTCTTTAATCGTACAATTTCTGAAATTTAATAAAGAGAAAATTTCTGTAAGATTTTACTGGTATTCAAAAATCGTGGCGTATCTATCCTACAAACAATGGCGTAGCTACCGTGGAGTAGTTCGCTCCAACTGCTCCACGGTAGCTACGCCACTGTGTCCCCTTACGGACACGTGTTTACTTTGGCTGATGACAGTCCATTAAACATTTTCAGCCCGAAACGCATGTTCTTTTGTTTTTATGATTATCCATACAAAGTTTTATTATTTAATTGTGTTTTATCACAAGTTTGTTCGGTGATGTTTCATCTGTAATCAGTTAAACATTTTAGCAAAAGGATTATTTTGGCCCTTAAAGGGTTAACACGTTTTTTACCAGTTATACTCGTCACTAATTATACTCGTCACTAATTTAACGTGTTTTCATGAAAAATATTTACTAGTATTTTTGAGTGGCGTTTCCTGCTTTATTAAATCACGAAATGCAAATCTGCCAACATTTACGGTTTTTTCTTACCACTCAAATTTAATAGCAAACTTTGTCTTATTTAATCGTCGGAATCTGCTATTAGATTGCCAAACATTTCTATTAAATTTTAGTGGAACTAATAGATGTAACTGTTGGCAGCTATGCAAAATATCTGTTATAGGCAAAGTCATTATACCGTCGCTACCATGTCAAACTTTCGAATGTGAAAAAATGCATTTTTCATTTCTTTTAAAAATGAGCCGATTGTCACCACTGACTGATTGTTGACATGGTTAACTTGACGATGATATGGTTAACTTAAAGGGGCCAAGTGTGAAAATGAAGCAAACTTCCACCACTAATTTTAAAATGGTATTTTTGTCTTTATTAATCGTAACGATTTAATAGGACAAAAAATATTTTTTTAAAAAGTGATAGACGTATGCCTGATTGTGATTGTCTGTTCTCCCTCGTTGGCGCGTAATGTCAAGTTTTAATCACTTGGTGATGCATTTACATTTAATTAAGCCTGTGTAGATAAATAGAAGAATTTTAACGAGTTGAAAATAGCGCCCTCTTACAACTGATTGTCTTTTTGCATGCTGGAAAAGCAGAAGTATAAACCAGAAAACACACAATGAGAATTTGCGAAATATTAATCGAAACAAAGATGTGCAAGTAGGCCAAATATCAACACTAGACTGAAAACCCATCCTTATGTAAATTTAGTGGCCATATACGATATATAATGGAACCTAAGCATTAACCCTTTCCGGCGCGAGCAATTTTTCACGTAAAATGGTGAAATGATTGATTGGCACCAGAATTTAAGAACGTATTTTTTAGAAAATAGATACCTGCTTTTCTTCGCGTTCAATATAAGAGTAAAATCTTATTAAATTATTACGGGTGCCGTTTAATCTTATTAAATTATTACGTGTGCCGTTTGGCAGTTCGGATTTAAAATTAAGTGGCCACATTTGTGACCACCGCCTGTGAAAGGGTTAATAATAACTGATTTTTAAGACGAACTTCATTGGACATCTCGCCGGAAGAGAGGGAAGTGGCGACCATGCATGCGACCAAAAAAATATAGTGCGCACACTTTAGGATAGAAGAGCTTTGGTCATAGAGGTTTCCAACAACTTAACTGTGGGACGCAGGCAAAACTGTAACATTGTGGAATAATATCACCCCGTAGACAAATATTAAAACGCAGGAAGTTTACTCAAATGCTTCCAGTGGCGTATCGTAAGGGGGGGGGGGGGGTGGTTCGATCTCTTCACTACCAGTATAATTCTGTAATATATTTGGCTTTATTTAATCTTTGAACATTATGAATTAAAATAAGAACAATGTAGTATATAAAATTACTGGTAGTAAAGTGATTAAGCCCCCCCCCCTTTTTCGCTACGCCTCTGAATGCTTCAATTAAATAAGATGAAGACTACTTTTTTAAAAATTGCAGTATGCCTACAGCCTGCGATTGAGTTCTAGTATACGATTGGTCAATCATTTAATGAATCCAAAATTACCGTTGAAAATTCTTGTACATATTTTGTACAATAAAACACTGCTTATCAACAACGTGTTAAAATTATATAGCCATGTAAAATTGAATAATTAATAAAAAAGTATACAATTAAATAAATTAAATTAACAGTCTGTCGAAATAAAATTTTCAAAATGCAGTTTTTTCGTAATATTTTTTTTTTTTTTTTTTAGGAAATTACAAATTTTCAAGAGAAACGTTTCCATTAATCATTTTGAAATACTGACAAATCACCCATTGTGTTTAACTTTTGATATTCACATTCGAACACACATCGAATATCCATCTGCATTACGCTATTTTTTGATTGTTCAGAAACAAACAAGATTTATTTAAATACAAACAAGATTTATGAATACTTGACTCCATATGGCCTACCTAAATAGTTGTAGGATCAAAAGGTACACTCCTACGATAAATAAATCATTACTAATGTATCTAAGTACAGATGTAGTAGAATAAATTTATTTCATGTAATCAAATATTTTGCTTCACTGGTAACGATTATTATACTCATTACGCATTTCTCATAAAGAAATATATGAATCAGAAATAATAATTTTCTTTTGAGAGAAAATATTTGGTATAATATATTAACTGTAGTTGCGTAATGTTATTGACAAAAGATGGGGAAACAGAATAGAGAAGGAACAGAATATTTATGTTGTATATTTATGAAATACATAAACATAAAAGATGTCAGCTCATTATATTGCGCTATTTCTATATTTTATTCAAAACCGAAACAGTTTATTGTTCGCTTAATTATGCGATTTCTATATATAGTTATAAAATACTATTTCATGAATAGGTTCTTTAACAAAATTTATTATTTCTTCACTTCAATAAATCGCAAAATTCTGCAGTTAAATAACGAAAAGTTCTATTTGAAATAGAGTTGCTCAAAACGTACGTATTACATGATGTCCAATCCGAATTCATACCAGAAATGCCAAATATCTATTTTCACTTAGGGCATGCCTTCGTAAAAAATCAAACGTAGTTAATCAGAATTTCTCATTAATACGAAAAGTCCAAAACGGCAATATTTATACAACAGCAAACAGCATGTGAAATGCGTATTTTCTTCATTGTGGGAACGTTTTGAGAAAATATTTACCTTTTCCTACTTTAAATTCTAGTTTAAATTTTTAATGGGGCGTATTAACAATCACATCATTTATAATTGAAGTAAGAAGAAATTCAGATTTCATTGTAATAAAGAAAATTCATAATCGAATAAATTAATAGAAATAAAAATTATAATTTTTCAATTAAACTTATTTTTAAGTGAGATGATGAAAATGTTGATATAGCATTTTATAAAGCATAGCCACAGAGCTCGGATTACTAGGTATATACGCTGACTCAAAATGGAGGCTATTAAATTTTTTTTTTTTTTATTGTACGGTCCCTTGATTTTGAATACCATTGTTTTCGAACAGAAATCTTTGCCTTACTTTTCTGTAATTCAATAAGGCGAGTGATATTGTTCGAAAAAAGTGGCTTTTAAATGCAAGAGAGAAAACAAACGCTGAAAAAAAAAACGATAATCCTAATTTTTTTTTTTTCAATGCGTAGGCCAAGTATTGACTATAAGCTGCAAAAATACAAATATTTCCTAATTAACGAAAATATACAGCAACATTATTCTGAAAAGCATTCTTTATCTTTAGAAATCTGAGACACAAGTAGAATTTTGAGATTTAAAGAAAAATTTACAAAAACAGGGTTTCTTATACTGCCATTAATTATCGGAAATGTTTCCGAGTATATTTTACAATATATATTAATCCCTTTTTTGAAATCGGAATAGCGATTAAACTATTTCAGCGGCGTAATTGAGTTTATACATACAATAATGCAGTAAGAAAATAATATAACTAATATAGTTAATTTTAATGTTAATATTGTTACTTTATCATGTTTGTTTATAAAAAATGTTTGCTTAACATGAAAACGTTTACTGGAGTATTGGTAGCATGAAAGAAACCTATAAACTACTGCTCGGAAACGTTTCCAAAAATCAGTGGTAACTAAAGTAACATTGCTTTTTATAAATGTTTATTTAAATCTTGGAATTATATTGGTTTCCGACGTTTCTAAAGACAAAGACCGCTTTTCGAAATCATGGACTGACATTTGTTAAAATAGTTTCTGTTTATATGAGAATTTGCAACTAAATACAAAATGTAGAGCCACCTTTAAAATCCAATTAAAACATGCACCCGCCGTTATTCACGATTTGTTTGCAATAAACTCAATTCAAATGTTCCTTACATAGTTAAAAGAATCTCCCAAATTTTGAAATCCACTATTTTTAATAGACATTTTCGCTTTATAAAATTGTAGAATTTCTGCAATCGCATGAAACGAATTTTTATGTTCGAAAGAAGTTATATGTAGGGAGATTTGGAAACAATGGTCATTAAACAACATAAAATTGCGCCTTCTTTCAGAATAGAAATATTTTGATTCTATAAATTGTCATTTATTTACTTTCTATATGCACTTTATTAGTGAACTTGAATGATACTGCCATTATTGGTGCAATGTTGTTATCCAAAGTATAAAATTCTGCGTAAATTCTATTCTATTCTAATTCTTTTTGAAATAGAGTTGCTCAAAACGAACGTAAAACAGGATTTCCAATCCGAATTCATACCAGAAACGCCAAATATCTATTTTCACTTAGTACATGCCTTCGTAAAACTCAAACATAGTTATTCAGAATTTCTGAATAATATGAAAAGTTCGAAACGGCAATCTTTATGCAAAATCAAAAAGTATGTGAAACGCGCGTTTTCTTCCTTGTTTGAACGTTTTCAGAAAGTCTTCTTTTTTTTGTAATTAGTTTAAATGTATTAACAAACGTATAATTTATAATTGAAGTAAGAAAAATTCAGATTTTACTACAATAAAAAAATTCATAATCGAATAAATTAATAGAAATAACTATTATCATTTTTAATTAAATTTATTTTTAAGTGAGATGATTAAAATGTTGATATAGTATCTACAAGGGTTGATATAGTATCTAAGCACTACAACAATAAATTTAGTTGAAGTAGAAGAATATGCCATTTGGACTATAAATAAATTTATTAAATAAAAGTTTTGATTAAATTTATATATCTAATTAAGAGATTTATTAATGTTAATATGACATATGGAAATGTTACTTTGTTCTGTTTTCTTCTGCAGTAAAAAAAAGGCAGTTTAAACTTCATAAGCGATAAAATGTGTCATGCTGTTCCCCATTTTGAGTGTGGTGATTGGGACCTAAAGGGTTGAACAAACTACAATTACTCATTTGTTATCTTTGGTGAACATAAAACTCCCATTAGTAGACCCATTAATTATAAAACACATTTTCGGATGCCCACAGCATTTGGGCTTCAATAGTACATAAAAAACTAAAACACAAAATCAGTCTCTGTGGTAAATAAAAATAATTCTAAAGATTTATCGGTACAATCGTAAAACACATCTTAAAAAACAAAAAAAATGTGTGAATTTATTTAATAAAATTCAGAAAATATTTTCATTTATGCACACGTAACCGATGAAACAGCATTTTGTTAAGTTATTTTATCATATTATTTTAATTAATTTAAACTTCATGTCTACTTTCATACTTTTCATACTTTAATTAGAGATTTTGAAATTTGATAAAAATCTCAAAAGTCCACCAATTCTCACAATTATAATAAATAATATGAAGTTTGATTGAAGTAATTTTCATATGGATTAGCTTTTTTAGTACTAGATTTTAATTTTTCAAGTGTTTTATTTCTATTTCAAAAACCTGTTAACAAGCAAGCAATCTCAATTTAAAAAAATCCCTGACGGATCGGCCTACAGGCACAGGTAGATTTCGAAGACGCAGACCGTGGAGCGCCTGTTTCTTGGGAATTGCAGAAGAAATGAACTTTTTGCCATGATGCAGCATTTGGAAACGCCCACTTCGAAACCTAACTTCTTTGCAGGCGCAGTCGGCAGGGATTTATTATTATTATTATTATTTTGTTTGCTATAAGGGTTGGTTCTATAAAAAACTTTTAGATAATATTAAGAGGATTTATAATAAATTTAAGCGGATTTGATATCTTCTGAATTGACGAAGTTATGAATTTTTTCCTCTAAAGCCCCCCTTCTCCCTCCCTGGGAGCTAATTTTAATGCTATGAAAAACGTGTCATACATAAATTTTCGGCCCTTTTCCTAGAAGTAATAATAACTTTAAATGGATTCGATACGTATCATAATTTAGAAATTATGGTTTTTTTTCTGTTTTCACAAAAAGCCCCCCATTTCCCCCCCTTAGTTCTATTTTGCCCATTAACGAACTTGACCGATATTTTATGCCCCTTAATTTTATGTATAAGTTTGGAAGAGATTTGGGCAGAATTATGGGAGTTATCGTGTCCCTAAAAAGGTGATATAGATAGATAGATAGATAGATAGATAAAGTTTTGAACTGGGTGTGGTTTTGGGTTCTGGGAGTCATGATCGGCGTAGATCTGCAAAAATGTTTCAAAATTCCTAGTTATGGGAGAATGTAATAGGTAGTATTTCTTACGAAATATACCTAAAAGTAGCTGATTGGTAAAACTCGAATAACGTCAGATTCTTAGCCTATGCACGCCTTTCCACCCACTTTAAAAATATTTTCTCATCTCCAAAAGAAAATTGTTTTAGGTAATGGCCAAAATTAAAATTTTTTCTATATTTGTAAAACTGTTGAAGTGAATGCGATAGAAATTTCCACTACTATGTGTTTGAAAATGATCCACTTTCAGATAAAAATATTAATGAGGATCATAAATTTTAAGGGTTTCAGTAACAAATTGCAGCAATTATGCAATTATGTATTTGGAAATCAGTTCGAAAAATATTTGTATCACTAGAGATCGCGTCATCTGGAAATTCAGTCCAGTTGCTCCTTCCTATATTGGTGGGCTGTTCCCTGACAACGTGGAATCTGTGAAATATCCAGTGACGTAGCCAGGGAGGGGGGTCCAAACGCTGTGGATACCAATATTATTGTAAAGTTTTCTTCTCCTTGAATATCGCAGAAAGTTTTCCGATTAGATAAGGAAAATATAACTTTACAATATTAGTGGTATCCAGAGCATCTGGACCCCCCACCTTGGCTACGCCACTGGAAATATCCCCTTCGATAAACAATGGAAAATTTACTATTTACGCTAGAAGAGATGCATTACTGTCACAAATTAAAGCCTGTTTGAATTCAAGATCTCCAAGTGCTGTGTTAAATGATGCAAGTGTTCTACAGTTCATGACAACAGGTCATTTGTTTCACAAATGCTCTCTTGACAGCTATTGTAGAATTTGTTGTTTCTGACGTTTCAAATTCTAGAGTGCGTTGTGAATTAAGAAAAAAAGATTATTACAGCAATTTTGGAAGCTATAGAAAAGAGGTGTCGAACCTTTTTAACTAAAAGCAGTTTGATACCAATTTTTTCAACTACAAATCTTCGCCTTTTTTTAGCACAAATTGTCTGCCATTATACAAGGCGAATAATTATGTTGAAAAATAGTGGTAACAATAAGGTCCATAGGACCGCAGACTGGCCACCCCTGCTTTAAAGAAAAGAGAGCTTTTCTCAACTCCAGCTACGCTCCAAGCATAGGCACCGACTTCACGGGAACGAAATAGAGAATCAGCACCAATTTAAAAAAGTTTTCTGTTGTCTTTAGTCACTGTGATTAATTAACACAAAACATTTTTTTTAAATTAGTGTTGGAAGTTTACCTGATTGCTACTGACACCCACATTATGTTGGCGCCTGTGGCCCCAAGTGGCTGTTCAACAATAAATTTAAAAATCGTCCTTTTCGTACTAATTAAAAATGAACTTGTTCCTTAAATTCAATACTCGAAGGAAACTTCGAAGAATTGTTCAAACTTTCTTTTGTAGTGATGGTTATGAAAAATTCATTATAGTAAGGTATGCTACTGAGTAAATTAAAGTATCAGTTCACAAACTGTGCTCTTTGAAGTCCGAAAAACAACTGACTGTGAACTTACATTGAATGATTTGTTTTGTCAATCAAGTAATAACCAGGAATTTTTGTAATCCTTTTCATGTAATGTAAAATTATTAATGCAAAATTATTTTGTTTACATAATATTTCTGACTTGAAAATATATTTTATTCAGTGTATAATTAATTTTTATTCAATTATCATAAAATGAAGGGAATCTTCTCTAGCCAATTGCGTAATAACATCTCGACGGCTACATTGACTTTAAAATAATGTCTCTCAAATTCCTCTTTTAGTGGACCAAACATGTGATAATTACAAATCTGGTATGCAGGCAGTGTGTTCCTAAATTTCCCAGATAAATGTTTTAAATATTACACCAGTTTAAGCTGCCGCATCTGGTCGGAAATTGGCAAGAAAGCGGATAACATTCCTGATACGAAATCTGTATCTTTTTGGTGATTTCTGCCTTGTCGAGCAGCTGTTGATAGTATACTGCCTTCGCAGTACCAGGACACTTAATAATATCAATATGTAAGAAGCCTTTAACATCAAAGAATTTGAACAAAGTAGGTTTTTAACGTCCAATGTTTAGGTAATTGAGTATTTTTATGAGTGCATTCTTCTTATACGACGTCAGTGCAGCTAAGTTTATTTTGTATGTTTTTTAAAAATATTAAAGTGAAACCAGTAGTAAAGAAATAGTTTAAATATAATGAAGAAAAACCTGAAATTGGTACTTTAAATTAAAACCACACTTCAATAAAGTTGATCATGGAAATTTGTCGCATAAATAAAAATAAAAATTTAGATATAGTTCTCGTCCGCTAAATTACATATTTTTATTTATTTTACAACATAGTTCCTGAAGTGGAGGAGAACATAGAATAGAAAACCCTACGAAAACAGAAACTGTCTTGAACAAAATATTTTCTTTGTCCCGGCGAAAAGACTGCAATGCAATTTATATAGATAGGATATGTGTTAAGACTGATTCCTTCCTAAAATTAAATATTTGTGCGTTATACAGAGACTCCGTTTAACAGGTTTTATTTGTTTATGAAGTTATTAAAATGTGTTGTCTCAAATTATTTCTAATATATTAGACCCTGGTGATCACAGCGTTGAAGAATTAGGAATGACTTTTGGAATTTCGGTGTATTAAAATACGACCTATAGAATGTAGGGCAGAACAACAGTAGGGCTCTAATGGTAATGATTAAAATGATAAAAAGTTTTTTTTATGCCAATATGAAAATTTAGTGTAAATAGATTACGAAGTCACACATGGATAAAACGAACATAATGTATTTTTAACACTAAGATAAAGTGTTCGTCCATTAATTTATCCGTAGATTCAAATGGTAATACACTGCATAAATCAGATTCATTATGTAAACTGTTGTCATAGGTGCCAAGGCATATGGGTTTCGTAGACAATAATTTTAACACAGTAATGTTCGATCTAATCCTTTCGTGACGAGAGTCAGTTACAGAATATTTAATCTTTTATCACAAGTATTTTAAAACAGAAATTTTAGTCAAATTTAATCATAGTCATTTTGTGATAAACTTAGGCACAATGTACTAGTCAAAATTATTGGTAGGAATGACTCTGAGCACATATCAAAGGTACGTCAAGGATACAAGAGAAATACGAGTGTCGATCCAGAAGTAAGGTTCCAAAAGAGCTCCAGCCGCACGGGAAGGTACCAGGCGAAATACGGCAACAGCACTGTACGCGGCTGTTCCCGTACGACGACGCCCGACCTCTCGTCTCCTGTCAAACTCAGGAACTTTTGACACAATTTGGGGGAATTGTCATGCCCCACCCACCGTAATATTTCGATGTCCAACGCTTCCGGAGCGACGATGACGTCAAAGAAGTGGTGAAACGCTTCCTCAACGTGTTGGAGGCGGAGTTCTACGACATTGGTATACAGAAATTGGAGCACCATCTACAAAAATGCATAGAAAAAGATGGCGATTATGTAGAGAAATAGAGAAAACTTTCTTCTTTCCAACGATGTAAATTTCTATGAGAATAAACAATGTTGTCTATTTGTAAATTTGATGGGAACCTTATTTCTGGATCGACCCTCGTACAAGGATCCGATCTCTTGCATCAAGGATGCAGGAGAATTATCAACGATATATCACGTATACAGGATGCTCTTCGCGAAGGGATTAAATCAGCAGTACTCATGATTTTTTGCGAATATTAATCTCATTCAGCTATTTGGAAAAGATATTATTCACATTAATTAATGACAGAAATTCTAAGACTAAATAAGATGAATAATTTTCTATTGAAAAAGTGGTAACTCTGTAGGCCGCGAGCCGCTTATTGAGTACCACTGAGTTTTATAATCTCAAAATTCTGAGATTAAGTAAGATGATCTACAATTTTTGGAAGCAATACTTGGCACCCACGATTCTGTGGGAACAATTGCATCCAGAAAAAAAAAAAAAACACATTTGTATGAAAACGAAATACTGGAATTTTTTATGCAGTCCATACATTTTCAATTTTGTTTATCGATTAACGAAATCTTTCTTTGTTGTTTTCATTGCTAATTGTTCGGAATTATAATACAAACGAAAACTAGTCGGATGTGTCAATTCCAAAATTTTCTTCTATCTCACTCAAGTTGCGCATACACGAAAAACGATAATCAGCACCTATTTATATCAAAGTCAAACTGAATCTGAAGTTTTATTGAATTCCGTGCATTAGTTCTTGAGATATGACTATTGCTAAAATCGTATAATTCCTGAAAAATACAGCATAGCAGCGGCGCCTGTTGGGAGATTTACACCAAAACCTAATCAACAACTTATGTCAACGTCTAACTGAATCTGAAGTTTGATGAAAATACGTTCTTGAAAATCATGGAAAAAGTAGCATAGCAGAGTCATCTGTTGGGATATTGACACTAAAACGTAATCAGCATCTATTTATGTCAAGGACTAACAGAATCTGAAGTTTGATAATATTCTGTGCATTAGTTCTTGAGATATACCTATCGTAAAAATCATAAAAAAGTTACACAGCAGCGCCACCTGTTCGGATATCTACACCAAAACGTAATCAGGGTCTATTTATGTCAATGTATAACTGAATTTTAAGTTTGATGAAAATTAGTGCATTAGTTCTTGAGATGAATCAATTGCAGTAATCACGAAAAATGCAGCAATGCAGCACCACCTGTTGCTCGATTTACACCAAAAACTAATAAGCATCAATTTATATATCAGGGACTAACTGAATATAAAGTTTTAATTGATAATTTATGCTACGATAATATTAATGTCATGCATTAGTTCTTGAAATAGAGCACCCACAATATTTTACAGACACACAGACTCACAGACAGACAATTTCTAAAAACAGTCAAATTGTGTTCAGGACCTTCTAAAACGTATAAATCCGTCGAAAACCGGAAGGTGAAAATTTTCATGAATCCAATACGTTCTTCTTATAAAGAAGGAAGAAAGTAAAAATATTTAATTGTATTTTGAAATATTTTTTTATATGTAACATTTGCTTAAATTCCAAAAATTCCAAATGGGAATAAAGGATTTTATCTGAAAACATTGTAGTGCAGTGAAGTGCATTTTCCCAGTACGAGTACTCCAAAAACTGCATTTATAAATTATTGTTCATAAATAATCGAAACACGAGATAAGGTAAAGCCAGGAGAGATGGCGCTGTCGGAGAGATTGCACACTAGATGTTCGGGGGGAAGGAGTAGAGTGAGAGCGCAGCGACCCCAGGTAGTTGTACAAAAACAGTAGTGGAGTGTCTACTTGAAAGTGCACGTTGATTGCTTTGAGCGTCTAAGATAAAGTATTGCTATTTTGTTTTGTTTTCCCAAAGTCAGTGCTTGAATTTTCGTAGCTATTCATCAGAATTTCTATACAATGTCAATAGTACAAAATATTTTAAACTTAAACGATTTCTCATAAGCTACTAATCTAGACTAACAATATGAACATCAACGGTTCGTTTTAGTAGCGGCCATGTTTAAATAAAAGGCCGCGCAATCTCTCCTATCGAAATTGGAGAGTTTGTGCATCTGCTACTTAGGAGTGATGGCACATTGTTCCCATTAGTTTCCATGCTAGGAGAGATTACGCAGCTGATTGGTAAATTTGCATAAAAAATGAAAAATGAAAATGGACTAATTTTAAGTTAAACGTGTTATTAAGTTACACAATTTTATTTTGTAATCTTATCTGGACTTGCTTTTTCTGATTCTTTAATTTTTTTTTTCATTTAATGAAATTTTTTTAATCGTTTTTAAAATTACTTCCTTTTTCTGATTCTTTAAGAATTAGGTTGAAATAGTCACTCCCAATACAATAAAATTTGTTCACAAAAACCTTACAGCAATGTCATTTAAGTGTAATTATTATTGTTAACAATTTAATTGTAGTTATTATTAGTAACAATCTCTCCTACTCATGTGCGCAATTACACCAACCCTGTAAGGACATATTGCGCAAAATAACTTTATTGGTTTTATTACAACTGTTCTATTGAATTGCAACATAACAACAAAATAGCAATGAAAATGCATAAAAAACAAATGAAGTAAAAATTATTCATGGATAGTTTAGCAAAAAAATTATTTTTAGATTTTTTATTGCTATTCTTTTGAATTGTGCGCAGACTCTCCTAGCTTTACCTTATGTTAAGTACATGATTTATAGTAATATTGAGTAGTGTTTAGAAAAAAGTATATATCTTAGCATATTCTAGATTCTGAGAATACTCTTTCTTTTATTTTCATAGGTGCACGCACTGTTGATACCCTTTAAAACTATATGCGAAAAATATATTCAGAATTTGTATTTAGATCAGAGGTGTCCAATCATTTTTCCTGAATATGGTTTGTCACCATACTGCCTAAATAAAAATCTTTGGAATAAATCTGAAAATTTCTATCATTAAATAAAGCATATTTTTCTGTAAGGAGATAGTGGTAGCTGTGCGGTGGGCTGGCCGTAGGTTAGATCACCCTGATTTAAATAAAACTTTATTACAGGCCAATTCCATGCGTGAATGTAGTGTAAGTCACATAGTCGGAGACCTCTACGATTTTTAGCCACCAGTATTTCTTAAGAACATTTTTCACAGTGTTTAATTGCAGACATGTGGGATTGAATACCTCGCATTTTCCATTACAATAATTCTGGTAGTCAAGCATCGTAGCCATTTACATCTTTGTGACTGACACTACATCCACGCATGGAATTAACCTACATGGAAACATTCTTTGTGAAAACATCAATAAAAAATATATTTCACATAGATACGCAACATAGAAAAGTAATGCCCATGAGTGGAATGGTGCTGCTAGATTCGAATAAACCACGTCCGTAATATTAAAAAAAAATACAGGAGGAAAACATACATAGATATTGGAATATGTATTTTATAAATATACACATTGTGAAATATCTTGCGGCATCACATAAAAATCAACATTGCTTAAAAAATTTCATTGGTATTAAATATTTCACTGAAAACTTTAATAATATCTCTCTACTACGTCTCTTTTTAGGTGCGTTCGTAATTATATAAATACGTAGCACCTATAGTCGTCGTTTGGTCCGTCCGTCTGTCCGTCCGTCTGTCTGTCTGTCTGTCCGTCTGTCTGTCCGTCCGTCTGTCTGTCTGTCCGCATATAACAACGCAAAAACTACCCAACCAAATGGTTTGCAATTTAAAATATATTATCTTTGCAGAATTTTGTCGAGACATTTAAAATTTTATTAAAATCGAATCAAAACTTTAGGAGATATTAATAAAAATATTTATTAAGAAATTAGATTTTTTTTTTAAATCGGTGCTTTTTTGTTATAGGAGCTTCCGATGGATGTTAAATCGTCAAGCGACCGAGATACTTATTTTATTACAGAAATTAATCTGCAGACGATATAATTCATTTCACAGAATTAAAAATCATCAAGATCTGAATATTTATATAACTAGCTGATACATATCTATCTGAATATTTATATAACTAGTTAAGATATTTGTATGAACAGTGTCATAAAATATCTACTTAACTAGCTGTTTAACCCGTTCTACGCACGGGATATCATGAATTTAATTCTAAAACGTGCGTACGAACGCACCTCGTTTGTAACGTTTGACGTACAATTTCCAACTTGTTTATTTCTTAAATTTTAATTCACTCTACTGACAAAATATGTGCGTATGTAAAACTAACATAAAAACTGAAATGACACTGTCTATACTTATTTCAATGCTAGTTACTCGAACCCTTAAATTTGCATCACTCTAATATTCATATCGTCTTATCCATTATCTCTTCATTAAGAAGAGTTTAATCCGTATATTTTCCATTCGTTGAAATCATATTACTTAAATCGTGCATTACTGTCAAGCATGTTGAGTAGTTATGGTGCTGTAGTAATTAGGATGAGTGCTAATGAAAGGTAATTAGTAAGATAAAATATTCATATCTGATTAATAATAGTTATAAAAAATAATATTGAATGTTTATTAATTACTGTACATATATATATATATTATTAAATAAAATGTACAGCATATTTTTCTCATTACCAAGATGGTCATGAACGTGGTCCGCTCTGTAACTTCTGTGATTTAGAAAAATATGAATTTATTATACTAAGTAGGATAATTATAAATGACGGAAATACGTAAACAACATATCTACTCAAATTATTCAAACTCATTCTATTAAAAAATTAACTTGAATAGAATCATTTTTGAAAAATAGTTTCTTAAATATTTGTAAATAATCTCACGAACTTAAATATTTCAGAAATTTCAATTTATTGTCACAAATATTTCTACAGTGTCTAAACAACAATAATATATTGTTTAATATTATTAACTGTTAGTATTTCATTTGAAGCATTTTGCATAAAACTTGTTTCTTTAAATCATTATACATTTGTTAGCATGCATTTTCTTTGTAGCTTAGTGCCTAGCTACATCTTTTATAAAGGTTCTCTGCGGTCGAGCGAGTTTTGAGATTTTGCGTGCGATCGTGGTGTCAAGAATTCTATCTCTTCGTGAATGAGCCAACATTTCTGTCATTTCTTTCAAATTCAAAAAATATTTCTGAATCTTCGGGAATCTAATTATCTCCGTTTTTTTCATTTAATGATATGATAATTAGATATCTGTGGTTGTGCAATTGCTATACATAGTGTGGCAGCAGTTTGAATCGATGGATTTAGAACGCATACAGCCGCAAGGTACCTGAGATCTGGATTTGAGCGTTGAGATCACCACGCGCTAAGTTCAAGCAAAGATTCCCATTAGTGGTTTTTGGATAGAATATACTATTGTGAGCGCGGTAAGACAAAAATTCGCATTCTAAAAAAGATTATTGGAATTCACGCGGTTGTATTTTATAGTGACATTATAGAGATTATAGTGACATTTTTATAATGGTATTGGAGTCTTTAAATAAATATTTTATAGTGAGTTAAGTGAAATTATTAGGAACTTGTTGGACGGGTAATGAGGACATTTTAACTTGAGTTAAGTGTTTTGAATTTAATAACTATTTTAGGAAAGGAAATTCTCCTATCAGTCATTAGTAGATTTGAGCTTATTTTTCATCGCCTATAATTTTGTCTGCCCTCTCTACCGCCAATCTATCTGTTTAACGTTTAAAAAAATGCTATGTTTCTATTAAGATCTGTGTCATGTTCTAAAGTGAACAGCCTGGAAGAGTATGTCACAAATGGCACCCGAACTGTTTTCAATGCCATACCGTTAAAATTTGCGTCGAGAGATTATTTTAGTGTTGACCAAGGTGTGAATGAGTTTATCTTACACTTCGAAGAGTATATTTTCAGAGCTCCCAAATGTTCCGCTTTTTGAATACCGATATTTTCTTAGAAAGGTTTTTATTTTTAGATTTTTCTTGCAAATTACACTGAACACACCTTCGGAGGTAAATTTCTTCGGAAATTTTCTATTAAAAAATATTGATATTCAGCTGGCGGGCCATTTGGGAGCCCTGTATTTTATATAACATGATTCCTGACATAAATAAATAATTATTGTTAAAATGTTCTTTCTTAAAACTATTGGTAGATTGTTTTAAAATAATAAATCTAAAATAATAAATCTTAAAGGTATGAGGAGGTAGTTGTTGAGTTAGGAGAGGAATTTCCAGCTGCATATGATGAAACTGTTTAACGCAGAGTATTTTATGGTAATCAGCAGAATGCGTTTCAGAAAGACTAAATATTTCTTGCATAAATTAAAATTTAAACTTAAATTGGGTCTGGACTTTACTTTTGACGAAATAATGGATATTTTGATGTCGTTACTTTATCTGTGGTTGTAGGACTATATCGATATGCGAGCATCTAAAAATTCTGCTCAACTTATCAGTTATTACTGAAATACGAAATAAGACATGACACAGATCGTGGTGAAGAATCGGGTTTCATAGGACACAGTGACATTCGCAGTTATGAGCTTACTGCTTTTCCTACACGTGAATTTAGAAATTAGGGTAATGGAAATGGTTTTCGATGGGGGTAGTAGAAAAATTAGAAGTGGGAATCTTAATTGTCATAGGAATGGTGGAAGTAGTGGTCGTAATAATGGTGCGAATTTCAGAGTTCGTGGTGATCATTTTAGAGACAATATAGGTTTTGGAAGTGATTGTAAATGTGAGGATGGAAGTAGACAGACACATGTCAATTCACCTGGAAGAAATAGAGGTGGAGGTCAAGATAAAAATACTCCCTTCTCGTTTAAGTCCGCTGAGTGTAGCTGAAGTAATGATGGTAGATATCAAGTAGAAACGTAATCTGGCAGGAATTCTGCCCAGTTAACCTAGAAGGCGGCTATAATTCAGACGGTATATAGTCACAGAATAAACCGCAAAATCTTTCTGCAGAATTAAATGCTGTTACTGGGAATCCAGTGGAATTTCTTGAGTTGTTCAGAGTATTGAATGGGACTGTATTGAAGAGGGGTTTTTTTTCGATACGAGGGCTGAGCGTTGTTTAATTTCTTACTCAATTTATAATAAGTATTTAGTTTTAAAAGTTAAAATATTCAAATCTAATGGTTCAGTCTCCACAAAGTTCAATATGTGTGATAGATTTGTATGTTGAAATTCGTTCTGTTAAAACTGTATGGCAATTCTAGGAGATTGAAGGGTTAAGTGGACATTGTACAGTTCGTTTCGATTATATGAGGGATAAATATATAAGTCTGGACTTTTATGAGAAAACTCGAAAGTCGCGTCATTATCTCTTTTTATTGATTTAAATGAGACTAGCCTTAGTGAGGGTGGGAAAAAAGTTTAAGGAGTTTATGGAGGAGTTTAGTGAAGATTTTTTGAAAAGCCCGGGGGGTTTCATGTCGCTTTGCATGGATTGATACGCGCATAAGCGCCGATTTAAAGGGGTTGACGTGGGCAAATCAGTCAAACTTCCACCACAAATTTAAAAATATTATTTTTTTAATTAATCACAGTCATTAAATAGGACATTTTTTAAAGTTTCAGCAGAAATATACCTTACTGCCTGTTTCGTCCCAATGATGACGGCACCTATGGGTAAGGGTAATGTCGCGCCTGTGTCTAAAATACTGCGTAGGTTTGACCAGATAATACAGAGTTTTATAGATATCATATTAACAAGGTGTTATATGGTATTATAATGACTATTTATTCTCATTTGTATCGCCAGTAGTGTTGTGCCGGAAGAATAATGCGAAAATTTCTGATGACCCTGAATCGTGAAGATTTGCTATCGATTAACGTAAGTTCAATTCTATTACCTAGTATCAAAAATTTCTATCACCAGTGATACAATTTGGGGAAAGTCATGAATAATGATTTTATGTCCACCTAATTTTAAAATCTGTATATTTTCAGAATCCAATGCAGCCTGTGTTTATCGATTAGACAGTTTTTATTACAAAGGATGGCTGTTACACCTTTAACCCCTTCAGGGGCAAAGTGCTCTTGTAGCTGAAATATTGAAATGATTGATTGACACCAGGATTCACGAACGAATTTATTTTGGAATAAATAAAAGCTTTTCCTCATGTACCTTATAAATTCAAAATTTCATTAAAAAATTCTGGTATCTTTGTGGCATTTGGGAATTAAAATTAAGTAGTATATATAATATACCGGTGCCCTTCAAGGGGTTAAGCAGATGCGTTTGGATTTGTCTGGGTCACTATCCACGTTTCAGAAGGCCATTAAAAAATCGGCGATCTTTGATAGTTAACCTTTAATTGCATAGTGAAGTAAATTTCCATCACTGTTTATTTAATTTTAATAAATAAATCAACTTCTTTGCCACCACTATATTTATATAGAAATATTAATCCAGTAAATTTCCCGTGAACTATGTTGCTGAACAAAGTTAAAAATCTATCTTAAAATTTCTGGTGTTTAATATTTAATATATGTATAAAAAAACATAATTGTAAAAGAAAAACTCATGCAAAGAAGGGTTAAGGGAGTTTTGGTGTGTCTGGTTGATATTATCGTCGTGGCATTCTACTTTTATATTATTGCTTATCTATATTTGCAGAGACAAGTCTTTACTACATTGCACAATGCTGGTGTTACAATAAAATTGGATAAATGTAAATTTTTATGTCGAGATATAAAGTGTTAATAACGTGTTAAAATACTAAGGATGGAACCGAAACTGACTCTGAGAAAACCCAGGCTATTAATTTCATGTTTCCCATAAAAATTGTTAGCAACTTGAAACGTTCTTAGATATGATTGCGTGTTTTGCAACTTTTATTCTTCATTTTCTGAGTTGTGGATCCTTTGTAAGATTTGAAGATAAAAAGATTAAAATTGATGTAGTCAGTGGCAGTTAAAAAATATTTTGAAATTTTAAAGAGACTTTTCACTATCCCTCGTCTTAGCCGATCCAAATTATTCAATGCAATTTGAAGTGCATTCTTATGCTAGTTCTATTGGTGTTTGCAAAGTGTCACAAACAACTGCCTTCCTTCATTTTATTTCAGAAAGATAGACCTATAGCCTATGTATGTGGAATTTTGAATTCGCTGGAAAAGAAGTACGTATTCAATTACGGCAATATAGTTTATTCCAATTATTTTTTAATTGATTGAGTTTCATTGCTATTTTAATGAATTACTGGTCAAGGAGGTTATATATCATTCAGTGTTGATTAAGTTAATCAATGGTAAATGTGGTTATGTATCATTCTGTGTTGACTAAGTTGATGAATGGTAAAGGTGGTTACGTATCATTCAGTGTTGTATCACGCTAATGAATGGTGAAAATCTGTGATCGAGAATGCTATTGATATTGAACATAGGTATGGAAACGAAAAGGCGGTTGCTAGCAGTGTTGCCAGTGGCCTACTTTTTTTTAGTCACTTTTCTTAATTGACACCAGTTTTTGTAGAAACTAAAATTTGCCTTATTTAATGACAAATTAAATAGAGCGAAGACAAGACGAATTATGCTATTTCAAAAAAGTGGTGTCAATCAAGCAATCTTAATTTTAAAAAAGTAGCCTACTGGCAACACTGGTTGCTAGTGCTTTGTCTCGTAATCCACAGGAATGTCTGAATGCGATTGAGGAGGTGAAATTTCGTGTTTTGTCGCCTTTATTATTCATGTCGACGGAACATTTCATTCAGAAGCAGAAGGATAATTCTGATTTTGGTGAATCCAGATGGGATTCGTTCTTTGAATGAAGTAAAGTTGGTCAAATTTGTAATTCCAATTATCTGCAATGTAATTACAATTTAATTGTATGTAATTAATTATAGTTGCAATTACATGCCGTAAAACAATCTCGCAGCACTCTAGTCGAAACCGCCACACTTATCCCTTTATTTTACGAAGGATCTGAGATTGAATGTGTGTAACTATAATTAATTACATACATTTAAATTGTACATACATTGCAGATAATTGTAATTACCGTAATTTCCGGCGTATAATCCGCAGCTCAAAGAGTCGTTTTTCGACCCAGAAATATTATTTTATAAAATGTAACTTAAAAGATCGCTGTAAATATTTAACTACAATTATTGAATAAAATTTCTGGGTCGAAAAACGACTCTTTGAGCTGCGGATTATACGCCGGAAATTACGGTACAAATTTTTTCAAATGTGATATGCAACCACTTTTGAAAAATGGTCTCAGTCATTTAAATTGAATGATTGTCCTTTTTATTCCAAACTATTAATTCACGAAGATAATTTCGAGTTTGTGTTCCCGCTAGTTTGCGTAAGGGAATTCTTAAAGAATTTCAAGATAACACGGTAGCGGGACACGCTGGTATTCGTAAAATAAATTCCCAAATTTAGTATGCCTGTTACAGAGGGAAATAGTGCTCGAGTATGGCTCCAGCTGCAGTACCTAAAAAACATTTAATTTCATGGATTTAATGCACGTCCAGCTGGAAAATTACTATTAGTTAATGTAATGTTCCATCTTGAGGTAGTGGGACTCGATCTAATTGTCCTATATCCAAATTCTAATCCTGAAAGGCATCGGTATGTTCTGGCAAAAGTAGATGTAATAGTAGATTCCACTATTTGAGACCACAAAGCTTTGTCTAATATTTTTTCTTCAGATTAAAAATCTTTCTAACCTTCATTACAGAATTTGAATATTTTTCTTGATTGAGTATGGCGAAAAATTCTATTCGAAATTTGTACTAGAACTGCTCGCTTCCTGCTGTTTACGTCTGAATTAATAAAATGAAAAGCTAATTTTAAGACATTTTATAGATCTTCGCATGCACGAAAATTAATTTTGCAACTTCCTGCACTTAGTGTGATATTGAACGAAGTTAGAATAGCCAGTGGCCCAAGGTGCCAGATATGCGCTTTGGTTGTCGAAAGAGAACGCGGGTTCAAACCCCACTCCTGAAATTATAATATTTCGGCAATATTATACGTTTCTTATATTTTGTAGTATGGTGCCTATCTACTCTTTTATAAATGTAGTCTAGTGGCCAAGTGAGTTTTGAGATTTGTATCGTGGTTCCTGAAATCTAACATTCGTGCGTGAATGGGCTATGTACTCTGTCATTTCTTTAAACATGGAAAATTTGCTCTGAATATACGAGAATCTGATTATCAGAGTTTTTTTGCATTTGCAGGATAATTAGTTATCTGTGGTTGTGTAGTTGCTATATATAGTGCCGTAAGAGTTGGATTTGACGGAGTTTCAACGCATCTTGCCGAAAGGTAATCTAGTTCTCTATCGTGAACGTAGAGTTTTCCACTTGTCTGCTAGCGGAGTTTTTCTCCTCTCAGAATTTAGTGAATTTGTGCTTAATATTGATCTTTTATACTTAAATCTTCCATCTCGACTGATTATCATCCACTGATTATAACTGATTTAAATAACTTTTTGTTGTTGTTTTTTTTTAATTTGTGTCATTCACCTTTCAGGTGAACATTCTGGAATTCTGTGTCACGAACCCGTTTTAATAATGCAGGGCTATCAAATGGTTCGTATTTTGAATACCAGTATTTTCTAAGAATTTTTTTCTTTTTTGATTTTCCTTGCAAATTTTAAAAATACCTACTGTAAAAGTTATTGCTATTGCGAATTTTGTAGAAGCCTAGCACAAATTATATTCTTAGAAAATACTGATATACAGAATGTGAATGCATTGTGTATAGTCAAGTTCATTTTCTATTTGGGGTTATTCCTATACACAATTTCATTATATGTTTAGCACAGTGCATCATATATCTATGTACTTCCAATGAATCTTTCGCATTATTTTCTTATCATTATTCACTGTAATATAATTTCACTGTCATTTGCATACCTAGATGCGGGGATGTTCACGATACCAATATTTAAAAATTAATCTTTGTTTTATTTAATCAAAAAATTCTGCTTTTAACTGAGTGGGATATTTCTTTTCAGAAATAGTTGTATCCATAAACCCTCCATATGTATATTTGATTGTTCATAGGTTACTTAACACATCGCATATCGAAACATGTCTGGGCTCAACTTGCATCATTCTTATTATTCAGTCAGTTATTCGAAGACAATTATAAACAATACAGGCATTGTAATAAGAACAATGAAATAACTAAAGTCAATTTTACAGAACAAATATCAGTTTCTCATTTGAGATTCTCAGGAAAATATAATGCTTATTAAGTGTAATCGTGTTTTGACTCGTACACCTCTTGTTTTCTTTTGAGATTTTAAAGTTCTCCTCGAGAAAAAATACATTGGAATTCATGTTTCTATTTTTTTTATGTCAGTTTGTGAGAAATAGCGAGTATTGGTTTGAAATGCTTTAATTCTTCAACTGCGAATGTCTTTTTTTTTCAAAAGTGCTTTTTTAAACGAAAATATCTAATTAAAAAAATTTGAAATATTTTTGTTCGTAAGAACCATTACAGACTCTTTCATATCATTTAATAAACTTTTTCTTCTATACTTTTGAAAGTATTACCATTCTTCGCGACATTTTAAATTATAGTTTATATTGCATCTAGATACTATTAAACATATTTCCCAATTTTAAAATTTAATCTTATTTTTATAACATTTTAACAAATTTTAATTGCTTTATATATACTATATTTTGCTAATAAGCATATGTTTTAATATAAATTAGAAACTGAAAAAGTAATCTTTCAAAACACTACATTCTGATAAAATCTTAGTGAAATAAAAGTAAACGATTCCAGTTTCATCTGAAATTAGTTCAATTCTTCAAAAAATCGATAATTTAAATGGAAAACTAAAACGATAAAAAACTTAATTAAACCTTATTAAGCCTCAGGTTTCATCATCATACGATATCATACTCCAATTTTTTCTTATTTTTCTCATTGTCTGGGAAATATGGCTAATTTTCTCATATTTCTAGAAATTTCTTATGATCTCTTATGTAACATAAGATGTTGATTGTCTTTTCAATGAGAGAAAAATGAAGCCATCAGAAAGCAAAATCATTAAATGATTTTTAATGATGTATTTTTTAGAGAGGTAAATATTAGAGGGATAAAAATAATTAGTTTTTCAATAAAAAGTACGACATAATTTAGTTATTTAAAGCATAATATCTTACTTTTCCTCTAAATTAGAGTGTTTGATTAGAATCTTTTATATTACATTTAATTTAAAAACAGAGTGTGTGCATTTTTGCCACAATTGTTTAATAGAGTTTTTCGCCATATTTAATTAGAGATAAATAATAACAATTATAAGATTTAGTGAGCTGATTAGGAATTCTGAGATATAAATACTAAATAACGTACCTTGTACAAATAATGATGTTTAAACTTCAAAAACAAAACACAATCTACAAAAGTATGTGTATTGACAAACCCTATTTATCAAAATGTGTTTTAGTAAGGTAAAATGAATGTGTTTTATACATTGACGATATGTATGACAAATGGATAAATAAAATAAACCATGTAAATATAAAGTTTTATTTTTAATGCAGTTTTCTATGATTTTTAATTTTCATTATTTTTATTTTAAATTTAATGTACACTAAAGAACTTTCATTTGCTCGTAAAGAGGGTTTGATTTTTTCTTTTTTTAAATGTAACAATATATTTATGAGAGCTAATGACGAATAATATAAAAGTTGGTGTACTTTCTGTTTTCTTTACATGCAAACATTTTGAAGCAATGAGAGCACAAAATCAGTTAGATATTTCACAATTATCGTAATATCAGGGTTTTGCTCGATCACTCTCTTTCGTTGCCACTATTTTCAAACAATAGTCTTCGGTAAAATTTAACTTTCAAATGCTTGTCTTAATCTACCCTGAAGGTTATTTCCCTTGTAAATGCTGTAGAAATTTACCACGAATATTACAGTTTGAAAATATTGGTAGCCAAAAATAAGAAAGATGTCAACCCCTGTAATATTATTGCAATTAACAAATAAGATCTTTTTTATAGCTGTTTGGGGGACTTCTCTTTATCCGGAAGTTACACTTATAAAACACTAGCATTCTAAAGTAAACTGTCGTTACTGGGAGTTATTGTCGTTAGTGGGACTATTATCACTTAGGAATTTCCAATTTATTTTACTCTTTTATCAATAAAACGAAAATTACGTGTATGTACTTGCCGAATACTCCATAACTGTGGCGCGCAAAATGAAAAAATTCCAGGCTTTTTGCATGGTATTTTTGCATATTCATGGCCGCCACTGGCGACTATTTTTATATTTTATTTGCACCACTATATAAAAACATAAATTTTATAGTATATGTATCTTGCACATGTTGTTAAAGTAGTTGTGAAAAAAATTTCTTTTGATAAAGTGGTGCGAAATAGAATTAAAAAATAATCGCTTGTAGCAGCCCTGCATATTCATATTATTTAATCGCAAATTTTTAAGATCAAATAAGACGAGATATTCTATTCGATAATAATGGTAGAATATACTAGCCCCTCCCCCTTTATCTATGCCAATCCTCAAACACATTTTTGTGTTTAATTATGCACTTACTTTTAATTTTAGAAAAGAGTACAGTGTTTAATATTAATATTGTTGGACTCCAGCAATGGCCGTATTATGAACATGTGCAGCATGTGCAAACATCCATCAGTAAAAAATAGAAATAATTTTAGCTTTATCTATCTGCTAATCAATAAAGCAAAAATTACTATTATTTTTTTTTATTAATAGGAGTTTGAATATGCTGCACAAGTTCAGAATACCGCCCTTACTCCAGTCACATATCCTTATATATCGTAAATATACAGGATATCAATAATTAAATATTTCATATTTTTCGATATTCTATAAGTACAATAGTTCTTTGAAAAATATAGAAATAAGCGTAATGGCATTTTGCTTATAAAATAATCTGCGAGTACAAAAATGCAATGAATGAGTGATAAAATAGATAAAAAAAAAACTTGTATACTGTACAAGAGTAATTGTGTCGTAAATGAAGCTATACGTTATCTTAGGTAAATTAAGATATATTAATAAAAATTAGAGACATTAATTCATTTACACTCTGGATATAATCCAATTAATGGTTACATTATATATATTAAACATTGTCAGCGAAAACGTTAGTCAGTAACATTTTTTTGTGAAGCAGATTAAGCGAAGACGTTAATGACAATAGCATCGAACGAAAAATATTCCTTAGCGGATTAATGTCTTCAAACAAAGCTTCTGACAAGGAAGGTCTCCATAAGCGCATACTCAGAAAATGTTGAAAAAATTACAGAATGTTCTTCTCATGAAGATATATACGTCTATAAAAAAAATTCTGCGGAACCTCGATATAACGTCCTTAAAAAAAAATATGAAAATTTCGTTTATTTGGCGATTTATCACCGGTTGGCGACGGAATGTAATTAACCCTTTCAGGGGCAAAGTACTTATGTTTCTAAAATGTTGAAATCATTGAGTCACACCGGGATTTAACAACAAATTTTTTTCAAAATAAGTAAAAGATTTTCATTTCGCATGTTATAAAAGTAAATTTGATTCCAAAATTCCTGTGTCACTGTGGCATTTGGGAATTAAAATTAAGTGGGATATATTATATCTCACCGCCCTTCAGGGGGTTAACCAAATACCCTTTTATGACAAATACTCTTTAAGGAAAAACCTTTTCATACTGAACTTGTTTATTAATGCTCAACTTACATAATAAATAAATTTTTATAACTACAATTTTGGGTACACATTTATATGTATATATAATGGAATTCTACGATTGCATTTTACGATTTAAAACAAAATGTAAATTGATTAAAATTGTTTCAAGTTCAAAAATAAGCCTGATTCTGAACATTATTCATTCAAGAAAGTTTTTGTTGCTATGGAAACAACGACTTCTTCGATATAGAAATTCATAACGAATCCGTTTGTCATCGGGCTATTCCTTTTAAAATACATTTCAAAATTACTTGTACAACCGTTGAAGCCATTTAAATTTAAAAAAATCGTGGAATGGAGGATAAAACAATCGGCAAAATTTCATTCAATCGGTAATAAATAGAGAAAAAACGTGCGTGATTTATTTAATCTGATTTAAAAAATATTTTAAATTAATGTTAATATAAACGTACAGAGAGTTGAAAATGTTGAACGCAAAATGCAAACGATTCTGAACAAGAGGGTATGGTATCATGAGCCATAGAATTAACCCATTCGTATAATTTTTTAAGCTTATGACAATTTTACGCTTTCAAATTTTACAAAAATCTCATAGACAGTTCTCATATCAAGAATTTCTTCAAACTCTTCACTTACTTTAATATGCCTTTCAGATTCATATATTTTCAAAATTTCGATTGTTAACTAAAAGTGAAAATAAACATACAGATTCAATATTTCAATAATACACATAACCTAAATGTCAGCTTCACTATAACGTAAAATAGATATTTGCAGCTTCCAACACATAGAACATATTTTTTCAGTGGTAAAAATAAACAACTGCAACAACAAACAGTTTGTATACAAAAATAATAAATATTTCATCGTTTAAGTTTAAATTCATTAAATATAATGATGTAGTTTTTTCAATACTTTCTATTCACTGACTATTAATAAAAAATATTGCAGATGCCACAGACTATAAACGTATGATTTTATTATGATTTTACAAAATAAGCTTTTTCATTTAAGGGAATTAATATAGCAAAAGGATTAGCCCTCTGAGCGGTGTAGCAAAACAAACGAAAATTACTGTTTATTTATCAAAACAATAAATTTCGAAAACATGGCACAAAGCGGAATAACAATATGTTGGATGACTTTTTAAAATTAAATTCAAGTTATTATGCAGAAGCTTATAATTTAACTATGGGGCTTCTAATACATGATTATATATATAATGCATGATTTTCAGAAAGGTATGATTAAACTTTTTATATTACTACTAAAAAAAATAATGTAGAATGAAATCAATTACCTGAAAATATATTTTATCTTTCTTTTCTTAATAATTTACTTCGCAGTTACTGGTTATCCTTTTACTTTCCTTTGTTCGGAAACATTCCTACTTGAAAGAATTCGATTTCTGTAAGTGAAAACGAAAGAAAAACAATTTCTAAGCAAAAAAAAAAGAGAGAAAACTTTATTTCTAAGCTCTGTTTTGAATGCTGAGTTCCTTTTGAAAAGAAAAAATAAGAGGAAGAATTTGTATTTCGCAAGCGTTTTAAAAAGAGTTCATGATGAAATTGACGGTTAGAGATAGCGGTTCGTTTTTCTTCCATAAATTGTTTTATTCCCGCTTTCAATGAATTACTTCAAAAACATTTCTGTCAGTAAATTTTTTTCTAGACTTTCGTTATCATTCAATAGAGCGGTTTCCAATGGATTATATTACATGTAAGAACGAAACAGTTAAAAAAAGACAGACAAAATCATCGTATTTATGGTATTTCCGTTGCTAACTTATATTATTTCCTTTTATAACTAATCAAATTTATAAATAATTTAATTTATTTAGTGAGGGATATTACTAAACTTTCCTTTTTCACTTCTAAATTTTCGAGTTATTCTCTATTTAAAGTTTTGGAAAACACATTTGTTTCTCAATATGTGTTGATGATAAGTTATATATTTGAGCAGTTAATAAAAATTGATCCATTTTTTTTTCTTAATTTTTCTAAATATAAATTTTTGATAATTTTTCTAAAAATATTTAAACTGAAATATTTCATAATATGAAATGAGTGTGTATGTAGTGTAAGAGTAACATTGTTGTTTTCTGTAATTACGTTGAGATTTCTGCTCCGAGTCAAATAATTTTCAAAAAAATAATTATTTATATTCTACTCTAGCTTCATGCATGATGATCGAAGTATGTTATAATGAATGTTTTTTATCCTCTGGAGCATATTTTAAATTTTTAAGTTGCAATTTCTTCTATAAAACCTCTCATTTTTTTTAAATGCTGTATAATATATTTATTTTATATTTAAAAGAAATAGTAAAGAACATTGCAAAATTTCCAGTATCTGTTGCAGACTGTCGTGACAATTTTTACATTCAATCCAACCACAATTACAAAAAAAAATATTCTGTGTGGCAGATATCGCATGAAAATATCCTAGTATAAGCTTATAGCAGAGATTATTTTGAAAGAAAAGGGGTTCAATTACAATAAAAAAAATAGTCGCTGAGATTTTTGCTTTCCCAAACCCTTAATTCAAAGTTTACAATCAACACAATTTACAAAAATCATCTAACTCTATATAATAAAAATTCCAAAGAGGTCCATTTTTTAGTTGATAACCTACATTTCAACATTTATTTAAGTCCTTCGGATTAAATAAACTTTGAAAAAAAAATTTAGGAACGGCGAACTCGCTTGCCAGAATGCCAATTGTTGTCACTTTTCCTGAAAAGTTTTGTTCGCCTTATTTAATCTCGGAATTTATTTCATAAAAAAAGTCGGAGGATATTTTCTCGAAAGAGTGGTATAATTTGTATTCTGTTACTTCGTTCGCAGTTCCTAATATAGATTATACATTTTTCTTAAATCTCCAGGGGTCAGAAGAGGATTAATTTCAGGATGCTAATGTTTAATCCATAGGTTGCCAAACCTTCTGAAGTTTGATTACCACTGCTTCTGAACTCTAAATTTGGACTTACTAAATCATTAATTTACGTTATTAAATAAAACAACTATTTATGTTTGGAAATAGTCGTATTAAAAACTGGAAACATTTGGCAGCTAAAGTTAAACATGGGTGTCATGAGTTACGGACTTTGTATACCACATTCGACGGATAGTATTATTTTCCTTATTCATTTGTGGGATTCTGCGATGTTATGAGTGGAAGGCAAACACTAAGGAGCAAGTGGTATTCAAAATTCGTAACTCTTGACACCTATGATTAAATCCATGTTACCAACTTTAGTACCGTGACTACGGCCGCCTATGATACTGTTTAAAACCATTGAAAATAAAGGAGGTTTCGACGGCTACTCGTTTAACCAGTATTTGAAATTAGAATCATTTAACTCATATAAATTTGCCGTCTGATTAAATTTTTTCTGTGATTAAACAAAGTGAAAATTTATATTAGAAAACTGTGGTAGAACTGCACGCACCCTTGTATAAAATACTTTTTTCATAACAAAATTAAAATGTTGCAGTAAATTGTTAAATAGCATCATATTACGAACATTAATAATTACTTTAGCCTCCATAACTTTAGCTGCTTTTTATCATTAGCGCATATATGCGCGCGTTTCAGAAATTTGTTTGTCATTCAGAAATTCCGAATCCATGCCGAAAATAGCGAAAGAAGTTTATTTTACTTTTAGTGATAACGAACCTTCTGTCATTAAATGCATGAAAAAATATTATTTGAAATTTCTAGTATAAATTTGGAATTTCTGAATAAAACCAAATAAACAAATGCCCACATTCGTTGCTACCATGTCAAACTAACGAATATGAAAATATGCATTTTTCATTACTTTTAAAAATGGGCCGATTGTCACCACTAAATTTTATTTGAATTCTTCGCCTAATAAAAATACTAATAAAATTTCTATGAAGAACAGGGTTACCAGTTTGGCCTCCCTTTTTATTCAGAGATGCAAAATCCATACCGGAAATTTTGAGAAAATTTTTTTTTGCTATAAGTAATCAGTAGAAAATTTTTTATTTTAAATTTCTGGTACGGATTCGAAATTTCTGAATGGAAAAGGAGGCTAAACTGTCAATCCTTTTGATGATGCAACCCTGAAACCCTATTAAAATTTAGTGGTGGCAATCAGCTCATTTTTAAAAGTAATGAAAAATGCATTTTTTCACATTCGATAGTTTGACATGGTAGCGACGATATATGCGATAATTATGGAAATTTATTGAAACTATAAAATTATATAAGTTATTATAATTTAATGAAACTAAAAAATATAGCCATTTTTCCTATGTAATAAAAATTTTAAAATAGTGATAAAATTTCATATTTCATTCAAATCCTCTCTAATAAAAACGTAAATACTTATGGGTACATACATCTCTCCTCCTTTCTTCACTTTTTATTTATTTTGATTGAAGTCATTTCTACAACTCCTAAGAAGTAATCATCTTATCAATAAAAAATATAAAATTTTATGAAACATTTTCCTTTTGAATTATATATCTTTTTGTCAATTATAATAATACAATAATAATTAATTTTTTATTATGATTATGTTAGTTTTGAGACATTTTAATTAAAATATATTATAAAGTGATTACAATTTTAAAGAATTCCTAATATTTAAACACATTTTTAAATTTCTAGTTATATTCGAAGTGCAAACACGCCTTGTTCACACCTGTGTTATCAAACATTTCATTTATTTATTATTCTTTGCAACGCTTGTACTTACACTAGAATATTTTTTGTTTTTTTTCTGTGGATGATATTTCCTCTTTACATGTTTATATACTTATTCATTTAACCCAGGGTTCGTACGGGTCCTGGTATTTTAAGACCAGGAAATTCTTCGCTACGAGTATTTTCTTATAGATAATCTCTTTTTAAATAAGGTGAAATTTCGTACGTTTGAACTTGATGTATTTTTTTAGAAAAATATAGTGGTATATCACCTGGAAAATAACGGTACCCGTACGAACCTTGTAACCCTTTGAGGGGCAGTGGTATGTATTATATACCACCTAATTTTAATCTGATTCGAACCAGAAACTTTTAGTTAAATGTTACTTTCTTAGCTTTGACGGGAAAAGTTGAAAAATTGCTTTTCCTTATTTAGAACTAAATTATTTCGTAAATACCGGTGTGAATTCGATGTTACAGGGACAAAATTGCTTGCCCCTGAAAGGGTTAACCGTATGTGCATTAATCACGAATGCCCTTCGTGTAAAGTAAACCAGGGCTCGCAGTTATCCTAAAACCTTCTCACTTTGCTACCACTATTTTAAAACGTTAAAGTACCACGAAGATATTTTTTCTGAAATAGTGGTACGAAATGTAGAGTAACTTAGGAACGCTGCTAGCCTTGAGTGAACTTTGTTTTGAGAAACAATTACGAGTGTGATTTGTGCACTGAGCTCCATATACAACAGTCGACCTGAGTCAGCGGTAAGAATCTTGCAAGGAAAATGAAGACTGCAAGACAAAGGCAAAATATATTCCTTGTTGTCTATGTTAGATAGTGGTGTTCTCATTTACCATTTTTCTAATTTATTCTTCTCTAATTAAGCTATGCTTATCTAATTAATAAATGGTTTTCTAATCATGTAACGGAATGCTATAAACAACAGGTTTTACCATGAAAGAGAACTAAAATTAACGTCACTGTATCCTTCCGCGCTGACCGCTGGCAATCATTTTGAGGAATAGGAAGGCAGATCTCCTGTTATATATGATACTCAGTGCACTTGAGGTAAGCAAAATGTATCTTGTGAATCAATCACGATTATAACTCGCGAATAATTCAAAATAAATGTGTTTAAATAATTATTTTAAGTGCATAACTAATTAAAATAATTAAAAACACAAGGGGTTAAAATAATTAAAAATAATGATCCTGGGATCATGTCGCGTAATAAGTCAATTTTAAGTAAAGTTACTTTATTTAATATTATGTAGCCTTCTGGAATAAAATTAAAACAAATTACAGAAAAAATCTTATTTTGTTAGGTTTGAGATATTTTAATTAAAATACAGGGTGCAAAATGTTATCTATCGCCGACCTTTAATTTCTCAACCGTTGGTTGTAGGCATATAGTTCGAATTACAAAGGCTTTTAAAATGAGATAAATATTCATGTTGTGGCGTTAATTAAAGTAAAAAATCAATTTTATAAAAATTACGAAATATAACTTATTATACGGTACCCCGGTCCCTATAGTTATATTTAGTAAATGTTTGCACATATAATAAGAACGATAACACAAAAAGTTTGACATCTGTACGACAAAATTGAAACAGTTATTAAATTTTAAAGTTTGAGATTTTTTCGCATGATTTTGTCTTTTTTTGAGGGATCAGTTAAAAAATGAATTAGAGTAATTGGAGATCGAAATCAGGGTGCAATGTCCTTTTTACTGCAAAATTACCTTTAGCTGATATCGCTAAATCGGTGTATCACCAAAGAGGATCTAAAAAGTTTAACCGACTTTGAGGGGTCGTATACAAAGCGAAGAATGAAATATTAAAATTAAACAGAAAAATAAATATTAATTTATTATCATACTAGAAAACGGTCTACTATAAAAAATGAATACATCAAATCACGGAATCTACTAGAGATACTGCTGAAAGTGTTCTCCATTGGTGGCAATGCACAATTGAATGCGTGACAGTACTGAGTCCTGGACACGTTGGAGCATAGCAGGCGAAACCATCTTTAACCGGTATCGCTAAAACGGGTATCACCAAAGAGGTTTATTCCTTCTAAAAATTTAAGCTAACTTTTAGGGGTCAAACAACATTCAAAAGTCAAATTAGGCAGTGTTGAATTCAGGGGCTGGCCCGGGAGGGACATCCCTCCCCTTCCTCCCGAAGCAATGAAATGTCCCTCCCGGAAAATGTGAGATTTTGTGTTTTCAATGGTCAAAAAGTGCAATTTCTCCCCGAAACTCTATAATGTCTCCCCGCCGGAGAAAAGTGTCTGAATTAAACACTGAAAATAGGTATTGTTTGTTATCGGAAAATAAAACCTTCTTCTCTTTTGCGAATGCATCCAGTCTGTTTTTATTTTATCAAAATAGGGTTGAGTTTAGTTTGTTTAGCTGCGTTTGGCTAAGTGCCAATCTTAGTGACCGCCTACAAGAGAACGCAAACTAGAACTTCGGAAAATACTCATATCAGCGTAACACCCCTTTCGATTGTAGAGTCGTCCCAGAGTGCTCGGCGCGGTTTCCAAAAACGAACAATAGACTCGACATCAGTAAAATAAAATATACTCACTACAAGCGTGATAAATAGCAACGGAATGCAAACGACCAATCGAATTATAACGAGCATGAAAATCAAGATTATGCAAATTTCAATAGTACCGTAGCACAACGCGTTCGGGATAAAACACGAGCCACTAGCAGTGGACATGCTAGTCAGCGCAGAGATTGTGATGGCAGGCTATACGTACACGGAATATACCGAAATGATACTTATTTATAGTGAATGTCAAAGGAATGCCAGAGTGGCTGCGAGGGTTGATTCAGAGCGTTTTCCTAGAGATCGACATACAACGCATAAAACAATAACTGATGCATTGCACCGTCTTAGAGAGACCGGCTCTGTTGCACCACGACCCAGAACAAGTAGACGCGCAAGGTGTAATGTTCGAGTGACACCGGAAGAAGTGTTGGCATTCGCCCTTTTAAATCCACTAATGAGCACGGTGGAAATAAGCGAGGCATGTAGATACACGCTTCAGCGTGTCTGGCAGTTATTACATGCACATGGTGCGCATTTATACCATCCAACACTGGTGCAAGCAATGATGTTGGTTGACCACGAAAGACGGTTTGATTACTGTAATTTCATGCTTAACGCTATAGAGAAAAATCCATCGATACTTTGTGACATTCTGTGGACAGATGAGACAACGTTTACACGGAGTGGCATTGTGAACGTGCAAAATGTGCATTACTGCTCTCTGGAAAATCTTCACATCGCCCCACAGCACGACACCAGGTACGCTGGTCAACGAACGTGTGGTGCGGTATACGGGGAACTCAGATTGTTAGACCCACCTTCTACGATGGAACCCTAACCGGCGAACTTCACCTGCACATACTACAAAACACGGTACGTGACTGGTATGAAGAGCTGCCTCTCTGAAATGCTTGCCGGGTGTGGTTTCGTTTCAACATAATGGGGTCCCTCCGCATAAAGCATCAAAAGTCCGTCCGTATCTGGCCGACGAATTCGTTCAACAGATCATTGGATATGGTGGTGTGGTAGAGTGCCCACCGCGTTCACTGGACTTGACTCCCATGGACTTCTACCTCTGGGGATACATATAGGAACAGGTGTATGTGACTGAGCCTACTTCTCTGGTTGATCTGAAGCAGCGCATCATCCTTGCTTGTCGCACAGTTACACCTGTTATTCTCCAACGTGTCCAGGACTCAGTACTGTCATGCATTCAATTGTGCATTGCCACTAATGGGGAACACTTTGAGCAGTATCTCTAGTAAATTCCGGTATTTGATGTATTCATTTTTATAGTAGACCGTTTTCTAATATGATAATAAATTGATATTTATTTTTCTGTTTAATTTCAAAATTTCATTCTTCGCTTTGTATACGACCCCTCAAAGTCAGCTAAAACTTTTAAATGAAATAACCCTCTTTGGTGATACACCGATTTTAGCGATACCGGCTAAAGGTAGTTTTGTCGTAAAAAGGGCATTACACCCTGATTTCGATCTCGAATTACTCTAATTCATTTTTTAACTGATCCCTGAATGAAAGACAAAATTATGTGAAAAAATCTCAAACTTTGAAATTGAATAACTGTGTCAATTTTTGTCGTACAGAAGTCAAACTTTTTTATTGTATTTGTTAAGATATGTGCAAACATTTACTAAATATAACTATACGGACCGGGGGACCGTATAAAAAGTTAGATTTCGTAATTTTTATAAAATTGATTTTTACCTTAATTAACGCCACAACATTAATATTTCCCTCATTTTAAACGCTTTTGTAATTTGAACTATATGTCTACAACCATCGGTTGAGAAATTAAAGGTCGGCGATAGATAACATTTTGCACCCTGTATATTATAAGGTGATTATTAATTTCAAAGAATCCCTAAAACGTAAATATTTTTTGACAATTTTATTTCTGTTCGGAGTGCAAACACTCTTTGTTCAAACCTGTGTTATCAAAACTTTCATTTATTTATTATTCTTTGCAGTGCTTCATCTTGGAATATAATGATTTTATGATGAAGATTTTTTACCTTTATATGTTTATATACTTATTCATTTAACCACTTGTGCATTAACCAAGAGTGCGATTTGTGTGAAGTAAACCAGGGGTCTCAGTGATTCTAAAATTTTCCCACTTTACTACCAATATTTTAAAAGATAATTTCATTGTAGATTCCTATAGAAGATGTTGCAGGAAATTACTACGAAGTTATTTTATCTGAAATAGTGCTAAGAAATGTTGAGAAATGAGTAAACTTTGTCTTGTGAATCAATCACGCGTGTGACCCGTGGTAAACAAAATATACCTTGTTAATTCAGCATGAGTCTGACTCGTGGTTAGCAAAATGTACCTTGTGAATCAATCACGAGAGTGACTCATGAATAAAATTCAAAAGGAATATGTTTAAATAATCATTTTAACACATTGACAGCAGGTCACGAGTTAACTCGTGTTTGTTTCACCAAGCATCATTGACAAAGGAAGTGGCTTTTACCTTACAGAAAATGAATTTATATTATGTTGTCCTTTCTTTTTAGATTGTAAGACCTTTTATATTGAATCCGTACATTGAATTATATTTAATAATGCATAAACTTGAAAATCTATCTAGAAAAACATTTAAAGAAAGACTTTCAGAAGAGCGCGGAGCTTCCAATGTTTTAAAATGAAGATATCATACAAAATCGACAGTCGACAAAGCGTTAATTACATAACTAATGTAAGTAATTACAACACAAAGGGTTAAAATAATTTAAAATAATTATCCTGTGCTTATATCGCGTAATAAGTCAAATTTTAGTAAAGTTATTTTATTTAATATTCTGTAGACTTCTGAAAAAAATTATAAGACATTACACAGAAAAAAAAAAAAAAAATTTAACTTGGTATTAGCAAATCGTGTTTATTGTTTACAGTGATAAAAAAATAACACTTTGATTACGGGGTTGGGACATAAGTCGTCCCAGAGGCCATTTCTTTATTCTATTTGCACAACTTTTTGACATATAATATATGCCATACACTTCTACTAGGATAATTTCAAGATAATTATAGCATAAATAAATATTTTTGTAAATTGTGGTGTAAGTGAATATAAAAAATAGTCCCCAGTCCTTGCCCGTAATCAAAAGGTACACAACAATGACAAACACAATACACAATTACAATACACAAACAATTTCTTTTATATTTTTGTTTAACCCATTTACTTCAATAACGCATATACCTGTAATTATGAATAGGAACTTTTGATTTATTCAATCTCAAACGTTTCGTGATTACATAAGGCAAAATTTCTTCTTTAAATATTTGCGGTATGGAATCGGAATTTCAGAATAAAAAAAAAATCCCTGAAATGCACGAATATATGGGTTAATGATGCAAATAGATTAACAACAAAACAGTATTTTAAATTTTATAAATAAATATTAAAAAATAACGTATTTATCATATTATCATTAACGAACGGCACAGATATATTTACGTTTTTCAAGGTTCGTACTGTTTTTACTTTGAGTACCAGTACTTTCGATTACTAATATTTGTTTTATTTAATCTCATTAAATAAAGAAGGAAATTATTATTCAGAAATAGGGATTCTGAAATTCAAGGAGCGTATTAAGCTTGAAAAACCGGACCGTCCATTGAGTGTTAAAGATTTATTATTCAAAAACTTGTAGTAATTAAGTTAAAAAATATCACATTTTTTCAGAATTTTAGAGTTCTGTATGCCGTTACAAGCATTTAGACGGTTACGGGACAAGATACTTAGGTCATTAAATATTTAAATTCTCAAAAATTTATCACAACAGAATGTTTCAACCACGGGAGTAAAAAATATAAATGATCCTATCCTCATACTGCATAAAAACAAACCTAGTACTGAGGGCTTCAGTGCCTTCGACAGTGTTTTTAGAGCGGGTGCCACGCACGTCCCGGCTTTCTTTTGCGAACAAACCATGAATTTATGTGATTTTATATTTAGAAACGAAAACCTTTACGAAAAGAAAATCTATCTAAACGAACCTTGAGTTGGGGCCTCTCTGCTTTTGGCAGTTTACATCCAGGCATACTACGCACGTGCCGATCTGTTTTTGCAAACGAACCTAGAATTTGAATAATTTTACATTCTTAAAGAAAAAAACTTTCCAAACGAGCGTAAGTTTTGTCCCCCCCACTTCCTTCGGTAGATTATAGCGGGCTGCGTGTCGACCTTCGGCCTGTCAGGAGCCCCATTTATACCGATTGCTAATTTAATTTCTGCCATTTTGATACATTAGACTTACAATTATGACCAGTAGTTCCTGAAGAAAACCCAAATTAAAAAAAAAAAAAAAACTCTAGTGAAAGGGCCTAGACCTATGGTAAATTAATTTATGACATTTATGCTATTTCACTATCAATTTTGCCCAATAGTTCCTGAAGAAAACTTAAATAATAGAAAAACAGTGCCCTTAATTGGAAATGTTTAGACCTATGTTAAATAGTAGGAAATCGTATTATGATTCCAATAATACACTGGCCTCCAAAACTTAAGGTACAACCGGTTTTTTGCGTCTAATTTGCAAATGAATGAATATAGAAACAACAAATTTGGAAGAAATGTGCGCTAAACTGTTATTTATTAAATGCGACATAGAAATTTACTTAAGTTAAACGTATAAATGAAATTACAACAAAAAAGCACTCATGGTGGAAAGTTCCATTCTTGAAGAAGTCAATACATCGCAGTATTATGCAGTAAAATGTGACAGAACATTAAAAAACTGGTTCGAATACGGAATATGTCTACATCGGACTTGAATGCATTGGCGGCATCGACTTTCCATGCTCTCAATTAACCCTTCTTTGCATGAGTTTTTCTTTTACAATTGTGTTTTTGTACATATATTAAATATTAGAATACCAGAAATTTTAAGATAGATTTTTAAATTTGTTCAGCAACATAGTTCACGGGAAATTTACTGGATTAATATTTCTATATAAATATAGTGGTGGCGAAGAAGTTGATTTATTTATTAAAAGTTAAATAAACAGTGATGGAAATTTACATCACTATGCAATTAAGGGTTAAATTGTCGGACACAGAAATAGGCAACGCTGACCAGACTTTGAGTAAGCCTTGTTCCAGCTCATTTAATGACCTTGGAGGAGGCTTTAAAGCCGCAACCTGTCTTCCAAGATAGTCCCAAAGATGTTCTATTGGATTCAAATCTGGAGAGTGAGCTGGGCATTCCATTCTCTCCAAACCGTGATCCTCAAGATAATCCTCATCAACCACAGCTACGTGTGGTCTCGCATTATCATTTATTAGAATGAAACCATTGCCAAAAGCACCGGCATATGGGCGCACATGTGAATCAAGGATCTCATCCCGATATCTCGCACCAGCTACAATTCCTCCCTGGAACACATGCAGGTCAGTGTGGCCTCCGAGTGAGATCCCTGCCCAAACCATGATTCCACCGTTTCTGTACCTGTGTGTTTCGACAGTGTTTGATTGATGGTATCGAGTGCATTGTTCTCTCCAGATCAGACAACGTCCTGAATCGCTCTCCAGTGTGAATCTGGACTCGTCTGTGAAGAGTACAGAAGCTCACTGTTGTCTGGTCCAGGAAACATGTTCTCTTGCCGAACATAAGCGGGCCCTTCTCTGTCGTCTGTTGAAGGGGACATACACAACTAGTTGCCTTGTATAAAGACCTGCATTGTGAAGACGTCTTCGCACCGTAGTAGCGGAGATTCTTCTCCCTGATGCTGCAAAGTGATCTGCAATGAGTTGCGGCAAAGTAGTGCGTCTTCTCCTTCGGGCCGAAAGACCTCGAAACCGGTCTTCTGCAGGTGTTGAAACACGTGGGCGGCTAGAACATGTCTTCTGGACACAGAATCTTCGGATTCATACTGATCCCAGAGTCGTTGGAGTACACTGCGAGACACATCGGCCTGTCACAACCCCATTTCCATCCATCCTTCCACCCACCAGCTTAATGAATCGGGCAAACTATTTCTTCTAGGCTGTACTGTTGTGAACAAAACTGACAGCAATAGTTCGAATACAACAAAACTTACACGCAAAATTTCGGAAGCTTCATAATTGCTTATTTTTCTTTCATTCACAAATACCTATTCTTTTCTATAAAATAAAAGTGGTAGTTGTATTTTTTGCGTAATTTTTTTAAAGCTTATTATTGTAATTCATATAAACTATGAAGTTTAATCTGATTACCATTTTTTGTCTGGTGAGCTTCGAAAAACATACGTAGAGTTGGAACCTTAACTTTTTGAGGCCAGTATACAAAGCACTTTAAAATCATCCAATTACGAGCCGAGTTTCTGCAGCACCCATAAATGGAATTTATGTAATTATGTGTACCATAACACTTCCTCCTCTAGTCACGTATTGAAAAATAAATACCCATGCAACACATACGAAAATGAATTAAAAACCCATATAAACTATGTTGTTGTTTAAATCTATGTAAATAAATAAAAAAGTAACAAAAGTATCAACATCTGTCAATTACCTGCGGAGCTCTTAACCCCTTAACTGTGGGAGGTATTTTGACACCATACACCACTTTTTCTGTACTAAAATATTTGCTTTGTGTAATCGAAAATGGTCTGCCGATTAATAAAGCAAAGGTTGCGTTAAATAATTACTGGTGTGCAAAATCTTTTAGTAACAAAACAAGCAAACGGTTCTTGCCCGAACTGAGTTCGGGCTACAGAGTTAACCTTTAACGGATGAAGCACTTCAATTGCTAAAATGTCGCAATAAATGATTGACACCGGAAATTATAAACAAATTTATTTTTATATAATAAAAAACGATATTCCACATACATAATATATGGAAAACATTTCTATTAAAATTATGGTGTCATTGTTCAATTTCGTAATTAAAGTTTGCGACGTTCAATGGTTTCCTAGGGAAACCAATGAACATTAAAGGGTTAAGGGGTTAAAATATCACATTTTTAACACAACGAAAAATTAATTTCCCAATCAATCTCTGACTCTCTTTTACAACACCAAAGAGAATTAGTTGGATGTACCAATCCCAAAACTTTCTTCTATCTCACACAGGTTTCGCATACACAAAAAACGAATAAGCGCCATTTTATAAGAAGATATGACTATCGCTAAAATCGTGTAAATCTTGAAAATGCAGCATAACAACGCCAGCTCTTGGGAGATTTTCACCAAAACCTAAGAAGTTTGATGAAAATAAGTGCATTAGTTATTGAGATAGAGCTATTATGGAAATCCGAAAAAAATGCAGCATAGCAGAGCCACCTATTAGGCGATTTTCACAAAAATCTAATCAGCATCAATTTATATCTGGGAATAACTGAATATAAAACTTTATTAAATTTCGTGCATTAGTTCTTGAGATAGAGCGCCTGCAAAATTTTTGTCACATACAGACAGACGGACAGACAGAGTCACAGACAGACATTTTCTAAAAACAGTCAAATCGTGTTCAGAACCTTCTAAAAGGTATAAATCCGTCGAAAACCGGAAGTCGAAAATTTTCATGATTCCAATACTTTCTTCTTGTAAAAATAGAAGAATGTAAAAAGGAACAACACTGGCACATGTGCAGATGTGATCGCTTCCTCCCTCTTATAAATCACAAAATGGTAAAATGCATAGGAATAACTGGACATGTGCAGATACAAAAACCGCACCAGAGTATATTGGTGGCTGTTTAATAACACAGAAAGAAAAATAAAAAAACATGATATCGACATTAGGATTTTTTTCTTTGAAATAGCAAATATTAATATATTTTTAAGCAAAAGATACCGTTACAATAGGGTAAGTACTCACAGAGAGTGAGTATATATTTATAACTGCAACAAAAAAAATGAAAATTATAAATTCGGCATCTAAAATTGTTTTTTTTTTTTTTTTTTTTTTTTTTTTTTTTGAAACAGTAAATATTTTTTTAAAACAAGAACTACCGTTACAACCAGTAAAATACCCCGAATAAGTGTGTTTTTTTGGATTTTCTTCCGTATTTCGCTCTGAGAAGCAGATGAAGCAGTTTCAAAATACGAAAAAAAAGGAATATTCTTTCCTCTGTTTGCAGCAAAAGGGATTCCTTGGAAATCAGCAGAAGAGATCACCTTTACTTTGAAGGCAAATAAAAATTCTTTTGGGGTTTTAATCAATATATTAGTTAATTACGGTCCGATTAATTAGAGAATGTCTGAAACTACTCCCCCGGATTTTTCTGCGTCTAATTGTACTGGTTTGAACCCTGTACACTCTGTGGTTGCGGAGGAGATAGCAATAGAGACAGACAGATGCACACAAATTTAATAGTATAGATTAATTATTCTCTCTCCCGATCTAGTAATGCAGAAATCTCCCTCATTTTTTGTTAAAATGATTTTTTTTTATTTATCTGTATCCTTATCACTATGCATAGTAATTCTCATAATATGCAGTGTTTCAACTTAGTCCCTTTTTTATAAAAAAATAAAACTACCATTCTAACGAAATTTCTGTAAAGTAGTTTTTTTTTATTTAATCACGGATTTCTGTCATTAAATAAAATAAAAATTACTATACAGAATATCTAGTAGGATTGCAGTTTTATTGGATATAAAAGGCGGTTAGTTGGCAACACTGACAATATGTGTTATAATATTATATATACACATAATTGTCTTTTTACACGAATTTTCACAGGAACGTAAACATAGAGATAGGCAGAATTTTTTCGTTCGAATGAATCATTCGGGCATGCGGAAAAGCATTATTGCTAACAACCGTATTATTTTTTTATCAATCTCTACCAGAGATTTTGTAAACAAAAAGAAAGGAAAAGCATAGTTTCCAAATTTTGTATCCCTTTTAATCAATTTCTGCTAGAAATTTTGCAAAGCGGTTGACATTTTAGATATTTATCCCACTCTGTATCTAATTCTAATTAAAATTAGAAAATTATTTTTCTTTTTCATAATTTCTGGTAGTAATTGAATAAAAAAAAATTGAAGTTTGCCATATATGCTTCTGCGCATGCCCGAATGATTCATTCGAATTTGAAAATCATTCATTGTGCCCCTCACTACGTAAGACTTTAAACATATAGTTGAGTAAAAACAGAATTAAGTGTAAACATTTACTCAGTGGTACACACTAAGTGGCAGGAAAGCCGCAGAGCTACAACGTTTCCTGAATAGAAATCTTGAACTTATTTATTCATATATCAGGTCTTAAATAAGGTAAATACTATTTTTTTGTATATAGTGGTATGAGAATACGTTTTACAAATAATTGTGAGTACCACTGTATTAGTTGATAACAATTTCGAAATGATTATGTGGATTGTGTTCTAGAACTGGTGTGAATCTACATACGTACACATAACACACACAGAACATACGTACCGATACTTTACTAGTAAAAATGATTTATGCTCAGATAATTTTTTCTGAAAGAAAAATAATAATCTTTATTATGTAACTAATAATAGCTTAATGGATGTTATGCATCTGTGTCTTCTTAAAGAACGCAATAATAAAACAAGTTGAAAATTGCACGACAAACGTTACAAATGAGAAGCGTTCGTACTATTATTATTTCAATGAAATGAATTATATCGTCTGTTATAATGATATTATTGATTTTCGTATTAAAATAAGTACATTTTAAGTTGGAGACATTTTATCTTTTGTTGATATTTACTGAAAATTCAAATGGGAAACTTAAGCCTAGCTTTGAAAATTTCAGCAATTGAAATCCATATTTAGACTCTTTTTATTTAGTATCCATTTCTCCAGAAACGTCTATTCAAAAGACTGTCGGTAGGTTATATGATTGCTGTAATTAAACAATTTTAGCATACAAATTCGGCTTTTAAATTCCGTAATACGGAAATAATATGACTCCATCTTAAATAGGACGTAATCACCATGGCAACGTAGAATCATTACCAATCATGTGGTATCATTGAATTAATTACGTATGATATAGGATTTAACAGAATAAATGACGTGACTATAATTTGGTCTTAGAGGTTACAAAAAGTCATATACGTCATATATGACTATAATTTGGTCATAGATGTTATGAAATGTCATATACGTCATATATGACTATAACGTCGTACATGTAAGATAACATGACGATACATCTCGGTCGCTAGACGATTAATCCTCAGAAGCTGCTATAACAAGGAAGTACCGATTTTTAGAAAATCAAATTGCTTAATAAATATAATATTAATATATTTTCTAAGTTTTGATTCGATTTTCATAAAATTTGAAATGACTCGACAAAATGTTGCAACGATTATATATTTTAAATTTCAAACCATTTGGTTGGGTAGTTTTTGCGCTGTTATATGCGGACAGACGGACAGACGGATCAGACGACAACTATAGGTGCTACGTATTTATATAATTACGAACGCACCTAAAAAAAGCATCAAACGAACAGCCAGCTTTGAAATCCTTGTCCTTAATCTAGAAAATTTTTTTTCATAATATCATCGCCTAAAATATTTTTATTTTCTAATTATCAAATCAGTTTGTAGAGACATATGCTTTCAGGGTTTTTTTTTACATCCGTGTATAAAATTTTAAGAATTTTAAAATTAATTCGCAAATAAATCTCATATATTTTAAAACTTACTCGCGCATTAATTCCTCTCATGAATGCAGCAACCTGTTAATTTGCACTTAAGGGTGCTCGTCAGTTAAATTTCCCTTTTCCGTTCTCCATGTTAATCCAATGGGGATAGGTTTCCTCACTTTTCTAAGGATATATCATGAAATAATGGAGTTTTTTAAATTTTATTTTTTGCATAGAATTCTTAAAACTTGTCGTTCTTTACCCCAGTTTTCATTTTTTATTAAAAATAATTTTAAATACTTGATTTCATGTGAAATAATCTGAGTATGATCAAAATAATTACTATGCCTCAGTAAATTGGAATTTCTGGCAGTTCTAATAGGTTGTTTGAAAATTTTAAAAAACGCGGAAAAAACTAGTGTTTCTGATTTATACATTGATATAAAAATATTTTATTTTAATTTATTAGGGAAGTAGCTATAATTAAAATAAAATATATATTTCTATTTTGATCTGTTCGATGCTTTCCCCCAGCTAGGCAATCTATCACTCGATATGAAAGGATTCCCCGATCTCTTTGTTCGATTTGAGTAATGAGTTAGGTAGGGGAGATGTTTCAGGGGTTAGTATTAATGGGTAAAGGAAAGAAATTTTCAAGCTAGTATAGTGCATTTCTTATCCAGAATTCTGTTTTTCATAAGCACAGTTTATTTCCATGTTTTTAATTTGATTATTTGAAAACTTTATGTAGTTTATTTCAATAATTTTCAAATATATTTTTAACACTTTGTTTGTATTATAGTTAGTTTTACATAATTTGTAACATTTGTTACATATTTTGTTACTATTTTACGTAATTACATTCACTTTTAGAATTTATATAAGGTAGACGAGTTATTATACTTGAAATAATACATCAAATGATACTTAACATAACATAAAAAATAATTATTTTTATTATTATGTTAATTCTTATTACATTTTTTTAAGCACAAATTTTAATTCTAGCCTCTGTATGTTCTTTCGCAAATTTTTTATTAAAAGATGAATTAAAAATTTTCACCTGTGTCAAACTAATTATATATAGTCTCTTCGTTACTAATAATGCAATCATGAAATAACATTTTTTAGTTTTTTGAAACACTGCCGTCAAGCGTTATTACTATGCTATATACTATTTGGAAATTGCATGTATATTTATATTTGGCAAATGACTATTACTTGAGCATAATGCGAAATATTATGGAATTTATATATTATGGAAATAATATTATGGAAAATATGTATTATATTTTAATATAATTATATAATTATAAATATATATTAATATTATGGAAATTATATTATATGCGAATATGGGGGGTACCGCTATTTTCGACAGCGTACACTCTCTAATTTGTAGGATTTTATATATTTTTAAATGAAAATCTATCGAAACGAACTTTGATTTAGGGGCAAAATCCCCCGCCACGCGCGGCAACTATAGGAACTGCATGGCTTGACAGTTTCAGAAAATTTAATTAAATAAATATTTACGCATCTACAATTTTTCATATATTTCATATATGAACGTCTTTGCTTGTTCTTGAACCCTAAAATACAAAATATCGAAATGCTTCCATCAATAAGATATAACATAAACGTACTGTTTCATTCACAAATTTGAAAAAAAAATTATACAATTGCGTCAAAATCAAGTATTTTTTTTTCAAGGGCATTTGGCTTTACCCTTTAGTGTTTGCGCCCTCTTATCATGATTTATCGAGGGTCTATCGTTTTATCTTATGATGTGCTTATTTCCATTTAAAATACCGTATATACTCGTGTATAAGCCGACCCCCAAATTCGAGACAAAAACACGTTTAATACCAGTAATTCAAAGTGGTTTTCTACAACTTATTTAATCTCATTTAATTCTAAATTATTTAAGACGGAGAAAACCATTGTAAATTATTGGTATTAAATCTCTTTTCATCTCGAATTTGGGGGTCGGCTTATACACGAGTATATACGGTACCTCTTCGAAACTCGTAAATTTAGAACCTTTTTTTAATATGAAATTTTGGAGCTTTCTGGCACTAAAACTAGAAAATATTATTACCGGAAATACTTATTGGCGTTTTTATTGATGAAAAGATTCGAAATGTCACAAAATTCATAGCATCAAAACTCAGTTAATTTTGCATGCGGGATATTGAAATTTTTGCTATAGTACTTGACATAGCATAAATACATTGGTAGGCGGAAAAAAGCGCACCGGAGAAAAGCACACCCAGAAAAAAGCGCACCAATAAAACGTCCACCTAAAATTGCAAAGTTATTACAATAAAAACTGTTTTAATCAAGATATTCAAAATTTAAATTTTTTTCCCCGTAAGGTAACATCATGGCTTTTACCCTCAACAATAAAATAACCATATATTTACGTTTGCTTTTAATCTGAATATATTTTCATTTTTCTTACTGTTTGAGTAGCAATTCAAGCTGATTACTGAATTATTTACGAAACTTTTTCATTATGATTTTTGTTCTATTTTGAGTAAATAAGTCTACTTCTCAGGTCAAATTACAAGTGTATCAATCAATCTTCCAGACTTTTTCTTAATATATTAATAGAGGGGAAATTAAGAGGATGGACATTGGTATTTCTGAATAGCTATTAATTTCATTCATAATCCGGTCTCTCTGTGTAATAGATTCATTTCGTGGAGTACAGTTTTGTAAGATAAGAAATAAAAAGAAACTTTATTGTTTCAACCTTTGGAACATTTCCATCTCCAACAACTAAAAAATTAAAGCAAATTTTAAGTTTTTTTTTTTTTTTTTTGTGCACATTGTATTTCAATTGCACAAGGAAATACCTTGATGGAAGTCTTCCTAATAATAGACTTAGTAAGTTGTATCTTTTATTATTATAATACCTGTGCACTCCTACGGAGCTTTCGTACGCAATCTTCGAGATTAATGGTTGTGTTTTTCATTAATTTTTATTTAATTACAATTATTAATAAAACAACATGTTTTAACGAAATGTGAGTGTACTTTGTAAAAAGCCTCCTTTTCAAAAACATTTCGTATGATACCTAATTCATCGTTGTGCGTTTTGTATATGTGCATAGAAAAAGGGATGCTGATATTGACATCAGAAATATAGGATTAGTGAAATAGGATTAAGAAAGTAGGTTATAAATGAACATTTTACTAATTTATTTTTTAGAAATTATTTTTACCTAAAGGCGATCTTTAAAAGTATCCAGTATATTTTGTGATATATCTAGATGAATTTTGTTTCAAAAAATGTTTTAATAACAGATGAAAAACTTTAAAAAATAAAATAATAAATACATAAAAATGGATTTCGTTAGCAATGTATTGTTGTATAACGGGGGAGAATTAAAAAAAAATCATAACTTTTTTTAACCCCATATCTGATTAATGAATTCGTTTGATTTTTATGTAATCTTTCAGGAAAATCTCCTACGAGAAAATTATGAGAATTTTCCTTATACGTAAATAAGGCCATGAAATTCTGAGATAGATACCCTGCTTTAATTACTCATGCATTTTTGCTAAGATATGCATTTTGTACTATTTTTTAAATATATATTATGCTGCATATATATTGTATCTATATTGAATATTGTATATTTTAACTGAATAGATGACAATGGGAGGATTCGGAATTTTGAATATATTTTAATAGTGTCAGTTTTATTGAAATATGATCAAAACTAATAATAATAATAATAATTTACTAAAATATGTGGGAGATAACTATGAGTCTTCCTAATGAATGGGAAAACTCTACTATGGTATATTTGGAACAATTAATGGTTTTTAAAATCTTGTTTAGTTGCTAAGTTTCAATCTACATAAATACTGCTCTTTATATGTCCTGTATAAAAAAAGGAAAATTCAGATATTATTTACATTCAGAATGTGACTAGTATATACATACAGAAATGATATAGAAATTGCAGCAGTTTCTTTGTTTATAATAACAAAATTTTCATAAACTCAAGGAAAAGTGTAACAAAGCTTCGAAAAAAATAATTAAAGTTTTTGGGGGAAGCGGTCAGTTTTTTTTTATTGTTTAAAATGACAGTTGTGTTGTCTTGTTTAAAATAACAAAATTTTCATAAACTCAAGGAAAAGTGTAACAAAGTTTCGAAAAATATATATATATAAAGTTTTTAGGGGAAGCAGTCAGTTGTATTGTTTAAAATAACTAGGGAATCGAACCCGGGCTTCCCGGGTTACAGAAGGCAGTTTTTCCCTAAATCTAATAGATTTTTCATATTTTTCTTTGTCAAAGTTTCTGCATTTAGTGATTTTTTTTTACTGGTTTCTTTGCTTTTCTTGTGCGTGAAGCGCTCATACATGCGGTATCCATCCAGTTTTTTTTTTTTTTTTTTTTTTTTTTTTTTTTTTTTTTTTGTACTAAGCGTTCATACATGCGATATAGTGATCGCGACATTAACGAATTTCAAGGGTTTTGCTTATTTTTTATTTTTTTGGTTTTATTAATACAGGGAGTTCGCTGCATCCAGTGATGCTTCTTTGTTAATATATTATTCATCATCTTATGCATGCGATATAGTGATCGCGATATTAACGAATTTGATGTATATTCGTTTTTTCCAACTTCGCAATGACCGTTAACATTATTTGTAATACTGATGAAATATGAATTAAAACGTTGTTTCTTACTGCTCATATTAACTTTTTATATGCATTTTTATTAAATTTGTGAAATAATTTTTTTATATTTTATTCATAAAACTGCAATAGCTAAAACAATATCTTCTGTTTATATTATCTGTTAAAATATCCGATGTTTGTTTATGGTGTAAGCAAATAATTTTCTTTTAAATTTTTAAATTATTACAAAGCTTCCTTTTCTCCAAAATCGTCTGAACTAATCAAATTTTGTATCCGGTATAACGCTACTCTCATATAAAGGCACTCTATTCTTGTGACGTTTTTATTTCAAAATTCATTAATTTTACTACCTGTAACTATTTAAAAATTTATAATGGCAGCATTCTTCCATTTGTTTGTTGGGCGTTTCAAAATTCATGCTTAAAAATTATTTTATAAGCCATAATATATCAGGCAATTAAGATATAGTTTTCAAACAAATTGCATTTGAAAGTAATTTTTTTTCCTCTGTAACGGTGTAAAAATTAAAAATGTGCTATGTTTAGAAATTAAAAAAATTGCAATAGCAAAAATCACAAAACCGAAATTTCATCGCCAGCTGTTGCCATTCCCAAAATGACGTATGCGTTACGCACGGAAACGTTTGGCCTTTATAATATAGATTGTTGTGTTGTATTGTTTAAAATAACAGTTGTGTTGTATTGTTTAAAATAACAAAATTTTCATAAACTCAAGGAAAATTGTAAGAAAGCTTCGATAAAAAAATTAAAGTTTTTAGGGCAAGCAGTCAATAGACATATGTTGTTTTTGTAACTATATTTACAAATGCATAATTCTGAAAATGAAAATTTAAATATGCAACGCCAAATATATTATTTTTTTTCTTTCAGTTAATATTGTTATGGATATTTTTGGTGGGAAGAATGGGGGGAGGGGGGGGGGGGTTCTTAGCATGCGCAAAACTAATTTTTATTTAATGATTTTCATTTTCTCATATGTACATATATTAACAGTATTATACTCTAGTATTTTATTTTTGGTGAATCATATATATATTGCTGCATATATAGTGTATGTATATTGAATATTGTATCATTTAATTGCATAGATGACAATGGCAGAATTAACTGAAAATTAGTATTATGTATTGAGCTTCGGAAATTTTAATATTATTTATTAGTGTCAATTTTATTAACAGATGATCAAAACTAAAAAAAAAAGAATAATATTTTTCAAATATTGTAGTAATGGCCTCAATTTTTGCAGTATTGTAAATCTCATACTATGTTTTTGTTAAATAAAGCTCTATTAGAAAACACCACTTGGAATATTTTTGGTATAATTTATATTCCTTTTGCACTCTACCTTAATTTCATTATGAAAATGCTAAAATAAATGCCAATACATGAAATAATTTCAATAATCAAAGATATTTTGTTAAAATTCTCTGACGTCTTTTTACTTTTTTGTTTTTTGGTGCTTTTTTTAAGAGCGGAAGTTACTACATTCACAATTTCACAAAAGATTGTCATTATTTTATCCAAAGCGAAATACTGATGACTATACATTATCGTTTATAAAATAGGCACAAAATCCCAAGAAAATATCGAATTTCAATGTGTTTAATAAATTTATGGAACATGTTTAAATATCTTATATTGAAAAAGGATTATGCAACTTATAGACTTAGTAAAATCTTCACTCTCAGTCCATTTCATTTACATGATGATGTCTAATAAATTTTTATCTATAAAAATACTTTGTGCTTGTTTGTTTTAAATACACATTGAAGTAATTAATTACAATCGAATGTGTATTGGTTTTTCAGTACTAAATTAATGTTGCTTTACGCAATCTAAAGATTTTTTTTTTAATATTGCAAATTATCTAATTAAATTTGGAAAATGTTCAGAAACAATTTGATTTAATGTATCTTAAAATTTCAAGATAAAGGTGAACATACAATAAAGGTAATATAAAGTAAGCTAAAACATCTAAATTATGAAATATGTCAACAGTCTAATAAAACTTATTTTACTGTTTATAATATTTTTATTTTACGCTTTTTAGCAAGAAGTACATCTAAATCATTTTGGCCAGAAAAATTACATTGAATCATTTTTTATTGCCAAATTTTATTTCCATCTAGCATTTGCTAAAGAGCTGGTATTTAATAAAGTTATGCCGGTATGAAAGTCGAAATTATTCTGAATGTTTCAAACTCTCTGGTTGCACACATAAAAATACTCAAAGAGAACCTCGTATTCTCTGCAAAAGCATTCTCTAACGAAAATAGATCAGCTCCCTCTAAAGGGGGAGAGAGCTGTGGGTCACTTTTCCCTGACCACAGAGACAAAAATTCTGTCAACAGACTGCCGATACAGGACGGAATTTAACGGTAAACGCATCTTTGACAGCAGGGAGAGGGAAAGCACTGATAGACTCTCTGAGCGAAAGAGGATATTTTCTCTGAGTGACGATGCCCCTTAAGTAGCTTTCATTGATCATATGGAATGGTAAAATTCTTTTATTGTTACATACATGTACCTTTATGCTTTCATTTTGTAACATTCTGGGCCATTTTACGTTGAAAAAGCGTAAAAATACATAATTTGCGCTAATGCTATATTTAAATTTTCCTGGTAAGAGGATTAAATTTAAATTTTCGAGAAAATATTCAAAATTCGATTTCTGCCTAAGTGTAAAAATGCGAACGCAGTATATAATCTGCTTAATTTTTAATGCTCTAAAACTTAATTTAAAAATGTATATGTAGTATGCAAATTTAAGTGCTAAATTGAAAATACATTTGTTTCAATAATATATTGAAAATCTATTATATTTTATCCGTGATACATTGTTTTGGATTTTGTAATACTATCTCGTGGACTTTCAAAATCAAAATCATGGACTTCAAACAATGATACGAAACATATTTAGAATTTTTAAATTCAACTTCCTTGTCTGCAAAAATATTTTTTTAATCTTGAAAGAGATCTGAAGTAATGTCTTCTGCGTTTGAAAATGCAATGTATTGAGATTAAACATGTGTAATATGCAGAGTGTCACCTCTTATTGCTGACTAATCGCTAATATTTAGACCAGTTGCTTTTAACACTTATTTCCAATTAAGAATGTTTCAAATGTTATTGTCAGTAATGTGAAAAGTCGTTTGTGTTCTAATTGATTTTTGAAAAATTATATTTACATAAATTAAATTTTGGCCTTAAAAACCCTGCGACGCATGTGTGACCCACTGACACTGAATACTAGGCCTGAGCGCTGAGACAAAAATGGCGGCTGTCGTATGTGGATTTTTTAAGCATTAGTACAGTCCCCTGAATTCCCCCACAAATAATTTCGAAAAGTTTTCTTTGATTTGTTTTGTGTGTGTTTGTAGGTTCCTCTTGAAAATATCCCAATGTAAGTGTATGGCAGAGATTTATTTAAAAAATAATAAAATTGTCGCTAGAACGAGATATGTCCCAACCCCGTAATCAAACGGTTAAAATTAAATTTTTGTTTGCAATAATGCAGAACTAAGCACGACCATAAACAATTATTAACCCTTTCCGGCACAGTGGTCCCACTCCGGGCACACCTAATTTTAATTCCAAACTTGCATACGGCACCAAGAATATTTTAATAAAATTTTGCTTCTATAATGAAAGCTTAAAATAAGGAGTTCCTATTTTCTAAAAAAGTCATTTGTAAATGCCGGTGTCAGTCAGCAAATTCTCATTTTACGAACAGACTTTGTCTGTGCCGGAAAGTGTTAACTGGTTTAAAGGAGGGTTAAAACATTCATTAAATTTAACCCTTAAAGTGTGAATTCCACCATATTCACAACGACCAATTTTTTTTTCCAAATGTGTTGTTTCCAACTAGATATCAGTTTTTTACACAGAATATTTTGCTTTATCTAATCGGAAAATTTCAGTATTTAAATAATGCAAAAACAGTTTGTTAGAAAAAGTGGTTCCCAAACAATAACAATTGGAAACAATGCATTTGAGAAATAAAAATTGGTTTACTCGTATATGGCGGCATTCGTTCGTTAAGGATTAAATCATGAATTGAGACATTCATTATATTTATATATTATGAATTGTATTTTTAGGGTACAAAATGAATATAAGTAAAATGAGCACACAATTGGTGTTTCTGTTGGGGAGGGTACGTCACACATTCTATTTTTATAACTGATAAAATATTGAAATTGATGAGAAAGTTATCTGCGAGAAGTTCTCAATGAGAGGTACGTTGTCGTCGTCTAGAATCTAATTCCTCTTACCCGGAAATATCTTAAAATGTTCAAATCATCATAGGAGGATATTATCTGTGTAATGCATAATTACACGTTTATTTGTTATTCCAAATTTTCTTTAGGGATATAATTGCGAACTACCAGTTACAGGGTGGCTAGTGGTCAGGGAAAAATACAATCGAAAAAGAGATAAACACCAGTATATTCTTATAGAAAAAATTATGTTTATTATTCGATCAAATTATCAATTTGAATTTTTCTATAAGAATATACTGGTAATTATCATTTTTTTACTGTATTTTTCCCTGACAACTAGCCACTCTGAGTTACGAATACTGACAAAATAACTACATTAAAAACTTTGATAATTATACAGCAAATGTCTTTTCAAATGGCAGGGATTTCAACATTTTTGCCACTATTTCTATTTTCACAAGTATATCTAGGTTTTGAAATTTCGATTATATCGTCGCTACCATGTCAAACTATCGAATTTGAAAATATGCATTTTTCATTACTTTTAAAAATGGGCCGAATGTCACCACTAACTTGTATTAGAATTCTTCGACTAGTAAAAATAATAATAAAATTTCTTTGAAGAACAAGTTTGCCAGTTTAGCTTCCTTGTTTATTCAGTGATGCCGAATTCATACCGGAAATTTTGAGCGAAAAATTTTTACTTTAGGCAATTATGAGATAAGCTGCCATTATATAAAGAAGAAAATGTCTATTTTAAATTTTTGGTACGGATTCAAAATTTCAGAATGGAAAAAGAGGCCAAACTGGCAACCCTGGTGATGTTGTAGCCCTGCAACCCTCTTAAAATTTAGTGGTGACAGTCGGCCCATTTTTAAAAGTAATGAAAAATGCATTTTTTAACATTCGATAGTTTGACATGGTAGCGACGATATAATAGCTGAGTTACTGTCATTGAATAAGTCGAATATTGCTATATTCAAGTAATGGCTCTGTAGGCGGAAAGTTCAACACCCCTGTAGTACGCTATATAAATAAGGAATATACACTATGGTGTCAACGTGGACACGTTTTCGGTAAAATTAACTGTTATCCTACTACTACAAATCGCACACGGCTGTATGACCATTTCCGCCGATGTACATAATATACTCACTGGCATTCCCCCAATAGCAATCAGAATTATGTATGACTACAAAAGAAGATTAATACCTAAACATAAACAAGAAAACATTGCAAACACTCTTTCTCCTAACGCTCTTATCCTAAACTAATTCCATGTCTGTCAGATCCATCCAGCGGAGCATTTTCAGGTAGATACGCATTGGAACAGCTACTCACCTGCCACATGTCTCACCAATTTATATGATGGGTCCCACACTAAATCTGACGTGGCGGCAGCTTTCTGCGTCACGGAAGGAAGCCAGGTGTCTCACCAATAGGCCTAAACGCTTGCAGATTATAACTCTTTCTTCCAGGCAGAGGTGCTCGCAATCCATAGCATCCTTGAGTAGATAGAAACCATCCGGTACCCAGGGTCACCCTCTTCAGCGACATTCTGTCAGGACAGCAGGCCATACAAGCATCAAGAATAACACATCCACCCGTCCGCAAGATCAGAACCAAATTAAAATATTTTCACTATAGAACTAAACTAGGCCATGTCTTGGCATATAAGGGTACATTTGGTAATGAGTATACAGATAAACTTGCAAAACTAGCCACAAAACACGCAAATATTGACCACCATATCCAGTACAACGCGTCATTCAACAAAAGGGTTCTACAATACAAGAACATCTTCGAATGATAGGTTACTGGGACTGCACACATAAAGGCTGGCATACATATGAACTAATTTTTAAATTTACTCTAGACTTACATCACTTAACTCCCTTCACCACAAGTTTTCTTACTTGACGCAGACCCTTCAAATCCTACTTACAGAAATTCAAGTGCGCGGATTCAAACCGATGAGAGTGTGGAGAGATGGGAACGCTCAACCACACATACTTCCACTGTACCCTCACGAAGCGATGGCATATCAAGAGCCACATAATCCTCTAAGGGTGCAGTATAATATTTTATTAAGAACATTACTCGTACGCAACCTTAAAACATACATAAGCGCCTAGTCCACATCTCACTCCTAACCAGTTAGTTCGGGTAGCATCCTCCATCATCGCCCTTTGTCTTGTAGAAATCCTTTCTGGCTATAAAACTTTCCATCAGCACTGAAACAGCTCCCTTCTGTTATCCATGCAGTATTATTCATTTACTAGAGCTGTATAGTTATGGACATTGCATAGACAAAGTAATCTGCTCATCTAGTAACATTGTTGCCCTGTGTCGCGAGAGAGAACTGTTCTCGGCAGCAAGTGTTTTATTGCGATAATTCCTGGTGATTCTGGCATATGGTCATAGTATTGTTCACCCCTTCGCATGTCTCGGTTACCGGTAGGTTCAGCTCCAGCTAAAATTGCATTTTTTCTTTTATTTTACCTTAATAAAAGGTCCCGGGAGAGACATCTATGATTTAAAGACTTGATCTCGTCGTCTTGTAAGTCCCTCTTAGGCTGTGAAACTGCCTTAATACCAGAATTAATATAGTATTTTTTTCTTTATTTAATTAATGGATAACTATAAGTCAATAAAACGAAAATTACCGTAAAGAAATTCTGGTAGTACAAAAAAAAAGGATATTTTATTGGAAACACTTAGTGCCTGAATTTGTATCTGTAAAACATTTGTTACCACTATTTCCGAATAAATCTTATTGCCGAATTAAATTGCAAAATTTCTGTCATTTAATAATGCGAATTATTTTTTCAAGTGGTTCTCACTCAGGGTTCCCAGCTTGGACTTTTATTCTAGTCTCAAATTTCGAGTTCATACCGGAATTTCCAAAAGAAGAATTTATATTCATGTAATCACGAAATGTCTGTCATTAAATAAAGCAAAAATTACTATATATTCTGAATTTCTATATTAACCCTTAAATACATAGTGTATTAAATTTGAAACACTTTTTATTTAACATTTAATAAATAAATCAACTTATTCGCAACCACTATATTTTCATTGAAATATTAATCCTCTAAAAATCACATAAATATGCTACAGAATAACCTTACGATTCTCTTTTAAAATTTCTGGTGTATAATCCTTAATATACGTTTAAAAAAACAATTCTAAAAGAAAATATCATGCATTTAAGGGTTAAATAAAGGCCAAACTAGCAACCCTTTACTTACCGCATTTCGCGATAACTATTATCACACCGTTTTTTATTTTTTTTTAAACCGGCACTTTTTAACGACAGAAATTCTGCGAATATACAATAAGAAAAGTTCTTTTTGAAAAAGTGATTGCTCTGTGACTCACGTCTCACTTTCTCTCAGAGTTCAACTGTTCTGCTTGAAAAAAAATAGTGGTATCTCCGAGACTCACGCGTTAGACACCCATGATGCCAAAACCATTATTTAATAATACTGCGTAGAAGAATGGAAGGAATTTCGCAAGTTGAAGAATGCGCCTTCTTATGACTGATAGTAATTTTGCGTGCTGGAAAATAAAAATATTACACCTGAAAAATAAAAAAGTTAAATTGCCAAATATTAATACAGCTAGCTGTAAAGGAGCAAACTACGTCAAGCGCAGATTCTCGATTGAAATCATACTTAATTGTAAAGTCAGTGAAAAGGATTCTGGAACTTATGAATTAACGTTTTGCACTTCGCTGGCACATATACGGTGACATACTAAGTTTAACCTGGAATGATTGGAAAGCTTTCGGTAATTTTCAAATGAATTTGTTTTTAAATTCTGGTGTCAGAAATCATTTCAGGTTAAACTTGGTATGTCACCGTATAGGTGTCAGTGGAATGTAAAAGTTTAATAGTAGCAATCCTTTTACAAAAAAACTTCTGATTTGACGAATCGTCACAAGAGAGATAAGTGGCGCTCATGTACGCGAACAAAATATACATATTGTGCGCCTGCAGCACAATTCTGTTTTGACCATTTGCTGCATGAAAGGAAAGTAGCGCTAGCGTGTACGAACAAATTTAACCAGTACTGCATACACTTCCCTCTGCTTGATGCTGTTCTACACTAAAATAAACAATATTTGCTCTCACAGCCGTGTTTCGCCTTCTGTTTGGGCGCAAGAAATCTAATCAAGAAATTTTTCGTAAACATATGTAAATAAAAAAAACTTAAAAAATCTCCACACCTAAATGAATACCAGAACCGGGATGAGGGGTCATTTTGACCCGTACCAAATGAAACAATGTCGATTCGAACAAGAAATTTCTTCATAAAATAAGTTAAATAAATACCGAACAAGAATAAGTTAAATAAATAAGTTAAAAGTTTTAGATAAAAATTCTGGTGTGAAATATATTTATGAAACTTGAGTAAAATTTCCCGAGGTTGTAGTGTTAAACATAATTAACACGTTTAATATTTTTTTAAACTTTACCGATTTAAATTTTGAAGCCGAGAAGTTATCTTAAAATTGGTTAATATTAATCATTTTTAGACATTAATTAGGAAATGTAACTTTTTCTGCGAATAGTTCTAGAAAGAAACTTTTAGCATATTCTCTTTATGAAAGAAAACTAAAACTAAATGAGAAAATTACAATTATCAATTTATTAGATTACAAACTATATAATGCTTTAAATTACAATGTTTGTATTTTTTATAAGCAGTTAGTACTAATTAACAATAATTATCGCTAAATTACTCACATAGAAAATTTGCATCGTGTTTCCACAAACTGTTTACTCAGAAAAATAAATGAAACGATCAAGTAGTTCAAATATATATATGAAAGACATTTTTTAAAAAAATGAAACAAATTAATGTCATTGCATTAACAATTTAAATCTCCTAAATGAATTACACATTTTTAAATTTGTAAAAATGTTAATTAACATAGAAAACTTTTTATTCAGCAACATTTTATATTCAATGTGACAAAAATAATTTTTGTTCTTAAAATATCTTTTGAAAATAATGCTCGTTCAATAAAAAGCAGCAAAACTAATTAAATTAAAACACTTTTAAGTAAACTAAAGGTGTCTTTTAAAAGTTTATTTTAGAAAATAAATAAATCATTTATGTAAAATGAAGTTAATTTAGAGTTGGAAATATGTGTTTCCAATAATTTATTTAAGTCCAATGAAACCTGCATTTCAAGGAAAATAAAATAGTATTCCACTGTGAAAACAATCAAATAGAAGCATTTATTCATTATTATTTTACGTTATATATTAATTAAAAATAATACAATTGCTAGTCTAAACTTCAATGATGGCTAATGTAGGACAAACTTATTTTTTTTCGAATTCTTATGCATGTGGATTGAGTATTTTTTAACCAAAGCCTTAATTTCCTTGCGTTAATCACAATGGCTTTTGAGAAATTTATCTCCCTACAGTCCGTATTATTTTGATGTTATTCTTATTGAAAAGGAATTTTCCCTTTATTTAGTACACAGGAGAGGTAAGTGGCGCTCATGTACGCGAAAAAAATATACATATTGTGCGCCTGCAGCACAATTCTGTTTTGACCATTTGCCGCATGAGAGGAAAGTAGCGCTAGCGTTTACGAACAAATTTAACCTGTACTGCATACACTTTAAGTATAATCCCTCTGTCAGATGCTGTTCTACACTAAAATAAACAATATTTGCTCTCATAGCCGTGTCTCGCCTTCTGTTTGGGTGCAAGAAATCTAATCAAGACATTTTTTTCTAAACATATGTAAATAAAAAAAAAAAAAAAAGAAAAACTTAAATTTAAAAAATCTCCACACCTAAATGAATACCGGAACCGGGATAAGGGGTCATTTTGACCCGTACCAAATGAAACAATGTCGATTCGAACAAGAAATTTCTTCATAAAAAAAGTTAAATAAGTACCGCACAAAAATAAGTTAAATAAATAAATTAAAAGTTTTAGATAAAAATTCTGGTGTGAAATATATTTATGAAACTTGAGTAAAATTTCCCGAGGTTGTAGTGTTAAACATAATTAACACGTTTAATATTTTTTTAAACTCTACCGATTTAAATTTTGAAGCCGAGAAGTTGTCTTAAAATTGGTTAATATTAATCATTTTTAGACATTAATTAGGAAATGTAACTTTTTCTGCGAATAGTTCTAGAAAGAAACTTTTAGCATATTTTCTTTATGAAAGAAAACTAAAACTAAATGAGAAAATTACAATTATCAATTTATTAGATTACAAACTATATGAAGCTTTAAATTACAATGTTTGTATTTTATAAGCAGTTAGTACTAATTAACAATAATTATCGCTAAATTACTCACATAGAAAATTTGCATCGTGTTTCCACAAATTGTTTACTCAGAAAAATAAATGAAACGATCAAGTAGTTCAAATATATATATATGAAAGACATTTAAAAAAAATGAAACGAATTAATGTCATTGCATTAACAATTTAAATCTCCTAAATGAATTACACATTTTAAATTTGTAAAAATGTTAATTAACATAGAAAACTTTTTATTCAGCAACATTTTATATTCAATGTGACAAAAATAATTTTTGTTCAGAAAATATATTTTGAAAATAATGCTCGTTCAATAAAAAGCAGCAAAACTAATTAAATTAAAACACTTTTAAGTAAACTAAAGGTGTCTTTTAAAAGTTTATTTTAGAAAATAAATAAATCATTTATGTAAAATGAAGTTAATTTAGAGTTGGAAATATGTGTTTCCAATAATTTATTTAAGTCGAATGAAACCTGCATTTCAAGGAAAATAAAATAGTATTCCACTGTGAAAACAATCAAATAGAAGCATTTATTCATTATTATTTTAAGTTATACATTAATTAAAAATAATACAATTGCTAGTCTAAACTTCAATGATGGCTAATGTAGGACAAACTTTTTTTTAAATTCTTATGCATGTGGATTGAGTATTTTTTAATCAAAGCCTTAATTTCTTTGCGTTAATCACAATGGCTTTTGAGAAATTTATCTCCCAACAGTCCGCATTATTTTGATGTTATTCTTATTGAAAAGGAATTTTCCCTTTATTTAGTACAGAAATTCTGCGATTAAAATGACAAAGATGTGTATACTTAAATTGTAGAAATCAACAATCTTTAGGGTTGGTAATTCTGCATTTACTTGTATTTTTTCCTGCTCATCCGTCTGGATATTTGGTGTAAAATTATACAAATTCTTAGAAATAAAACAAACGTATCTAGTATTCTGGCGTAACACCATCATGAAATACGGTTTGAATTCTTTTGGCAATGAAAGTGTACAAATCCTGGAGGATGGATAGCGATATATCGTACTAATTCTTATGTAGATACTGTGGAATGTGAAAATAAATGTTGGTGGAGGTTATCGGTTGCAGACGTTTTTCTTCTAAAATGACCAGATTGGCTTAAAGGTATTAACGTGATAAAGCAGAGAAGACGATAACGTACACATGGAGAGAGTTAAGGAAATCAATATTTTCGAATAGAAATCTCCTCAATTTTAGCCACATAATTTTATGATAAAGTGAAACGAATGAAATATAGTGGTAACTGGAACTCTCCACTTCGTATGCGTCAGTGTTTGAAGGTCAAATATTATATCGAATTTCTTTCTCCTCCTCATGCTCTTGAAATCACGTCTTGATAGATTTAGTTAGAAAAATCTGGAGTTTAGTGTACCATATTTGCAAACTTCTAAGCTTTTTAAATATAATAAACAAGCTTGTAACACCAAACAAATTAATAAAATTGGCGCTGCGTTTATTTTATGAAACGTATTACACATTTCATTTTATTTATTAAATTATAATTTAGGTTCAAATATATTTATTTGACATAAAACAAGCATTTAAGTTTAAGTTGGCAGTCATATCATATTAATTGGAGCCTTTCTATATTAGAAGCAATGCTATGCAGGGATGATTATGTTCCGGTATTTTGTACACCACTAAATTTATATAGCAATATAAATTTATTACTCTTAGTTTGTCTTAGCTATTACTCTTAGTTTGTCATCGCAGAATTTATCGATGAAAGAAGAAGATTGCTATATAAATTTAGTGGTGGACAAAATACCGGAACACAATCACCCTTGACTATGTGAACGTATCTTGCTTAATTTGTAATACATTCCCTATTACTTTCAGATTGAATGTTCTCATCCTTACAATAGGACACAAGATGACTAACCAAATCATCACAGATCCTCATCCACATTTGGCCTTTAGCAGAATGCAGCCTGAAACATTCGCTTGTCGTGTTGTTCTCCTAACGAACCCACCTCTAGTTGTAGGGAACAATTTCAATGAAGGTTAGTTTGACCACATCACTTAGCACCATAGACGATTATTAACTTTCCATGTTTATGGTACTACACTGAAAGATACTTTGCATTGGAATGAGTAAAAAGTGACTTTAGAATAGCTACTCTGTCTCGCAGACGTCTGTAAAAAACAATAGTTTATATTTGCATCAAATATCAGGATTGCCATTTTGGCCTCTTTTGCATTGAAAAATTCCAAATTCATACAGGAAATTCCGTAAGAGGTATTTTTTCTTTATGTAATCACGAAATGTCTGCTATTAAAAAAAAACGCAAAAATTAATATTATGGAATTTCTGGTATGGATTCGGAATGCATGAATAAAAAAGAATGTCACATCGGCAACCCAGTCCTGTCGTGCTTTTTCTGCCGTCACTCGGTGATGTGCTTCATTTATGATGCCACAATTCGCTATAACGCATTATGGTCCACGTCAGTGGGGTTGGGATTTTATGAACCTTCGCCAGGGTTGTTATGATATAAATTATTTATTTATTAATTACTTTCATATATTTATAATTCTCAAAATTTCCCCTAAAAATAACAATACTATGCATTGTTTCATTTTAAATTATATAGTTATTTAAAGTAATTTTATTTTTATAGGATCCCTTTCAAAAAAAGCTCAAATATTGCACATCTATTTCAGTTAAAACAGCAATAGCTATCATGGAATATTTTCCGTTGAAAGAGATATATAAACAGAGGCGTAGCGTCAAGGGGGGCACAGATCACTTTACTACCAGTATTTGTATACCCTATATTTGGCCTTATTCAATTCATACCGTTCAAAGATTAAATAAGACTAAATATAGTGTATAATTATACTGGTAGTAAAATGATCGTGCCCCCCCCCCCTGACGCTACGCCACTGTATATAAATAAATAAATAAACACAACTCATATTTCGAACGATCAGCAATTAACATATTAAAAAACTTCCTTGTTTAAGGATCATTAAAGCAATCTCAACAATTTATTATCAATTTTCCGACCGTAAATAACTCATTAAATTATATGGATTCTCATTTATACTAATATTAAAATTTTATTATAATAATTTTACATTCTATCGATCAATAAATTTATGCAAATAATAGATTGAATATGAAAAACATGATACCAATTCACTGTCATTATTTTCTTCAAAATAAATTCGTTTGTCCATAAACCTTATAATAATTCTCTATCAATAAATCATCTATCTGTTTATTGTACACGTTATTTCATCCTAAAATTATCCTTACGCCATAAGTTTCATAAATACACTGCTCAAAACAATTAAAGGATATTTGAAGTTTTATATAAAATAAAGATATAAACGAAATTTTTTTTGCCGAAAATAGAAGAAGAGAATCACAAATGCAAAATTTTCTGGTTTTCAAACTGTGGAGTATGCAAATTTTGAGTTCGACGTCAAAAACGTCGCTTCAGCGGCAGCGAATGAAATTTGACTTTCAACTGAATAAAGAGAATGAAGACAAGGATGATCGGCATTCAGTGATTGCTTTGTTTCGATGAGTACGATGTCTCAGCGAAGTCATTTGACAGATTCAGAAGCTTGGAGAATTGTTGGTAGGTTAGAAGGGGGCCAAACTCAAGCCGAAGTAGCCCAAGCCATTGGAGTGTCACAAAGTGTCATTTCCAGGATCTGGAACCGTTTTTTGGAGAGTGGATGTGCAGGCCGAAGACCAGGGCAAGGTCGTAGACGGGCAACAACACCCAATGAAGATCGGTATTTAGCGTTAACAGCTCGGAGACACCTAAACATGAACGCTACTCTTCTCCAACAACACCTTCACTCGGCTACAGGCACCACGATTTCAACTCAGACTGTCCGAAACCGGCTCCATGCTGTAGGTCTGTATGCTCGCCGACCGATGGTATGTGTTAGATTAATATCAAGGCATCGTCGCGACCGCAGGAAGTGGGCAACCGAGCATGTCAACTGGAGGAGAAATGAATGGAGCAATATTCTGTTTTCTGACGAGTCCCGTTTTTCTGTGCATCCGGATAATAGGCGTATTTTCATCTGGAGGGACCGTGGCAGTAGGAATAATCCTGCGTTCGTGCACGAAAGTGTCAGATTTGGCGGTGGAGGAGTGTTGGTGTATGGTGGCATCTCCATTGACGGGTGCACTGACCTCTACATCATTCGAAATGGAGCTCTGACTGGTCGCCGATATAGGGATGAGATCCTCAGACCTATTGTAGTCTCTTACGCTGCAGCAATCGGAGATAACTTCATTTTAATGGACGATAGCTGCAGGCCACATCGTGCAAACCTGGTGGAGGATTTCCTTTTCGAGGAAGGAATCGTTCGAATGGAATGGCCAGCGTGTTCTCCAGACATGAATCCAATCGAGCACGTTTGGGACGCTCTAGGAAGACGAGTTTCTGGCCGTCAACAACCCCCACAAACTCTCCAAGAACTGAAAAGAGCTCTTCTGGAAGAGTGGGGCAGAATACCCCAACTCGTCATTAATAGCCTCATTTAGTCCATGCCTCAAAGGTGTTCAACGTTGCTGGCCGCCCGTGGAAACCATACCCCCTACTGAAAATGATTTTCTTTGAAGAAAACACCCTTTCTTATTCTTTTTTTCTCATATGCACAAATTGTGTTTTTTTCCTTTTGTACACAAATGCGCAATAAAATGCATTTTTTCTGCCAAACATGTGTAATTTATTCTCATATAACCTACTATGTCTGTCGACCATGTATCAATCAGCTAAAAAGTTTCCCAGATACAAAATCCACCTAAAACTTCAATATCCTTTAATTGTTTTGAGCAGTGTATATGAAGAGATTTAATTAATTCATTTTTAAATTACACCCTTGTTTTGACATTAATTTAACAGAGATAAGTATACTAATTTGTTGTTGTCAGACGAAGCATTTTCAAAATGTCAGATGCTCTTTAGAAAGAATCTGCCATATAATGGAACCTTTGGCGATTTACTGGATTTATTTTGAAAGACAATATTATACAATGTGCAATTGAGACAGACTCTCTATCTGACCTTTGCTGAAAAAACTGATGTATTTCCTGCCCACCTCGGTACTCGATTTTTAGCTTATCTTCACTCTAATATAATTTCCTATTTCGTGGCATAAGTCCAGTGTTAACCTATTCTGGGGCAAAGTACTTTTGTTTCCAAAATGTTGAAATCAGTGAGTCACACCGGGATTTGACAAGAAATTTATTTGAAAATAAGTAAAAGTTTTTCTTCACGTATATTATAAAAGCAAAATTTGATTCCTGAATTCCGGTGTAATTGTGGCGTTTGGGAATTAAAATTAAGTGGGATATATTATATCCCACCGCCTTTCAAGGGGTTAAAGTCAACAACATGTGGGGAACTTTTCTAACAACATATAACGGTAAAAGTACCAATAGTCGGCTATCACCCAGTAGTCGGCCACATTGAGATAAAATGCCTTACGAATAGCTTATTTTTAATTCTGAGTGAAATATTACAATTTCTCTACATACATCTATCTTTCATAAGTCATAAGCCATCACCAAACAACTTTGGGTATTTTTATTGAATTAGTAATCAGCCAATCGTCTTTTAACATTGAGGTCAGATAACCATTTTTCCTATTTTTTTGGTAACTGGTGGCAATTTATTTAAAAGGTAAGTATTCATTTATTTTTTATTATTCTCCAAAATTATAAGGCTCGAATATTAGCAGGGTAAATAAACTAATGTTTTTGAGTATAAAAAGTACATAAATTTGCTAGCCTTAATTTATTTAACGAGGCCGAACCTCTGGGAATTATATTTTGCCTACATCTTCAGTAGTCGGCCATCACGAGATGATTACTGGATAAATAGCTTATTATACTTTTCAGTTTATTTTTTTATAATTTGGTAGATAAAGCTTTATCTCTATTAGTATACTAATATTACGAAAAAGAAACGTTTTTTACCTTGCTTGTTTGTAGGGGAAACTACTGGAATCACCGAACCAATTTCAAACGTAAAAGTGACAAAATGAGGGTGATAATCTCTACTATGACATAGGCGATATTTTATGTCAGAGTCACATCCCCCAAGTCGATAGAGGAACAGAAAAAATTTTAAACTTGCCCTTTTCGTGATAGTGAAGGAGCTAGTAACTTAAAATTTTGCCAGGTGCTTGTTTTCTAGAAAATTCGAATTTTATATGTGTGCAATGAGTGGAAAATGTTCTAAATTACAATCTGTGTGGAATTGTTAGGAATATAAACTTGAAATTTAACATGTCTGTTACTTTTAGGATGTAAATGCTCGAACAGGACATTTAAAAACTGAAAACAACTGAAAACATTATTAAAACATTCTAAATTCGATTCATATGGAAATGCTTGAGATAGAAACTTAAAACTTTCCAAGGCTGTCATTTTCAATATGTAAACGTTCGTAAAAAATAGTTTCTAAAAAAACGAAATTTAAAAATTTACAGGACCAAACAGACTTTCTAAAGTTACGAATTCTGTGATATTGTTGGTGCTGTAAACTTAAAATTTGGCATGATTGTTATTTTTACGATTTAAATGCTCGCTAAGAAAGGTTTCTACAAAATTAGAAATTTCAAAGGCTTGAAATGAGAGGAATATGTTCTAAAATAGGTTTTTTTTTTAAATTTAGAATAGAAACTTGAAATTAGACATGGCTGATATTTTTTATTTGTACGTGGTCTGATCGCACCCGAAAACGTAAAAAAAAAAATTGAGATTTAAAAGGAATTAAAAATGTTCTAAAATTATGATTTCTGTGATATTCTTGAGTCTACAAACTTCAAATTTTGCATTAAGGTTTCTTTTGAGATGTAAATTCTTGCTACGATTTCTATAAAATTCGAAATTTAAAAAGTTGAAATGATCAGTAATTGTTGTTTATGATTCTAAATTATGATTTATTTAGAATTAATAAGGATAGAAACTAGATATTTGACACCGAGGTCACTTTTAAGTCGCAAAGGCTTGCACAGGATAGGTTTCTTTCTTTTTTTTAATCTAAATTTAAAATGGTGAAATGAATAGAAAAACGCTCTAAAATCCAATTTACTTTTGATCCACTGAACCGAATCTGAAATTTCTTTCGGGATAACATTGGAACTCAGGAACATAAAACACATATTCTAAATTATGATTTATTTGGAGTTGATAGGGCAATTGCTAGGGCGATTGCTAGGCACTTGAAATTTGACATGGCTTTTACTTTTAAGAGGTAAATGCGCACGCAGAACACATTCTAACATATTCAAAATTTAAAAGAATGAAAGGAATAGAATAGGTTTTAAAATCACGATTACTTTTGTACTACTGAAACGATTTTAAATCTTCTCGTGGGATAATAATGATGACGATGTCTACTTGAAAATAGGCTACATTTTATCTCTGTACAAACTGACCTCATAGGAGTGGAAGAACAAAACATTTTCTAAAATTCCGCTTACTTTGAATCTGGAATTCCTTTATGGAATTCCTTATGGCAGACCTGCCAAGTCTCCGGCTTTTTGGATACCAATAATTTAGTACAGAAAATGTTGTTTTGTTGAATCGGAGCATTTTACGATTTAAAAGAACAATATTTTCTCAAAAAAATTACTGGTGTTCAAAAAGCCGGAGACTTGGCAACTCTGCTTATGGTGATAGATTTTAAGACACAAATGCTAGGATACAAAATTGAGTCAAAATCGTTAGAGCCCTTTTACCTAAAATTAGCTAGACCCATAATGACCTCAAAATGACCCACTAATCGAATTTTATCGAAAATGTGACACAGCCCAAAGGTGTTCTTGTACTACAAAATGTTCGGATACAAAACTTAATCAAAATCGTTGGAGCCACTTTTTAGATAAGATAAAATTAGCTTGACCTGCAGTGACCCCAAAATGACCCACTAATCAAATTTTCTTGAACATGTGACATAGCTCAATAATTTTCACATAACCCAAAATGGTAGGATACAAAATTTAATCAAAATCGTTACAGTCGTTTTTCAGGTAAAACAAAATTCTCAAGTGGCCAACAACTAGTTCAGTGATGTCTGAACACTAGATTTTCACTCCCGACTACCAGAGAACTTGTCCTTTTTAAATTTAACTTTCTCTAAGAAAACTATTACCATATTTTTAAAAAATACTTGCTGAAACATAATAAAAAAGTATGTTTTAACATATAACACTGTTAAAAATGTTGCGCCGTTTTGTAAAAATTCTACTTAAAAGGGTTCTTACTCTTGTACCACAATTTTTAATAGAATATCCCGCCTTATTTAAATGCAGAAAATTATTATAAATCCTGCAATTAAACGAGGCGTCTACAATTTCTGCTATTTAAAAACTAAATAGAAAAATTCTATTATAAAAATGTGGTACAAGCGTACGAACCCTGTTTATGATATATATTAAAGCACTAATGTAGCCGACTATTGGCACTTTTACCCGCCACTACACCGTTCGCGCGCTCTTAGAAAAATATTATAGATGTTTTTCCTAAGATTATATTTCTGATTATCACTTTAAAGAGTAAAACTCGTGGAAGAATGATTAACCGAGAGCAGGTGTCTAACCTGAGGGCCGTATTCGTCGATTTCACTGGGGCGAAATAGGCAATCAGGCATACATCCTTGTACTACTATTTTAAAACAGCTGTTTGACCTATGTAATCATTTTGATTAATTAATTCAAAAATAACTTTTTGAAATTAGCAGTAAAAATTTGATCAATTTGCCGACTTCACCCTCGTTAAGTTGGAACCTATGCTGCGGACCGCAGAACTGCTACTATTTTCAAGAACAATTCGTGTTATTTATTGACAGAAATTTTGAGAATTAAAACGCGAAGATTTTAATTCGGAATTAGGCGTGACAAGCAGCTTTCAAGCAAATATGTAGGACACTCCTGGCCGCAGCACTTTAAATAGTAGGCCTACCCGCTGACACACCGCCCCTTAATACTAGGCCTGAGCGCTGACATAAAAATGGCGGCGCTAGTAGGCGATTTTGCAAAACCTTTGTACGGTCCCCTAATTTTACACACCAGTATTTTCTAAAAGTTTCCTTTGACTTATTGAATCTCAGAAAAATAAGGCGGAGACAACTTTTAGAAATTATAGGTATTGAATTTCAAAGGACCATACACACGCTGAAAAAATTCCGCCTACGACTTCATCAATTTTTGTGTCAGTGCTCAGGCCTAGTATTCAGTGGACGGTGGCTGAATGAAAAATGACAGCTGTCACAAGCAAATTTTCTCCAGCGTATGAACGGTTTCTTGAATAAAAGTACCACTAATTTATAAAAAAGTTTTGCTTGAAGGGAATGAGTGCAAAAATTAAGATATTATCAAATTATATTGTGTGTAATTGCTTATCATAAAAATATACAATTATTTACATTTTCTATCTTTCTAATAAGAGTTTATTTGGAAAACTTCCCCATCATATATATTTATTTCATGCTTTGTAGAAATGTCTTTGCAAATCCCTTTTCGCTACAGCGAAACGCTGTGTATTTGATTTTGTAAAAACGTTTATATCTTAGAAAATAGTGTCATGTAGTTTGAGAATAACATCGGATTTCAAATTCAGTATCACATTATTTTTATCCTATAACGATAAATTAGAATATTTTTTATTTTTTATTAGCTTGGGACAATAAACTTGCATGAATGTTTTCAATTATAGAATATATCTCATAGTATATGAAAACTCATTTTGCACTTCATTGGCACATTAAAAGGATATATCATTATAAAACCCATCATTCAGCCATTAATATATCCTTGGAGAACCGTTACGATCATTTAAAAAAGTAAATGATGTTGCATATAATTTTTAAAACTACTCAAGAGATTTTTCTCGAATTAATCTTTTGACATTTCTTTTAAAATGAAAAACCTTATAACGCATTTTGACGTGCTTAAGTTATATGTAATGTATGTAATCGTATGTATGTAATCTGCTTTTTTAAATCTTCTAATAAACTATTTAAAAAATATATTTTAGAGTCATAATATGAAGTGGGAGTGGGGGAATATGGATTCCACTATTTCTGTACAGAACTATTCGCCTTATTTATAAGCACAATTATGCTTTTTAAGTAAAGATATGATTTCATTTCGAGAAAGCGGTATTCATAACCCCTTTCTCCTCCACCTCTGTGTATGTTAAAGCTTGTAAACACAATTACAACTTCAGGTTTTTGTTTTGCCATTTGTAAACCTCTCCTATGAGTATTGCTCTTGCAGGTTGCATTGTTTAGAAAAAAGTTTGTCTGTAATCTTATATATATATATACAGGGTGTATCTGAAATGCTTCAACAAACTTAGAGGGATGACAGTACTCATGAAGACGAACAAAAAATGCAATGGAACATGGGGTTGTAAATGACATTTAACCCTTTCAGGGGCAGTGGTATGTTCATGAAACCACTTAATTTTAATTCCAAAACGCCACAATTGCACCAGAATTTTGCTAAAATCTTTTCCATTTAATATGTATGTGAAATATAGCCTTTTTCTTATTTACAAACAATTTTTTTTGTAAATTCCGGTGCCAGTCCATTTTCAGGCGCATTTTCTCGATTTTCATCCTTTAAGCCTTTCACGGCAAAGTACTTTTAGTACTAAAATGTTGAAATAAATTCTGGCACCGGAATTTACAAAAAAATTGTTCGTAAATAAGAAAAAGGCTATATTTCACATAAGTATTAAATGGAAAAGATTTTAGCAAAATTCTGGTGCCATTGTGGCGTTTTGGAATTAAAATTAAGTGGATTCACAAACGTACCACTGCCCATGAAAGGGTTAAACGTCATTTGCGACCCCATGTTCCATTGCATTTTTTGTTAGTCTTCATGAGTACTATCATCCCTCTAAGTTTGTTGAAGCATTTCAGATACACCCTGTATATATATATATATATATATATATATAGTGTTTCCAAATTGATATCGTTTGTTTAAATTCGAACATTGTGTACTTTTGTTACTTTAATAAAATAACACACGAAATGCAAAGGAACGCTCCTCAGCGGAGTTACTGATATCCAAAACGTAAGAATAAAAGTCTGCGGTCACAAATGTGTTAATGTAAAATTATTGCATTAACACCATTAAAAAGTGTCATTATGAAAAGACAAAGTTCTTAAACAGGGTTCGTACGTTTTTACAACAATTTGTTAATAACATTTTTCTATGTAATATTTAAATAGCAGAAATTGTAGACACCACGTTTGATTGCATGATTTGTAATCGTTTTTTGCATTTAAATAAGACTGAAATTTCTATTAAAAATTGTTGTAAAAGCTTACGAACCCTGTTAAAGTACATGTAAATATCTTAGATTGAAAGGCAAAAAAAGATTTTTGGCAAATAATTAAAATATAGCTAGGCAGATTACAAAAGATTCCAGTGTATAATCCACGGAACAAATAAACATATGTAGAAACATGTAATAGTGGCATTTAACAATGACAATAATAACTTTAATAATGTGTAGATTTATCCTGAACAGATCGTATTAGAAATAATTTCTTTTGTGAAATTTATTTTTCAAAATACATTTGTTTGATGCACCTTTTACAGTAAAGTTCTTCAGTACTTAGGTACGGTGGTTGACCTGCATTGTGTCGGTGCTCAGGCTATTACCTTTTTAAGTATATGTCTTTTGAATAATTTGTAAACATGGTAAACAGATAAAAGATTATAACTTATAGCGGGCGCTAGCTATGTGCATAAACAGTTTGCTCTGGTGTACACCACAATTTCTTGTTTTCTTTTCCTTTAATGTCTGTCTTGTATTATTCTGTATACTACTATGCTATCTGTCTCGTATTTTCGTGTGATTTTTTTTAAACTTTACATGTTCAATGTTTCCTTATCTGAAACAAAACATTAACATGTTTTGTTAAATGTAAATTAAATTGTTCTTTTATAAGCTGAATTTATGACACGAACTTCAAAGTTTTAATCTGTATGATAATTTTGAATTATTATTTTCAAATTTTAATCCATTGACAGCGTTCGTACGCTTATACCACAATTTTTTAATAGAATGTTTCGCCTTATTTAAGTGCATAAAAGTATTACAAATGCTGGAATTTAACGAGACGTCTACAATTTCAGCTATTTAAATATTAATTAGAAAAATTTTATTAAAAAATTGGGGTAAAAGTGTACAAACCCTGATTGATCAAATTTTGTGTGTGGAAAGGTAAAATTAAAATAAAATATGAAATTTAAGAGTTACATTATATAACGTCAATACTATACTGGAATCAAAGAGAAGTGAAAAGAAATTCCTACCGCTTTCCACAAATCTTTTATGTAAATGTCTTTCTCATAGGCATTAGAAATATACCATAAATATAGTTGTTTCGAAATAATGAATAATATATTTTTTTTTTCATTTTATCGGAACAATATATTTTTTTCCTTTTCGATTCAAAATTTTGAAAATGTACGCGATGGTTCGTACGCTTTTACCACAATTTTTTAGTAAAATTCTTTGTCTTATTTAATTGCAGACGTTTTACAAATCCTGCTATTAAACGATGCGTCTACAATTTCTGCTATTTAAATATTAAATCGAAAAATTATATTAAAACATTGTGGTAAAAGCGTACGAACGCTGGTACGTACTGAAATCTATCGGTTCTTCGTTTTAGAAGTGTTTCCGTGCTTTACGAAATAATTCTACATAGACGGAAGGCGAACTTACTGATGCTATGGTTGGACATTATGGTATTCTGCTAATTAATTTTTGAACATGTCTATGAAACGATATATATTTTCTGAAAGGAAATATGAAATCATTATGGATACTGTGGGGGAAATGTTACATTAGAATAGCTGCTAGCTGAGTTCAATCCTAATCTAGATTTGGGTAACAGAATCACATGTATTATCAGATTATACAGGGATTACAGTACAATGAACTATTCTATTAATTTGATTTAATTTCTGAAGTACCAGTTCAAGTAGAATAAATACACCAAAGTACAATTACATTAAGTAAGCCACAAATTTATAGTACATTTTAGTACATTTTAGTGTAAAATTTGGCAGTTATGTATAAGGTGCTAAACATAAAAAGTTAATAACCAGTTGCATTTATATAGCATAAAACTAAACAGAGCTTCTTTAGTTCTTGACACTGTATGTAAATATCTTATAAGGGTTCTTTTAAAGATAATTACAGATTTTTTTTTAGGAATGGTATTCTGTGTGTAAAAAAAATATTTTCCAGTAGACATATATCCTAGTAGAAAACATTGTTTGTTATATTGGTTATATAGTGGCTCAATATTACATTCTTAAAAAGTATTTTATAGAAAATATCGATATTTATTAAATATATTCTTTCCATTAGAAATGTATGTGAAAATAGCAAATAATTCAAAAATATTTGACATACATTGTAAATATAAGTAATGGAATGGGAAATATTTCTTTGCAATGTTGGTCTTATATTTCCAAAATTTAAGGACACTAAAGTATCTCATGGCAATTTTAACCATGATAAAAACAATGCAAGCAATTTTGCCAAAATATATTTTGCTACTAATGCATTTATATGTTTAATCTTATCGTAAACTGCAGTCAACTAAATGTCGTAAAAGGATAAAAGTAACAAAAATGTGTTATAAGAAATATCATAGATTAAAACTAAAAAGAAGATAGTATTTCAACCTATGACCTTTTCTAATGTCATTTTTTTCTAAATTAATCATTCTTCGAACAACCTGTTATTTTATATTATAACTACGCGTTACAGAGATAGGCGATAGAGATATACACATCAGATACAAAAACTTGCAACGACATAGCTCACGCCAAGATTGACACCAGATGGCGCCAGATGCTATTAGGAAGAGACAGAAGGGAGTTTCAGAAAAACTGGACTGACAGAGCAGAAATACGAGACATCAGTATTGAAGATGCCTGGGCAAACAGGCGAAAATATTCTACTTTTATGAAACTTTTAGCGTGTGGACTGGTTTTATGTGTTTTTAAATATGTTTTTGAGAATGTACAGTGCCTGTCTATATGTTTTAAAGATTAAAATAATGTATGAAATAACAGGTAGTTCGAAGAATGGTTAATTAGAGAAGAAGATGTACGATTCGTATCATAATTACACTTTATATCCATCTTCTACAAATACCTTATGAAATATCACCAAATGAATTATAAAATAAACAAAATAACAGTAAACTAAACGTTACTTGTTTATGCTGCAATGAAGGAATAGCAAATATATATGTATATTTGAATGGGAATTTATAACGTATTGAATGTATTACGAATTAAATCATAATATGTTTTGTATATTTTATAAAATTCTCTATCTTTTATAAAAAAAAATACATTCCCGAAAAATTGCCTTTTATTATATCTGTCGCAGACACCCATCACTTTGGTTAATGGTCCATTTATTCATAAAAAAAATTCGAACAATAGTCATTTTACTCTAGTAGAAAGAGCAAGTTAAACATAAATTTACTTCTTCCGCGTAGATATAAAAATAACCTTAATTAGCTGCAATTTAGAACATTTACTCACTTCACAAGAACAGCAATTTTTACAAAGAAGATCACCTAGGATAAAAAATATCGTTTGCATGAAAAATATTCATCACATTATCTAAATGTTCTGCCCCAAAATCACATTAATCGGATCGCAAAAAATCTCTGAAACGGGAAAACCCATAAAAAAACAAAACAATTTTTCGCTTTTAAGATTGGTGTTTAAGATTAAGTTATAAATATGCATAATTTTGCCCCTCTCCTTAACCCTTTATAGCCTGAATTAATTTTCCAGCTAATTTTTAGATGCTCAGAATCCTCGATTTAATTATCTCCGAATCCTCGAATTAATTTGCGCTTTGAAATTGCAAGGTTTTTTTTTTTTTTTTTTTTTTTTTTTTTTTTTTTTTTTTTTTTTTTGCGACTGCACACGTTACCAGGGTTCGTACGATTTTACCACAATTATTTAATAGAATTTTTCACTTTATTTAAATGCAGAAAAGTTTTACAAATACTGCAATTAAACGGGGGGTGTGCAATTCCTGCTATTTAATTATCACCAGTTTTTTTTTTTTTTTTTGTAAAGTTTTCCTTATCTAATCATAGCATTTTTGCGATTCAATTATCTTAAAATTTCTCATTTTAAAAACTGGTGGTAACAGATTAAAAATTCTGTAAAAGACGCTCGTCGCGAAGGGGTTAAAGTGGTACTTATTAGTACCGTCTGGATAAAAAAGGGTTAATCCACTATATCTATATACATATACATACATGCATAAATATACAGGATGTCTTAACCCATTCGGGACTACGGGTGCATGTATACACCCTCAAAAAGAGCATACAGAATTTGTTTTATGTACCAGTAAAAAATAAATGTAATATTTGCTTTCTCTAATTAGAGCATTTTTGTGATAGTTTAAGTAAAGGTAGCTTTTTAAAAAAAAGTGGTGCCAACCGAATAAAATTTGTGTAAAACCCGCCGGTCCCGAAGGGTTTAAAATGGACTAAACGTTTTAAAATCCCTTAAAATGTAAACGGCAATTAAAATTATTTGTGCAGGACAGAAGTGTTTTCAGTGTTTTTTTTTCTGTACAATAATTATTTGTTTTAGTTACAAATATCACCAAAAGATGGCGCTGCGCTTTGTCAAACTGTTAGAGTGCTCAACCTAATGTATAAAGTTGGACACACAGTTTTTCACACAATTTTATTTGTTTTAGCAGTAGAAAAGCCAAAAGAGTAATTTGCGCTTTGAAATTGCAAGGCTTTTTTTTTTTTACGACTGCACACGTTACCAGGGTTCGTACGATATTACCACAATTATTTAATAGAATTTTTCACTTTATTTACATGCAGAAAAGTTTTACAAATACTGCAATTAAACGGGGTGTGTACAATTCCTGCTATTTAATTATTAAATAGAAAAATTCTATTAAAATATTGTGGTAAAAGCGTACGAACCCTGGTTACAATCCTGCAATAATAACTTTTATATCTGTCATTCTTTAATTTTAATTAATTTTCAAAAAATCATTTCAAATTCTAGGCGCCATTTGTATATTTACAGTGGGTTAAAATAATAATAATAATAATAATAATAATAATAAGTATCTGAACGAATCTAATCTAAATTCCAAATCTGGCAAATCTTCCAATTTTTCAATGTCATTAATTTTGAATAGATATATTCCCTTTCTTTAATACAAATAAATAGTGATTAAATAAAACGAAGACTCCTTTTCGGAAAATTGTGGTACTGGAAAATCCGAAGGTTTGGAACAATGTAACTATTATTATTTTAGTAAAAATCGCAAGATAATGACTTTTGAACGATAGCTCATTTTTATGAATTTCTATAAAACGTTTACAAATATTTTTTCGTGGTCAAAACACATATGAATGGTGATCTTCAAAATTGCGCGCAATCCATTTAATACAGTCGCACAAACTTGCCCCAAAGGCCAACGATATACCACTATTTTATGCAGAATAATTTGCCATATTTAATGACAGAAACTTTGATTATAAAAAAGTCGAATATTACCTTTTGTATATTGTGCTGGCAAACGACTTTCAGGCAAAAAGTTTGTGCAGCACTATATTTATTATAGTACACTAATCAAATAAACAAATTTTAAATAAGAAGTTTTATTTAGTAATAATAGTCGACAATGTACCAGAAAGAAGTAAGTAACATTTTATTAAAAATAATTTTTCCGTCTTAGTAGGTTTATACATGTGCTTTTCGGGAACTATCGGATAGAGCAGCGTATATTCATAAGAAAATTTATATGTGTTTTCATTCTTTTGTACTATCTTTCTCCCCCAGGTGGTTATCTTCTTTAGGTTTTCACGTGTTTCGCGACGCCGGACTCCCGAGCGATATTTCTCTCTTTCTCATTTCTTCTCCTTTTGGTTGCTGGTCCATCCCTCTACGTTTCACTCTTTTTAATCTTCTCTCTTTAGTTTGTTACCTGTCTGTTTATTCTTGTTGATGTTAGGTTTTTTTACTTTTTTTACTAAGACTGTTCCTTGTTATACTAACCTTGTTTGAGTTTCTTTGGTGTTAATAAAAATGCAAATAAATGTACAAAATATTTAATTGAAAAATAATATTATAAAATATCTTAAAAAGATTTAAAAAAATACAACTTCATGTTTTCTAACACATTCCTTTCAACGGCCTTATTGCTCTCTAAACCGATTTTCTGCTACCATTTCTGCACACTATGGACTGCGTACCAGTCTTCCACCCTAGCCGGTGCCGCATGGTGGTTGGCCCCAGTGGAAACGGCAGGAGAAAACGAATGGTGTATGCCAATAATGTAACTGTGTTGTATGGCTCACCGGCAGCTATCAGCAAGGTTGAGTTCCATGGTTGCGTTTAACCAAATGAAGGGCATTTCTCCACAGCCAGAAATCCTCTTTGGCTCTGCTACAGACCGTGTTCCTGGTATAAGTTATGGGGTTCTTCCCTTCATCTACATTCTAAAAACGGTATTTTAAAAACTGAGCAAAAAATACTCAAATCTGAGTATGTCGCATTGTGAAAGTGTCTCCTAATCAAAATTACTCAAGTCTGAAACATGTATATACATATTTTTTTAAACTCCTGCGCACACTCAAGATATCATATGTTCATATTTGAGTTTGAAACGACTTCTATGTGCTCATTTTTGAATAATTCCATGTTTCCAAAATGAGTTTGAACTGATTCTAATCATTTTTGGGTATGTCCATGTTTCAATAATGAACTGACCTCTATGTGCTCAGTTTTGAGTATGTCCGTATTTCAAAATTCTGAGTATTTCTGGTATTTCAGTATTGGAAGCATTGGGTTGTCATATCTGAAACAAAAAGTTTCATACCAAAATGAAAACATCGATTTACTCATATTTGAAAATGTCATTTTTCTCAGTGTAGTATGCGAAGACTCCGTACGTTACACAGGCCACATTAGTAGTAAAGTGTGGGTAGATGAGGTTTGGGCGGACGCCCGATCAAACTGTAGAAATACGTTGGTTGAAAGAGTAATATGACAATAATTAAAGAGAATTAGATTATGCTTTCGGGGCGGATTCTCTTTTATTTTCCCATAATTCAAACAACAGTATATTCTGTTATTGTAAAGTCTCAGAATAATTCTAAAGAAAATCGTAAAGCATCAGGCTCAAGCCTAAAAGCCAAAGCTAATTCTGATCAGTCCCAAATGAAACTTGGGCTTATAGAGTAAGAGACTTTGTTTCCAATGTGGAATATAAAAATGCCGATACATTTATAAATAAATAGTGCAAAACAGAGGAGATATTTTTTATTGTGAAACGCACAGAAGGGAGTTTCGACATGTATTCCTCTTTCTAATTCATAAATATATCCAAACACTGGTTGTTGAGCCAAAAACAAAACAATTACGGTCTGGGGAACTTCTTGTTGAATTGAACACACAAGCAGATACCGTAATTTCCGGCGTATAAACCGCAGCTCAAAGAGTCGTTTTTCGACCCAGAAATTTTATTCAGTAATTGTAGTTAAATATTTACAGCGATCTTTTAAGTTACATTTTATAAAATAATATTTCTGGGTAGAAAAACGACGAAAAACGACTCTTTGAGCTGCGGATTATACGCCGGAAATTACGGTAACTTAAAGAAATGTACAAACTTTGCAAATATTTCTTTCACTGTGAGACCGCATAGAATTTTGAATACATCTCGTGGAATTATCTGTGAACATGACCTCTTACATGTATCTGAAGACGAAATACTGGAAAACCTTAAAGAACAGCATGTGGAACAAAAAGAATAAAACTTTACCGTCGGTAGGACCAAATACCATATACCGTAATTTCCGGCGTATAAGCCGCAGCTCAAAGAGTCGTTTTTCAACCCAGAAATTTTATTCAATAATTGTAGTTAAATATTTACAGCGATCTTTTAAGTTACATTTTATAAAATAATATTTCTGGGTCGAAAAACGACTCTTTGAGCTGCGGCTTATACGTCGGAAATTACGGTAATCAAGTAGAAATACCTACTAAGCACATAATACTGACTTTAATTAACCAAATTTACCTAAGTAAATCAAAGCTGGCTATTTATCATGCTCTGTGAGACCATACATTCCAAATCCAATGCGATGGTTTAGATGTCAGCGCTTTAGACATTCAAAAAGATCATGCCGAAGTAACATCACCTGTTCTCATTTCTGACGTCACTGACACCATGCTTGATATACAGGAAGTAATATGAAAAAAACAGTTCAATTAAAAACGTATAAAACAAATTAAAACGCACATTCACAAATTATTGCTTATAGAAAATACTGTAACTTAATTTTTCTCTGTGTCATTATAAATGAAATGTAAATGCAATGAATGCCATATTCTACAGCAAGAACCTTGTAATGCACCTCCGTGATTTATATCAATTTCAATATGTTTGAAATAGTGTAAGATCATTAAAATGCATTGCAAACGATTTTTACCTATCGACCATATGGAAATGGAATATTTTTGAATGCCCAGTAAAGGAACTATAAATGCTACACACTTCATTTTAAATACCGAACATGTCATTGTAAACTGTTTTGTCACTGAATAACAAATATAAATTACAATACAATCCGAGTACATTTAAAATTTAGAGCAAATACAGGAAGATTGCCAAAGAAACCGAATTCTTAAACAGTTTTCAAATAAGTTGGTAAGTGTTAAAAAGTCCTGTTCAGATATATCGTTAAAAGTTAATGTATATTTAAGCGTAAAAATTTTAGGATTTTAAAAATTTTTGTATGACAAATTACAATACTTCGTTGTGCTTTTTTGGTTTTGATGGAGCATATTAGTTGTGCTCATACATAAATTAACTAGGAAAAAAGTATATGTCAAGACAAAATCATGAACAATTTCCAACACATTCAGAACACTTCACCGTTTAATAAGATGAAAGATGACGACAAGTAAACACTTTCGAAAACGCAATAACACATTTGAAAACCAAATTTCAGCAATTACCATCTAGAATCTGAAACATTTCGGAATTCTTTTGTGCAACCTTGTATATGATCTATATATTTATATTTATACCACATAGTATACAAAAAGTTAGTACAGTTAGGAAACGCATAACACTGTTGAAAATTCCGCTTCAGCAATTTCCGTCAATAAGCGGAAAAGTATTCTAATTTTTTTGTGCAGCCTTGTACATGATCTATAGAATTTATACACCCCAAGTAATATGTAAAATATTAGGTAACTTTAAAAACGCATTCCACAATTTTAAGCGCACATCCAGCAATTATTGCTCGTAGACAGTACTCTAACCGAAAATTTTGTGTATCCCTGTAAATGAACAATAAATGCTACGTACACCATATTCTACAACAAACATCTCGTAGTAGACATCAGTGCTGTACTAAATATAGTTCACCTGGAAAATTCATAAAACAATTACAAACACCTTTAAGTAAGTCACAGTCATATGCAGTAATGCTTATGTATTATTTTGTGTCATTTTTAGAATTTATACATACCACTCGGTATTCAAAAGTTCCTTAACACTAGAAGTACAGGGAATTTTACACAAGTTTTATAAAACTATTTCACACCAGAATTTTTATTTAAAACTATGTAACTTATTCATTTAGCATATTCTTGCGAGTTTTGTATTTAATTTATTTTGAAAAGAAATGTCTGGTTTGAATCCGAATATATTCATTTGATAGCCGTCAAAATGACGGCTCATGGTAGTTCTAGTGTTAAACTTAAAAACGTATGCCACAGCAGAAAAAGCTCTCCCAGAAGTTATTGTGTATAGACATTACTGTAACCGAAATCTTTTGTCAGTGTTTGTACGCTTTCTTTGTGTCAACGTGTAGTCCTATTATTCAGAGTCGAATTCATCAAAACATCCTCGTTCTACGTACCCTTAAATTTCAATTATTTTTATTATAAATAAAATATATATGAAACAGGGTTCGTACGCTTTCACCACAATTTTAATAGAATTTTTCTATTTAATATTTAATTATCAGAAATTCTAGACGCCTCGTTTAATTGCAGGATTTGTAATACGTTTCTGCATTTCAATAAGGCGAAAAATCCTACAAAAAATTGTGGTAAAAGCGTACGAACCCTGTTTGTGTGCCCACGTAAATGAACAGTAACTGTTATGCGCGTCATATTTTACGCTAAGTATGTTGTGTTGCGCTTCAATAATGTACATAAATTTCCTTTTGTTTAGAATAGTGTAAAATCTTTAATATACGTTACTAAATACATTTCCCTTCTTAGACCATTATGTAACCTTATTGTATTTTGTGACTGTAAATTAATGATAGCTGCTTTGTACGTCATATTCTACAGTAAGCATCTTGCAGTATAGCTCAATAATGCATATAAATTCCATTATGTTTGAATTAGTGAATCATCATGAAAATACTCCATATATAAATAGTGCGTGTGATTGCACCTGTAACCGAAGTATAATTAGTGCAACTTTGTTTCGTATACCAAACATGCCATGGTAAACTTCAATAACATGTTACAATTACATGATAATCCGAGTGTAATTACGTGAATTTGAGCACAGACAGCTGAACAGATAACCGGACAGACGGGCAGACAGAGAAACTGAATTTACAATCATTTTTCAACTATGTTGGAATTTTTTTTAAACCACACTTACAGATAAAAAATTACTTTAGTATTCTCTAATAAATAATGCCCAGTACTGCAATGTGGTCCAGCTTTTGACTGAATGATCCCAATGGCACCAGATTTATAAAAGACTGAATTTTAAGTAAAATTATCGCAGATTACGTGCCGCAGAATTGCAGAATTTCTGAGATTAAATAAGGCGAGGTTTACAACTCAAAATTACTAGTGTCATGGGCATTTCAATGGTCATAGTTAGACCACACTGCTGTACAAAAAAAAGTGGTATCCCGTGCCGCTAGTTTTGACAGCCAACTGTAACCAAGTATAGTGTAACCAAGCTCCTAATGAAAAATAAATAAAAGGATGAAATTCTATTTAAAACAGGCAGTGTATATTTGATTATATGTAAAAAAAAGAAATAACCCATTTCATCCTGCATGGCTCGAAATTTCATTTTGGAAGTACCAAAAATCGTAAAAAAAAAAAAAAAAAAAAACCGGCGTATAATCCGCGGATCAAACAATTCTGTTTGAACCCAGAAATTTAATTCAATAATTGAAGTGAAATATTTACAGCGATCTAGTAAGTTACATTTTATAAAATAAAATTTTTGGGTGGAAACATGAATGTTTGATCCGCGGATTATACGCCAGAAATTGCGGTATATTTATATGTTCATACATAAGGTTATGTACAACTCATTTTTAATAATAATTCACCATCTTATTTAATAGCTAATCCTCTAGTACTGTATAGATAAAGATAAAATGTTAATTTACTCATACATGCATCACTGAGCAATGTAGGGATAGTTGCACTGAAAACCTCAAAATTAAAATTTACGTGTTTATGAGAAACAAATTAATCAATAGAGACTAAAATTTCAAAAGTAAACTAAGATTCCGAAAAAATTTTAATTTACGCAATGAGGCTCGGGTTTTCATTTATTTCTTCATTATTCCTTAATTTAGTTATAGTCACCATAATGTTTATACATATTCGCACACCACTATTTGATTTTGCGTTACTTAATGACAGAAATTAAGTGAGAAAAATAACGTAACGATTCCTATTCATAAAAATCTCCAGCTCCGAGGTTCACAGGGACTGAATGACAAGCCATTACTATCATGAGGATTCTAAATTTAATGTTTTGTTGACTTCTACGCACATAAATGTAAGATATAGGCATCAAATAAATCGAACATATACATATAATCGATTTGCGACACATTTTCTTGGAGGGGGGGGGGGGGGGGGGACTTCGTCCCAAAGCTAATTAGCAGCAGTTAACTAAAGGATAGAACTTCATATAAAATGTCATCCTATTCTACGCAGTAGTCCGTGAGTTAAAGCGTCCACAAAATTTGTGTCATATACAGACAGACAGACTAAAACACATATTCGCGGTTAGACATTTTCTAAAAACAGTTAATCGTGTTCAAGACCTTCTAAAATGTATAAATACATCGAAAACCGTAAGTCAAATTTTTTCAGGTATATAATACTTTCTTCTTCTATAGATAAAAAAAGGTAATAAATTTTTCATTGAAAAAATCGATTTATATTTCTTTATCTTTTATACTTTTACCTTGGAATTTCGGAGAATTCCAAGGTAATCCTGGTAATTCCAAGAATTCCTATTTAAAACTGCTTATAAACTAATTATATAAGAAAATCACTCATTATCATTAGTCTAAAGATGTATATGCTTAATCCTTCTTTGCATGAGTTTTTCTTTTACAATTGTGTTATTTTATACATATATTAAATATTAGACACCAGAAATTTTAAGATAGGTTTTTAACTTTTTTCAGCAACATAGTTCACGGGAAATTTAGTGGATTAATATTTCTATATAGATATAGTGGTGGAGAAGAAGTTGATTTATTTATTAAAAGTTAAATAAACAGTGATGGGAATTTACATCACTATGCAATTAAGGGTTAAATTGATAAAACAGAACACATAAAAGCTTATAAAAACCTTTTAATGTAAAAATCGTCGTGCTTTGACTGGACAAACGCCAACGTTTTCAAGATAAAAAATGATAAATAAACTATTCTTTCAAACATAACGAAATTAAATTTGATAAACATAAACCACGAGATCATACGTATAATAAAAGTAGGTGCTTAAAAATGGTCAACTGTAAACATAAAAATTAATATTTTCTTATTGTTTTTTTAATTTATAAAGCATCTTGTGCCATATTTTAGGTAATTCAAAACAGGGTGATTCATTGTGGAAAATGGTTCACTGTAAACGTGAAAAGAAAATTAATGTTATTTTATTGCTTTTTACAATGAATCAGCCTCTTTTGAATTTCCTAAAATATGGCACGAGATGCTTTGCAAATTAAAAAAAGGCCATAAGAAAATAATAATTTTAATTTGTAAAAAAACGTGCACGAAAAACGTTCAACAGAAATACAGGTATCTTAATCAGATATGAGACCAGATGCTATGATCAAAAAGGTTAGCTGGGTGAATTAGGTTCTCCAGATTGATCAGTTGGCAGAGTATTGGTAACTTCAGCCAAGAAGTCCCTGGTTCGAATCCTGTCCCGGACCTTTTTCGCCCATTTAGAAAATTACAACTCAAGAGAAATACTGATATTCCAAAAACGTACCAGTAGAAGCGTTGATAAAATTCATAATTATTACCTTTGGCTAACGAATGCTGCTTGGAAATTTTTATTGCAGAAATAGCTTGTTTCCAATTGAACGTAAGTATTTTTGCAAGAAACTTTCGTTTTTTATAATCTGAAAATTTAATCAATTAAATAATGAACAAAATTGTTTGTCTGAAAAAGTGGTGCCGAAACAATAATACTTGGAAGCAACACATTTTGGCATTAAGAAGTGGTTGTCACGAATATTATAGCATTCGTTAGCTAAGGGTTAATATTAGTTGCAGAAGAGCGGCAAGGTGCGTACACTTCTTGAAACTTCCGAGGAGTCTCCCACCGCTATTTAAGATTAGAAATATCCTGTTTAATATTTAAACTATAGAAATCGTAATTGCTTCGTTTACTGACAAAGATTGCTATATTTTCTGCGGCTAAAAAAATGCAAAAAAATCATTAAAAAAATCCTGGTATGATTTTATGTACTATGAGATAGGGTGCGTACGGTTCTACCGCAATTTTTGAATATTACCGCAGTAGAATATTTCAAATTCTGCGAGTAAACGTCACGCTACAAATTCTGTGATTCAAGCTTAAAGCAAGAAATTTGCAATCTGAAAAAGTAGTTCTACAATTGTTCGAAATTCTAAGGACTATACACACCTTGGGAACAATTTATTTTTTGTTTCTTTTGAAACTTTGAATGTCACCGAATATAATTAAAAATAATTAATAACTGAAATTATTGTATAGTGTAAAATGTTTCTTTAACAACTTAAAGCATGTATTGTATAAAGAAAGGTATTTCATTACTAAATAAAATTATTTTATTCACACTGCTTCTTGGTGGAAATCATCTTCTTTTAGACTAAAAGGGATAAATAATTTATAAATTTAAACTTCTGTTAATATATATATATATATATATATATATATATATATATATATATATATATATATATATATATAATAAAAAAGATCAATCCATTGTGGTACTCGATTTAGAGAGAATACCACATATCACTTTTTAAAAGAAGACTATAATAAAAGTGTTCAAGAAATATATTTTATATATTCTGAAGCAAAACGTCTCTAGAATATATTGTGTTTGCATTCAAACGACAAAATTGAAATACTCATATTTGCTTTGTAAATTTGTTCAGAAAAGATTATTTTAGTTATCTACAAAAACTAATATTTATTTGTATATTTATGTGAAAATTCTTATGTTACGGAATAAAGGATTTTTATTTTATTGTCCGGCCATTGGGAATAAAAACTCTATTAACTTTTATAGAGTATATGTTAAAATAATTAAATATTCAACTAAAACACTTTTTTATATAAAAAAAAATATAATCATAATTATTTAATATATGACATTCCCTTCTTAGTATAGATTTGTGTAAATTAAACAAAGCATATTTACAACTTAGTTTTATTTGTTTTATAAATACAAAAAATGAAAATTCAAAATGTGATGTTTTAGTTTAATATATATGCAAATGTTTTATATTATGACATTTGTGAAAAAAAACGTGCATGGTGCTGACACCCTTAGAATTTCCGAGGTGTACGGTACCATTATTTAAGACTAGATATGTTTGACCAATATTGTTTTTTACATTAAAATCATTCTGAGATTAAATAAGGTAAAATATTCAATTTAAAAAAGTGTGTTAGATTTGTATACATACTGGAAGTACGTTTTCCGGAAAATACTAAAATTTTATTTTGAATACTCACCCTGTACCAAAGCCATTAAATAATAAGCCCAGTCAGATAAATGGGAAACTTTTCGCAAGTTGAAAATAGCGCCATCTAGCGGATGGGATGCTTGCATTCGGCACCAAGAATATTTTAATAAAAATTTGCTTCTAAAATAAAGCTTAAAATAAGGAGTTCCTATTTTCTAAAAAAGTCGTTTGTAAATTCCGGTGTCAGTCAGTAATTTCACATTTTACGAACAGAATATTTGTCTGTGCCGGAAAGGGTTAATTGCATAGTGATGTAAATTTCCATCACTTTTTATTTAACTTTTAATAAATAAATCAACTTCTTCGCCACCACTATATTTATATAGAAATATTAATCCAGTAAATCTCCCCATTTTTTTTTTCATTATGGTTTTAGCTTTAATGTAAAAGATCCCAATAATTAGCAAGCTCTTAAAGGAAGTGCAAAAACAATACATCGATACAAACGATAAAAATCGTATAAAATATCGGTATAAATAAATCGTACCGTTTCTCTGCGACGCACTTCTGTTTCGCCTTCCTTCCGCAGCAGATGAAGTGGCGCTAGTGTCCCCGCTAACAGATTTAACACTATCTGACTGGGCTTATTATTTAATGACTTTGCCCTGTGCTGAAAATTTGCGATTACTAAATCTGACGAATAGTGCAATAAGACGATAGTGGTATGGAAATAAATTTTAATATTTCCCTGGCAACCCTGCCTGGAAGTTATAACATTACAACATATTTTTGGAAGTAACACGTGTAGATCATTCAATAATATCAAATTGATGTTTCATCATTTACCAAATGCATTTTCTAATTAATTTAGAAAATGTGTATTTAAAGGGTGTCATTTCTTTTCGCTGGTAGATAATTTCTAAACCGTTAGTTTTAAATGTATAGTTCTAGCTGCAAAAGTGTTTAACCAGTTAACTAAAGAATAAACTTTTGTTCAACTCCTCATGCAATCGATGTTGGAATGCACATGGGCCGAGATAGATTATCAACTAGATGTTCTCCGTGCTACGAAAGGTGCGCATATTGGAATTTATTGACTATATTAAAACAAAATCTCTAATATCTCGGGTAACACAAACGTGAATTTCTAGTTTCTATCGTGTATATATTTTGTTTTAAAATTTTTAAAAATGTGTCGAGGTTTTTTGATACACCCTGTATTTAGAAACACATTTTCCATACTCTAACATACTGATGCACAACCTTTTTTCTTGAAAGTCGTTTGCCACAACACTATTCGAAAAGCAATATTCGATTTATTAGCAAAGTTTCTGTCATTAAATAAACAAATTATTCTATATAAAAGTAGTAGTATTTTGGTGGTACGCAGGCCAGTGGTTGTGTTCGAATTTTTATCATATTCTGTCTCTTAAAGTGCGCTTCTCCGTTTTTCAATATCCGTGTCAGAATAAGTACCTTCAAAAACCTGTTAGGTAAAAGGATTTAATATTTTGAAATTTTATTCGTTTTTTATGCATCCGTAAACATCTCGTCGTTTGATTACAAACATTTATCTATAAAAAGCATAAAACCTCAAAAGTGTATTCATCTATCAGCATTTTCTAAATTCTTAGAATTAGAAGATTTTAAGAAAAATAACTAAATGTATACCTGAAATATTGAAATCGTCATTTTGGAAATCTTCTTTTATTTAGAAAAAGGGCAAATAATCCAATACCAGTTCTATATTATTTTTCTTTACTTTTCTTCGACATTGAAAAATGAAATATTTTTTTTTTACCTAGGACACTTCTTGGAATAGAGACACGAGAGCTCTTTTAGTTGAGCATTTAATTAAATTACTAATAAAGGTGATTTGTTAAGTAAAAATGGATACTTGTTATAATTACACGTCTTCATTAAAGTATAATATTTGTTTCAATGCTAACATTTGCATATTTATGGCTTGCATTTCATAAACATATATTAAACTATCTCTATTTTAGAAAACAAAAGTTTTCCTTATTTATTGCCAAACGCTTTTAAATTAACCCATTAAATACTGAAGTTGCGTTTTTGCAACATTAAGTTACTTATACCAGTTTGTTTTTAGGATAAATATTCTCTTTATTTGATGCAAGAAACACCATGATAAAGTCATTCTTAGGTTGCTATAATATAAAAGTGGTATGAATCGCATCATTTGGAATTTATTGAGAAAAATAATTCGGTCCTTAACCCCTTCGTGACGAACGTCCTTTACAGAATTTTTAATCTTTTACCACCGGTTTTTCAAAACAGAAATTTTTGCCTAATTGAATCGCAGAAATTCTATCATTAAATAAGGCAAAGCTTACAATAAAAAGTAACTGGTGGAAATAATCGAGGATTCGGAGCATCTTATGCGTCGCGTATACGTGTCGGTCGTCCCCAAGGGGTTAATGGGTTAAATACAGGGTTCGTGCGGATAAGGGAATTTTCCAGAAATTTCACCAGTATTTTCTTTATAGAAAAAGAAATCTAGATTGAACTCGCGAAACTTCGCCTTTGTTTAAGGAGAGATTTTCTGTAAGAAAAACTGGTATCGAAAGATTTCCTTGTCGCAAAATTCCAGGAGCAATACGAAACCTGTAAATAGACGAATGTTATGTTTCAGAATTTGTAATAGCAAAAAATATCAGGTAAAAGGATTGAATATCTCTGTTTTGAAGTTATCACAATAATGATCCCTTAATTCTCGCGCCCGTGATATTCACTTGCTATGTAGGATACTTTTTAAAAATTCAGATTGCTTGATTTGCACCAGTTTTTTAAAGCAGTGCAATTGGCTTTATTCTGTCATTATTTTATCTGCTATTAAAATGGTGAATATTTCTGCTTCAAAAAAGTGGGTACAATTTAATAATCTGAATTTTTAAAAAGTACCCTACACTTATCGGGCGCGACCGTTAAGGAGTTAATCATTAAGACTATTTCTATACTTGGCAAAAGTTTAATTAAACAAAATGGTTCATTAATTTTTTTTCTTTTTACATTTTATTTACGCAAATATTGTCAACTAGCTGACATTTCCGGCACTGCCCAGGCCAATAACCTTAAATATACCAAAAAATATGGCTGAGTCCAGACATTTTTCTCCTGAAGAGATTTAGTGCTGGGGCCCCACTGCCTTCGACAGTGTACACCTTCAAATTTGCATTATATTATTATATTTTTAACCCCTTAATCGTCGCGCCCGATAAGTGTAGGCTAGTTTTAAAAAATTCAGATTGCTTGATTGCCACCAGTTTTTTAAGTAGAAATATTCGCGTTATTTAACAGACATATAAAATATTACGAGAATAAAGCCAATTTCACTATTTTAAAGAACTCGTGGGAATCAAACAATCTGAATAAAACAAGCATAACTTACGCTGCCCGTGAATGTCTCGGGCACGACGATTAAGGGGTTAAACGAAGATCGATGAAAACGAACCTAGAGTCGGCGGCCACACTGACTTCGGCAGCGTACACCCGAGTTTGCTGTGATTAAGTAATGCGTTAACTAATTTTTTGCATATTATGTGATGCGTGTAAATAGATCATACACAAGACCGCACTAAGCAATCGTAAACATTACTGTTTACTGACGTAAATTGCTTAAGGGTGGCCCTTAATTGTATTACGCATTTTCCAGCCAATTTGTATTTACTATAGCAACAGATACTTGTAGTATATAAATAAAATCATATACAGGGCTTCGCAAAAAACTGGATATATTGCCAACTATGGGTCGTAATTGTTGGAAGTGTAATTTTATTTTCGTTAAGCGTTTTTACCTGACTTTAATTTTAGCTTAATATATATTGTTTATAAAAGTTAGCAGATGATATACAGGTTACAAAAAAAATTGAGTATATTTCCCCCCACTCTCGTAAATTGCTGAAGGTGAATTTGAATTTGAATTTGCTCAAGCTGAATTAAAATCACATAGTATATAAATAAATCTATAATTCATCTATATGGCTGCCGAAAAAAACCCACCCAGCTATCTTAGTGATTATTGTGGTTATTTCTGTAATTGAGTTTTCAAATGTGTTATGTCTTATGTGTTTTGTTTTATTGTTTGTTAACTTAGATAACTTATTCCACCTTATTAAACGGTTAAGTTGTATTACAGTACTTTTGAAGTTTTGTAAAGTGATTTATACTCTATGCTTGACGCATTATGTTTCTTTCTTGTTTTAATTAACCCTTTCTGGTGCGGAATAAGTTTTTAAAATGGACTGAAATTATGGACTGACACCAGAATTTAAAAAATAAATCATTGGATAATAAAAACGTGCTTACTTTCCCGTACATTGCAAAAGGAAAAATTTAATTAAATATACTTGGTGCCGTTTGTCAGTTTTGGAATTAAAATTAGGTGTCTTTTTTGTGGACACCGCCCGCTAAAGGGTTAAACCTGAAGAGATGTAAAATGGAATTGAAGAGTTTGAGGTAAGCAAATTTAAGTGTCAGATGTCAATACATGTGTGCATTGAGAGCAGGGACTTCTAAAGTAGATTCATATTTATTTCTGTTTATATAAACAGAGAAAAATGCAGTACACATGTATATGTATGAAGAAAAATTATAAAAAATCAGTAATTTGTCTCGTAAAAAAAATCTTGATATTCCACATTCATCTAATCGACATTTAAACATATATATTATAAGTTCCACTTTATTTAGTAGTTTTAGCTAACTTGGGGTCCCTTTTTAATTGAGGATTCTGGCACTTAGCCCGATCGCAATGTGGTAATCGTCTCTGTGGAATTTTTAATTATGTTGCCAATCATATTTAGTGTTTTAGTCTAAAAAGGATTAACCATTGCGCATTGAAGTTGATTCATTGTGGTAAATTGTATAGATATGACATTTGTATAGATATGACGACATCTGAGAATCGTAATTGGAAATAAGACGGTTGTGAATGTTACACGAGGTTACAGAAAAGAATGGAAACATCTAAAGATCACGACTTGCTTTCCACGTCGACAAAATTAAAGTTATTAGTTGGAAATATTAAATGTTGAAAAACAGATTAGAACAAAATAAATTATACTTTAACTAAGTTAAGTTCTAATTATATGTTCACTGTTAACCAAATTATTCATCCATTTTTGTCTATTTTTTGAACGAGTTTTTATCAAAATCCACACAGGCATAAGATGAGGATAAAAGAATATTTGATAAATATTTTTGTTCTCGTATGTTAAAAAAGATTTATAGACTATTACTATTTGATAGGGATTAACATACTGACGTGAATTCACGTTATTTGAAAATCATAAACGCTTTGACTAAGCCTCAAGACATATATGTCATACTGGACTATTTTTTGTATGTATTCCTATCTTTTTTGGAAAAACAAAATCTCCTGCATAAACTTTTACCAAGATATTTTCAAGCAAAATATACCACAAATAAATTATTTTTCTAAATTGTGGTACAATTAAATATATAAAAAGTAACTATTCCTGGCCCCTAATCTAAATTTTAATTCCGCCTACTTTCTGTACATTTGTATTTTAAATGTTAGATAATTTCTAAAAATAGAAATAATGTTTATATTTACGTAATCAGTGTACTATGCATATAAATACATCCATTAGAAATAATATTAATATGATATATATATATAATATAAACAATAATACAGAAAATCATTTATTAAAGAAAATGAAACATGCAAGATTAACGTCCGTTGTTTTGGATTAGTGATAAAAATACGAAATTGTACGGTAGTAAACGTGTTAGATTATTTTCTTAATTGGATAATGCATGTGCCTTGTTACAGGCGTTCGCATTTAAAAAAGTACAATTTAGTGACTCTTATTACTCTTTATACAAAGTGTTAACTCTTTCTCTCGGAAGTCTTATAATAGCTGTATTTACATTTTGATATCGAATAAAGTTGTTGGTTTCTATTGCAATAAAACTTTTAAACACTTCTTTAACAGTAACGCCAATTTTACGTATCGAAGATGTACCGGAAGGGCTGAGAATGAGGCGCTACATGTATACTGAAGTTTAAAATATAGCAGTTAACCCTTTGAAGGGCGATGGTATATTATATAAACCACTAAATTTTAATTCCATAAAGTTAAAACGCACTTCGAATTTTTTAATTTACTTTACTGTTAAAATGTACAGTCGTGGAAAAAAAAACTGGACATCCCCCACTAAATCTGCAACAAATTATAGTAGAAGGAAGTGACTGGTTCCAAACGATTGGAAATAAAGTCTACTTTTAAGTGATGTATATTAAATTTGCTTAGGGGCCATCTACATATAAAAACACACCCAAACTTTGTTTTTTTCAATAGCAAGATCCAAATTGGACAACATATTTGAAATCTGCAGATCAAACTATGCCTAGATACCAAATTTCATTAAATTCCTGCGATTAGTTTCTGAGAAATTAATTCCTTTATAATAAGCATATTTAAGGGGCTGTATCCAAATTGAAGTTCGGTACTCGATTGTTGAAATGCTGCAGAATGCCACTTCTTTTAATGTATTATGTTTTACCGATATGACCATTTTGCTCACTTAATAAGTTTCAGTTATTGTTAGATGCGGTAAAATAATGTTTACAAGTGTTGAATAATACGATTTTAACCCCTTGGGGACGAGCGACACGTATACGTGACGCATAAGATGCTCAGAATCCTCGATTTTTCCCACCAGTTATTTTTTATTGTAAGCTTTGCCTTATTATATCTTAGCATTTCCACGATTCAATTAGACGAAATTTTTTGTTTTGAAAAACCGGTGGTAAATTATTAAAAATTCTGTAATAGACGCTCGTCACGAATGGGTTAAAAAAACCATAAGATTATTTGTAATTAAAATAGTTTTAGAATATGTAAATGTTATTGGAATTTTACAGGTGCTTTTATAATGCTTTTTCTCAGATTTTGCATCTATTTAACTCGCCTTTTTTTTAATTTATATGCAGAAAGGTGAATAATATTGACAAATACAAAATTTAGAATTAAAAAAAATAGTATAAAGCAGCGTAATGAATAATGAATCAAATTAAAAAAAAAAAAAAGCCGCAGATAAATTGTTTTTTAGTCTGAAAAGAAATCCAGACATTGCTTTTTTTTTAGTAGCGAGGGGGGAATGTGTCTTGTTTTGAGATATGTTCGCAGGATTTATATTCCGATTTATTTGAAGACCTAAAACTAAATCTATGTTATAAAGAAATCTGAATACCTTTACATCCGTTAATCTCCTTCGGAATAGGATTAATATTTCTATGATTAAACCTATTCTGGTAGCTCATTTGAAATTTTACAATTAACTCATTAATGCCTCCTGGCAAGAAAACTTGCCATATGACATTTATTATTATTATTATTAGATTTTTTGCACACTGCTAGCGATTGGTAAATAATCTTGCCTATCACAAAACCATAAAAATAACTTGTAATTTTTTTTCAATTAGCCTGTTTAATCGAATAGATCTAAATACGAAAGTTATAGAAGAAATATTGTAATTTTTTCTTCGCAATAAACTACCAATACCTGTACTTACCTGTTAATCCATGTTGAAAAACTTTTAAGAGACACTTGAAAATGCCTAGCTATATAACGAAAACTTCTTCTAGCTTGCCACAAGCCAATCATTTGGCCTTTTGTTGCTTCAGTTAATTGTGGGGCCATTTTGTTTCAGCAAATACTCTACGCATATGCATTTATAAGAAACTTCACTGCAAACATATATACTGCAGAAGAAACAATATAGCTTTATTAGACTGGAAAAGAAGCTATAAATTCATTTAAAGGTAACAAAAATGATTAAGTTTTTTCTAAGGTAGATCTGATCATATTTTTCAAAAATGAGCTTTATTAATTTAAAAATAAAAGCGAAACTATTTTCCATAAATGACGTAAATATACATCTCATGCAAATACGTTTTACGTAATTTTAATGAAATTTTTTAAAGCAGACATTGAAAAAGTAAAAGAAATATATATATATATATATATATATATATATACTAATACAGGCTGGTGTTCTGGTGCCTCGCTATCTTATATCTTACTACAATCACAGGTCGTTGTCAGGTTTGTTGTGCTCCCGCGATCATTCACTTACGCTTCAGTTTAAGCTAGCTTTCAATTTAACATAAGATCGCGAAGCATTGAAATACGGTTTACGCATTGTTTATATTGTAAGACAGACTTAATCTCTAAGTTTATCAAGTCACTATAATCCCAGCCTATGAGTATAATATTTTCTCAAACAGGAATGAGAGCGCTCCGACCCGAATATCGATTCTTACCACTAAATTTTAATAGTATTCTCCAAGGTAATGAATTTCAGAGATTTTGTCCTTGAATAAGGTAACAAATACTATTAAAATTTAGTGGTGTCAATCGGGATTTCGAGTCGGAGCACTCCCATCCCTGTTCAAACTATGCTTTAATGCACATTATAGACGGCCCCTTAAAGCAGCATCTTGCCGTTTTTTAAGCATAATTTGAAAACTACTTTGAAGAAAAAATTGAAATTTTGAATACACATAAAGCTGAGCATAATAAATATAAATCCATCAAAAAAATTGCAGGTTGCAATTCATATTTTTTTCGAATATTAATTTCATAATTCATAATTCATATTATAAAATTTTAAAAATTACAAATTTAACTTAGTTATGTTTGGGTTTTTGAGTTTTATAACAAAACAAAACGTTAGCACATTAGGATGATAATTTCAGGAGATATTAATAAAAATATGAAAATGTAATTTAACATTAGAAGCTCTAAAATTTGAATGTTTATAACTCGAAACCTTATCATCCGAATGACATAAAATTTTGTATCTAGGCATAGTTTGAACCGAAGATTTAAAATATCATGTCAAAAGTGGTTGTTGCCATTGAAAAAGTAAAGTTTAGGCTGGTTTTAATATGTAGATGGCCCCTTAAGCAAATTTTAGATACATAATTTAAAAGTAGACTTAATTTCCAATCGTTTGGTACCAGTCACTTCCTTCTACTATAATTTGTTGCAGAGTTAGTGGGGGGTGTACAGTTTTTTTTCCACGACTGTACGTAAATGATATAGTTTATTTATTTTTGAATGAAATCGTTCATAAATTCTGATGACATTCAATCACTTCAACATGTTATCAACATAATCTCGTTACATTTCGATATCGAAAAAGGTTGTTGTTTTCCATGACAAGAATATTTTTCTCTAGTGCTGTCTCCAGCTCTAATGCCAATTTTCGATATCTAAGCAGTATCGACTACAGTGGTGCAGCGTCAGTGGGTGGGGGGGAGGTGAATGGATTACTTTACAAACAGTACAATTATACAGTACATCTGATCGCATTTGAACTTTGAACATTATGAATTAAATAAGGCCAAATGAAGTATATAAAATACTGGTAGCAATGGGATCCATTCCAACTGTCGCTACGCCACTGATTGACAGCTCTTTGTATCGGCATTATATGTTTTTTAAATCCAAAATAGAGAGAGGTTATAGCAAAAAATCTTCTTATGGTAAATTTAAGATACTCTGCCCCAAATGTGATTATATGATTTTTATGTTCTTTTACACATATACTTGTGTAAAAGAACACATATACTTTACACATATACTTGTAAATATTTATGTGTGGTATCCATTGCACAATGTCGGGATTGATATGTAAAATATGGGCGCACATGAGTTATTTTGGACAAATAAATGGTGATTGCTCTATAAATATAAGATAGGATTTTTAATTAGGAAAATTTTCTTATTGTTATTTGAAACACTTTTTAATAACAGATAATTATACACAATATTAGTTATATATAATTAGTACCTCTATAAAATCTTTTAATCTCATGAAAGTCGGTAGAGTAAATTTTGAGAAAATGTGTTTAAAAAAAATAATTATCTCGAGAATTATGGCTATTTATAAGGAGATGCTATGGCAGTATAACTCACTACTTTTTGGGAAAAGTATTCTTAACCCTGGTTCCCGGTGTCTTGGAGAATCAAGACTTCGTAAGTTATTTTGCTCCCATTTATAACTACCATTTTAAAGTTTTAGCCATGTTCTGCTTATAATCCATATTTTGTAGTTTTAACGTAGAGTGAGTTTAAAGACGAAACATATATTTATCTAAATATGTAATTAAATGTTTATATATATATTGTAAGGTATCTAAAATGTTTTCGTATCTTTTGACAGTATAGGGAGGAGAGAAGAGGTGAGTAAAGTAATTACAATACCACCTGTCCTAATTTGTCTTGATCCGGACCTTATAGTATTCTGCGTGCTGTGATCAATAAGGATTTCTTAAATCTGAGTTTACTAATCCTGTTAAACGACCCCCTTTATTTTTTATTCTATATTCAAATGGTTAGTGTTTTAAAAGTTTCAATGGTTTACTACTTAATTAGAATTCCTAACTGCCAATGTTGCACCAGTATTTTTGAAAAACATATTGGTTTCCTGATGTACGTAAAGTTTTCGTAAAGAAAAGCAGTGCGTATTTTTTAATTAATACAACTTTCTTTTATTCTCCATGTATACATATAAGTTTGAAACTAGAAAGAAAGTGTAATTTAACGAAATATTTTTCATTTAAATCTATACATAAGAAATTATAAGACTACACAGAACAATTCTAGCTAAAAATTAAATCAAACCCTTCTTATTATTTAATAGCTACATAAAATTAAAATCCTCATATAATGCATATTAATGGTTATCCACAGCCGTAATGTTTGTTTAAAAGCAGAAGCAACAGTAATTGGATTACTCACTTTTTTAAGAGCTATTTTCGAGAATATAAGTTACTACATTCTCCTGATCTTAATGACAATTTTTTATTACCTCTCAGATTTACTAGGTATACCTTCAAAATCGTTATTTAAAACTGTAAAATATACTTTAATACTTTTGAATTTTTCCCCTGTGTAATAATTTAGAAAAGTTGAAAGAACTATTTCATGACGTATATTAACTTTTATAGACTCAGAGGTTCTCAAATTGGAAAAATAAATAAATAAATCACTTAATAAATACCATGATATTTTTATAAAAGCAATTAATCCATGGAGATCTTTTGTTACAGAGATGCAAGAAAAGTTTTAAATTACAAATTTGAGTTTTGTAGTAAAGTTAGCAATTTTTATGAAAAATATGCTGCAAGAATAGAGATTGATTTCTAAATAAGAAAGTATTTCGATCAAATGATTTAGAGCAATAATTTAACATTTTTACTGCTTTAACATATTGTAAAATTCCGAAAAATATCCATAAAAGGAAAATAGAAAGCATTTTGTGTACAAGAAAGCAATTCATGTTTATCGGTATACCATACTAAATTCAGAAGTAATACTTTTGATAAAAAATTGCATAATACATTATTTTGTTTTCTAAAAAAGTATTCTGTAATTTGAAATCTTTATTGTAAAATGTTTTTAACTGAGCACCAATCCAGAGTTGTCATTCTCCATAACACACCAAATTTTACAATATTTAAAGCGTGTTACTGGCGTCTATTAATTTTATTTTATTGTTACCACTATTTCTAAACAATAATATTTTGGACGCACTTAGATAGCACTCATGTAGATACTGATGTACATGTACAAAATTCTAGGACAAAAATTACTTTTTTGGAACAAATAAACAAAGCATGTACAAGCAGGTGGCACCCTTGTTAATTAAAAATGCTGTGCATTTCATAGAGTAACAAATAAAAATAAATAAATAAAGCATATTTTCAAGAACAATTCACGGACTACGGAACTATGAATATAGAGAAACTGACATATCCTCAAAAAGGTTAAGTTTCAATTGTAACCGGTTCCGCAGGAGTTAATTACCACTCGGGGGGTGGGATTCCCCAGTAAGCCTTAATAGAAATTTCCTCCCTATTTAAAACCCTTATTCATACAGAATTTTGGTCATAATTAAGACAAACATATCTTATTGCTTTTACAGGTGGAATTTTACCCCGACGGTAGTCAGGCCCTGCAATTCCGCAATATTGTGAATGCAGAAACAATGCTTCTGTCAATGTCAGTGAAATAGATTAGAATACCGCCGTGGCTAATTTCCACCAGTAAAAACGATCAGAAAGTTTTGCTGTATCTATGACAGAAATATTAAATGAATAAGGCATTATAATAAAAATAAAAATTATGTTCAAATTCAATGAAGTAAGTTTGTCCCTTGACAATCAGGCCCTGTTGATAGAACGTAAACAAACAATAACCGTCATCTTCTGACAACATCCTCAGTTACGTCACTAGAAACTGGTGGAAACAACACTACATGTCTCCTCTTCTTTATTTATAGCTCCATTGTATACACAGTATAAAAACAAGAACGAAAAATTTTGCGTCAAGCATAGATTATTTAACACTTTCCAACACTTCCAAAACAATTTTACAAATCTTTGCCGTAAGGTGTAATATGATATCTAACTAAAAAATTTTGAAAATGCATAACATATTTAATAACCCAATTTCAGGAATTACCAACAGTATTCGGAAAAATATCCGATCTCTTTTGTGCAGCCCTGTATATGAACTATAGGTTTGTATATATACTAAATAGAATGCTAAAGCTTAGTTCAGTGAGAAAACGCGTACCAGTGTTTAAAATTTCCCTTCTGGAATTTCCGACAATGAACGGAAATGTACTCGAGTTTGTGCTGCCGTGTATACAATCTATGCAATTTATACACACCAAGTAACAGACCAAAAATGAGTTAAATTTAAAAAAGCATTCAGCAACTGAAAAAGCATTCCCAGCAATTATTATTAATAAGTAGTACTTTAACTGAATTTTTGCGTGTCCCTGTAATGAACAATGAAAGCTATACACAGCATATTCTATAGTAAGCCTGTTGTAATCCACGTTAGTGATATATATCAATTTCAATATGTTTGAAATAGTGAAACATTATTAAAATAAACTGCAAAAGAGTTTTCTTCATAGTCAATAATGTAACGAAATTCTTTTGAGTATTCCTGTAAAGGAACTATAAGTGCTATGCTCACAATACTCTATAATTAGTCTATTGTAGTGAACCTCAGTGATATATATCAATTTCAATATGTTTGAATTTGTGTAACATCATTAAAATAAACCGCAAATGATTTTTCCCCATGGACCACATTGTAACGGAATTATTTTGAGTGTCCCTGTAATAAACTATAAGTGCTACACACTTCATTTTCAATACCGAACATGCCACAGTAAGCCTCAATTACATATATCAACTGCATGACGATCCGAGCATTTTTACGCAAGTTAGAACACGGACAGACAGACAGACAGACAGACAAACCGAATTTATAAACACTTTTCAACTATGTTGGAAAGTTTTAAAAATATTTTTTTTTCTTTACGATAAATGCACGGTGTCATTAGAGTCTGAATATTCTCTTCTTTCAGAATATTGATACAATTTTTTTTTAAATAAGGGCCGTCTACATATAACAATCTTGGATTTTGCCAATGGTAACAGCCACTATTTACACTTTTTTGAGTTCATTGGGTCAAATCAGCCTGGTAAACTACAGAGGGGCCAAGATAAAAGAGTCCGGGTATACAGAAGTACAAATACTTAGTAATTTTTATTTAAAAGTAGTAAATACATAATATTATGAATGACAATATACTGAACATTCAATAGTTCGCAGGACGTGATGTTTTTCATAATATTCTGTATTTACTACTTTTAAATAAAAAATAGTAAGTATTTGTACCTCTGTATACCGGGTCTTTTTTATCTTGGCCACTCTGTATATAATTTATGTATATTTGTTAAATGATCAGGGAGCTACAAGATGTCGAAATTTGAAGATGCTAATGTTAAATTCACGTGAAAAACTTTAATTTATATCAGATTTCGTATGCTTTTACCACAATCTTTAACAGAATTTTTCTATTTAATATTTAAATAGCCGACATTGTAGACGCCGCATATAATTGCAGGATTTGTATTACTTTTCTGCATTTAAATAAAGCAAAAATTCTATTAAATAATTGAGGTACAATCGTACGAACCCTGTATATCTTCGAAACATTATCCGAATAAAAAATTCTGTTTTCAGTGTGATAGATTCAATGGAACCAAAGATATTATAGGTATTGATTTTACTCAAAAGCATAGTTTTAATAATGAAAATTAGTAATTTCATATTCCAAAAAAGATGAATTATGACCTACATCAATTTTCACATAGAATAGGCATCGGCAAAACTATGGGTGTGTAAATTTTCAGTTCATTCCACTAATTTACTTTTCAAGATATATCGAAATCTACTTTTCGAAATTTTGAAAGGACCATATCTTGCTCCCGTTGAACAACATATGAAAAAAATCTAAATCAACAACCAGATAATTGATGTGAAAAATATTCTGAAATAAAATATGGACGATGAGAGTTTCGTTTTGTTTATTATATACTTTGATTGCCTCTGTAATTTAACTTGTGTAATTCAAGATTTTTTTTTAACTCAGATATTAATTTAATCTTTCTAAATGTGTGGATTTACTCCTAACAAATTTTCTTTTTTAACTCTATAATCATTTTATAAAAAGTGTATAAACTTTACATTTTTCCTATCTTCTTTGGTCCAAGGAACTCATATATAAAGTGTTAAAAATGGGTGTTACTATTTATAAAAATAAGGTTGGTGTAATCTGTAATATGTATATGACCCTTATTTTAAAAATGTTGTCATACTCCGAGTCTAATGACACTTTTGATGTGATTTTGTTGGAGCTCGCATAAGTATTGAAAATTATACTAAGTTTACATATTCCAAAGTCAGTCAGTAACACAATTTTTCAATGAAAAACGCTTTTAGGTAGATTTCGTAAGAAATACTACCTATTACATTCTCACCTAAGTTGGAAATTTTGAAAATTTTTGCAGATCTACGTCGATCATGACTCCGAGAACCCAAAACCACCCCCAGTTCAAAACTTTATATATCTATCTATGTATCTATCTATCTATCTATCTATCTATGTCACTTTTTTCTGACCACGATAACTAGAAAAATTCTGCATCAATCTCTTCCAAACTGATACATAAAATCAAGGGTCATAAAATCTCGGTCAAGTTCGTTAATGGGCAAAATAGAACCAAGGGGCGGGAAATGGGGGGGGGGGTTTGTGAAAACAGAAAAACCCTCATAATTTCTTTATTATTATACGTATCGAATCCGTTTAAAGTTATTATTACTTCTAGGAAAAGGGTCGAAAATTTATGTATGACAGATTTTTGATATAATTAAAAATGGCCCCAAGGGGGGGAAAAAGGGGGGTTTTAGAAGAAAAAAAATCATAGCTTCGTCAATTCACAAGATATCAAATCCGCGTAAATTTATTATTAATCCTCTTAGTACTATCTAAAACTTTTATATTGACAAGTTTTGACAAGTAAAATCAAGGGGCATAAAATCTCGGTCAAGTTCGTTAATGGGCAAAATCGAACCAGGGGGGGGGGGGAATGGGGGGGACTTTTTGTGAAAACAGAAAAAAACCCATAATTTCTTAATTATGATACATATCGAATCCGTTTGAAGTTATTATTACTTCTAGGAACAGGGCCAAAAACTTATGTATGACAGATTTTTGATATAATTAAAAATTGCCTTAACCCTTTCAAGGGCAAAGTACTTCTTTTACTAAAATGTTGAAATATTTGAATAACGCCAGAATTTAAGAACAAATCTATTTGAAAATGATTAAAAGCTTTTCATTGCGAATATCATAAAAGGAAACTTTTATTAAAAATTTCTGGGTGCCTCTTAGCAGTTTGGAATTAAAATTAAGCGTTTGCGCCTTGCAAACACCGCCCTTCAAATGGTTAAGGGGGGGAGGGAAGGGGGTGTTTTAGAAGAAAAAAATTCATAATTTAGTCAATTCCCAAGATTTCAAATCCGCTTAAATTTATTATAAATCCTCTTAATATTATTTCAAACTTTTATATTGACAAGTTTTTTATAGGACCAACCGTTATAGCAAAAAAAAAAAAATTAAAAACAAAAAAATCCCTGCCGGCTCCGCCTGCAAACACGTTATTTTTCAAAGTAGGCGGTTCCAACTCCCGCATCTTTTTGAAACTGATACATAAAATCAAGGGGCATAAAATCTCGGTCAAGTTCGTTAATGGGCAAAATCGAACCAGGGGGGGGCAATGCGGGGGACTTTTTGTGAAAACAGAAAAAAACCATAATTTCTTAATTATGATACATATCGATTCCGTTTGAAGTTATTATTACTTCTAGGAGAAGGGCCGAAAATTTATGTATGACAGATTTTTGATATAATTAAAAATTTTCTTAAGGGGGGGGAGGGGGTTTTAGAAGAAAAAAATTCATAACTTCGTCAATTCCCAAAATTTAAAATCCGGTTAGATTTATTATAAATCCTCTTAATATTATCTAAAACTTTTATATTGACATGTTTTTATAGGACCAACTCTTATAGCAAAAAAAAAAAAAAAAAAAAAAAAAAAAAAAATTCTTGCTGGCTCCGCCTGCAAACAAGTTTGGTTTCGAAGTATGCGATTCCAACTGCAGCATCATCACAAAAAGGTCATTTCTTCCGCAATTCCCGACAAACAGGTTCCCCACGGTCTGCGTCTTCGAAATCTACCTGTGCCTGTAGGCCGAGCCGTCAGGGATTTTTTTGCATTACATTTACTCAAAATTCAATACTTTAGGACAATGCATGCTCAACTAAAGATGATATACCGGGTGCGTCATAAATTTGTGCAAACTTTAAAAATTCATAGTAAAAGAAGCAATGTAAGGGAAAATTTTTGGTTTGCGCGAGTACGATCAGAAAGATTTTGGATTTTTTTCCATGTATAATAAGAAAGGATTCAAAAAGGAACCAATAGAAGACGCACACATGTCATACTGAGGCGTTTTATGCAAATCAGGCAAACACAAACAGACAATGAAACAAATCACAATAACATGACACTGTGCATTTATTTTAAGGTAAAACTTGCTCATCATGACCACCATCACCAGGTATTAGGCCAGTGAGGCGCGTCAATACTTCGAATTATCACTCGGTCTTCAGTGAAAGTGTCCAACAAGAACGTCTTGACTTCACGTGTAAAGTGGGGCGGGGCACAATCCTGCATGAATGTGACGACAGGTAACGCATGTCTTTTCTGCACTGCAGGCACAACGTGGTTATGCACAAGCATAAGATACCGTTCTGCTGTGACTGTACAGGTTTTCCAGCCGGATTCAGGAAAAGGCTTCTCAAAATAGAAAGAACCCAGAATGAAATACGCGGTGATGCCACACAAAACAGTCACTTGAGGAGCATGCTGTGGCTTGGTCAGGTACTCACTAGGGTTTGACGTCGCCCGGATACGACTGTTTTGCGTATTGACGTCACCATGCAGTGAAAAGTGTGCTTCATCCGTCCACATGACGCTCAGCAACCATTGTGGGTCACGCTCCATTTGTGCCAGCGCCCATATAGCAAAATTTAGTATTTTATCTGTATCTGCAGGTAATAACTGGTGAAGTGCCTGTATCTTGTACGGATACATACAGATCCAAGAGTCCGTGCAGAAGACGTCAAATCGACGATTCCGGAATCCCCGTTACTCTCCCAGCTTCACGAGCACTGCTACCCTCCGTTGATGTCGCGGTTGCCAATACTTTCATGACAGTTTTTAGAACATGGATGCAATCCGCGCTCGAGGATGGTCTGCCACTACGTGGACGATCTTCCAATCTCCCCGATTCCTCAAAACGTCATAATAAATTGAGTGTCCCATTCAATGAAATAATGGTTTTGTGCGTCTTAAGTCCTTTCTCCGTGCGAAACTTTCGAAATGCATTAGTTGTGGATTCACCATTCTTGTAGAAAAGTTTAACCACCAGCGCTCGATCTGGCTACCGAGATCGAATGACGAAACCATTTCCAGCCAGGTGTTTTATTGCGTGCCTGATTTGCATAAAACGTCTCAGTATGACGTGTGATCGCCCTCTATTGGTTACATTTGGATTATTTATTATACATTGGGAAAAAATCCAAAATCCTTCTAATCATACTCGCGTAAACCGAAAAATTTTCCGAGCATTACTTCTTTTATTATGAATTTTTAAAGTTTGCACGAATTTACGACGCACCCAGAAATAGAAAACGTGTTAGGCAGTGTTGTCAACTTAGTCCCTTTATTTATAAAAGAAAAACTACCGTTCGACCAGAATTTGTGTGCAAAATGTTTGCTTTTATTTAATGACGGAAAACCTGTCATTAAGTAATACAAAAATTACTAAGCTGAAATTGATGGTAGAATTATTTTTTAAATAAAAAAGTGGCAAAGAAAGCAACACTGGTATAAATGCAACATCAATAAGGAAACACGCAGAATTTATATGGAAATAGGCTGAAATTTTTTATGTTGTATTTTATGCGATAGTGATTAAATGTTTCAATGTGAACATTTCTGAAAAATAGCTACTTTTGATGATATAATCGTCTAGAACTGTTAATTCATGTTACATAGCTGCAAACATACCGTTTTTTTTTTTACGTACTATTTTTTTTTTCAAGGTAACTAAACGAAATTTGAACCAGAAAAATTATTTAACGAATCTTTTTTTCTTCCATCTGCTTCTTAATTAGCTTTAATTCTTCAATAAAATTTCTGGTTTAAATTGATTGTGAAAAAAACGGAACGTATGCAGTTTTGAAATCATGATGAATAAGTATATTTTCAAATCAATTTAAACCAGAAATTTGATTAAATAATAAAAGCCGATTAAGAGCCACTGATATAAAAACAATACGGAAAGAATTTGGCTGAGATATTGCATACTTGCCAACTTCGCACTTAACTTCCGTAAAATATGGGTTAATTTAATCGAGGTTAAACACGTTTCAAACCAGAATTACTTTTAAGAAATGTATTTAAATAGGTTCCACAAAAGAAAATGAAACTAAACATGTATTATTATCTCAGATATATTTTCTGGTTGGAAACGTGTTTAACCTGGATCAAATTAACTCACATTTTACGGAAGTTTAGTTGAAAGTTGGCAAGTATGGATATTGTGATGCAAATATGATATTTTTCAAAACGAGAAATATTTTTGAATGATAAAAGCCAATCAAGCAAACCATACAAACATAAATCATTACGTTAAATATTCTGGTTCAAATTATGTTAAGTTGCCTTCAGTAAAAAGGATGGCTGGCAGCTATGTAATATGAATTAAAAAATTCTAATGGTCATAGCATCAAAACTCGACACTTTTCAGCTTTGCGGCCATTGAAAAATTTGATCTGTATTACATGACACTAGAATATATCAAATCTTCAGTCGATGACACCTGGGCCACATTCCCGTATAACTTGTACATGGTCATTTAAAAGTTAAAAAAGATCTAAAAGGGAAAAATCATCAGTGTCATTCAATTATTAGAAAGAAAAATATATGGAATTTTTTAATATTCAGAAAATTAAATTTATATAAAAGAAACTTCTATAAAAACTTTTCAATTATTATTATTTTATTTTTTTGTGGATGAAAATGATAAAATGTAGGTGTCACTGAATCTTTTGGTGTTAAAATTTATGTAGCTTATCATTTATACAAATTTTAAATATGAAAAAGGAATATATAACAGATTTTATTCCCGTATGTGCATACATTTTTATTTATACATTGAGGAGTGCAATTACTTCTAGATTCTTTTTATTATAACTTTTAATTGCTATTTGGAATCTGATGTAACTTATTTTAACCATTAAAACGTACCACAATACTATCAAATATTATATCATAAATAATAATTAAACATCTTAATAGTAAAACAAAATATTTTACTTTTTAGATTTAACTTAATATTAACACAATGCAGACACATCGCGAAAATTCTCGTTTTCCCATTTCGATAGATCCTCTCATGCGTGTCAACTTTTCAAAGTATAAGTTAAAAAATTTCGAATTTTACAGAGACAGGAACTACTAATTCCATACGGTCCAAGGGAAAATCGTGTAGCAATTCCTCGTTCCATGAGGAAATGAAATTCAATCGGAATAACAGAAAACATACAAGGAGCGCTCGCAATTGGGCGGACCCACCAATGCAAGAATCAAATAGGCTGAGAGCGACCACACATTCACCGTACAAACAACCATGACTGTACAGTTGAAGATGTGACTGCCTTCATAGAGGACATTTAACCCCTTCAGGAGCAGTGTACTCTTATAGCTAAAATATTGAAATGATTGATTGACACCAAGATTCACGAAAGAATTTATTTAAAAATAAGTAAAAGCTTTCTTTTATGTAAATTATAAATTTAAAATTTGATTCTAAAATTCTGGTGTGATTGTGGCATTTTGGGATTAAAATTAATTCGTATATGTAATATACCGGTGCCCTTCAAGGGGTTAATGAGAGAGTGGCCCGAATTTTCGTACGCAAAAGGAACCACTAAAACATTGTATGAACACCTGACTTCTACCGAATCGAGCTAAAGCATGCTCTCAGATTCCCGATTTTTTGGTCAGAGTACTGACCAATGGTCTAAGTAGATCCCAATTTCATTCGAAGATTTTAAGAACTGAATTCAAAGAACTTGAGAACAAACGACGAGGAAGAGGTTATTGTTAACATGAAGGCTATAAAGAAGATTTTTCGCATCGACACCCACACGCTAATTGTACCCGCACCCGACATGGGAATCGAGTATATATGGATTATTACTCCACTACTTTTAACTAGATGTCTAACCTCAGCCACCCCCTTTTGACGTGACACTAGGCAGGAAGCTCTGACAGCGCCGATAATGTGTCTAAGAAGATATCAATTTCACTGATATCCTTCCGAAGAGCATCCTAAATTGTCAGAGTGTCTCCTACCTTACACGCTTTTACCGTGACAGGGGAGAGACACGTAGTCACTTTTCCATTTAGCATGAAGTTCCAGGTGCAGAATATATAAACTTTGGTGACGTAAATCTGTAACTTTTAATGACACAAAGCAAAAGGCATGTCTGAATACTCAGAGGTGATCTACATAATGTGATTTTATCAGAGTAACCAGATAAAGGCCACGTATGCAATTAATGCGTGTCTGTTGCTGAATAGACTGCCTATCGTATCTCATTCTTGTCTCCACAGGTTGTCGCAGCTATCTTTCTAAGCTTATATACCACTTTAGAAGCCTTACCGTGGATGAGATCCAAGTGAGGCATCCAACTATAATGCCAGGCTAAAACCATTTCTATATACTTGCTTCTACTTTAAAACTTCACCTTATAGTCATCTATTCAGGTTGCACGTGGAAATACGATTTTGGTCTTTCCTTTATGTGTAATGACACTTGTGCATAGACACTTGTCATAACTGAAATCCAAGCTGTATTACATCACCTACGAATGGATCTCTGCGAGAACACACCGTACGAAATCAGCAAACCTGAAGATAGAAGTATTACATGCCATAATGAAAATTTCATCAGAGATGAACAAAATTTTCTAATATTTAATCCAAGCCGTTTTAGTAATTGTTTAATCAGAACCAAAAATAAGATCGATCCTAGACACAACCCCTGCTTTTATTAAAATAGTATAGAAGTTCTCGCCTGTGTTCAAAACGAAAATAATTAATACGACACAGGAGATTAATAGGAGCATCATTCTCAGACAATAAGCGGAGCGGATTTGTCTGTCGGGTGAGTGTTGCCAAATTGGGGATTATTTTTAATTCAGTTTGTTTGACTGCCATCACTTTTTTAAAACAGTATAATTCACCTTATTTTTCAGAATTTTTAATCCGTCATTAAATAGGCAGAACATTTCTATTTCAAAAAAGTGGTGATAGTCAAACAATCTCAATTTAAAAAATCCCCAATATGAAAACACTGTGTCGGGTGCTGCTAAACGCAATATTGAATTCTAGGTATATCAAACTAGTGTATCCACTTGTCCTCTTTGAACCAGATATAGATTTTACACTCCGTTAAGTGGTATGATTATACTAGGATTGTACCATGATTATGCTATGATTGTACTATGGTTATACTATGGTCACGTCGAAAAGTACCGGGTGATTATAATTAAAGTTACGATTTCAAAAATCGATAATTTTAAAACTACTGGTCAGAATGACTTGATATTTTAGCAGAACAATCGTGAGGCAATGGAATTTTGTTTGGCGAAGGAAAAAAATAGTTCCAAATTGTGCCAATAGATGGCGTTGTCAGGGTAATGTCAGGGGAAAGACCAAAAATGTATTATTGAACCCTTTCCGGCGCGGAGTAAATTTGTTTGCAAAATGATGAAATAATAGACTGACACCGGAATTCACAAACGAATCCATTAGTAAAAAGAAACTTGCTTACTTTTCCGGTTCTTAATCAAAGGAAAATTTTAATTAAATACCGGGTGATTATAATTAAAGTTACGATTTCAAGAATCGATAATTTTAATTAAAACTACTGGTCAGATTGACTTGATATTTTAGCAGAACAATCGTGAGGCAATGGAATTTTGTTTGGCGAAGGAAAAAAAAGTTTCAAAATGTGCCCATAGATGGCGCTGTCTGGATTCATATTGTCTGAAGATATGCAAATTACTAATACGTGACATGCGCACCGCAGACATAGCAACCATAAAAATGCAGAGCAGCAACTCTTTGCCTGAATGCTTCATCATGACTCTGACTATGAAGGATAGCGCTCTGCTCTTGAAGCTTTTTTATAAGAACGATGACTGTGCACTTACAGCTATTAGGAAGTTTCGGACATTAAAATCCATAAAAAAAGGTCCAATAACAACAAATGGTCTGCAGAAAATGATTGCTAAATTCGAAGAGACCGGTTCCTTTGACGTTAAACGGGGTAGAGGAAGGAAACCAGTTTCAGCTGCGGCAGTGGAAGATGCGGCTACAGTATTACAGGAACATACTGACAGTGATGCTGGAATCAGCAGTGCAAGGGGGATTGGCCGAATGCTGGATATGCCGAACAGCAGTGGCGTAGCGTCAGGGGGGGGGCACGATCATTTTACTACCAGTATAATTATATACTACATTTAGTCTTATTTAATCTTTGGACGGTATGAATTAAATAAGGCCAATATAGTATATAAAAATACTGGTAGTATAGTGGTCCGTGCCCCCCTTGACGCTACGCCTCTGCCGAACAGCACGGTGAGTAAAGTCCTACGGAACGTCTTACGCTGTTATCCGTACAAGATAACTCATGTGCAGGAGTTGCTACTTGCTGACCTGGAAGCACGTCAATCTTTTGCACTACAATTTCTTGCCCGGATGGAAGTGGACAACGGATGGCCATGGAACATTCTGTGGTCTGACGAAGCCCACTTTCATTTGCAAGGTTCTGTAAATACGCAAAATTGCAGGATATGGGCGACCGAGAATCCGTCCCAGCTACAGCCATTACCTCTTCAGTCTGAAAAGGTCACTGTGTGGTGCGGAATAACGGCAGCGTTTATCGTCGGTCCATTTTTTTTTCGAGGAGATCACACCTGCGGGTCCCGTTACCTGCACAGTTACTGGCAAGCGGAATGGAGCACTTTTGCGTAACCATGTTCTTCCGGCACTTCAACAGCGTCAGTGTGTGGATCGCATAATATTCATGCAAGATGGCGCTCCTCCGCACATTGCTACTACTGTGAAGCAGCTACTGAGTGATAATTTCGGAGATGATAGGATCATAAGCCGCCATTTTCCAACAACGTGGCCGCCACGTTCCCCCGACTTAAACCCGTGTGATTTCTGGCTTTGGGGGTACCTGAAGAATGTTGTTTATAGCGGGCGGATTCAGAATCTAGCCGACTTGAAGGCAAGCATCACACAACACACCCATTGCATTAGTACAGATACCCTCCGATCTGTTGTGGAGCATGCCGTTTTGCGCTTCCAATTAGTAGCGGAACAAGGCGGAGGGCATATTGAGCAACTTATGCCTTAATAATCAGTAAGGTGTTTGTTCCATGAAGCTCTTTTTTTTTTCATTTTTTGTAATTATCGCTGTCGTCGCTGTAAACACGTAGTCTTGTCTTTTCGCTAATAAATTTTTAGTAAATCTCTGAACTCTATTTTTTTCCTTTTGGCAACATCATTCCTATGTTTAACCCTTTAACGGGCGGTGGTCACAAAAAAGGACACCCAATTTTAATTCTAAAACTGACAAACGGCACCAAGAATATTTAATTAAAATTTTCCTTTCATTAAGAACCAGAAAATAAGCAAGTTTCTTTTTACTAATGGATTCGTTTGTAAATTCCGGTGTCAGTATATTATTTCATCATTTTGCAAACAAATTTACACCCCGCCGGAAAGGGTTCAAGAATACATTTTTGGTCTTTCCCCTGACATTACCCTGACAACGCCAGCTATCGGCACAATTTGGAACTATTTTTTTTCCTTCGCCAAACAAAATTCCATTGCCTCACGATTGTTCTGCTAAAATATCAAGTCATTCTGAACAGTAGTTTTAAAATTATCCATTTTTGAAATCGTAACTTTAATTATAATCACCCGGTATATTGTCTGTCATCGAGCATTTCGTTAGATTAAAAGTCGGTCGCCTGGTCAATTATGCACACTTTGTCTAAAATCTACTAAAGCGCAGATCTGCATATAGGACGGTAAGAAGCAGAGTCACTCTTGTCTCTTCCCTTTAGGGAAAAGAAACAAATGAAAAATGAAACCATGTAAAGCAATGGCTGTACCAAGACTCCCTTAATAGATAAGACTTGACAATCCGGAGAAATTCTATGGGAGAAAATGTCCGCGGTAATTGCCACTTATTAATTGACTTTCTCCGGAAAGTATCGCCGCCTGGGGGATACTACCGCAGATTTGCCAAGTCTCCGGCTTTTTGAACACCAGTATATTTTTAGAGAAAATGTTGTTCTTTTAAATCCCAGAATTCTCCGATCAAACAAAACAAAATTGCCTGTACTAAAAAACTGGTATCCAAAAATAGAATAGAAAAATCTAGCAGCTCTGCTACCGCACAGCTGCCAACTTTTACGCTTTTTTTCTTACCACTAAAATTTAATAGAATTTTTTTCGTTATGTAATCACACGATCTTGTCAATTTAATAAGATAAAATTTAGTATAAAATTTTAGTGGTAGGAATTAAGCGTAAAAGTTGGGATCTATGCTACCGATACTAGTTCATAAGCAAATGCATAGAACAAATGGAGCTGTGAAAAAATTTCATGTCGAAAATACTCCTATTACTGACGATTGATGGCGCTAGTAGCAGGAGAATATAGCGGTCAAAGGAAACTTGCTGATTGTGAGGCCTAATACTATGATAAGGAGGCCTTGGGCTGTACAATGACAGAAATCACTGTGTGTTGTGCCACCGCCCCCTGAATACTAGGCCTGCGCGCTGAAAAAAATGGCGGCTGTCGCAGGCGGAATCGTTTGTACAGTCCCTCGAACTTCAACACCAAAAACATCTAAAAGTCATCTTTGACTTAATTGGTCTCCGAAAAACAAGGCGCAGAAAACTTTTAGAAATTATTGGTGTGGAATTTCGAAGGACCGTTCAAATGCTGAAAAAGAAATCGGCCTACGACAGCCGCCATTGTTGTCAGCGCTCAGGCCTAGTATTTAGGAGGCGGTGGTTGTGCCGGAAAACATCACGGATATTTCTTTACTAAATCTATTATCACAATTAACCTTATATAGCGCCGTGGTGTCCAGAGCGAACTCCATCTACACGATTTCAAACATATCTGGTCCATCTGTCTTATCGATTGCGGACTGCACGATGTACACGGTATAGTTTTTTATATTTGTTATTATCTGTGATCAGATAATGAAAATCTTCGTACAGTAATGACTCTACACGGATTATTACAATTATTTGCATACAATCCTTTTGATGACAGAAATAAAGGTAACACATTTTTCATAAAGTGTGTGTATGGTTCTTGCGTTTACCGAATAGTAATATTTTCCTTATTCAATCGTCGACTTTTATTACAAATTCTGCGATTAAATAAGTAGAAGGTTACAATTCAAAACAGTGGTGTATTTTCTTAAGAATTAATAAGGAGTGTGCGCATCCTGTTCAGAGATATACGAAATTAATAAATTACGCCCATAAATGGAAATATGCAGATAGGTTTTCATAAATCTGTGTTCGTAAAATGATAAAAAATATAATTACAAGAATTGCTATTTTTTTATGTATGCATTTACTAACAAATAATTCTTGTATAAGCTCATTTTTTATAAATTCAAAATATAAGACTTTTCTACATTTAACCACAGCCTCATGAATTGTAGCCTACGCGCAACTGCAGGTGAATCGCAGGTGAATATTTTTTATGCGTTGGTGCAAACCCTTGATTTGTCATAACAGTCTGTCTTTTAAAACAGAAATTACGATACAAGGAGGTTATTTTTAAATATATTCATGAGAATTTAGAGTAAAGATTGTTTTACTAAAACGTTGCCCATTGAATCGCTAATCTTTGATTAAATAAGGAGAATGGTCTTATTTCGATACCGTGGTGAAAACAACATCATACCTGTTACCAGATTTGATGTATGGAAAATATCTAGATTCCTTTTGTAAACTCCGACTGTTATTAAAAATATTAGAATCTTGCATAAGTGTTCCTTTGTGCTGCAGAGTGAAAACATTTGTGAAAATATCTTACCCAGAACAAACATAAGTAATTGGAATGATATCAATAAAACAACTTTTACTTTTTGAATAAATAATATTTTCGGTATTAATCTCGCTGTGCAACATTAAGGAATTGTGAAAAAAAAAAACATAAGCAGTTGCCAACTATAATGTATGGAAAATATCTATATATTTTATTTCTATTTATCTATCATTTTGTAAACTCCGAAAGTCGTTAAAAATGTTAGAATCTTGTATAAGTTTTCTCTTGTGTTGCACAGCGAAAACAACAGAAAAAAATTCCTACACAGAAAAAAAATGAATTGTAACGATTTCAAAGAAACAACTTTTACTTTGTATATAAACAATACTTTTGGTAGTAATTTCGCTGTTAAACATCAAAAAAATGTCACAGAGCATAAGCAAAATTATAATAAAATGGAAATGTTATTTTTAATCTCTCAAACCTTTTAACAAGTTTACGAATAAATTTCGAAACCTAAGCAGGAGTCTGTACCTTCACATTTCTGTGCATTAGCATTTCAAAATATTTTTTTTTTTTATATTTCTAAAACATTATCTAGAGAATTAATCTTCGTCATAGCATTTGCAAGAGAAATCTATCACGAAGAATCATCACCGTTTGGATATTGTGGTGGAGAAGGAAGTGATATCTTTTGCGCGAGCATTTCGTATTTAATTTTCAAAAAAAACATAAATTTATCGAAAAAACTCGAAACTCGTTATATAAAAAATTACTGTTTAGGAAAGCAAAACGGTATACATAAAAATTACAAACAGCTTTTCGGTATTAATTTCGCTCTGTCGCATCTAAGAAAACCGAAAAACATATTTTAAAAAAATATATTTTCTTTTTATCTTAGCCCTTCTATCAAGTTTTATTAATACATTTTTAACCCTTTCCGGCACAGACAAATTCTGTTCGTAAAATGAGAAATTACTGACTGACACCGGAATGTACAAACGACTTTTTTAGAAAATAAGAACTCCTTATTTTAAGCTTTCATTATAGAAACAAAATTTTATTAAAATATTCTTGGTGTCGTTGGCAAGTTTGGAATTAAAATTAGGTGTGCCCGGAGTGGGAGAACTGTGCCGGAAAGGGTTAAGCGTAAGTAGAAGTGGTGCCTTCACATTTCTGTGTTATTCCTATGTAATTTTTCTTGTTAAAATTCTACAACATTCGCAAAGGAATTAATATTTGATATATATTTTTACAGAATTTGCAAAAGAATCTTTAAGAAGATTGTTGTTTGGAAACTATGGTTGTCAAAAGAAGTAATACGCCTAATTTTCCGTAAACATTTAACGTCTTGTCTTCAAAAAAATCCAACGTAATCTAAATAAACGAGAAACTCGAGATTTTGAAAAATTCTCTTCAGGAAAACAAATTGGCATCCAAACAAAATAACGAAAAATGTAAAGTTCAAAATAATGTATTTCATATATATACTGCTTAGAGCAATCTAATTCGTAATTATAATAATTTAATTTTGATACATATTTGACATCATTCATAATTGATCATTATGTAATTAACTTGTGAAAATATTTGTGATTCATAATTTTTCTTGTATTTTCTTTAAAATACAATGTTTTATGTTAATCTGAAAGACAAATGCATACATGATGGTTTTACAAAAATGGTTCTAGAACATGCTTTAAGAACCAAATATATCGTAATTAATCCACCTTTCGAATACGTTTACATGATGCCGTAAATATTCTAGCTTTGGTTTAAATATTCATTAGGTTGGTTGCATAAACATCATATAAATAGATTTCTTTTTAGTCAAATACATTGCTACATTATTTGCAATAAATCTTAGTTCAAATTAAACTGATTTTCTTTTAATTGTCAGACATAAAAATTAAGTGGTCATATGCATTATAAAGAGCAAAAAATCGTTAAGAAAATCTAAAAAAATATTTTTTTATCGAGGAATAATTGAACCGCCAGTTGGAAGAAGGGAATAAATCCAAAAAACAAGAATGGAGATAATTAAAATAAACTTTATAACTTTTTACTTTCAACTTATAGGCTCATATGATATCAATGATAATGAAGAAAATATAAATTCTGATTTATTTACTAATAGAGCTGGCTGAAATATATAATATTCATTTATATATGTATATATGTAAATGTGTTGGATTTATTCCCTTCTTCCAATTTACCATATACTATATACAAAATAATTTGAAATAATAAACAATATAATGATAAACAAGTAGTATAAAAACTTTATTTTTAAGTCAATTCCTACTTAGGTCAAATAGAATTTTTTTTCCAGCGATCTACACGCTTCGCCACTGACGGTATTTATTCCTAAATTTATATCTTGCTAAATATCTTACATAAGAGAAATTTTTGAAATGTATTAAAAATTAAATAAAAAATAAATAGCTAAAATACCAAAAATGAATAGCTCGAAAATTATTTCTCACAAAATTGTTAGACAAACTGCGTTACAAAGTTAAAAAAATTGTATTTTTCATGATATAAATTTAAAATCTAATGATCATGCCGTTTTTCAAATATTGAATTTAAAAAATTACCAAACTTCACAATAAAGTGCCATAGCGATGTTACAGTTAACTATAATACAGTTTTTTTCAAATATTAATTAATTAATTAAATTTTATTATTTAATTTTAGTTTTATACTTCATTTCTGTTCAAAAGTATAGACTCACTCCACATTTATAGTCTCCTTCGCCCGCGAGCCGCCTGATCTTCACCCGTGAACAGCCAGCCCCATTATCTTTTTACGTGTGAAGGTGAGACTATAAATATGGAGTGAGTCTATACTTTTGAAAAGAAATGAAATATAAAATTAAAATTAATTAATTAAATTTAATTAATGAATTAATATTTGAAAAAATTGTATTAACATCAATTGTCATCCAGTACAAGTTTTTAAAAAATATTTGAACTTGATAGGATGAATAGAAAATATTTTATTAACGATTTAAAATTTGAACAAGATATATAAATATATAGAGAGTGTGAGCTAATAGTAGGAATTGAAAAATATTTACCGCATATACTCGTGTATAAGCCGACCCCCAAATTCGAGACAAAAACACTTTTAATACCAGTAATTCAAAGTGGTTTTCTATAACTTATTTAATCTCACTTAATTCTAAATCACTTAAGATGGAGAAAACCATTGTAAATTATTGGTATTAAATCTCTTTTCATCTCGAATTTGGGGGTCGGCTTATACACGAGTATATATGGTATTTATTAGAAAAAACGTAAGGACACTCTATTATTCATCTATTTCTTCACTTTCGAATCTTGTAGTTGGCCAGGTCAGAATAATATCGTAAAAATGTTTGAATTCGTCAGGAATATATTGGATTATTTTTTGTATGTCGTTCATTTTTTTCCCATTTATGGGTACTTTAGTAACATATGCCGGAGTTTCTGGTATTTTCGGGTTTGTAGAAAGTTTTTGGAGCAAAATTGTAGCTTTAATGAAACCATCGATAAATTCGGAACATGTCAAGTAACCTTTATGACTTGAACTATACTCAAAGCTTCTGTATTGCGAAATCTTGAATGTTGATCCCTTGTCTAATGACTTACAGCTTTTCTTGAAACATCGCTGCCATGAGTTTTTAAAATCAAGTTTGTCGTTAGAAGTAATGGGTTTAACTGAAAAAACCCTGATTTTTGCTGCCAAAATAAGATTATTATATTCATTTGGAACGTAAATTCTGTCCTTTCTCCTAATTAGTCTTTTAGTGGTCCCGAAATTTCTGTCACACTGTAAAAACGAATGGCCACGCACTGGAAAGTATTGATATATTTTCTCAAAACGATGCATTGCAACAAGAGTGAGAAAGAAACTTATAAGGGTGTTATTTCTATTTTGTCCCCGCAAGCATCGCTAAAAACGTGTAGTTCTTTGACAGAGGGGTCCATGTTCTGTATAATTTTCCACAATAAACTTCGTTTATCGAAAAAAAACAGGCTTAAAGAAACACTATTTTTATACCCGTACAGTTGATAGTTGGAAGAAGGGAATAAAGGAAGGATTTGTTTCCCTCTTCCAACTAACTATTTTTTTGGCTGCATGAATCTATACGAAGCGGATGGTTTTTGTTATTTTCTTCGAACTCACAATTAAGCGCTACGTCTAAAGAATGTAAAAGTGTAGAAAAATGGAATGTGTCAAAAAGTGGCGTTTATTCCCTTCTTCCAATTCTAGATTCATTTGTAAACTAACATTTTGTAAGTCGTTAAAAATGTTAGAATTTTGTATAAGTTTTCTCTTGTGTTGCACTGCGAATGGTGTGCAATATTCAAGGCACCCCAAAACTGCAGGTATAAAATCTTATGATACCGTCCTGTTTCAAGGGTTATTGCACATAAATACTAAATTTTATTAGTATTCTTCGTCAAACATTATTAGTATACTTCGTCTAAATTTTATCAGTATTCCTATTAGACGAAGAATACTAAAAATTTAGTGGTGGGAATCGGCCCATTGGCGCCTAGAGTTTTGCACCACTGCCTTAAAAGGTATTTGTTATAAAACCGTATTTCTTTAAATTTTATTCCGTCTCCAACCGGTGATAAATCGCCAAATAAAAGAAAACTTAATAATTTTTTACGGACTTTATACAGAGGTTCAGCAGAAATTTTTTTATAGACGTATATATCCTCATGAGAAGAACATTCTGTAATTTTTGCCCTCAGGAATTATGCGGTTTCTGAACTAAAATATATTTCGTCTCTATTATTTTGTAAATTTTACCATTTTTACTGAATAAATAATCTGGGTTAAGGATAGAAATTAACAAAACTTAACTTTTTGGTAAACATTAACTTTTATTTTATTCAGTTATAAAATTTAAAATTAAATCAAACGTTGAGAAATATGATTTTCAGATATACCTGTAATTAAAACATGCCAAATAAACTGAATAAATTTCAATGAAGAATTTTTACCGTGTAGCAAACTAGCTCATTAAAATTGTTATAAACTGGTGAAAAATTTTGTAAAATACAAATTTAAAAACAATAAAAAACCTGAAGGTTTTTGGGAAAAATAGAAATAAAAAAAATAAGAATTTGCTTTCATTGTTCTTCATAGTCGGCGTCTACTCTTCTTTCAAATCTCAGATTTCAGTCAGTTGATAATAATGTTATGAAATTCAGCGTAGTCTGAGGTGTTTACAGACTGCTTTTGAAGGTCAGATATTTTATTTTTTTGTTGCTTGGGACATTTCCGAAATTGTAGTCTTTATTCTTTGGCAGTTCAGGAGGGTGAGTAGTTCTATTTTAAGGAAAATATTGACCAGGGGACACCATTGATGAATATCCTAGCTTCAACTTTGCCTGGGCAACCATGTCTCTGGATAATTTGTTTTCACGTCGATATTTTAAATGGGGTTATGTGTTCATTTTGAATGCTTCATCATGATGTTTTTTTCAGATTTGACGGTTTTCTTCTACGATTATAGCCATCAGTTTATAAAAATCAAAATGTCATCAGTTTGAACATCATGAATAAAGAAGTGACAACTTCTGCTAGCCTATGAGTTGAGTTTACAGTCGATCTGGTCGTCTCAAAAGTCTTTTTATAGAACCAAAAACCCTGTCACTTAGCAGTAATTAGTAACCACGTACTGTAAAATGATGCTTGATGATTATAAACTGCACTCTATTTGCAGATTCTAGAAGAAACTTACCATTGTATGATTTTTGCTTTGTCCGGCTTACCCCATCACTAAAAAACAAAATATTTCTTGTTGAATTAAGGACGTAGTTATAAATGAAGTGGAGGAGGGATGAATGCATTTTATCTGGTGACTCGTTTGTCTCCTCTGCGTTTTACACATACATCCTGGTTTTGTTTTCATAACATGTATACAAAAAACATTTACCCCAAGTTGATATATGTAAAATATTTTTTGAACAGCATCTGGTATGAAAGGCGAATTTTTCATATAATCAAAACACAATAGAACTGTGTTTTCTTATTTGGTATACATAGCGATTTTCAGTTCATGGTAGAATATTTTGGCCCTTCTTTTGTACAGACCAGTTCAGTTATTGGATCCCGTTTAGAATTCTGGCATGATACCAGATATATCATTTTAGTGACTTAGCTTACTCACTTGTTGCATACATCTACTTGGAGTCATGCAAAAGTCTAATAAAAATTGTCTTGCAGATAGGTGTAGTAGAAATTCTACTTCAATTTACCCTCTAAATCAATATGGTTCCGCCCAAACATCTAGGGAATTTTTACAAGGTTCAATGGTGCATAGAATTATTTTCTCCAATTTTATACATAATGAACCTCCTTTTTCTCATAACATTTTATGCGTTCATGAATCTGGACACAAATTTCCTCAGGCATTGAATTACCACTCTGATTCTTTCCTATTTGGGGTATGATTCTTTAAAGGAGGATAGAAAGTCTACTTACTCGATTACTCGATGTGATAACGCATCGTGTGTTTACATAAAAGCAATCTTACAAACAAGTCAAAACAAACCACCGATTCAAACACGATAAACGGAAGACAGGTTACGTTCAAAATTTCTTTTATTCTCGTCTTGTGTGGTTGGAAAATCGTCCTCAGCATAAGCGAGACTTGCTTCAAGATGATCGTCAATCGATAAAGTAGAAAAAGTTTTGCTCCTTTGATGAATATATTTTTTTCAAGACTTGAAGATAACAATCTTGTATGCTTTTGTTTTCCTTTGCATAGAACTTATTCCAAATTTCACTCAGCATTTACTTGGTGACAAGTTTGAAACACATGGTGGAGCCTTTGCATTTGATTTCGGGAAGAATTTTCTGCAGGATGGGGCTACTTTTTTAGTTCACACAATGTTCGTCCCGGACTTGTGCTGTCTTTATTACATTTCATTTGTAAATTTCACTATTAACAACACTATTTCGTTTCTTTTTAGAATTTCTACGTCTGAGTGTGATTCACTGGACAATATTTCAAACTTTGAAAAAACAAAACTAAAAATTTTCACTAGAATATCAAAAACCAAACTTAAGAAACACAAAAAGTAATTTAAGAAATTTCAGATATTTTGCGAAATAATTTTATTATCAGAATACCTTTAAACTCAAGTAAAAGTAGATGGCGTAATGCACAACTACGTACCTCATTGTTTGTAATGATGTGGTTCAGACGGTCTCTAACAATTCGAAATAAGTGAGCATGCAAAACTGACTAGTACAAAACTATTGAGCATGCGTAAGCTAGCCAATAGGAATATGAGCTGCTGAATATCGATAAAAGGAAACATAAGAGAACTGTTTAAAGAAATGACTTATGTAATACCTCTACAAGTTTGATGTCTTTCACATTTATCTCAGAAAGGTGGGTGTTGTTTCGAACAGATATCGTCTAAGTGATGTCATTTGTGATATTTCTGCACTAAACAAATGTTTCAAGGATGCGAAACAAGGATATTAAGAAGGTTTTTTTATTGGATTTCTGCACCATTTGAAAATATATCCATCACATAAAAAAAAAAAAAAAAGAAAAAAAAAAAAAAAAACTAATGTTAATTCATTTTTGAATGTATTTTCAGTTAACCGGTTTCTGAAATAAACAATTCAATTAATTAGTTAAATAATTATTTAAATTAAATGATCATCTAATTAATAGATAATTAAAACTTTCCAACATAGTTGAAAAGTATTTATGACTTCAGATTATATGCCGTCTGGACCTCTGCCTGTGCTGTAACTCTCATAATGTACTCATAATGTACTCGGATTGTCATGTATATTTTATATATTATTGAGGTATACTACAAATTATACGGCATTAAAAATGAAATGTGTAGCATTTATAGTTCGTTTACAGGAATATACAAATAATTCTGTTGCATTGTGGTCTATGGGAAAATTCATTTGCGGTGCATTTTGTTCATGTTATGATATATGAAGCATAATTAAATTAATATAGGTCACTGATGTGTATTACAACATGTTTTCTAAGCAGTATAGAATAAGTAGCGTATATATTTTGTTTAACGGGACACAGAAAATTATTACGTTACATTAGGGGCTATGGTGAAAAACTCTTTTGCGGTGCAATTTAATAATGTTATGATATTTAATATGTAATGAGATTAGAAATTCCAACTGAGATGTACTACAACATGTTTTGTATAGATTATGGAGTGCTTAACATCTGATGTTCCTTTACAGAAGCACGCAAAAAAATTCGGTTACAGGACTGACTATGGACGATAATTCTTGGAAATGCATTTTTTGCTGTGGTTTGGAATTTAAAAATAAATATTAATGTAATACATGATGTGTATAAATTCTATAGATAATACGCAGGGCTGCACGAAATAATTCATACACATTATTGGCAATTGCTAAAAATGGAATTTTACTGAGTTAAGTGTACTATAAATTGTTATTTTAACTACTTTATGTCATTGTATGAAATATCGTATTCTTAAGAATATCCTGTTCGTGTTGTGAAGTGTTCCATTAGCTATGCCTGATGCAAGATTTTTCGTTCTTATTTTACTTTTAAATTATTTTTTATATTTATATTTTTAAAATAATAAAATATTTGTCATTGATTTTTCAATTACTATAAACATACATCTTTATTTATTTTAAATTGATTAATTACTTATTTTTCATTGATTTTCCAATTAATATAAACATATATCTTTATTTATTTTCAATTGATTAATTAATTGAATAAATTTGAAAAATTTATTAATAAACTTCTAAACTAATAATTTATTGTTCCATGCCAAATATTGTGATTTAATTGGTTTTTTAATATAAATTTAAATTCGTCGCTCCGGTTTATTAAGTACAAAGACATTTTAATAGCATTATTTCTAAATAATGACATGTACCTTATTCAATTACATAATACTACAATTAAACTATTATAATTAATTGGAAATACTAGTATTCAAATTCATTCACCCGTAGCAACTAAAGTCAATTAAATGTTGAACTTGGAATATAAGAGAAACTTCGTAATTCGCTATTTCAAGTAAAGGGGAGATTACCATTCATCGGCCTGAAGAGTAGGTCATATTCGGAATTTTCTTTTTCCTAGAAAGAATAAAGTAACACAAAAACTAAATATTCCCACTAAATTTTAACAATCAGGGCCTGATTACCAGTCGGGGAAACTTCCACCTATATAAGCAAACAGAAACTTTTACCTTCTTTTTGTTAGACATTCTGCGTGAAAATGGCTTTTAAATAAACCGTAAATTTTTATCTAAATTTATTGGTGAAAATTTTCTCCGCGGGTAATCAGACCCTCTTAACAGTTTTAGTATAAAAAAATATTTTCATTATAAAATAATTATTAAAATTGATGAAGATATTGTCAGTTCCATATGGGCATGCTCTTCGTACATCACTCTGCGACGTGTAGTCAATAGCTTGTCAAATTCATCTGAAACAAAAATTATCAGATTTTTTAGAAAACATAATATATTTGGTGGTCGGGCGGGCATGAATCAATTTTTGTTGAAACTGAACGAAACTTAGGAAGTTGTTTAAAAAATGTTTTGTTTTTTCGTCATTTTGTCTGGAACTTCAACGTGCCTATAAAATATTTTTTTTTTTAATGCAACTCAAAAACTCTCAGTCGAAATTCAACTGTTAAGTTGAAAAAAGATTGATTTTGAACAATTTGATTCTGGAAGAAGAATTTCGAGAGAATTTTGGTACAGTTCTTGATCAGTGTTTTCAAGTTTGGGATTATTTTTGTTTGAAGTAGCTACCACTATTCCAGATTAATATCCTTTCTTTTAATGAGAGATTTTGCGTTGTTAAATTAAGAGAAGTCGGTAAAATTAGTAAATATTTCAAATAACAAAATTCCAAAAGGAAACTCTGTATCGCAAAAAGGGTGAGAACGGCATCGGCAAATTGACCGAATGAAAAAAAAATAGCAAAAGTACGGAATCGATTTCTATTGTTAGACGTAAACCACATACTCATACATATGAGGTAAGGTGATCGCAGTTTCAACAATACTCATGAACTTTGACAGTCCTGTAAAGCAGCGTTTATGCATCAAATTATTTATAGTGTGTTTTATTTCTTTATTCTTTCTCTGCTTTCACTATTTTTTGTGGTAAAATTTTATTCGGTTCTGCGGCAATTCTTTGGATCGACTTTTGTTTGAGAATTGTAGTAGCTCTGTACATTGAAATTATGTTCCATTTCTTTGATATTGAGTCATATCTGAAAGATTAAAAGAGTAATAAAAAATAACTGTTCCAAGGTATACTGAATATTATTTAATTACGAAAAGATATATTTTTTAAAGTTTTAAAACAAAAATAAGTATTGGGAATTTTTGCAAATGTAAACTTTTAAAGTTTCCTTAACTTACAAAACATACGTTAATCTTTTAAAATATGTTTTTCTATAAAATTTTGTACGTTTTGAATTTTTGTTATTTTATTATAATATTTATGCTTTGTAAAGGTTAAATGTAATCTTTAATAATACAAATGTTGTGCTTTAAGAAAAGATTAATGTTTTTAATTATAAGAAGACAACAAAAAGTCATACTACCTGTAAGTAATACAATGTTCCATATGTTTCCTCATCAATCAGTAACGTTACAGTCTGTTGGAATTCCTTCGAGTAGAAATTTCTTGACCGTCTTATAAATGGCACCTACGTCAACTAGACATTTGTTAAGTGATAAGGTGACACCGATGAAAAAATAAATGTGACACGTGAGAATTCTTTTATAGATCAAAGATTTCGTGTTTTTTATTATAGAATAAAAGGAGAAAGCTTTAGACGGGAAAAAATGTAACAATAACATCATGTTATATTTTACTTTGTCCATTATATGAATAATTACCGTAAATTCCGGTGTATAAAGCTCACTTTAAACAAACATATTTTAAACGAGAAACTACTTTTCAAAAATAAAGTGAAATACGTGAGACATAGCAACAAGTTAAATTTTATAAAAGAAATTTTCTGGATCGAAAAATGTTTGTTTGAGGTTCACTTTATACGTCGGATTATAGAGTATATAAATTCTTTATCTATGTAAAATGAATGATTTTAATATTTTTTTATTATCCAAGCGAATTTTGCCTACGATAAAATCTACGATAAAATAAGGCGAAAAATATTAATTGGAAATAGCAATAGAAAAGACACTACAAAATTAAAGACCGTGAGAAAACCAGTTTTACGCCTTACAATGTCCAAGGATTATAGAATCATATATCTTGATTCATGTTCAGAAAATTCAAAAACTTATATCGTGGTAATTAAGAAATTTTTAGTTCATATGTTTATATATGTATTTTTTTACGCTGAGTAACTAAGGTTACAATCGCGGAAAACCTTTATAAATGTCAATAGCGTATTATAGGAATTAAAAATATTATCCAAAATTTTAATAATAAAATCATTCTTGCATAATATATTTCACTTACAATTAATAAACTTGCACATCTCATAAGATAAAAACTCTAAGAATCAATACTAAAATATTACTAAGTGCATAAATAGTTCTAAATGACATCTAGAAAAACAGTTAAGATTCGATCACAAGATTACACGGAAATTATTTAACCCTTTCCGGCACAGTGGTCCAACTCCGGGCACACCAAATTTTAATTCCAAACATGCATTCGACACCAATAATATTTAATAAAATTTTGTTCCTAGAATGAAAGCTTAAAAAAAAGGAGATCTTATTTTCTAAAAAAGTCGTTTGTAAATTCCGGTGTCAGTCAGTAATTTTTCAATTTACGAACAGACTTTGTCTGTGCCGGAAAGGGTTAAATACATTCATTAAAACGTGAGTGATGTACAGACAAGTTTTTTATTACATGTTTGCTCTACTTCTGTGTCAGGTTTTATAAATCAAATTTGTAAGGTAGGTACACTCCTTACAATTTCCAAATAGTATAGCACCACTTTTTCAGATAAGATATCTTTGTCTAATATTTTTCTTTCCGATGGATAAACCTTTCTACGATGAACCGCCGAATTTTTACTTCTTTTTGCGATTAAATAAAGCACCAAACGCTATTAAAAAATTATGATAAAAGTGGTATACACTCTGAATTTGTCAGATCATATTACCATTTATTTCTTAGCCAATTTTGAAGAGCTTAATATGCTGATAGTCATTTATGAAGCACAAATGAAAAACGTATTTCCTGCACTTATTTCCCCAACTCATTACGGAAATGTGGAATATTTCATAAGAAGTATCTCTGGATATAAACACTTGAAAATAAAATGTGAAGTAAAATTTAAAAATCAAAAAAGGGTATTTAAATAGCAAGTTATTGTGAAAAGGATGTAATTATCAATGTAATTTTATTTTAAAATCTAACATGAAACAAATGAATTAAAATTAGAAAGATCAAAGAATTTGGGCACAGTAAATTCTATCATAGCTACTATTAAACATTTATCGTAAAAATTATGTCAACTTATCAATATCCCTATCTTTAAACAATAACCATAGTGCTCCCACTTTTCTGTTTTTTGTATACCAGCATTTCTGAATAAATTTTATAGCGCCAGGTTTTTACATCATTTGCAAGAAAAAGTAACGTCCGCGTAAGTTTCTGCTATATTTGTTAGAAATTTTTTAAAAGAATTCTTTCTTTAAAAAAAATTGTTATTCGAAAAGGGGACCGAGTGGGAGACCTGTAGTGGTAGATTTCTACAACATTTTCCAGAAAAATTCACATTGAAAGTTATTGTTTGGATAGAGCGGTGTTGAAAATGTAAATATTAAATAGACTCCATGTCTTTAGCGTCTTAATTACAAACCCCCAATAATAGCTGTCAACCTACACGTTTCTTAATTCAAATACATATTTATTGAGCTAGAAAGCTTATTTTAAAATATTGTCTAGGTGCTGTACAGTCGTTATTTGATTTAACCCCTTAATCATCGTGCCCGAGACATTCACGGGCAGCGTATTATACGCCTGTTTTATACAGATTGTTTGATTCCCACCAGTTTTTTAAAATAGTGTAATTGGCTTTATTCTCCCATTATTTTATCTGCCTATTAAATAACGCGATTATTTCTGCTTAAAAAAATCTGGATCTTTATTTATTGCAGTTTGAAAGACTACAACAGATTATAAAATAGTCGATCCAAAGGTTAGAAATCAAAATAATAATAAATTAATAATTCGAAACGGATACACAGTTTTTACTATAAAAACACAAAATCTATATTTTCTACCTACAATGATGGGCAAAACAGTCTTTCTATCATTTCACGTTTCGAGTAACGTTACAGTTTAGAACACCAATTCCTACTTTTATAGATAAAGATAACGCATTGCGATTCAGTTGATTTAAACAATGGGCATTCAACCTGCATCCCGCGAACACCAAGCAACCACTATTCAGGAATAGAAAAAATTATCTTAATTAATGACAGATTGGTTTGACCAATAATGGCAATGTTGGTCAAAAATTGGGTTTTTATATTTGTTCAATACTAGTGCAATATAAAAAAAACACTTCATTTAAATATACGTGAATTTGGCGTGGATATCGTTATTTGAAGATTTTTCTTAACCAATTAACTGCGCAAGATGTGATTTCACAAACCATATCTGCTAGAGCAATTAACCCTCCTACCCTGAATGGACCCGCTACTATAATTTACTTCATTCGATTCGAACCAGAAATTTCTTCATAAAGTAAGTTAAATAAAACCCCAGAGAACTACCGTAATTTCCGGCGTATAATCCGCGGATCAAACAATCGTTTTTCTATCCAGAAATTTAATATTATAGAATGTAACTTACTAAATCGCTGTAAATATTTGTCTTCAAATATTGAATAAAATTTCTGGGTTGAAGCAGAATTGTTTGACCCGCGGATTATACGCCGGAAATTACGATAAGTTAAATAAATATGTTATATAGTTTTAAATACAAATTATGGTGTGAAATGTTTTTATCAAGGTTGTGTAAAATTTCAGCAGGGAGGAAGATTATCGGCAAGGTCGAATGTTGATTGGTCTTTTGCCCAATACGTTGTAGGAAAGGCTTAATGCGGTTGAAGAGGATATTTTTTATATCGTTGAAGATTCATAAAATCGTCAGAGCTTGCATATTCATTTTTGTTTTATTTTTAATGATGCTTGTTTTATATTAAATGGATAACAAAATTTATTAATTTAAACCATTTAAAAGAAAACAATTCATATGGCGAAGTATCATTTAATATGAAACTGGTCGAACTACTAATCAAATAATTCAGCTATTGTATTATAGTTTTTTTTTTTTAAAGAAAACTAACATTTCAACTGAAATGGTGAATGAAAAGTATTTTAAATTTGTAGCAGCTTGTGTAATTTTTTAAGAGGGGCAAATCCATACATTTAGGATAATTTAGTGATTTATTAAAATTGTGATATTTTATAATAAAGTTAAGAATAAATATTGTTTTTTTTTTTTTTTTTTTTGCATAATAATAAATTTTAAATAAAATTTACATTTTTTTCTGTAGAAGCAGCTTTTATTTTGAATTTTACTTATAGAAATTATTGTAATTAGGTGTAACTAAAGGATTAAAATTAAATCAACACATTAAACTAGTATTTTTCAAAAAGGGATTTAAGTAAGGCACAAAAATTTTATAGATGTTTATTGCATTGTTATAATTATAATTGAAGTAAAAGTAAAGATAAATTCATCAAGCTGTTATTGACTTTTTGAGCTGTTTATTAAAACTGTTAAATTGGCATATACATAATGTAATTTTATACTTTCATTTTTAGTGTGGAGGGTCCGGGGGTGTTAATTCAATGGTTTTTCAAACCATGACTCTAAATCAAAAGAGCATAAAATACAATTATATTTCATTTATATTTAGTTATTTTTCAAAATAATTATTTTTTAGTTTCACAAAAATAAATAAATAAATAAATAAATAAATGTAAATTTTTTTCTGTAGTCACAGAAAAAATTAAGTTAATTTTTTTTTTTGGAAATTAAATAATTCAGTAGCTATACAAATTATTAAAAAAATTCCTTGCATTTAAAAAAAAATGCATGGCACAATATATAATTAAAATCAGTTTTAGAAATAATTTAAGTAATATTATTGCACGGCCTAGCCATTATTCAATAATTAAACTCTTTCCTGCATGGTTGCGCCATCTATTGTCAAAAATCAACTTTAAGAATAAATATGATTTCTAAAAATATATTACGTTAGATCTTTATTATCAAAATTGAAGCAGTAATAATGTATTTGATGCATTTCATACAGCGCACAATTGTATCCAGTGAAAGCTAGTATCCCCCCCAAAAAAAACTTTTCTTCTTTTACCCCCCCCATAATCCCCCAATCCCCATCCAACTACAATTTGAACATACATTAAGAGAAAATAACACAATAAACCACTTTTCAAGTTCATATAAACTACTAACTATTTAATATTAATTTACACATTTATTTTTCCCCTAGATTATTATAAATTTAATCTAATCACTTATACACAAAATTGAAGTAATATTTAACCAGAGATAAAATATGAGTATAAAATAAAATTTCATTTCAACTTTATGTATAGTTTTCTAAATTAAATAAGAATTCAAAAATCTTCAAGATTCAAATTAATATTTAACGATAAATATCCTTTTTTATTATACTTTTAAACAATGCCTGCATACGAATACATAAGAAAGAATATTTCCTATGTTAAAAAAATTGTTAGTTATGCATATGCACAATATTATTTTTACAAATAGAAGGAATTTAGATTACTACATACTTTCTATATGTGAAATAGGTCCCTAAAAGGACACAATACAACTCACCTTCCTCCCTTTTCTCTACATTTAAAAGACGTCAAAGTGATCAAAGTACCATATAAAATACAAAAATTGTTACGTGTAAATAAAATAAATAAACAAATTCAAAATTGCCTTTTAATAAATCCGTATAATAAATGCATATTCATCCACCATAGAAAGGGATCTTTCATTAAAATAATGAGGCGAATATTTATTTTAAATTTTCCATGTAGTAAAAATGCACTAATTTTTTTAAGTTCAATGGAGCCATGCCATATGAAAAAATATATAAACGACGTTTCCTGACGATATACATTTCAACCGCTCCCCCTGCTTGTACGTAATCATTTATCAGTCAATCATCAGTCGCAATTGCTCACAATCGCTTTACATATACTATTTTGTAAATTCCCGCAAAAGATACACTTGCGTTCCTGTGCCTTATCCAGGCTGCGGGTACAGAAGCTCCGGATACAGCTACCGTAAATTCCGGCGTATAATCCGCAGCTCAAAGAGTCGTTTTTCGACCCAGAAATATTATTTTATAAAATGTAACTTAAAAGATCGCTGTAAATATTTAACTATAATTATTGAATAAATTTTCTGGGTCGAAAAACGATTCTTTCAGCTGCGGATTATACGCCGGAAATTACGGTAATTTTAAAATAGATTTCCATTATTTATTCGCAAACTAATCTGTGATCAGACAGAGTGATGCGTATTGTTTTAAAATACTGGTATCTAGAGTCTCTGTACGACCACACTAACTACTTCACCAGTATAAATCGTGAATTCTCAGCAACGTAAATATGACGTCGCATTGCGACTTTGCGCAGTTGATGTGACATCACGTGATGTGGACATGAAATATTGTAGGCATTTTTGATCACTTTTCTGATACCAAACATTGTGAATTCCCAATTTGGCAAATTTGTGAAAATACATTTTTGACATTTGTGACGATTCTTCATCTGGTTGGATGAGCGAATTATACCCGAATCCGAACCAAAAGTTTTCTTCAGTTTAAATACTCTTCGTCTGTGCGAACTAGACCCGGTGTCTGGGCGTATGTATTCTGCTATTTTAGGCAATTTTCGGATTGATAAGACTGTACAGAGCCGGGTAACCACATTTTACCTGAAACTAACACTGCCAGGGTCGTGTCGGCAGTAACATTTTTTAGACATCAGATTGGCTGAGGATTCGATTTCGGAATAGTGTCGGATTTGGTTAACCCTATTTTACCAGAACCCAATAGGACCGGGACGGTTCAGCTATAATTTTTGTGCTTCAAGTCGGTTTGAGATTAGAATCCCTAATAGAGTCAATCAGATTTTATCATAAACGGATACGATCCATGTCAGTCAGCTGCAATTTACTTCCTGCAGAGCGGATTCGCTTTGGATAACCATATGATACAGCGTAAAACAAGCAAAATTATAAATGAAAATGAACACATTGGATATAAATATATCGATATGGATGCACGAAAAAGGAAAATAAAAATAGTCTAAAATACGAAATTCAATTCTTCAAATGCAGCAACATATTTTAGTTGTCTTCTAATTTTCCTATTACAGCTTCCATGTTTATTCTGTAACCTAAAAATAAATTAAATTTTATTATTATGCTGTTAAACGTTTATGATTTAAATAGCACACTTTGTCAAATATCCAAATAATATGAAGATGTGTCTGAATTGTTTAATATATGTAAACATAAGTATACATTTTAAAACAAGTGTTGTGAAAATTTTACATTCGGTGTCTATTTAAAATAGAGATATACCGTAATTTCCGGCGTATAATCCGCAGCTCAAAGAATCGTTTTTCGACCCAGAAAATTTATTCAATAATTGTACTTAAATATTTACAGCGATCTTTTAAGTTACATTTTTTCTGGGTCGAAAAACGGCTTTTTGAGCTGCGGATTATACGCCGGAAATTACGGTACTTATTTTATTTTTGTGATATAATAAAATTAAAAATAGTACCAAACAAAATACCAAGCATAAAGTATAAAATAAGATTTTTTTTGTTTGTATTAATATTTCATATACATGCTACGAAAATAATTGTGCATTGCACGGGCCTTTAGGTCTTTGACTATGGGTCGGGACATATTCGTCCCAGTAGTTTTTTTTTATTTATTTATTCGTACCACTGTTTGAAAAATAATCTGTGTCATACACTTATAATTTAAGAGAAATCTACCACAAAGAAATTTCTTTTTACACTTGGCATAAGAAATTATAATTCGTTTCAAGCTTTAAATCAGGATGATCACACACAAACAACTGATGCATGATTTGAAGATTAAATCTTGCGTACAAATATTTTGTCGGTTTTCATGCATAGTGAGTCTTCTTTACTTTATAATTTTTAATGTAGTAATGAATTTCAACACAAATTTCAACCGGTATTGTATTACCACGTCGATTTTTCCCTTTTCGGACTTCTGGGGTTTGATTCTGTAAGAAGGGGGAACATTATGTACTCGTTCTGCTGATACATAATATGTTTTCATAAAATATTCTTACAAACACGTCGAAACGCACCACCAATCCCAAGACGATAAAAGTAGTAGAGGTAAGTAGTTTCGTTTGATATGTTTTGATTCTCGTCAGTAATGGTAGAAAAATCGTCCTTATCATCAGCCGAATTTGCTTCAAGATGCTCCTAATTCGATAGAGTAGAACAAAATTTTGTCCTATGATGGATATCTTTCATCTATACTATTAAAATCCGTTCGCGTACCTATGTAACCTCAAAAACTCGAAAACCACAGGGCGCATGGCTAAGAAAATTTACACACGGGTAGCAGGTAGGCCGGCCATGAATGATTAGGGCAAAAAATTCGAAATTTTTAAATAGAATTTTGATAGATTAAATATTAATTAAAATCCATCTACAAAGAGATCGCATCAAAAATACGCTTTCTTATCTTCGGTTGGCTGGTTGTATAAAATCTCCGCAGAATTCATAAAAAAAAAAAAAGAAAAACAAGGCAGGAATCATTGCAATGGGTTTTATTGGGAATCTGGGTTCGAGATTTCAAGAAATCACGTGTTGTTTTTATTTTACCATCGGGATTTCCAATTGAATGTGTGCATGCGATTTTTATTTTTTTATGAGTGCTGTTAGATTTTAATATATTTTTATATAAACTGTATTTAAAATAAATTTATCATTTATATTTAGGATGGAAGTAAATAGAAAGAATCAGACGATATGCGAAAAACGAAGCACGTAAACACAGAAGGGAGGTCACATGATGGTGGTTTATGACGTCACGCCAATAAAGCCCATTGCGAGTCGAGTGTTTAAAATCGATGGATCAGAGATTGTATGACATGTACACAATCAACTTAATTATTAACCGTTGCTAAATGCTAAAATCTTAATTTTAAAGGATTTTATAGACTTAATGAATGATAATTAACTGGGTTTAAGGGGTTTTTTACATGACGTATACTAGTATGATAGAGACTACTAATACTTTATTTAGCAGATTATTTGTTAAATATGCGGGGATGGGCAGGGGTGAGGGGTAAACGAATTTTTATTAAATATCACATTTATTTTACTTGACTGCGCGCAACCTGGCGGCGGATTTTTCATGAATTGACCCTCCTTATTAATAAATGTAAACCTGCTGCTCTGATTTCAACAGAACTGATTACTTTTAACAAATTTAACACTTTTAGCTTCACCCGTAACGTTTAATCGCTGTTTTATATAGATGATACCGCTATTTTAGAATAACAGTTTTCGTAAAAATTAAATTTATGTTCCTATTAAAAGTACAGTGTCCGTATTCAGTTGATGCGTATCAATAGCCAAAGTTAGTGATTTGTTGTTGAGCACTGGACCGCGCGCTTCCTCGCGGCCCCTCCCTAAAGGTTTTTTCTCTAACTGTGCTTAGTTTCTAGAACTCAGGTAATTATGTTCCGAACTTCTCCAAACCAGTTACATTTTGCTAAATTATCATAAAATATCAGTATCATAGCTTCAGGGTGTACTTCAAGAAAACAGTAACCAGTATTTCCGAATTATAGTCTAAGCCAAATTTCAAATTAAGTTCCTTGCTTAAACAAATGCATCAATCTTTTAAGATGCATATAGTGGCTATTTTAATTTATCATTTGCTGAAAGTCACTTGAACATCCGTTCCCCCTCCCCAGCCCCTCCCTCAAGGCTTTTTGTCTAACTGTACCCTGTTTCCATATCTCAGAAACTAATTTTCCGATTTCAGCGCAACTGATTCCAAACATCATATTTAACTTAATAATCAACGTCTATATCATTAAAATAAATTTGTGAGTAGGTGTTACTACTATTTACGAATAACAGTCTAAGACAAATTTCTAATTAAGTTCCTAGCTTAACCAAACGGACGAATTTTTAAAAATGCATAGTGGTCCTCCTAATTAGTAATTTACTGATGTGAACTTGAACACCTGCTCCTCTCCGGCACCTCCTTCAAGGTTTTTTCTATAATTATGCCCCGTTTCCATAACTCAGCAACTATCTTTCCGATTTCAACGCTCCAGTGGCTGAGAGGTTCTGCTCTCGAAGCTGGTAGACGGGAGGTGCTGAGTTCGATACCAATCGCGCCCGTTGGCCTAATTGTTCGGAGTTTTCGTGGTTTTCTTCGAGCCGTGGATCTATCCATGCGTAAATACGGGTTAGGTTCCCTTAGAAGGACCTCCACGAAGGGCAATCCCCCCGGTCCTATATCCCAAGTGTAGATAATTGGCCGTCAATAATCAACCCAACCCAACCCAACCGATTTCAACGCAACTGATTAAAAACATTATAATTAACTTAATACTCACCCTCTATAACATTAAAGTAAATGTATGAGTAGTAGTTACCACTATTTCCGAATAATAGTTTAAGCCAAATTTGTAATTAAGTCCATAGCTTAACCAAACGAAAGATTTTTAAAGATGCATAGTGGTCCTCCTAATTAGTCCTTTTCTGAAGGACACTTGAACATCCCCTCCTCCAGGCACCCCCTCAAGGTTTTTTTCTCTAACTGTGCCTTATTTAAATAACTCGATTAATAATGTTACCATCTTCTCCAAACCGCTATTGTAGCACGTCTACTATTACGGTGCCGTAAGCAACTGGAACCTGTGTCAGATGTTCGTTCGGAAAGAGGTTTGTTTAGAATAGAATGGTTGGCCAGTATAGATTTTCCGGAGGGTACGAGCATGCCCGGTATTCGGTGCCAAAGCCATTGGAGATCCGGGACAGAGTTTCGTTTTTTACGAGATTTAAGTTTATTACACGGGCCCGGCCAACGCCAAGCGAGACAGCTAGAATAATATACCATGTTAAAATCCGTTCGCATATCTATCTATGTAACCTCAAAAACTCGGAAACCACAGGGCGCAGGGCTACGAAATTTGGCATACGGGTTGCTGGTAGGGAGCCCATGAACTATTGGGGCAAAAAATTCGAAAAATTTATATAGATTTTTTATATTTTATGTTTTTGACGAATTTTTGCCTTTTTTATGTCAACCCGTAATCGCGTGAGTTTTTACCAACTCTAAATGTTTACTTCAATGTGAGATATACATGTTACGGACGTCACGCTGCAATACTAAGAAGCTGTGGCGAAATAATTAGTGTATTACGATAATTCTATCACCTCGCCTGCAATAATCTAGAGATTATTTAATTGCGCTTCATTATTTCATTTTTTATTAAATAAAGAAAAACATTTTATCACAAACATCAACAAAATTTTTATTCTATTTATTCCCTTATTCCAAAGATATCATTTTGTCGTCTGCTGCCATAGCAACATAAATTAAGTTTCATAAAAAAAAGCACAGTAATATATTTTTTTCTAAATCGTATAGTTATTGAACAACTCAACACTTTAACAGAGAACGGATTAAACAGCTAGTTTCAATAAAGGATTGAAGATACATATATTGTATGTTTTTGTTTTCATTGCTTAGAAATTATTCCAAATCTGTCTCAGCTTTTCCTTGATCATATCGTCGCTACCACGTCAAACCATCGAATATGAAAAAATGCATTTTTCATTACTTTTAAAAATGGGCCGATTGTCAACACTAATTTTTATTAGAAGTCTTCGCCTAGTAAAAATACTAATAAAATTTCTGTGGGGAACAGGGTTACCAGTTTGGCCTCACTTTTTATTCAGAGATGCCGAATTCATACCGGAAATTTTGAGAGAAATATTTGTACTTTAAGTTGTCACGAGATAGACTGTCATTATATAAAGTAAAAATTTATATTTTAAATTTCTGGTATGGATTCAGAATTTCTGAATGGAAAAGGAGTCCAAACTGGCAATCCTGGTGATGTTGCAACGCTGAAACTATTAAATTTAGTGGTGACAAGCAGCTTATTTTTAAAAGTAATGAAAAATGCATTTTTTTCACACACGTATACGTGACGCATAAGATGCTCAGAATCCTCGATTATTCCCACCAGTTATTTTTTAATTGAAGATTTTCCTTATTAAATCTTAGCATTTCACCGATTCAATTAGGTGAAAATTTCTGTTTTGAAAAACTGGTGGTGAAAGATAAAAAATTCTGTAAAGGACGCTCGTCGCGAAGGAGTTAATGGTGGGTAGAACGAGTGATTTTGATATTTAAATTAATCATTTAGGCATGCGCAAAAGCACAGTTTGCAATCTTCGATTTTTTTAAACAAGTACTACCAGAAATATTTTTTAAAACATAAGAAGTTTCTTATATTTTAATTAAATTAGGAGCCGCATAGAAATAAGAAAATTTATTCTTCCTAAAATTTCTGTGAGTAATTGATTAAAAAACTACAAAGTTACATATGTTTTTGACACTTGATTTATTTAATGAATTTCTGGTGGTATAATATTAAAAAAATAAGAAGGTTGTCAACGATGCATTTGCGCACGCCCGAATAATTCATTCGAATGACAAAATCATTCATTATGCCCCTCAGTAGTCACACACACAAACCGTGAATAGAATTAATTGTGTTTCTGTAATACTGAACTTGCCAGAATTTTCGAAAAATTTAATTTGAAAATGTGGAAATGCAATTTTACAGCTTTTTTCACTAAAGTTAAAAAAAAAATATATTTCAAAAAATTCTAGCTCAGTGAAATTAATAGGGATAAAATATATCCCACCACCCTTCAAGGGGCTAAGGAGCATACTATTCATAAATGTTAAAAAAATATATTTTTTCTAAGAATAAGTATGGAAAACAGAAACATTTTCTGTGCATTTTAAAACAAACGGCATTAAAAATTCCTATAACTACGCTAGTTATGGCTGGAATCATATGAAGTTGATCCCTATGTAAGCAATGCTTATAATAATATTTTAGTGTCGTTTATTGCAAAATATTCAAATTATGCTTCTTTTAAATTGCTCGCAATATCATCTCTTGAATCATTTAACCTTTTTACATGCAATCTTGACAGATTCATAGATTATATCTCTGTCTTAAGACTGAACCTAAACATGTGTATATTTTAACTAAATTTTTATATTTAAAATAATGTTAAAAGTAGTGCATATATTTTTCTTGGCGTTTCTGTTTGCATAATGTATTTTTGTAGTTAAAGCTATAAAATTATTTAGGTTTATTTTTTAAAATATATTTTTTATCCAAAACGTCTGAAATACCATCTGAAAACATCAAGTAGTTCCAAAGATATCTTGAGCAGAATTCTGAAAAACTTCTTTTTGCGATAAATCACTTTAACACTATAACGATCAAGAGTGGTCATTTTGATCGGTACCAAATGCACGTATTTCGATTTGAAAAAGGAATTGCTTCATAAAATAAATTAGATATGTATTTACCTCGCAAGAGCAAGTTATATAGATTTAAATAAATATTCTGGTGTAAAATATTTTTATAAAACTTCGTGTAATTTTCCGGCCGTTCTGTTGTTAAAGTACAATCAAAACTTGAGATATCCAATATTATGATATTCTAGCATTGTATTATTTTGAGTCAATAATAAATATATACTTCACGAAGCATATTCTTTAAAAATATCCAGAAGTTCTACAGATATCTATGTGAAAACAATAAAAACCCCGCATTTTTTTTAACATAATGAGCTTAGAACTTAGAAATGTTTTCCAGGTCCACGCATCAATACAAATTTCATAATATATGGATTTAACATCAATTTTGCTAAAGGTCTAATATAAATTGATCAAATATGTGACATATTTTTTGTCAAAAACTTATAAATATTTTATGCATGAAAAATTACATAGGTGGAACTAAAGATTCAAAGCAGGGGTTTGTAATTGGTGTTTGCTTATAAAATGGTAAAAAATAGGGTAAAGAATAGTTGTAGAAACTTTCTTCTCTCTTCGGTAAGAAAATGTAATTATAGGGATCAGAATAATGTTTTAAGAAATATTCAGCTGAATGTTTGCGGTCGAGACCATAAGTGAGATTGGAAATGACTTTTAATCGTTGTGTACTGAGAATACGTCATATATTTTAACTCATAAATAGCGTAATTGTCGGAACATTTTAAAGTAATTGTAGTAAATTGTTTTCAAATGCACAGATGTTATTACTTTTTCATATGCATGTTCTTCGAAATATCGCTTTTTTGAAGATTTAAGAGAAGCATAAATTAGTATTCATAAACAAGTTCATAGTAGACCATTAAATTGCATTTTTCTTGAATTATGGTAAGTTTGTAACATTACAGCAACATAATCAGCGTTGCTAACTTATCAGTTTTTTTAATAAAAAAACTACTCTCTTAACAGTATTTTTGAATAGTAATACTTTTTTCATTTAGGGGCAGATATTCAATGTTTAAATTAAACAAAAATTGCTACACTGAAATTCTGGCAGGATGGTATTAGTTTTTTTACAAGAAGAGAAGGGTTAAGTTGACAGCTGAGGAGAATCACTTGCTGCTGATAGAGTTAAAGTAGGGGTGTTTTTCCTGTGATCGGAAGGCCAATAATCTATCAATATTTTATATTAGAAAAAAAATTGTGTTATTTCATTACAGCAAAGTTGTGATTTTAAAAGCTGAATGTTACTTTTCGGAATTTGTGGATGATAAACGATTTTCAGTTGAAAAGGTTTTATATCCCTAAGTTAAACACTTAATCTACCGTATAACCTGGTATAAAACGCTGAGGAACACATTTTGTAATTAAATAAATTTAATATTTTACCTTCGGAATCTTCAGTATGAATTCGGAATTTCGTCATGATCACAGGGTTCGTAACTATTACCGTAATTTTTTAATAGAAATTTTCGCCTTATTTAAATGCAGAAAAGTATTACAAATCCTGCAATTAAACAAAGCGTCTACAGTTTTTGCTATTTAAATATAAAATAGCGAAATTCTATTACAAATTGTGATACGGGCGAGTGAACCCTGGATCAATATACAAGGGATGGGGTTAAATAATCATTTCAAGTGCATATATTTTTTAAATAAATAAAACTACAAATGATTAATTAAAAGAAAAATGAGACATATCGTCGCTACCATGTCAAACAATCGAATTTGGAAAAATGAATTTGTCATTACTTTTAAAAATTAGCTGATTGGCAAAACTAAATTTTAATAGAGTTTCAGGTTTGCAACATCATCTGGGTTGCCAGTTTGGCCTCCTTTTCCATTCAGAAATTTCGAATCCACGCCAGAAATTTAAAATAGAAATTTGTGTTTTCCATAATGACAGTATATTTCGTGTTTACTTAAAGGAAAAATTTTTCTCTCAAAATTTCCGGTATGAATTCGGCATCTTAATAGACAGAGAGAACAAACTGGTAACCCAATTCGTCACAGAAATTTTATTAGTATTTTTATTAGGAGAAGAATTCTAATAACATTATTGGTGACATGCGGCGCATTTTTAAATGTAATGAAAAATGCATTTTTTTTCATATTCGATAGTTGTACATGGTAGTGACGATATGTTGATTTCAAAATATATTTTCTAAAAAGGTATTTATTCACTGTTCGTGAATTGGTATTTAATTTAAAAAATATTGAATTCATGTTTATTAAATATAAAATTAAACTGAAAAATTTTCCATAAACCTTTTACACAATATTTGGTCACAAAGATTTTGCTACAAATAAAAGTGATAGAGAACACTATGCCGCCAAAATTTTATTTAGCTTGAAGCTAAAATTGCCGCTAAATTTTTATTATTTATATATAAATGTAGCAGTTTTCATTATAACACTAAATAATATCTTAATGTCATAAAAACATACAATAAATACCAATGATTATTTCCTTTAAATATTTCATATAAGTTTATGTTTAACAACATAAAAATATATTTTTGCTGCTAAGAGATGAGGTGTAGACATTATAAATATAAAACATTTGCGGAGTAGTTGAAGTGAATTAATTTTAGCTGAAAGTACAACCTTGAAAACGCTTGGTTGAATTTGTAATAACCTTCATTTATTACTTTGTAAATATGAAATTTCATTCTGTTTGAAGTAACAGGGATTAGTATTATATTTCGAAAATATATTCCAATGATATATTGGAGAAAGTGCTAAATGAACCGTAATATAAAGAGAGAAGAGGTATTTTTCATACTTAAAGAGAGGTTTATTTTTAAGAAAGATAACAAGTATAATACATGAATTTATCGAAAGTGTTTTAGTTCAATTTTTTTTAAACTAACTTCACAAAATTTTAAAAGTAACATATCTTTAAATTTTTCATTAAAATTACGTATTTGGGGATTTTAAAATAAATATTTTCCTATATTTTTCTCATTGAAAATGCAAAAGTCTGGAAAAAACAGAAACATGGAAATAATTTCAGGAAATTTCTGTAGACATCTCTTTTGTTACTACTAACCCCTTCATGAAAGGGTGTAAGGACGTGTTTTAACGCCATATTACTTTTCAATACCGTTAATTCCGTATAGTGTTTTCACGCTACTTAACCCAAGAATTCACAATATACCAATTAATACACAGAATACTACTATAATATTCTGGTACTATACGTAACCGTCGTGAAGGTGTTAACCCCTTAATCGTCGTGCCCGAGACTTTCATGGGCAGCGTAGGTTGCGCCTGTTTAATTCAGATTGTTTGATTCCCACCAGTTTTTTTTTTAATAGTGTAATTGGCTTTATTCTCGCATTATTATGCCTATTAAATAAGGCGAATATTTCTACTTAAAATAAAACTGGTGGTAATTAAGCAATCTGAATTTTAAAAAAATAGCCTACAGTTATCGGGCGCGACGATTAAGGGGTTAACACTAGAACGGAAAAATGGTTAATTTGACATGAACCAAATAAATATGTTTAAATTGAAACCAGTGTTGCCAATTTGTTTATTGTTTAAAACTCCAGATTGCTTGATTGCCACCATTTATTTGAAATCGTATAAAACACCTTTATTTTGCATTACTTAAACTGTCGTTAAAATAGGAGAGTATTTTTGTTTGAAAAAAGTTGTTGTAATTAAGCAATAAGAAATTTTAAAAAGGGAGCGAACAGGCACACAGATTGAAACTAGAAATATCTTCATAAAAAAGGTTAAATATATTCCACACAGAAATGTTAAGTATTTGAGATAAATAGTATTAAAAAACTTTTGGTTTAAATTATTTTATATGACTTGAGAAAAATCCCGCCGTTCTAGCGTTAAATCTTTTTGTGATGCTTATACCAAAGATAGACTCTTGTGATGAAAATATTTACGCAATAGTTTATGCATATTAATTTCAGATGAATGTGTAAGATTCATAATGCTTGGTTGAATTTCTAATAACGATCATTTATTAAGGTTTTAATATGACATGTTATTGGTTTACTGAGATGGAAATATGCATTTTTTTCTGGGGAAAAGTTCGCTTTTGTTGTGTCATTGCATTAAATGAATTATTATATTAAAAGAGAGTGGCATCATTTTTTAATTTTGAAGGAAACTTCAATTTAAATGATAAATTTTATTTAACACTAGAACCGTGGGAAATTTTTCTCAAGTTTCATAAAAATACATCACACCAGAATTTTTATTTAAAACTTTCAACTTTTTTTATTTAACTAATTTTTGTGCGGTATATATTTAACTTATTTTATGAAGAAATTTCTGGTTCGAATCGACATTTTTTCATTTGGTACGGGTCAAAATAACCCATTTTCGCGGTTCTAGTGTTAAACGTGCACTGAATTCATACAAAATGTAACAGTTGAGAAGGAAAAAATTATATGACTTCGTGGTATAAAAAAAGAAATTTTCACTTTTCCTTTAAAATAAAGTACCGTAATTTCCGGCGTATAATCCGCAGCTCAAAGAGTCGTCTTTCGACCCAGAAATTGTATTCAATAATTGTAGTTAAATATTTACAGCGATCTTTTAAGTTACATTTTATAAAATAATATTTCTGGGTCGAAAAACGACTCTTTGAGCTGCGGATTATACGCCGGAAATTACGGTATTTATGAGCTAGGGGGCTCTTCTCTCTACGGGCTGTGCTTGCCAATAGCCGTTCAGACCCTGTAGGCTCAACGGTAATTTGCTCCATTTAAAAGATATTACCCGATTGTGATAATTTGAATGGTATTATGAAGACCAGTTGAGAATTCCTGTAATCAGATTGGTTGTCAGTACTTTTTCCTTTGATCGGGAGATTTTTTGGTACCAAGGCCCCATCCAGCCCTTTCGCGATAGCTGAGGCTGTTTTTGTGATTGATTACGTCATTGAAGGACGATAGGATATTATACATATCACTTAATGTTTAACCCGAAATGCATCAATGGCTCCAGAGTTTTTTAACATTTTTTTTTTTTACTTTTATAACTCACAAAAAGCTTTTAATTATTTTCAAATAAATTTTTCATAAATCTTGGTATCACTCAATTATTTCAACGTTTTATCTACAGAATTACTTTTCCCATGAATGGTTTAATTAGGAACAATTACACATTTGAAGTTCAGCTTATAGAAAATGGTTAAGTACAGAAACACACTTCAACCCGGACTTTAATAACGTCTATAGAAGCTATAAGAAAATTCTTTTAAATGTGACTTTTTTAATTTATCGATTTCAATATGACGCAATTTTCAACATTAAACGCTTTTCGCCAGTAATAATTTAATAATTTGAAGTTTTCTTTATTTTTTTATATTCGTGTGTAAATATATTTTTCAATGGAAAAGTATATGGAAATATTATTTGGAATTGTCAAATCTGGCAACATTAGATAAAATTGGCTATTTCAAAATATAAATTAAAATCTCTATTCAAATAATGAAATTATAAATAAAAATGGGATAAAATCGAAAAAACAAATAGAAAAATTCTAACAATTATTGGATACAATAACTTACACAGCCAGTAATTTACATTACTAACATCTACTTTTTTCTTACCACTAAAATTTAAAAGTAAATATTGCCTTATTAATCGAAAAAATCTGCAGTTAACCAATTCAAAGATTTCATTTAAATTGTAGTACAAACAAAAACGCGGAAAAGTTTGCAGCTATGTATTTAAAGCATTCCAGTCGCCCACAAAACTGGGTTCAATTGCTATGCATAGTTTCTGATACTATGAAACTTATTTAACTGAACTATCGTGACGAATTTTATATAAATAGCGCTTAATAGAGTCTTCCATTTAAAAACTGTCTGCTTCAACGAGTTTATCATACATTTCTCTAAGGTTTAAGTGACCACCTGTTTTCATGTTTTTATATGCTATAGTATTTTCAGGATAAGCCGAGAAACTGAAAAGGTAACAATAAAGTCAATTACGGCAGCAGTAGTGTTAGTTATTTTTTCAGAAAGGAGATATTTTGTTTGTGCATTACAGAGTTAATATGTTCAAAAATGCTTCATCGACTTCTGAAAGTTTGCAATTTTTTAATAAGGAATTTTATATTATTGTATTAAAAAAAAGCATTTTTAGCCCGCCTACGTTTTTCGGATAAGAAACGATATAATTTCCTTCATTCCGCAAAATATAACAAAAATTGTTCTTCTTAGAAAATAATATTACGCTTTTTTGAAAACCTATATATACGTAATTTCAAATTTTGAGAACATATGTGCTAATTTTGGGGACAAGTGGTAACTGATAAATTTTTAAATACTTGCAAACATTTAAAGGCGTTGCCTTCATTTGTATGTAATGAATGTTTGATACTTAAGTACTCGGATTTAGTGTGTTATCAACTTTTAAATCTTGATTTAATATTAAAATAATGTATATAAAGATTTTTTGAACAAACCATTTGGAAAATTCAACATATGTTAATCAACGGGTGAAGCCGTAAGTTGTAAGGGAATTTACTATATAATGTAAGACAACTAAAACATACCCAAGAGAATAAATATTTAGCGCTTCGTTGCACATTATAACACAGATAAAGAAATTTAAATAATGCAAATACTACATTTAAAATCCCTGTACTAGTAGTGGTTTTTGAGAATGTTACTTAAAATGTATATAATACATCAAATAAAATATATTTTTGGAAAAAGAAGTTTTTTATAGAATATAATTCACACATTTTTGTGCAGTTAGAAGAAAAAGAAATCATATTTTTATAATGTATAAAAATAATTTGTGCTTTGTCTTACGAAAGTTCTATAAAAGTTTTATTGGATCGGTGAGAGAGAGTATTTAAGTATTTTAGGAATACATTAAAGTACACTACGATAGAATTTGTTCAAAAAGTATATATATGCGAACATAACATATACTATAGTACACAATTAATAAACAAGATACGAAAAACAAAAAAAAATACTTACAAATTAGTTCGCTAGGTATCTGACAGGTACAGGTACACCGTACTGTTTTAGTTACATGTGCATGCAGCGAAGGTCACATTACTACTGAGAGGATAGACCCTAAGAGTCAGTAAGATATGGGGGAGGGGTTCTTTCTTGCCCCAAGCGGTTGTGAAATACAACAGAAAACACGTATTATGCATACCTCAGATCGGGCGCGACCTACCGCGTGTTAACAATTGCAAAAATTCTCTTTCCTCATGTATAACAGGGTTCGTACGCTTTTAACACAACTTTTAAGAGAAAATTTCAATTTACCATTTAAAAAATTGAAATCGCAAACGCCTCATTTAATTGCAGGATTTGTAAGACTTTTCGGCTTTTAAATAAGGCGAAAAATTCTATTTTAAAAATTGTGATAAAAGCGTACCCACTCTGTATAAACTGAAAAAACACTCTAATTTCGGGCGTATAATTCTCGGACCAATCAAACATGATTAGACAGAATAGAATATATTGTAATTAGCAGTTTAGCACATCCACGGGGCACCCTAGGTGTACATAGTTTTAACATTGGTCATCACTATTTTACGAAAGTAATCTTCTACTCAATATATCGAAGAAATTATAACAATTGCTTGGGATTAATAGGTGAAAATAATCATTTGGAATTATTGGTAGACAAATCAAAATTGTGCGTACTCTCGGTATGTCGTGCATTGTGCGTGCGCTTCTGTGCACATCTTTCTGAATACTAGTTCACACTCCTGACACAAAAATGGTGGCTATCATAAGCGGATTTTCGTCTGCATTTGCACAGTCTCTTCAATTTTATTACCAATGTTTTCTAAAAGTATTATTCGCCTCATTTATTCTCAGAAAAATAAGGCGAAGAACAAGTTTAGAAATTAGTGTTATTGAAATTAAGGAACCATATATACGCTGAAATAACCCACCTACGACAGCCACCATTTTTGTGTCAGCGCGTAGTCTTAGTAATTAGACGTCAGTGTCCTGTGTTATTAAAATATAATTTATTTATACGTTATACAAATTAAGAAACATTTTTTAATCAGTATTTTCTTGTACTTATTTGTTCAGTCTTATTTGATTTGTGGACCACCACCCCCTGCATACTACCGTAATTTCCGGCGTATAATCCGCAGCTCAAAGAGTCGTTTTTCGACCCAGAAATATTATTTTATAAAATGTAACTTAAAAGATCGCTGTAAATATTTAAATACAATTATTGAATAAAATTTCTGGGTCGAAAAACGACTCTTTGAGCTGCGGATTATACGCCGGAAATTACGGTAGGCCTGCGCGCTGACAAAAATGGCGGCTGTCGCCTGCGGATATTTTTTTCAGCGTTTGTACAGGCTCTCGAACTTCAACACCAATAATATCTAAAAGTTATCTTTGACTTACTTGATTTCAGAAAAATAAGGCGAAGAAAACTTTTAGAAATTATTGGTGTTGAAATTCGAGGGACGCTCAAACGCTGAAAATAAATTCGCCTGCGACAGCCGCCACTTTTATCAGCGCGCCGGCCTATTATTCAGGGGGCGGTGCGTGGACTATACCAGGGTTCGTACACATTTAACACATTTTTATAGAATTTTTCGCCTTATTTAAATACAGAAAATTATTACAAATCCGGTAATTCAATGAGGTGTCTACAATTTCTGCTATTTAAATATTAAATAGGAAAATTATATTACAATTTTTTAATTAAAGCGTACGAACCCTGTATATGCCGGAAATTAGGATATTTATACCCTCTCATACGTGATAGTCTCCTGTGTGTATTTAATTTCTACTATGTTATCACATATAAACCTCATATGAAATTCAATAATGTTTTTAACCCCTTCGCGACGAGAGTCCTTTACAGAATTTTTAATCTTTTGCCACCGGTTTTTCAAAACAGAAATTTTCGCCTAATTGAATCTCAGAAATGCTGTCATTAAATAAGGCAAAGTTTACAATAAAAAGTTACTGGTGGGAATAATCGAGAATTCTGAGCACCATATGCGTCACGTATACGTGTCTCTCGTCACCAAGGGGTTAAAGTACAAAAATAGATAGGGAACGTATTTCTGTTAACCCTACTCTGCACGATATTTTTGGAAGTAAGACTTTTATACTCATATTTAAGGTCATATACCACAAATATTAAAGAGGATATTCTACGCTTCATTTAATAGAAAACTGCAGTGATTACAGTTGAGTTATATAAGGCGATTTTTTTTAATGTAAATATTGTGGTACAACGGAAATGATTTATTTTTTTAAAGATTAAATTAAATTTAATTAATATATTAGTCACTACGCTGTGTAGTGTTAAGATATGCAGTTAGAAAATCTTCGGTCACAAATTACTTTTTGTTCTGTAAGTGAGAAAATTTTATCAGAAGATTTCGAAATATGCAGTTGGAAAATCCGTGTTGAGATAGGCGCCGACAAAACGAGGAAAATGCCTGCAACCAGGCAGATTTTTTCCCACTATTTTTAAAAAGTTTTTTTGTCTCATTTGATCACAGTGATTAAATAGGACAAAAAAACCCTGGATACGCCGATAACTCAGGTTAATATTTATCACTACAAAAAAAAAAAAAAAAAAAAAAAAAACACATAATCACAATAAAATAAACTCACTAGTGGACTGTAACTCTTTTAATTTCTCACAACACTAAATAAAAAATGGTGGAGACCCGAGATTTACACAACTTCTCTGATCGGCATCTCGAACCCAACTCACAATCACAATTTTTTTTTAAACATTTTACATAGACGGCGCTTCTAGCGGCAACATACCGCCGGGCCTTGAATGTTGATAACATTCAATAATATAAATGCAATATAATTCAAACACAATCTCTAAATGAAAAATACAATCTAAAAAAAACACAATTTCTTCTCAAAAATACTACACTAAATAAAATAATAAATTTACAAATATAAACACAAGAATGCAATACACTGCAGGAAAATATAAACCATCATTCACATATGGCAAAACAACAATTTTTGTTACTGGCCATTGTTACTCTAGAAGCTGGCAAATCAGCCATTTGTTGCTCTGAATTCTTAGAATTTACCTTTTTGCAAGTCATACAATTGAAAAGGATTTTACGAACTATATTTCTAGCAGATAAGATCCAAAATTTGTTTCGGATGAGAGAAAGAGTTGTCTCAGCACCTGCATAGAAATACAAATTATGAAAATAATTAATAACACAAAAAGTAAAATTATGGTTTGAAGGAACAATCATTGGATATTTTTATGCTCAGTTAAGTTACTGTTTCTCAGTCTACCAACAACTCGGATTACACCATTATCATCTAAAAACAGGCACAAGTTTTTCAGTTTACTACTGTTTGGGATTGCATTACCCTTTTCCAAATACTGCATTTCCTTCACGAATGAAGTCTTCTGGATGTTTTTTACTATACAGAATAAGGACTGAGAGAGTTCACTGCTGGTTAAAGTTCCACCTTTGGGATACAAGGGATTTCTACTGTTATGGATGAATCTATTACACCATGCTACTACTCTTTGCAGCTTTATGAATGAAGAACTGTTATTAATGATGTCTAAAGGCTCAACAGTGTTAACTAAGGTACATACTTGAGTTACTGATGGTGCTTTCAATTCACGGATAAATAACTCACTGGTTTCAACAGAAATAATATCAGGAGACTCCACCATCTCAGGCTGTTGTAGGAATGATGGACCGAACCACCATAAATCACATTGGGATGAAGATCTTGATTGGATCTAGGTCTCTAGAAATGAGATCTGCAGGATTTCGCTTGGAAGGTACATAATTCCACTGATCAATCGAAGTTAAACCTTGTATAATCGATACTCTATTTGCGACAAATGTCTTTAGATCATTCGACTCCTTTTTTAACCATGCAAGTACAATAGTACTATCTGTCCAAAAACAAGTTTTTGAAACTTCTTGCTTTAGAGCACTTAACACTTTTTACATCAACTTAGATAATAGGACTGCTGCAGAAAGTTCTAGGCGAGGGATAGTAATATGCTTTAGAGGAGCCACTCTAGATTTACTAGTGAGCAGTTTGATAGCAGAATCACCATAAGAATTACTAGATTTTACATAAACGACCGCAGCATAAGCAAGTTCAGAAGCATCTGAAAAACCATGCAATTCCACACAATTAGATTGTTCTACAAATACAAATCTTGGGATATTCATCATATTTACAGTTTTTAAGGAAATAAGAAAATTAGTCCATTCGATATTTTCTTTCAGGGGAAGATAATCACACCAATCTATTTTCAGCAACCATAATTTTTGGAGGAAAACCTTGGCCTTCGTAATTACTGGACCTATCAAACCCAACGGGTCAAATATTCTAGCAATTTGTGATAATACTGAGCGTTTGGTATACCTTTCACTTTGTTCTATAATTAAATTAAATCCAAAACAGTCTGGTTGCGGCTTCCACAATATTCCTAAAGTTTTTGTCTCATTGGAAAATGAATATTCAGATATTGCATTATTACACAAAAGAGAAGAATTATTTATTGACCATTTGTAAAGATCCATGCTTCCCTTCTTTAACAAAGATATCAGTTGTTGTTGGATCTCTTTCGCTGTGTCTAGATCATCAGCACCTGTCAAAATATCATCCATATATACCGTAATTTCCGGCGTATAATCCGCAGCTCAAAAAGTCGTTTTTCGACCCAGAAATATTACCATAAAATGTAACTTAAAAGATCGCTGTAAATATTTAACTACAATTATTGAATAAAATTTCTGGGTCGAAAAACGACTCTTTGAGCTGCGGATTATACGCCGGAAATTACGGTACGTCTTGAAATACCGTAATTTCCGGCGTATAATCCGCAGCTCAAAGAGTCGTTTTTCGACCCAGAAATTTTATTCAATAATTGTAGTTAAATATTTACAGCGAACTTTTAAGTTACATTTTATAAAATAATATTTCTGGGTCGAAAAACGACTCTTTGAGCTGCGGATTATACGCCGGAAATTACGGTAATACATTTGTAGCTAAAGGAAATTCCTTTCCTTCATCTCTAGCTAGCTGTGTAAGGGTTCTTGTTGCTAAAAAAGGGGCACTCGTTGTGCCATAAGTCACCGTACATAATTTATACACCTTAACTGGTTCATGTACCTCAGGTTTAATCAAGATTCTCAATAAATCTCTCTGACTCGGATGTATCAATATCATACGGTACATTTTTTTAATATCTGCTACAAAACAAATTTGTGCTTTCGAAATCGCAACATTATACTAAATAACTCATCTTAGATTGTTCCTCCGTTATACTGCAAACTATTTAAAGATTTTCCGGTAGAAGTTAAGGAGCTAGCGTTAAAGACAACTCTTAATGGTGGGCTACTTGATTCAGCACGGAACACGCAATGATGGGCTATGTAATAAGTGATATCTGGTACTTCAGATTCTATCACCTCTTCCATAAGACCCATACCATAACTGCCAACTTTTACGCTTTTTTCCTACCACTAAAATTTTACAGTAAATTTTTACTTATTAAATTGCCAAAATCACGCGATTCAATAATACAAAAATTTCTATAAATTTTTAGTGGTAGCAAAAAAGCTTAAACGTTGGCAGCTATGCCCATACTTAAATATTCTTGCATAAAGACTTTATAAAGATCATTAAATTTAGGTTCTCTAACTAAGCGATTCCCTAATAAATTTAAAACTTCCATAGCCTTTTTCTTTGCTTCTCCAAGACAAGATGGGTCTTCCTTAAATGGCATTTTTACTATGTATTGCCCTGTTGCAGTTCTGGAATAATTTTTCAGAAAATGTCCTTCACAAATTTCTGATTCCTTATTTCTAGAAACTTCAGACTCTCAATGTTTTATATTTCCCAAAAATCTCGAATTACTCTTTCTAACTCCAAATTATCTGTTATCAACCCACAATGTATATTACTTTCAACCTTAGCCGGAAAGCTTCCGCTAACAATATAACTGAAAACACTGTTTTGTAACACTATTCTAGTATTTAATAGTTGGAGTTAAATTTGACCTGGCCTTAAAAATTCATAGAAATTTTCTGCACCCAAAAGCAAATCAATAGAGCCTGTCACATTAAACTTTTCATCAGCTAATTTGATGTTATTTAACCCTTTCCGGCACAGTGGTCCCACTCCGGGCACACCTAATTTTAATTCCAAACTTGCATTCGGCACCAAGAATATTTTAATGAAATTTTGTTTCTATAATGAAAGCTTAAAATAAAGAGTTCATATTTTCTAAAAAAGTCTTTTGTAAATTCCGGTGTCAATCAGAAATTTATCATTTTACGAACAGACTTTGTCTGTGCCGGAAAGGATTAACGATGAAATACAAATCTGAAGCGGTCTAGAAGGCGTAAATTCCGTAATTTTCGGAACGACTAAAAAATCTAATTTTAAATAAAAATCTTTATCTCTATTCGAAATAGTTGTGTTAACTCTAGATCTAACATTAAGAGACAAATCATTTATTCCTGAAATACAAATATTAGTCTTTTCTCTTTTCAAATTTAGTTTATCTACTAACCTTTTACTCATAAAATTAGAGTTTGCACCGACATCTAATAAAACACGTGCTTCATGAAAATTACCATATTCATCTTTTATTAAACAAACAAATGTGCTAAGTAACACAGCTTTTAACTCGTTAGACAAATTACATATCGTTGAAAATAAATTGATTTGGTTATTACCGTAATTTCCGGCGTATAATCCGCAGCTCAAAGAGTCGTTTTTCGACCCAGAAATTTTATTCAATAATTGTAGTTAAATATTTACAGCGATTTTTTAAGTTACATTTTATAAAATAATATTTCTGGGTCGAAAAACGACTATTTGAGCTGCGGATTATACGCCGGAAATTACGGTATCTTGGAAAGGCTGGAATAATGGAGCCGAAGCATCCAAATTAGATTTATTACCGACTTCGTTTTTAGAACTCATTTCCTGTGAAATTATCTCTGGATTTTCACCTTTATTTATTTTTTGTTCACGCGGGAAATGCAAAGTCACATGATGCCTTGTCTTGCAAATAATACAAGAGAATTTAGATTTACAATCAATCACTTTATGATTCATAAGACAGTTAAAACAAAGATTTTTGGATTTTACAAGCTCAACTCTATTACCCTACTCTATTTTTTACTCTATGTTTTATAAACAGGACATTTATGCAAAGGATGATTTTCACTACATGACAAAATACATTTAGAATTTTTTACGTTAGTTAGAAAAACTTTAGAAACATTTCGATAATAAGTATTTTTATTACTCGCTCTAGAATTGTCAACTACGTATAATATAAATCAATTTCCCGAGATAATTTAATGGGAGAAAACCACGATTCTGCTTGTCTAACATTTATAAAATACATGAAATCTTTATCAAGCGTTTGACAAATCTTATCAGAAACTATTAACTGTCTTAAAGTTTCGAAATCTGTCACATTCCTCAATTTTAAATAATAATCCCAACTCGTTGTTAATCGGGATGCAAATTGTACATATGTTTCATTAGGATAACGTTGTGCTTTCCTAAAATGTTCTAAACAAGTCTGGGGGGTTGGCTCAAATTCTCTAAGTACTATAGCCTTTACTTTTGAATAATCTTCTAATTCCCCATCTTTAATGTATGTAATAACGTTTGTTACTCTTTCTCCTAACAGATTTAGTAGAATGTCCGATTTATATTTTTCTGGGACATTTTTAGAAATAAGAGCTCTTTCTAACGATGAAAAAAAATAACCCCAACCTTCTGGTTTAGATGTAACTTTAAGCATTAAAGTTCGTACACTGTTAAGAGTCTAAAGATTCTATACTATCTTTTTTTTCGAGATCACTTAAATTATCATTTTTGGTTTCTGCACGGGCCTTAGCCAACTCAATTTCTAACTTTGCATGTTCAATTTTTAATTTCTCAAGATCTAGTAATTTTGATTCCGCATTTTTTCTTTCCTCAATAAAACTGTTTGCTATGTCTTCAACCAGATTATTATCTGCTTTATACTTCGAACTTTCCTTTATTAAATTTATTAAATCATAAATAGTTAATTTCGAATCTGATATATCTATGTCTAATTCAGCAGCAATTCCCTGATAATCTTCTTTTTTTGCACCTTTAAACATTGTATTACAAATACAATTCACAATAAAATAAATAAAACTGACGTACCTTTATCTATTAATAAATCTCCAAATCGAATAATTCCACATTGAAAAGATGTAATCCATTTTCTCTATTCTCAAATTAGTTCAATAATAAAGAATATCAGTTCTTTTGTGCGTAAAAACATTCACAGTTTATTCTTTCGTATTACGAAATTCTCCAGGTTAATCGAAATTATTTTTCTTCTGGAATCAAGAAAAACTTCATCGGAATTCTAAATCATAATATTTTGTACTTCAGTATAAACAATACGATGATTTAATTTTAGTCTTACTCATTTTAATTACTTGATAGAATTCCAAACACCATTTTAACTTCAGCAGACGATTCCCGAAAAAACATAAACATCGAATAATTCCTTTAGTTCTTTCTCCGGCTCGACGGACCAATACTGTGGATACGCCGATAACTCAGGTTAATATTTATCACTACAAAAGAAAAACACATAATCACAATAAAATAAACTCAATAGTGGACTGTAACTCTTTTAATTTCTCACAACACTTAATAAAAAATGGTGGAGAGCCGAGATTCACACAACTTCTCTGATCGGAATCTCGAACCCAACTCACAATCACAATTTTTTTTTAAACATTTTACACAAATCTCCTTATTCTAGCGGCAACAAACCCTTTTTTAAAAAATAGTGTTATATGTATGCCTGTTTGCTTCTTTCGCTCTCGTGAAGTCGGCGCCTATCCTGTGTGACAGTGTTGCCAGTAGGCTAATTTTTTTTAATTCAGATTGTTTGTTTCCAACCACTTTTTTTAAAATAAGTATAACTGCCTTATTCTCGCATTTTTAATCTGTCATTAAATAAGACTAATATTTCTCCATTTCAAGTAGTCTCAATCAGAGGCGTAGCGTCAAGGGGGGCACGGACCACTTTTCTACCAGTATTTTTATACTCTATATTTGGCCTTATATAATTCATACCGTCCAAAGATTAAATAAGGCTAAATGTAGTATATAATTATACTGGTAGTAAAATGATCGTGCCCCCCCCTGACGCTACGCCACTGGTCTCAATTATAAAAAGGTAACCTACTGGCAACACTACCATGTGAAAGAATTTTTATAAGAGAATTATTCTTGGTAAAAAAAAGAACATCACCAAACATGTATTTTGTAACATGTAAGTTGGAGTTAAGGGGGCAACAACCAGGTTTCGTAATATTTAAATAGAACAAATTGTAGAATATGCCTCGCTTAATTGTAGGATATGTAATACATTTCTGTATTTAAAAAAAGGGAGGAAATTCTATTAAAAAATGTGGTAAATGCGTACGAACCCTGACAACAGTTGCGAAATTCCCATAACACAGCTGGCACTGAGGTGCATGTTTCGCGGGAACTAATGAAGCGATTTCAAGGATTTCTTAAAATAGTTTTGGAAATAAGCTAAATCCTAAATCGATTGTTTCCCAGAAATAAATAATTCTTTCCGCCTGCCCGGCAGCGTGGTTGGTAGTGGAAGCGACCGCCACGGTGATGGCTCGGATTCGAATCCTGCTAAGGCATGGATGTCATTGTGTGTGTGTGTCGTCAGTGCTGTCTACTTCCTGGTGTCTATCCTGTCCTTGTTAAGAAGAAGATTTATGTAATTTGTCAGCGTTTTGTATATATTTCTGTAAATAAAAAATATGGATCATTCAAGACAAACAGCCTACTAGCTTATAGGTCTCAAAGCAATTCTCCTTCAAATGTGTGAAATGTATCAAATAAATACTTCCTATCTTACGTGATTGCATTAATAACAAATAAATCGCTTGTAAAACCACTGATATCCAAGTACTGTTTTTGGAGGACTTAAGAAGCTATTTAAACATTTCTTTTTAACAGTTTTGGTACTAACTAAGCTATAATTAAACGTTTGTCAAAATATGAAAATAAAAATTGCAATAGTTATGTTAGTTTCTATGTTAATTGAACAAACAAAATATAATTCCCTCTTTTCCAGTTTTAATATTTGACAGATGATAAATTTTTCGTATAGCTACTTCGAAACTATTAAAAACAGGGGATTGAAATCGCTTCAGTTGTTCTTGGGAAAATGAACATCAGCTATTTTACATGTGATTTCTAGGATTCGTACACCTCAGTGGATCGGTGAATTTTAATTCCCGATATCTTGTAAAATAATAATTGCAATATTTAAACACGAGATTTCTTCTTTAAATAAGGCAAATATTATTTTACGAAAACTCTGGTATTCAAATCTCCTGAGGTGTACAATAACTGATTTCGCAACTTTTGTCGCCCCCTTAATTCTTTCCTAGTTTAACAAAATCATACAATCTTCTTCATTACTATAAAAATATATTGTTTATTGCTTGTAAACCTCATATTAAGCTCGTTTTCTAATTTTTATAATAAATGTAAGATTTTAAAAATTCAACATTATTTGTTCTTATTAATCCGTTTGAAATATAGTTTAAGTGATAAATATATTTAATACATTTAAAAATAATTAGTGCATGAGAGGTTTAATTATTTTTGTCTACTCTTTATAGATTAATTTTCATTTATGAGCTAAACATTCCGACTTTTGTAGCCTTATTTCCGAATAGAAGTACCAGATTAATATAATGACACAAATTTGCGATTAAATAACACGGAAGTTGCCATTCGAAAACTTTATTATTAAAAATCGGAACGCTTGGTTGTATACCGTATATTCCGGTGTATAAGGCCCGCTTTTGATAGAAGAACATTGGTCAAAAAAGACATGTGTGCGTAGCACAACGGTTATAAAAATTATGATATTTTTGAAAACAAATGTAATTATAAAAACTAAGATTTTATTTTAACGAAAATACATTTTTTATTTACAATAAAAAATGTTATCCTGTAAAAGATTACATGAAAAGTAAAATTTTTAATTTTCGCAATAATTTACTTTTCTTTTTTGTTATGTATTTGAGGAATTTTCCTTCGGAAAGATAGAGAAACGCGTTATACGGCGAAAATACATAAAAATAGAAAAATGAAGTCAGAAAGTTTATGTGTGCATACGCCTGAGCGAATTATACGCCAAAATATAAGCAGGTTTATTAATGAGAAAGTTTATTATTCCTGCCCCTATTCTGAAATAATTATCTGCAACATATATTTATATTGCATATGTTAAAGAAATTTATTTTGGAGATTACTGATTAGGGATACTGGTATAAACAATAAAAATTTCAATGTATGCGTCGAGCCCTGAATATGCGGTACGCATATTTAAGCGCTTGAAATGCGGTGGTTCAATTTTGGACCACTTCATTTCAATCCCTAAGTGCAATATTGGCACCACAATTTTAAAACAAAAGTTTTTCTTTTATTAAGTACGTGAAGAAAAGCTTTTACTTATTTTAATATAAATTTGTTTGTAGTGTTAAAGTTGATATTATTTTTACAAAAAACATATTTTATTAACAAACGTAGTAGGGTTAATAAAGGTAAATCCCATCTCTGCGACTAAATGAATGTGCAAAATATTTATTTAAAGATGTACAAATTAGTGATGTCCATAATGAATGATTTTGATATTCAAATGAATCATGCATCATAAGGGTATGTGCAAAAGCATAGCTTCCAACCTTCGAATACTTTTTAAGCTGTTTAAACCAGACATTTTTTGTAAAAATAAGAGAGCTAAATTAAGATAGTTAATATTTGGCCATTTTGGTATGGCTCCCCGCCTGACCTGAACCAGTATTGTCAGTAGGGTACTTTTTTAAAATTCAAATCGTTTGATTCCAACTAATATTTTAAAATAGTGTAAATCGCTTTATTCTTGCATTATCAGAGCTGCAAAGTCTCCGGCTTTTTGGATACCAGTATTTTAGTACAGAAAATGTTGTTGTTTGTAATCGGGACATTCTTCGATTTAAAAGAACAACATTTTTCCTAAAATGATACCGGTGTGCAAAAATCTGGAGACTTGGCAAGTCTGCATTATTTAATCTGTAATTGAATGTATATCTACTTCAAAAAAGTAGTGGCAATCCAAATTACAGCAAGTAGCCTACTGTCAACACTGACCTGAAACTTTCCAAATGATTCATTCGAATATCAAAATCATTCGCTGTGCCCATCACTAGCATAGATTGCTGATAGCGTTTTGTTTTATGAACAAATACTTGGTGGTATTTAATTTACCTAGAACTTTCTATATTATTAGATTGTAATTTGTAGAGTCGAAAATTTAATCTCACTAAACTAGCAATGTTTTAATTCTTTGAATACGTGGAAACATGTACGTCCGACATATAAAAAGCAAGACTTCCACAGTGATTATTTTTATATTCTATTCCTGGGACGGCTTTACCCGCGTACCAGAATGGCAATTAACACATCGGTTGATAAGTTCCCGGTCTGGCACACAGATGGCGTTGCAATTGCCGAACCGATGTTTTTTTTTAGTTAATACTTACCTTTAAAAAGTAGCAGAAAAAATGTCATGACGATTCGCGTGTGGATAAAACGTTATAGTGGTTTTAGTTGAAAGACTTTGTTGATAAACAAAAAAAATGGATAAACAAGAATTTCAAGAATTGTTATTTGATGGGAAAAAACACCGTTCAAACAAAAGCTTGGCTTGATAAGCGTTATCCGGACACTGCACCAGGCAAATCAACCATTACTGACTGGTTTGCTGAGTTTAAACGTGGTCGTACGGACACCAGTGATGCACCACGCAAAAGAGGTGGTTACTCCGGAAAACATAAAAAAGTCAATAAAATCGTTTTGGGGAACCGTAAAGTGAAGTTGCAGGAGATAGCTCAGACTATGAAGATATCCAAGAAACGTGTAGGTTTTATTTTGAATGAACATTTGCCTATGAAAAATCTGTTGTCAAAGTGTCTGCCACGCATGTTGGCTTTTAACCAATAACAACAATGAGTCGATGATTCTGAGCACTGTTTGGAGCTTTTTCGTTATAAAATTATGTTATTTATTATTAAATTATTATTATTATTTATTTATTAAATTATTATTATTATTTATTTATTAAATTATTATTTTTATTTATTTATTAAATTATTATTATTATTTATTTATTAAATTATTATTTTTATTTATTTATTAAATTATTATTATCATTTATTTATTAAATTATTATTATTATTTATTTATTAAATTATTATTATTAAGTTATTATTATTAAATTATTATTATTTATTTATTAAATTATTATTATTATTAAATTAATATTATTATTATTAAATTATTATTATTATTATTAAATTAATATTATTATTATTAAATTATTATTATTTATTATTAAAGTTATGTTATTTATTAAAGTTATAAAGTTATAAAGTGTTGTTAGAAAGTTGTTTTTCTTTATTAGACCGGGAACTTATCAGCCCATGTGTTACCACCAGGTTTTTGGAAAAATATTCTTACAGTTATGTAACGATAGAAATTCTGAGATAAATAAGGCGAATAAAAAATATTCAGGAAAATTTGTGACAATTGTCTTTGTGGCACGCGGGTTTATCCCCTGTTCTATTTGTACAACTATTAAAAAAAAAAAGTGGTATATTTTGCTTAAACTGGGCTTTGAAGTTAATGGCAAAGATTATGGCATTGAAATATTGTTTCAAATAGAAAGTTAGTCACCAGTGCAGCAATTTCTAATAAAGATAAATTCGTGGACAAATGGCTAATATTACCCCATTTTGTGCTATCGTCAACTTTGGAGATTTTTATATTATCAGAGAAATGAATACAAACGATTATTTCACAGTAGTCAACATCATAGTTTCCAAACCTTTCAATTATCGAATACCATAGTTTCTGAAATAGTAAACTTTGTCTTATTCAATCGTAAATTTCTATCATTAAATAAATAAAAAATTTCCCTTCAACAGTAGTGGAATTAAAGTACTTACAATGAAAATGCTTTGGGAAATATTGCGTGTACAACGAGATTTCGGCCGAAGAGTTCAAAAAAATTTAACTTGTTAGACAAAATTAAACCTACATAGATTGTGAACCTTGTATACATTTCTGTTCGGTCCGTATACAGGGACCGGTCTAAAATAGAATTAAATTAAATAGCAGAGTACGAGGAAGCCTAATGGCAGATATTGGCAAGCTAGTGACAAAAGTGTTGGATGCAGTTATAACACATTGATAAAGCAGTTTTAGGTTTAAATGAAACTAACGTTTATTTACATATCACAAAATAAATTAAAGACGAATAAATATAACAGACAATTTAATTAAATAAAAATATAATTAGTGACATATGGCATGGCAAAAAAAAAAAAACACAGATGGCAAAAATATGAGTATGAGCATAAGATAAATGAAGCTTTGAAGATATTACACACTTGTAAAAAAAAAGTTCACTTTAAACTCATATGATAATTAACTGAATGTAACGAAATACCAAATTGAAGCAGGCCTTTTTATCAGTCACTATTGAGTTGATGTGAACAGTGGCGTAGCGTCAGGGGGGGCACGATCATTTTACTACCAGTAAAATTATATACTACATTTAGCCTTATTTAATCTTTGAACGGTATGAATTAAATAAGGCCAAATATAGTATATAAAAATACTGGTAGTAAAGTGATCCGTGCCCCCCTTGACGCTACGCCTCTGGATGTGAAGGAAACAAGAGGAAAAAAAGTCCATACATTACTAATCTTTGAAGTGAACACACAACGTTTAAATCCATCATTGCACTCAAAAACTTTATAACGCCGCTAACATCGTTTTATTTGGCAGCTACACATATCGTTTAATTATTGCTGCTTCTATCACGCCATCCAAACGGCCTTCACCTCCCTTTATAAAATAGCATCAATATACCGCTTTCGGAAAACGCCCCCTTCTTAATGTGCTAAGTTGAGAAGTTCTTAAACTACCTTATTGGCAAAGTAAGTTAGAGTGCCTTTGAAAACCGCGGCACGGCGCCAGCGCATGCTCCTCTATTGCGTTATGAATGAAATGACTTCGTAATTAGCGATCGCAACTGAATCTGGAAAAAGGGCTGAGAAAACGATAGTCGATGTGAGAAACGATATCGAGAATGAAGTTTGGAAAATAAACATTATTGGCGATTTGAAAAACGAAAAGAAATATATGAATGATACCAGAAATGGAAACGATAGCGACTGAAATTACTTACTGAAAAAAACGTATACAGGATTGAATGGAAATTAGGCAAGTATCAAAAGGTTAAATTATAAGTTTCAAGGTCGAAAAATATGTATAGGGCTAACAATTTCCATCAAAATCATTTACTATTCATGGGTGCAAAATATGTATTTATGTGTATAAGCTATTGGGCGTTTTAATTAAGAAAGAAAAGGATCAGTGGGTAAAAATTAACTTGTAATCCTAGTTGAATGGTCTACAGTACGCTTTGGCACAGTGTTAGCGAGGGAATGGGGGTGGGGGTGGGGGGAAGCTACTGCCACCGCTTTTTCGAAACACATTTTGTCGCATTATTTATGATAGAAATTCTGCGCTTATAAATATAGCGACTATTTCTGTTCAGAAATGGTTGCGCGTTGCCTGTCAACCCCACTTGACGCTACGCCTATTGTAATAATTTCTTTTGGCAGTGTATATAAAAAATTTAAAAATTAATAAAAATTAAATGATGCAGTCTCCAATTGTTAACCAGTTCAAAGGCGGTGGTCACAAATGTGACCACTTAAGTTTAATTCCAAACTAGCACTCGGAACGCAGAATATTTTAATAAAATTTTGCTTTTATAATGAACATGGATGAATGCAAGTATTTATTTTTTAAGAAATCCGTTTACAAATTCTAGTGTCAATCAATCATTTCCTTTTTTCGAACAGAATTACTCCGCGCCTGAAAGGGTTAAACTGAAAAAAACACATGCAGGCCACCCACTCTATAGTTTTTTGAATACCACATTTTTTTAATAAAATGTTTCTTTTTATATTTTTCGTAAAAAATTCGCAGGCACATACCCGGAGCGTAATTTTTGTTTCAAATTTTGTACTAACCTCCCGTATAGCAAGCATGGTGGAAGTGACGTTACTGTGACGTCACTGCAAGTCACGGTAATCGCGTCACATATGTGACAAAAATGACACCTTTCAGTTACGTCACAATGTGACAAAAATATAAGCTTCTCGGAAAAGTTTTAAAAAAAGGCAAGAATACTTGAAAACATATTATTTATTGTGCAATTTACCGTTCTAACAATTTTTTTAATTTTTTGACGGCATTGCAAATCACGTACGTCACATGAGGACTGTGACCAAAAAACCACCATATTGTGAAAGCCCATAGTGACAAAAAAACCACCATATTTTACAGTTTCATTGTGACCAAAATGTGAATTTTAAAAATCTTTGCAAATGAGAAGAAACATTTAAAAATGAATTCTGTTACAGCCAAAACGAAAAAAAGAATAAGACACCAGCTATTATAAAAATGTCGGGACTGGTTTCTGATAAAATGTAGTTGCCGAATTAAAACTGCCGATCCAATCAGGTGAGGATGGATTGGGGTAAAATATGATGCCCGAAGAGATGGAGAGTCGTCTCAACTCTCACACTTTTCACAAATTAGTCACACTGTGACTACAAAACATTGTCGCTTTCGTCACAGCGGGGGCATGATTTTATTTTTATTTATTCAAATTTCGTGACTCTTGTTCCTATTTGTGCCAAAAATGGCATAATATGCCTTTCTAAGGCTATATAACTAAAAAACATGACCATGATATAGCAATTTATATTACATTTTCAGTTTTAAAATTAAAAAAAAAATTCTTTAACACGCGTACACGTATCTGATCCAAAAATAGCGTAGATCTGTGTAATTAAGAAATTTTGCGAATTTGGCCAGGTGATTCAACGAAACTATTTTCCATTGAAAAAGTAATAAGTTAACAAAAATAAATGCATAACATGACTGCCATACCTGCGAAATTTGTAATATTTTTGATACCACTATTTTGGAAAATGCTTTAAATTTGCTTTATTTAATTTTAGAAATTCTGTATTAAACAAAGCAAACATATCTATTAAGAAGTAGTAGTATTATGATACAGAAGACTTGGCAAGTATGGATTGATGGTAGAATTATTTTCTTATTAAACTCAATTAAATTAAAATTTCAGACTTTAGATTTAAAATAGATTAATAAACAATCACTTCTACTACATGTGTACGTCACTTTTAACATATGTGTTCTAATATATGTTTAATACATACATACATATAAAAATATTTATTATGAATATATAAATATACATTTAATTCTTTGAAAAAGATGAAAACTTTTTACCATTTTGATAAAAAGTATCTTAAAACAAAAACAAATATAGGAAAATAACTAAACAATAAATACAACTCTCGAAACTTCAAAGAATTTTTAAAGATACCACAAACAATTTTATTATGCTAAGTTCTCAATAGCGTAATAGTCTAATAAACAAACCAGCAAAGTAGAAAAGAAAGAAAAATTGGGTTTTTAAAAACGTGTGGAATACTTCAGTATTAAAAAATTCTCTTTCAACGTGCCGCAAGTGCAACACTAAAGAAACGAAACACACATCTCCATTAACGTAAGAACTTTTCCGATTAATATATAATAACAAATTAATGATCAAATGAGACAGTGAGAAAAAAATAATGAATAATCAAGTAAATAAAATTTATTCTGGAGAATAAAAAATAAATCGAATTCAATAAGATAAAGATAAAGAAATTCATTAATTTAGTGAAAAGGTTAAACATGTGTAATCAACAGATGCATTACCGTTTATGAAAATAAAAAATGTAGTCGTTTATTTCAAAAATGCAGATAATGTGCATGTAAATTTACAATTCAGCAGAAAAAGAAAGTAAATATGTTTGTTACCTAAAGAAAAGCCTTATGTAAAACATTTTTATGATCGATGATAGCACTTGAAGGGATTCACATATTTCATGAACTAAAAGTAAAATCCGTTTGTGGAAGCATAATTTAACTACCTGTAATTTTTTTCAAATACTTTGTATTGCTAGGCATAGAAGAAAATCACCAATTCTATGTCTTCATTTACCGTAATTTCCGGCGTATAATCCGCAGCTCAAAGAGTCGTTTTTCGACCCAGAAATATTATTTTATAAAATGTAACTTAAAAGATCGCTGTAAATATTTAACTACAATTATTGAATAAAATTTCTGGGTCGAAAAACGACTCTTTGAGCTGCGGATTATACGCCGGAAATTACGGTACTTCTGTGAATTAATAATCTTGATTTTACTTTAGAATTTGTTTATGTAAATAAAGATTTAATTTCTTCACATAACCAGAAATCCAATTGGAATCAGTATTTCCTAAAAACATTTTCGTAGTAAGTTTTTACAATATTTGCACAATAGGCAATCTTGGTTATAAGTTTCTAGAAAATATAAAAAAGAAAACTGAAAGTAATGTTGTTCTTCGAAATTTTAGAAAATGTGACATTGAAAAATCATACAAAGTAGGAACTCTGAATAATTAATGTTACCGCATATTCCGACGTATAACGTCAAAATCAAACAATTCTGTTTAGAACAAAATGGAATTACTGCTGTAAAACAATTTTTTCATTTTATATATTAAATTAAATTTCTCGTTTTATATATTTTGTATGATATGTGCTTTATAAGTCGAAACATACAGTATACTAAAAGAGCTGAAAAAGCGTCCTAAATTTAGGGGTCGATGCAGCCATTTTTTGAAGATCAGAGATTCTAAACAATAATCTCTGGGGTATATATATACAATATTTGCAGTAGAATCTCCTACGAAGTTTTTCTTTAAATAGAGATTATCTAAAAGGTGAAACCAGACACTGACAAACTTACAGTATGGAACCGTTTATCCAGAAATAGGATTCCTATGTGTGGCAATATTTAATTATCACTTTTCCCCAACAGGGTTTGTACATCTCAGGGAATTTGAATACCAGCTTTATCATAATGTAATGTTAAACTTATTAAATTAAGAAATTCTGATTTTAAATATGGTCAGCATTACTTTACGAAAAGTCTGGCATTGCAATACTCTGAATCACCCGAGACGTACGAACCTTGATTTAGCGCAGAATGTCTTTAATTCAGAATGGAGAATATTGCTTTTCGGATGTATCGTATCCTGATTTTTGATAAATAATTCCGTAATACTTAAAATTTTTCAACTATCGCTTATATATCGTGCTTAGTAAGTTAAGCTGTTTACATTCGTAAAGGTCAATAACGCTATTTACTGGATTGTTTATTATTCATGTTAAATTTTGGAGAACAAACGGCTCGATTTTACCAGAAGAATGGTTCAGAGTGAATTGATACGTGACTGGGATTAAAATTTTTCGCAATGATCGCAAACAGTGTTGCCAATGTGCTCATTTTACGCAATTCATATTTCTTGATTGGCCCCACTTTTCGAAATGGTATAATTCGCCTTGTTTTCGCATTATTTAATCTGACATTAAATAAAGCAAATTTACTTTCTCAAAAAGATTGTGCAAATCAAGAAAACAGAATTTAAAAAAAAGTAGCCCACTGGTAACACTGATCACAAAAGACAATTTAACATTCCTAGTACCATGTTTTAATTTTGAATGAGTTCTTAGTTTTGGATGATTTAAAAAATAAATTAATTAAATTAATTCTATTAAATTTTTACACAAGGTGCTTGTTTGATTTTATTTATTATGTTTCAGTTACTATTTTTTTCTGATTCAAAACATGAAAAAATACAAAACACCAGTGGCGTAGCGTCAGGGGTGACACGATCATTTTACTACCAGTATAATTATATACTACATTTAGCCTTATTTAATCCTTGAACTGCATGAATTAAATAAGGGCAAATATAGTATATAAAAATACTGGTAGTAAAGTGATCCGTTCCCCTCTAGACGCTACGCCTCTGCAAAACACAAACAAATCGGGTCAAAAGAGACACCAGTGGTACTTGTAGGGTTAAGTGTAAAGGATAAACTTTTGAAGAACAACGGAAGAATTTTTCCGATAAAAATTAAATATTATTACCAGGGACATTTTCTGAACACGTGTAACATATGTAAAATATCTCCAGTAGTTTAAAATAGTAACCGTCTCTTTCAGTGGTCTCACCTTCTCTATGGTCGTGGTGATTACTAAAATAATTTCGCAGATATGATATACAACTGGAGATAAAAATAAAAAGGGGTCTTTAATTTATTTCACAGAAAGTCGTTTGCCACCACAATTCCTTCAAGGTAATTTACGCCCTATCTAGCCGCAAAGTTTCAGTCGTTATAAGATATGCTATCCCAAAACGAATGTATCTTGATCGGTCGCAGGCAACAGGTTTGAGACCCATAATCTAGAGAAATAAGTATAAGGCAATGGTACTCGCTCCTTTTGCTGAAAAGCGTTATCATCTGCTATTTGTTTAAAATGATATTTTCCACAATTAATGAGAGAAATTCTGCAAAAAATTGCGTTGAACAAATCTATTATTAAAATATAATGTATTATTTTGGTCCGCGGACTCCATAGTGAGTGGCACTGGTTTAAGCAATAAGTGCGCTCGAAGCCGTTGTGGCCGGACGGTTTCCTCCGGAAAGTAATCGGTAGATGTTAAAAATAATCAGTACCTATTTACTGTCAAAAGTGTTATAGAAACGTGCGCCCATGAATACTAAAAGAAAAAAAAATAATTTAAAATAAGTATTCTACTATCAGACGTTCTAACAAAAGAATTTCCATCAACTAAACCATAGACAGCAGACACAAAAGTAATTTTGTACAATGATATTCACCTTATTTAACTGGTTCATTTTAGTTAAAAATCTGAGATTTAATATCACAAATATTACTCTACAATATTACTAGTATACGTGCGGTCCACGGTTGAGTTATTAGAAACACCTGCTCTAGCAGACTCTGAAACTATATTTATATGTACAATCCGTCCTTGTTATTCCGAGCATTGAGATCACATCTCACAGTATTTTCTATATCTCGGAAAAAATTTTTATTAGTTTGCTATTGCACCAATAGCAAAAGCACAATTTTAGCCTATGATTTCTTGCTAATCGTTGAATCTCAATGTATTTTCGCAACCAGAAAATGGAGTTTCTTAAATATTTTCCTAAAATCCCGTTCTTACTCGCATTTCTTAGAACAATTTTATGAGCCATTTCATACCTACTCGCGACTACGAATATATAAAATTTACAAATTTTTCAGTAATTATTTCCGTACAATGTCACTTTTTTTTTGTTGAACAATTATGTTACATTATTTGGTGTATTGGGAGTATGTAAAAATCATCTTAAAAGTAAAAACTTCAGGTGTGATATCAGAAGAGGACGAAATGTAGATTTTCTGCGAGAATTAAAATTTTTAAATAAAGATTGACAGTCATGAATGAACATTGAACGCACATATGTGAAATTTAAGCCCGACACAGTTTTGGAAATATTTAAACATATCGACAGCTAACACATCTTAAGTGGATAATATTCCTTTTTGAAACAAGAACTCCGCCTGTGGGCTTTACTCTAGCATGTTGCAGTATATAACAAAAATATATTTTCTGTTCGATTTTACATTATAACTGGATGTATATAATAATGGTACAGTTTCTAATCAAAGTATTTATGTGCGTAGTAGACTATTTGTTATAATACGAATTTTGAGTATGTTTTTAAGAAATATTGTAAGACATTGCAAAAACACCGACCATGGACGGAATCACATATATCCAAAACATGTGTTTTCACGTTTACCGATTAAGATGTGTTAATAACACGGATACTGAATGTCCAAATTTCCTTGTTCATACAAAATAAAAAAGATATTTTTGTCTTTCACATCACTAAGGGCGTTTATCACGGTTATTACATCGCTTATTACGTTTTTGGTGTACCAGTATTTCACAAGAAAATGTTTCGTGCCAGGTTTTTACAACATTTGCAAAAAGAATTATTTTCCGGCTAAGTGTCTACAAAATTTGAAAGGAAAGTTTAAAGCATAATTTTTCTTGGAAAAAAGTAGTATTTTAAAAATTGACCGAGTGATCTCCATAACGTAAAATCTAAAATAAACTTTTGTTTTATGGTTCATTATATAGATTCCAACATTGTTGAAATGTTCTTGAAACCAACAACAGACGTTTAGAGTCATTTATATTTACGAATACACTTATTGTAATTTTCAGTCTATATTTCTCAGATTGAGAAAATATGTTTCCAACGACAACCCCTTGAATACTAGGCCTACATGTTGACCCAATAATGGTGGTTGTCGTATTTGGACTTTTCAACGTTTGACCGGTCGCTTAAATTTGAGTAGCAGTATTTTTTTTTAAATATTCTTCCCCATATAATCCTTCGAATAAGAAAAGGCTAATAATCCTTTAAAAATACTGGTTTTCAAATTTAAGGGACAGTGCAAACACTGAAAATAATCCGACAACGATAGCCGAAATTTTTGTGTCAGCGCGTAGGCTTAGTGTTCAGAGGTTGTCCAACCAATGATTTTACTTTACATATGAAGTCAAATAAATAACACCAAAAATTACATTAGATTTTATTAAGTAAAGTTTCTGATACAATTATGTTTATTCGATCACAAGATTTATAGACCACATATTATGATAATTTAAAATAATTTTAGACATAGGACATCTATGCAGAAAGAATATATACGTCCAAAGTGTACATAACTTTAATTTTTTTAATGAATTATAAACATTTTCATCTACGCAGTGGCGTAGCCAAGGTGGGGGTCCAGATGCTCTTGATACCACTAATTTTGTAAAGTTTTCTTTGCCTTATGTAGTCCGAGAACTTTCTGCGATAATGAAGGGGAAGAAAACTTTACAATTTTACTGGTATCCAGATCGATTGGACACCCTCTCTGGCTACGCTACTGCATCTATGTTTCACATAATATTGTGTTTCGCTTCCCTTGTCGTTCACTGTATCTTGTTTAAAAATAATGTGCATTGGCTGTGTTTTAAGTATTTTTTTAGAAAATTTTGGCAAATACTGATGCATTATGTTTTCTTGTTATTTAAATGGTTTCAAGGATGCTATCTGTTTCCAGGTAGCCATGATCTCTTTCCCCGAATTTCATGTCAGTGACATTCAACTTACGAAAAGTATTCGTATATACAGCATAAAGTAATGCATAAAATTCTTGATGGTTGTGAATTCACCTTCTAAATGAATCTTCTTAGATCCGGTATCACATGTATAATTTCACTTGGGCAGGTTTTCCAAAGGCGACTATTTAAAAAAAATGCGCACCACTATTTCCAAACTATAATCGTCCTCTTGAAAGAAATGTGTGCACATTGGACGCAGCACAAATTTGCACTAACGAAATGGGATTTGCTGGGACATAGAATTTTTCATTTTTCCTTATTTTTACATTTTGTGTTTAAAAACTTGTCTTGAAACCCTTGTGCAATGTTACCAGCTCACGACATTTTTATTCAAATCGCTTGACTGATTCAACTTTTTTATTAAATTGTTATGTTCGCCTTCTGTAATGGCTGATTACAAAAGTCCAAAATAAGGCGAATTATACAATTTCAATAAAAGTGGTAGCCATCCAGTAATCTGAATAAAAAGAAAATTGCGGACTGGCAACTCTGTCATTGTGGTATTTAATCTACCTTTAGTAACTATTCCATTTCAGCGAAATGGACATTCTAAAATGGACATAGAGCAGCTCTGGTTTTATGTCTCGAAATGTCACATTCAAAAAAATATAAGTGAACGTATAAAAAAGAAGAATATGCAGCAATCTATATTAGATTATTTCTAAAATATATGTATATGTGATGTGACAATACATAAATTAATCAAAGTTCCTGATTCTGACGTCTTTTGGTACGAATTCGATACCGAGACAACAAGAGAGAAAAGTATTTTTGCCATGGAAACAACGACTTCTTCGGTATCGAAATGTATAATGACAGCGTCTCGAATCGGGTCCTTTTGTTATTATCTTATTGAAATAAATCAGTGTTGCCAAATTTTGGATTTTTTTTTCAAAGTATCTAACACTATTTCAGAAGCAAATGCTTCTCTTTATTTAGAGACAGGCTTTTATAATTTAATAAAGCAAAGATTACTAATCAGAAAAAGTGGTATGTTTTTTAATAAAAACTTTACCAATATGGTAACACTTTGGCAATTGATTCAGCACAATACTCCATAAATTTCTTAAAATACTCACACTATTAACCCATTTCATCCTCTTGGTACGGTTTTTTGCCAACATATATTTCATGTTTTGTCCTACTATTTTTACGAAAGAAATATTTCCCTTATAAACTGACAGAAATTTGCGATTAAAGAAGGCAGAAATAATTATTTAAAAAGAGTGATAGGCAAAAGGGAAATCCTTTTCTAACACTTTCAAACATAGTTGTAAAGATTTTTGAATTCGATTTATCTTTCTACCATCTATCCGCAAGTCCGTCTGTTAATGCTCTAATTCCCGTAAATACACTTCGATTGGCATGCAATTTTCATATCTTATTAGGATTTACTAAAGAATATTCGGTATTGAAAATTAAATGTGTAGCGTTTAAAGTTTGTCTACAGGGACACACAAAATGTTCCGGTACTTTATGGTCTATGCGAAAAATTCTTTACGTTGCATTTTATTAATGTTACGTTATTTAAAACATAATGAGAGTCGTATGTATCATTGAGATGGACTCCACCTTTATTTCTCAGGAATACAAATAAGTAGCATTTATATATCGTTTACAGGGACACACAAAAGAATATTATTACATTATGATCTATGGGAAAAATAAGTTTGCAATACATTTCATTGATATTATATTCTTGAAACATAATGAAATTAAAAAGTACCACTGACGTGCACTACAACATAATTTCTTTAGATTATGGTTTGTGTAGCATTTATTGATCATTTACAGAGATACACAAATAATTCTGTTACAGGACTAACTATGATCGATATAATTTCTGGAAGTACGTTTTCCCTGTGGTATGCAATTTTAAACTTATCTAATTTTTAGTAAATTACGTGGTATGTATGAATTATATGGATCATATACAGGATCGCACGAAAAATGTTGCACACATTACAGAATATGAACAGGAATTGCTGAAAATGATTTTTTCTGAATTATGTGTTTTTTAAATTTCTTATTTAGATCTATCTTTTTATTGCATGCAAAAATTAATATTCTAACTAATATGCTGCTGGTGTTTGAAAGAGTTTCATAATCTATGCCTAATGTCTGATTTTTGGTTCTTGTTTTTGTTTTCGCCTATTTTAGATATATAGAACTTAGCTACAAAATGTTTAATCCAAAAATTTCACCATGTTACCGTAAAATATATTTAAAAAATATATTTAATAATGTTACTTTTTTCTCTGGGGCACATTTCTTAGTTTCGGTGTGGCAATTATTTTTATAAAATTCTGTTTCAAAGTGACTTTTAAACTTATAGTTTTATTATTGCCAACGTAGTGTGAAGGAATTGTTGTTCTTGTATTATTATTTGACTTAAAATATCAAGAAGACATCTATAATAGAGCATAGCAACATCAATTCCTATTTCCAATTTATTTGTAACTATCGGCTATTAAATGCAATTTTTGTTCTCTGCATAAAATCTAAATTCCATGAATTTGGTGTTATCCGAGGAACCTTCTCTTCATTTGACTGGGCTGTTTCCTATTCGCACATTTTTCTAGCGCGCAAAAAACAACCAATATTTGAAAAATAAAATACAAACATGACTTACATTAATAATAGATGACAAATAATAAAGTTTTATGACATGTAATATTCCCGACAGGGCGAAAAATTCCGGGCTAAGATTCGAAACCGGGATACCTTGTCTGAATCTGGCAATGCTCTACCAACTAAGTAATCCCGGACGAATATAGCTGAACTAATTCACCCAGTTAACCGTATTGATCATAGCATCTGGCCTGATATCCGAATCAGCCAAACAGAATAAATGACAGGTAATGTGACCTACAGTAAACGCTGGAAAGGTGATTACACTATTTATAGATTAATTTTGACACACTCATTCTAATTGGTAAAGAAATCACATGTGATGTAATCGTCACAATCGGGAGAAATCCTGGCCCGGATTTTTTCTCCCGGTTGCGAAGATTACATCTGATATGATTTCTTTACCAATTAGAATAATTGTGTCAAAATTAATCTACTGTAAAAGAGTTTTATGTTTTAAGTTTATATAAACATAGGTGCAAATAATTACAGATTTTGAATACCTGTATTTAAAAAAAAATTCTTCGCCCTTTACAAACGCAGAAATCTACGATTAAATAAAGTCGAAGAAAACTTTACGTAAATACTTCAATTAAAAATATGTAATCCTTCGCTGCGACGAAAATAAATAGTATACCATCGCCCGTCAAAAGGTTAAAACAAGTGTATCCAACCTGCAGGCAGAAAGTTTAATGCCTTGATGTCATTCAATAGAGAATAAATCGATTTAAAAAAAGTGATAGCAAACAAGCAATCTAAATAAAACAAGAACAAAAACTCTTGCGTCAAGCATAGATTATGTAAATCTTACCAACACTTCCAAAATAATTTTGCAAATCTTTACCGTAAGGTGTAAGATGATATCTAACTAAACAATTTTGAAAACGCATAACATATTTAAAAATCTAATTTCACGAATTACCATCAATATTCGGAAAAATATCCTAGCTTTTTTGTGCAACCCTGTATATGATCTATAGATTTGTATATATACTGAATAGAATGCCAAATTTTAGTTCAGTTAGGAAACGCGTAGTACAGTTTAAAATTCACCTTCTGCATTTTCGACAATAAACGGAAATATACACGAGAACTTTTGTGCTGCCCTGTATATAATCTATACAATTTATACACACCAAGTAATAAACAAAAAATGAGTTAGATTTAAAAACGCGTTCAGCAACTGAAAAAGCATTCCCAATAGTTATTATTAATAAGCAGTACTTTAACCAAATTATTTTGTGTGTCCCTGTAAATGAACGATGAAAGCTATGCACACAATATTTTATAGTACGCATCTTGTGATCCATGTTAGTGATATATAACAATTTTAATATGTTTGAAATAGTGAAAAATTACTAAAATAAACTGAAAACGATTTTTCTTCATAGGCCGTAATATAACGGAATTCTTTTGAGTATTTCTGTAAAGGAACTATAAGTGCTATGCACACGACATTCTATAATTAGTCTCTTGTAGTGTACTTCAGTGATATATATCAATTTCAATATGTTTGAAATTGTGTAACATCAATAAAATAAACCGCAAAAGATTTTGTCCCATAGACCGCAATGTAATGGAATTCTTTTGAGAGTTCCTGCAAAAAAACTATACGTGCTACAAACTTCATTTTCAATACAGAACATGCCACAGTAAGCCTCAATAACATATACCAATTGCATCATGATCCGAGCATATTTATGTGAGTTAGAGGACGGAGAGACAGACGGCACACAGACAGACAAACAGAATTCATAAACACTTTTCAACTATATTGTAAAGTGTTAAAAAGATGCACCTTCCTTCATTCGCAAACCTTTACGATAAATGCATGGTGTCATTAGAGTCTGAATATTCTCTTCTTTCAGTATATTAATACAATTTTTTTAAATAAGGACCGTCTACATATAACAATCTTAGATTTTGCTAATGGTAACAGCCACTATTTATACTTTATTGAGTTACTTGGGTCAATTTAGCCTGGTAAACTACAGAGGGGCCAAGATAAAAGAGTCCGAACATGCCACAGTAAGCCTCAATAACATATATCAATTGCATCATGATCCGAGCATGTTTACGTGAGTTAGAGCACGGAGAGACAGACTGCAGACAGACAGACAAACAGAATACATAAACACTTTTCAACTGTATTGGAAAGTGTTAAAATATGCACCTGCCTTCATTCGCAAACCTTTACGATAAATGCACGGTGTCATTAGAGTCTGAATATTCTCTTCTTTCAGAATATTAATAAATTTTTTTTTAAATAAGGGCTGTCTACATATAACAATCTTGAATTTTTCTATTGGTAACAGCCACTATTTACACTTTTTTGAGTTCCTTTGGTCATATCAGTCTGGTAAACTACAGAGGGGACAAGATAAAAGAGTCCGATCATGCCACAGTAAGCCTCAATTACATATATCAATTGCATCATGATCCAAGCATGTTTACGTGAGTTAGAGCACGGAGAGACAGACTGCAGACAGACAGACAAACAGAATACATAAACACTTTTCAACTATATTGGAAAGTGTTAAAAAGATGCACCTGCCTTCATTCGCAAACCTTTACGATAAATGCACGGTGTCATTAGAGTCTGAATATTCTCTTCTTTCAGAATATTAATACAATTTTTTGAAATAAGGGCTGTCTACATATAACAATCTTGAATTTTGCTATTGGTAACAGCCACTATTTACACTTTTTTGAGTTCCTTTGGTCATATCAGCCTGGTAAAGTACAGAGGGGACAAGATAAAAGAGTCCGAACATGCCACAGTAAGCCTCAATTACCGTAATTTCCGGCGTATAATCCGCAGCTCAAAGAGTCGTTTTTCGACCCAGAAATATTATTTTATAAAATGTAACTTAAAAGTTCGCTGTAAATATTTAACTACAATTATTGAATAAAATTTCTGGGTCGAAAAACGACTCTTTGAGCTGCGGATTATACGCCGGAAATTACGGTACATATATCAATTGCATTATGATCCGAGCATATTTACGTGAATTAGAGCACGGAGAGACAGACGGCAGACAGACCTACAAAATAATTCATAAAAAATTTTCAACAATGTTGGAAAGAGTTAAAAACACACCCAACTCGAAACGCTGGAAGCTCTATATTTTCCTTTATTCCGAGCATAGAATAGAAATAGGCAATCAGACATACTCCTACTGCTAAATGGAAAAAAAATTGACCCCATTAATGACTGTGAGTAATTAAGACAAAAATAACATTTTAAAATTAGTTGCACATATTCTACGCTTTTTTAAATCCTATAAACGTTCTTGAACCAGAAAAATAATTTAATGAAATGTGCACTGAGTTTAATTAATGACGTTTTGTACATATTTTATGTTATTTATGAAATAAAATTTCTGGTTCATCTATGTTTTGATTTTCAAATAGCGCAGTAGTTGGTAACCATGTAGTTGTGGAAGTTCGACTGATTTTCCATTTTTGGCCATGTTAAGTCGTTGTTTATGATTCCAAGTTCCCATTGGCCTTCCTTTCAATAATGTCTTTTTCTAACCTCATCTGTGGAAAAGCATTTAGGTAATATTTCGATATTCTGGAAATACTGGACTCCTCAAGACACGCATCCAGATAATAAAGCTTTTAATTTTTAAATATATTTATTTCGTGGATTTAGATTGTCTGATAGAATAAATATCACTGATTTCAGATTTTGGTATGTTGATATCTATAATTCCAAATTAAAAATTTTTAAATTATAAAGCTGCAGCGTTTATTTTTAATTTGTTTGGCACCATATTTTGGTTATCGAAGATTTTGACTAAGGAATGTAGCTCCGAAACGAATCATATTCATTACGCGATATATTTATCTTCATGAGATTTCTCCAAGGCAGTAAGTTCATATCAATATCGTTAAAATTGTCATGTTTATAATTTTTTTTCTATATTGTAGAAAAATAACTTTCGTGCTTTTTAAACGCAGATTTCTGGAATTCAATTTAAAAAATATTTGTGCCAAAAATTAGTACCAGTTTTCATCTATGCAACTATTAAACATCTTTGTTTAATAAAAAAAAAAAGCTTTTTTATTTTATTTATTTTTTTTTTTAACGCAAAATTAATTTTTGTTTTATATAAGTTTACTTCTATCATGTTTTCATAGAGTAAAGCATTTTTTGTTCTTCTAGACTTGTATAATAGACAATACCCTTGAAGATTTGGCGGTAAACAAGAATGTTTCATTAGAAAATGTTTTGAATTTTTTATTAGTTGCTTTTAAATTAATTTATTATTGAAAAATTGATGAAGTACTATATTGTAAATCTTATAAGTGATTTCTTTTCATGTAATGCGATAACTGGTGCTGTCAATCGAACCTACGCAATTAATGAAATGGAATAATTTTAAGACGCTAATAAAAACCTATTATGCTTTTTTTTTCTAGCAGGGGTTAATCTAAGACTAAACATTTATTAGGTAGGATATTTATTTTTACTTACTAGAGTCTCAATATATTGAAAATATAATAATATTTAGTATTTTCTAAAATTTTTTAACTATGCTAGCTTTAAATTTTTTTATTAATTTTGTTTATATCAGCTTGAATCTAAAACCCTGAATAAAAAATTTGCTGTTTGCAGCTAACGATTTATAATATGCATATTTTTAATACTTAAATCTGTTTTTACCTTTTCATACATTATTTAATTACTAAACTATGGATATCTGATAATTTCTGCTATAGTTCTTATACGGATATTTTTCTTTTTTTTCTAAGGAAAATAATCACATACATTTCTTATTATATATATATATATATATATATATATATATATATATATATATATATATATATCTTCATGATAGTGGTCATACAAAATATAGAAAAATGTAGATAAAATTAGTTTATTTAATCTATAATTATATGATTTTTTTTTATTTAAATATTTTTATTACAAATTTATTATTTAAAAAATATATTACTGTGCGTTAAATTTTACTTAGTAATAAGTAATTATAAAGCATTTGAATAAAAAAATTCAATTATTATAATTTCTCCACCTGTAGTAAGATATGACATTATTGAAATGAATTGTCGTATTGCCAATAATATTACAGAAAGCATTCTGTGAAAAAAGTTCGTATGGAACCCATTTGATAGCTCGGGATCAACAGCTTAAACCCGGCGCCTTAGAAAGTCGGCTACCCTGACCACGTTCAATGTTACTCTAACATTTAACAGGTTCTGGATTTAATTTTACGCAAGCGCAGATCTGTCCAATTTGGTCTTAATGTATACATTTTTGTTTTAATATATGTAATACTACATGTAACATGTATTGGGAGTGAATTTTAAATTTAATTTAACCTTTTCAGTGGCAACTAAATTGTTGCTAAAATGTTGAAATGCTGGCTTGACAGTAGAATTTACAAACAAATAAATGATTATTTCATCTGCATTATAAAGGTACAAATTTCGTCTAAAATTCTAGTGCAATTTTGGCAGTTTCGGATTGAAATTAAGTGGCATAAATAATGTACCACTATCCTTCAAAGTATTAAGAGGATAAACTTTCCGAAGTCTGTTAAACTTATTTGACTATAAAGCATTTAAAAGCATATTTGTTTTACAAAAAATAACACAAAACATGTATTAAATCTCTTCCTAAAATAGATTTATAATTTTAAAACTTTCCAACATAGTTTAAAATTGGTTATGGCCTCATTTTATGGCCGTCTGTCTAGCAGTGCTCTAACTTGCATAAATATACCCTAATTGTCATACAATGTATGTATGTTATTGAGGTTTCCATTCAATTTTCGGAATTGAACTTTAATTGTGTATCATTTATATTTAGTGTAAAGCACACGCAAAAGAATTCTGTTACATTATTTACTTCTGGGAAATATTTTTTGTAATGTATTTTCATGATATTATAATATCACTTAGCTGCAGTACAAAATGTGTATTTTAGAATATGGTGTGCATAACATTTATCGTTCATTTACGAGGACACACAAAATATTTCAGTTACAATACTGACTAAAAGAGATATATGTTCGAAGTGACTTTTCAGCTGTGCTTTGTTTTTACAATTTAACAAATGTTTTGCATATTACTTGGTGTGTGAATAAATTCTCTAGCTCATGTGCTGCACAAAAGACTTCGTTTAGATTTCCGTTTATAGACGAAAACTGCTGGAGGGGAATTTTCAAATGTGTGGAGCGTTTCGAAGCGTTACTAAATTTTAGTATACTAAGTCGTATTTATGCAATCCTATAGATCATATTCAAGGATGCACAAAAGAATTCGGATACCTATCTGAATGTAGATGGTAATTTCTGAAAATTGGGTTTTCAAGTGTGTAATGCGTTTTCCAAAATTTTTACTTAGATATCTTTTATTAAACTGTGAAGTTTTGTTACAGTATTCTGAATGATTCATAACCAATGCTTCAAGCATGGTTTTTCTTTCTTGTTAATAATTTTAAAAGAATGTTACTTTCGGATTAAATACTATTAGGACAATTATAATTTAGTTTAATTGATTTTCGTTATTTATTGGCAATGAAATTTAACACTAAATATACCAACAACCGGCCATTTGACAGGCACCAAATCAAAATATTTTGATTCGAACCAGAAATTTATTCGTAAAATAAATAAAATATAAATCCCACAGAAATAATTTAAATAATAAATGTTGAATGGCTTTAAATAAAAATTCTGGTCTGAAATATTTTTATAAAATTTCACTAAAATTCCTGTGATATTCAATGTTAATTTTTATATGAATTACTAACCTCACTAATTGAATAATTTTGTGAAAAATAAAATAATAGTATTTAATTTCAGCTTTAAAATTTTAATGCTAACAAATTATGGAAAATACACATATTTTTTGACGTATAGTTCTATTAGATGGATGATTGTCATTCTGAATATATTTATTTTAAGAAAAGAGATGTTATTGAAGTTTAAAATGGCTTTGCCAAACATTGCTACCATAGAATAAATTAAATAAAACTTTTATGAGATATTCACATTTCAGATTCCATTGCTTACAAATTTTATTATTATAATAAATTTTGATCATTGTCGCCAGGTAGGCGTTTTTTTTAATTAGGTTGCTTTGTCGCTACCACTTATTTGAAATAGCAATATTAGACATAAATAATGAAACCATTTTTTAAATGAATACATAATTGAAATTTGGCACAGACTGAATCTAAAAATTCGGACATGATGCCTTGTTTATGTCTCAAGTATAGTATAAATGGCCCAAGTTGTTTAAAAATGGCGCTGAAGATGGTGTTAAAAGACGGTATATTATAAAATATTGCACGAAAAAGTAAATCTGCTTCACTGAAGCACCAACTAATAGTTTTGGGGATTTTCGGATATTGCGTACGTAATTTTCTCCATGAAAGACGGTCATATAAAGAAGTATAGTAATGTTAGTTTTTTAAATTAAAGTTGCAGATCGGTCCTAAAAAACGTTTAATTCTGATCCGAATGTTCATATTATTCGGGTATTAGCGTCGACAGAGTCATGGATAACACTACGTGTGTACAGAATATTTTGGCTTATTGTATATCATATGTCAGTTGAATCAGAAAAAAATGGTACAAAAATGTGGTATCCATAACTCCCCCCTGTGGCTATGCCAATGCACAACAGGTTAACGAAACAAGTAATTCACTGTAAAGCCCTCGATCATCTTCCTTATAGTCCGAACTTTTCATCTTCTGACTAACATTTATTTGGATCCCCTTAAAGAAGTGTTAGGAAGAGCAAGATTTTCATCAGATAAAAATGTCAAACAATTTTTGTGAAGTATCATTCTTAAACGTTCTAATACATTTTATTATACTAGAATAAAACAAGTTCTCAAAATTTTGAAGAAAGCTTGTATATGTTAAAAAAAGCTTTCTCGAAAAAGAACATCGGTGTAATTTTCGTTAACAATATTTCAAATATATTTTATTAAAATGCCTCATTTATATTTAATCCACCCTTGTCAATAAAAAAATGCAATATTAAAACTTTTTTCACTTACATTATAAAATCAAACTTAAAAAAAAAACTTTTGGTACAGATTTGAGTTACAATTAAGTGTTATAAATAATGTACAACCAAGGAAATGAAAAGGTCAAACTGAAACAAAAATGTAATACACGGAAATACAAGCTATTCAATAAATTTCTAACTGGAAGTATGTTTTATTACTTTGAAGAAAATACTTTCATGCAGTCGTTCTAGTGTTAAACGAAATTATTTTGGAATTACATAAAGCGCTAAATATAGTTTATATTTATTTAGAATAAATGTTGTTCGAAAATCATCGTGAAACACACAGCCCTAAACAAGCTAATTATACAAAAAATACTGTAATGGAGGCACTTTGTGTGCGAACGGGTTAACGTATATATTTATGTTATGCTGACTGGGTCACCTGCTGTATTATGTTTTCTATCACAAGATGTTTTGGTCATAACTGTAAAAATAATGGAAGTAGTTTATTGAAATCTTCATTAAAATAACTTTGCTTTCTATGCAATATCATGGTAACTGGATTTGCATTGCTAAGAAAAAGCTGGATTTGAATAGTATTCGGGCCAGTGACACCGTATGCACTGTCAAATATTTTCCGAATTTTCACGCGTCAAACTTACAGTTTTTTGGACGTGGATGATGACCATTTATAAAGCAGTCAATTTATATGATTTATTTCTCAACATTATTTCAGATTATTAATCTTAATAACCTTATTTAATGGCATATATCTAATATTCAGGAAGATTGCTATTCAAAAATACGTAGCTGTTGGCAGCTGTGCAATTTCAACTGTTTTTGCGATTTATCACATTTAACAGAAAAAAGTGCACCCGTTGAAGATTTTTCTAAAATATTTTGTAAATGTTGCTGTTTTGAATGAACATTCGTGTTTGGTTTGTTGTAATATAATTGACTGAGAAGATGGTAAACCTTGTTTGCAATGCAGTAATTGACTGTGTTTACATACATACATTAACATCACATATTTCCGATTATCTGTTCAGATAAATGCAGTACGTAGTAGGAATCGAGCAAATTTCTGCAACATAATTACTCTTCCCAGGAAAGAGTTAAAGTATCTTTCTAGTGGGAAGTCCTGACTGAATTATTTCAAAGTGCTCAATAAAATAATCTGCATTCAGATATTCTGCACTTAATCTTTTACATGGATTTTTGAAAACTACGACATCTTTCATAACACTAAATCTTTTTATTATCTCAATAGTTTTTATTAAAATCACTCAGCTATATAGGGAGACATCTGTTCTTCCATCGGTGTGTCCGATTCAACATTTGCTCCCCCACTTATTTCGAGTGATTCAGATAGGCCTTTGAAATATTACTGATATTTCTTTAGATAATAAATTAAATAAGCTGTATTAAAAATGCTCTATGTAAACTTTCTTTAAACAACTTTAACTCATTAATGCCAGTTGGTACAAAAAGTTATCATTTAAGTGAAACGAAACTTTATAATAAAAACACCAGTATTTTAGTAAAAAAAAAAATCCATATACTCTAATGTAAAACTATCAGAGATTCAATCAGTTAAAATAACAGTATGGGAAAACTGGTGTCAACTGGTATCGAAGTATTAAAAGAAGTGCAAACTAAGTCGGCGTTAATGGGTTAACTATTATTTAAACAACAGCTGATACTTTCGACTTCATTACCATCTGCCATCCCGTATTCATGCCATAGAAAAAATTACCGTAATTTCCGGCGTATAAGCCGCAGCTCAAAGAGTCGTTTTTCGACCCAGAAATTTTATTCAATAATTGTAGTTACATATTTACAGCGATCTTTTAAGTTACATTTTATAAAATAATATTTCTGGGTCGAAAAACGACTCTTTGAGCTGCGGCTTATACGCCGGAAATTACGGTAATGCAACCGAAACAATATGCCTCCTTTATACAGATTAAATGTTAATGATTTTTGAAAGCGAAGACGGTGTACTTGTCTACGTTGCTGAATACAGAGCCGCTCCCAATACTAATTGCGTTTGGAAATATTAGATTCAGTTTCAATGGACCACTTGGTAAAACTTACTAGTGGGGTTCACGAAACTCCATCCGTTAAAAATATTGGCAACAATACACCAATGTTGCAGAAATGTTAACAACAAAATGTTAATATATTTCTTACAAATAGTGTTAAAATCTATTTCCCCGTTGCTGGAAAGTATTTCATGCCGATATCGTCAGTAACAGTTTAACAGTTTAAGACAGTTGCTTTATTGAACCCGAGAGTAGTCGCGTGTTTTTTAGAACGCTGTTGGTCGCGTTTGGTCTTTTTGCCACCGGTTCTTGCGGGCGAAAAAATTATAATAGCAAACAATTTTCCTTAATTATACAACTTTCACTTTTCAATGAAGTAATAAAGTTGCACTTTACTGCAATAATATAGTTTTTTGCAACCTATGGGTATATTAGGGAATCGTGAAATTGAACTCTAGTGATTAGGTTACCCTAGTGATTATCTCGTGGACTTGGTGATGAATTTCTAATTTTTTTTTTCAATATATACTTAAAAAAAGCTAGAATGTGAAATAACTTTACTATTGGGGTTAAAAAATATTTAAGATCAGCTGTATGAAACACACTATTATATTTATAAGGAAGGATGGCTTAGAGAGCGATAATTTGCATGGGCGGCAAAATGACCGGCACGCGACTACTGCCCGCTTAATTACAGTAATTGTTACCTTAAATAGAGTGAAAATTAGTACCGTAATTTCCGGCCTAAAGTCTACTGACCAAACAATCATGTTTCGACCCAAAAATTGTATTCAATAACTGAATTCGAATATTTGCAACGATTTGGTATGTTACGTTTCATAAAATAAAATTTCCATGTCGGAGCATGATTGTTTGATCCGCGGATTATAGGCCGGAAATTACGGGTAATTGGAAATAGTGAGTGCTCTTTAAAATCGTGGTTTAGTTTTGGGAAATTCAGTTAAAGAATAAGAATGAGTAATCTTCTCAGAAAAAGGAAAAATACTTTATTCCAAAGTATTTGTTTTTGTTGTTACTAGCGTTCACACTCCTCAACGAATCTTTAGAGGAGAGGGTTATGGATGTGACTAACTTCAAATAGAAATCTTTGCTTTGTTTAAACACAGAATTTAGCGATTAAATTAGGTTGAAATTGCTATTCGAAACTAGGCGTATCCATAAACTATCACCATATGGGCGCGCAAATGATCACATTGGTCCATGTTTTCAGTACTGGTATTTTAAAACGCATATTGTTCGGGGTAGAATTATACACTGTACCAGGAAGATTATTCCATGGGTATGAAGGTATTCAAAAAGAAAATCTATGAAACCCCAGTGTTCTCTTTTGTTAGTTAATGGCTAAACAAGTTTTCGAAAACAATCATTAGTTGATAAGTTTTCCTGTTGAAGAATAATAAATAAGAACAATTTTATCTTAAAAATAAAGACCTCGCATGAATTCATAAGTAAATATGTATTGCGTTTATTACATGTATTTGATACCAATTAAATATTTATTTTATTTGTGTCGTCTTGTGAATTTAGATAAAAGCATATTACCGTAATTTCCGGCGTATAAGCCGCAGCTCAAAGAGTCGTTTTTCGACCCAGAAATATTATTTTATAAAATGTAACTTAAAAGATCGCTGTAAATATTTAACTACAATTATTGAATAAAATTTCTGGGTCGAAAAACGACTCTTTGAGCTGCGGCTTATACGCCGGAAATTACGGTAAGTGTAAAATTCTAATTAATTTGTGAAATGAAACGTTAAAGTTTCGATGAGCTTACGTTTCACAGTTTTGTTAAAGTAAAAAAATCTTTCCCTTAAAAGTTGAAAAAGTGTGAGATTCAGATCGTAAAATGTACCCTTTTCCAATATATTTAGTAAACTTTTCCAGCTTTTTACTCACTCTGTTTTAAATAAATGATAAAAAGGGAAATAGCTGTAAAATTTAAAACTAACTTCAAACTCTCTTTCATGTACAGATTTTAAATATTGTTCGGTAGGAATTTATTTTGAAACAGCATGGAGATCAATGCAAATCACTGGACAAAAGGATTTGTTTCAAGCTTTAAATTACAGGCATTACTTTCAAAATTAGAATAAAATAATCTTTTCGCGTAAGCAAATGTAAACTTTAAATTTTATAGCAGACTTTTAGAATAAATTTAAAAAAAATTTCGTATTGGAGGTTTTACTCATTTAAATTCTTAAATGATAACCGACGTAATATATATTGCTTTTAATTTATAGGAAAACTATTAAGTATAATCTTTGTTGTTTTTCCCTGCTGCAAAACTTCAGATAAATTGTTTTTAAATAAAAGGTTATACAAATTCGGATACACTAATAGACAAAAATACTTGCAGTGTTTTTTAATCAACCCATTATTATGTAATGTATAAAACCAGATTTTTTTTTCTTCCTAAAGGAAAAAAAATCACTTTCGGTGAAAGGGGAAATAATGTTAAATGATATAAATGAATATTTCTCGTTTATTTTCTTTGGCGAATTCATTCGTTTGTAGTGCTACCGTTATTGGCGCAAAAAAGATAAACACACCGGGAATCATATTTGTGGTTTAATTGCTTTCTCTTTTGAGCGTCACAGGTAAAGACTCGCTACATACCACGTCGTTACCATGTCTAACTATTGAATGTCAAAAAATGCATTTTTCATTAATTTTAAAAATGAGCCGATTGTCACTTCTAAATTTTAGTAGGGTTTCAGGGTTGCCAGTGTGGCCTACTTTTCCATTCAGAAATTTAGAATCCATACCAGAAATTTAAAATAGAAATTTTTGCTTTATATAATGACAGTATATTTCGTGATTATTTAAAGTAAAAAATTTTCTCTCAAAATTTCCGGTATGAATTCGGCATCTCTGAATAAAAAGGGAGGCCAAACTGGTAACCCTGTTCTTCATAGAAATTTTATGAGTATTTTTATTAGGCGAAGAATTGTAATAAAATTTAGAGGTGACTATCGACCCATTTCTAAAAGTAATGAAAAATGCATTTTTTCATATTCGATAGTTTGACATGGTAGAAACGATATTTTTTAATTTGTAAAATTATAGCACATATGGATACAAAAAACGACAGAAGTGCAATGTCCATTTTTTGCGAATCTGAGATTTTGGGAAAACTGGAACTGTTATCAAAATTAAAGTCAAGACCACAATAGTTTAAAATCCAGCTTGTACAAGCAAAGTGTAAAAATATGAAAAACGAAAAGGGCTATGTCACTGAAAATCCATTTTAGTTAGCGCACAAATGTGCTATGACCAAAAATGTAAATATTTCTACGAAAATTCTAACAGCAAGGTTATTGTTTAGGAGTAGTTATAACTCAAAGTTTAAAAATAAATAGTCGCTCATGACAATCCTGTCTACGGGAAATTAATCAAGTTGTGCTCAATTAGGATACATGCAGTGCGAAAAATTTTATCCAAAATAAATTAGTAAATACTATAGGTAAGATAGATGTCACTGACTTGAAATTCATGAAGGGCGACTATAGCTATCTCCAAACGGATAGCAAATGTGTAAACACTGATAGAAGCAGGAAACATAATAATCTTTATTTGCCTAAATTCATTAAAATGTTTGAAATTTAGAGTATTTTTAAAATATCAAGAATACACAAAAACGAGAAAATATATAAAAAACGCAATGTTAAGAGATTCAAGCATGCCAATTCTCGGAATTTGTTTATAAAATTGCAGATCTATGTACACGGCTGCCACAGGCGACTATTTTTATATTTTATTCGCACCACTGTTTCTAAAATATACATTTTGCGGTACATTTCTCTTGAACGCTTTGTTAAACCATATGTAAAAGATTTTTGTTTTGAGAAAGTTGTGCGAGATAGACATAAAAAATAGTCGCCATTGGCAGCGCTGTATGTATAGTCAGTTTAAAAAATGGATACATCTACCTCTTTCGCAGATTGTTTATGATAAAATGACAATAAACATGTCATTAAACTTATATATAATATTGATTTCTTTCAAAATATCAATCCAAAGTTTGAAATAATGGTTGTTCACATATTCAAATTTACACTGTTTTCTTAATGATAAAACCAACTTTTGTCGCCTAATTTGAGTTCCTTGGATCAAGGCAACAAAACACGATCTAGTTTATATACTTTTTATTAATAAAGTTATAAAAGAAAATATATTATGGTTATATCAACCAATTTAGAATAACGATATTACAGGCTATCACAGGAAAAACTTCCATAACCACATCAGTAAAATTGGAGAGGTAATCTAATTATTAATTAAACTAAAAGGAAATCTCATAACACAAATTTCCTTTAAATTAATTTTTTACACAAATTTTTTGTTATTGCATCCTCTTTTCTTACGTGTGATTGTGTGATTGAACGAAAGCAGAATAAGGTCACTTTAGGATTTCGAAAAGTAAAATTCTGTTATATTTAAAAACAATAATGCTTAGATTGAACTGTAAAATCACACACCCGTGTTCTTGAAGATGTCCATTCTGTTTATGTAAAGATTGATGCAGTTCATAATTCCTAATTATTTAATATGAACTTATTAATAATTTTCATAGTTAAAATTATGGCTTTGAGTAAAACAAATGCGCTGAATAAATCTGTATCCTTTCAATGTATTTCACCGAAATTTTTCTTTCTTTAAATCGAATGTTTTTGGGGAAGATATAAATTGATATTTGTTACATTAATTAAACACTAACATCCTCAGATTTTGACCTCTTTAGTCTCCTTGAAGATTTAAGAAACATACATAAACTCTGTACTTTTTTGTGCTGATTTCGTCGAAGTAACTAAAATACAATGTCAAAAGTCAGTCCGAAACATTGGCATCGAATCAGTTTTGACTATTTAGACGACCTATTTTTTTCCAAAATTGCATTCGTACTCTGAATGAAGACGTTAATCACAGCTGCCAATTTTTATGCTTTTTCCTTCCACTATTTTTGACAAAAATTTAAGCGTATTTAATCCTAAATGTTTGGCAATTAAATAAGAGAAATTGTTCTTTTAACAAATAGTTGTGGGAAAAAATAATAAAAGTTAGCAGCTATGGAGTATTTTTTTACACTGGCTGTACAATTTGCAATATTCCTCTCATTCACAAAGTTATCTGGATGAGGAATATTATTCTCCTCCACACTGACTTGAAATTCATCAAGAGCGACTATAGCTAACTCCAAACGGATAGCATGCGTGTAACCATTGATAGTGGTATTAACTTATTATGTTTTAACACTGCAGTGATGTATATGCAGTGATGCAGTGATGTAGTATCCATGATATGCATGATATTATAGTATGTAGTGATGTATGACAAATGTGCAATGTTGATAGCAAATTTTAGATCTCCTGAAAATATTAGATCTCTACTTTGGTCTTATTTAGAAATTCCGAAAACTACTTTTTGGTTTATTTATTGACAGAAATTCCGTGTTTACTTAAATTGAAAATTATTCTTTAGTAATTTTCGGGATAAATTATAAATTTCTGAATAAAAATGGCCAAATGGAGGTATAACCTGCGAAACCTGGTGCATTTATTTATTATCAAATTTCATAATTTCTGGTGTATAATCGTCAAACCAAATAAACATGCCTGAACCAGAAATGTTTATTAATAAAGTGTAAAGTGAACTTCAATGGTACATTTTTAACTTTATATCTAAAGTGAAATTTCTTGTTCAAAATGTATTTTATTATCTGAGAACTATATACAGTGTAATACAGTATGGTATTTTTAGGTATAAATGGCAATAAACGTCTGGTTTTCGTTGTCTTAAAACACTTCTGTAATGTTGAAATTTACATAATGAGCCTTAAAAAGTCATTGCTTTTAGCTTTTGAGTAATGCAAGGAACAATAGTTCTTTTTCGATTTTTAACAAACTTGAGAAATTGGACATAGGGTATCAGTATTATCAGGCGTCGACAATTTTGAAAGAAACTGTGCACATTTTATGAAAATAGGGCACTTCCTCGTCACGCGCAATGAAACAAAGCTCTTGCACAAGCTACTTTAGTTGATAGTGGAATCACAGCACATTTTTTACTTATTTCGCCTGATTTGGCTAGCCAGACATTCATATTTTTCATGCATTGAAATATTGACTATGATGACGCGGCTACATTTTTGATGATGTGTCATTATAAAGATGTTTAGAAAACTCAAGTAAAATCAATCTATCACATAACTGGAGATAAGTTGTAGCATCGAATGGAATTTGTATAAGAGGTGAATATAATGCAGCAATTCCTCTGTAATAACTTTTCGTGTGCGGAACAAACACTTTACCACGGAAAGTGGAATCCTACCAACACCGGGATTCGAATTTGACTACCGTAATTTCGCGCGTATACGCCACACCTCAGACAATTCGATTTCCTACCAGAATTTATTTTAAATAAAATGTGACTTATTTCTGCTTAGCACTTATTTGACTTCTTATTTTTAATAAAATTTCCGGTTTGAAAAAGACTTAACTGAGGCGCGGCGCATACGCGCGAAATTACGGTACAAGTGAAATATTCCGCTTATATACCGTAATTTCCGGCGTATAATCCGCAGCTCAAAGAGTCGTTTTTCGACCCAGAAATATTATTTTATAAAATGTAACTTAAAAGATCGCTGTAAATATTTAACTACAATTATTGAATAAAATTTCTGGGTCGAAAAACGACTCTTTGAGCTGCGGATTATACGCCGGAAATTACGATAAATAGACTTTTCTTAAGCTTGTATAACATTAAATATAAAGCAGTTTCATTTAACCCCTTGAATGATTTGTTCATATACCGTACTTGATAGGCGAGTTCTGTTTGCTCCAGTACTCAGGGATTTTGGATACCAATATTTTAATAATACATTTTGCTGTCTTTTAAGACAGAAATTCTTCCATTGGTGTTGGTGTTGTTTATTACGGCCAATTATTTACAGGAGGAATATAGGCCGAGGGCTTCCTAACGGAATTTAAACCGTATTTCAGCAAGGTTAACCAAGGCTCTAAGAAAACCACGGAAAAGTCCGAACGATTAGTCCAACGTCGGCGATTGAATTCTAGCCCAGCACCTCCCTTTCTACAAGCTTTGAGAGCAGAACCTCTCTGTCGTTGGTAGGGCTGCATCAATTGAATTTGACGAATATTACTATACAAAAGAACTGGTAACTTCCGCGTAATGGCTTTATTAGGGTTTTAAAAGTTGTTAAGTGATTTATCAGTCTTCTTTCGAGCTTTTATTTACACATATTATCCGAATGGTTGATTTCCCTGTGAAGCAGTCTTCCCAGTTTGGCTGTTTTATTTAATTCCGATTGTTTAATATTGCTCCTTCACGGATATAGGTAATTTCGACTTATTTAAAGTCTTATTTAATAGCACAAATAAATAAAATGAATATAACTATTTCAAAAAAGGTTTAGAAATTAAGCAATTTGAATTAAAAAAACAAACAAATTCTGAGACAAATGCGTTAACTAACCTTGATTTTATTTTATTTTGAAGACTGTACTTTCATATATTTTTTTCACGTTTACAGCGCTGCTGTTCTCAAAACTTACAATATTTTTAATATATCAGGGGTTCCAATAATGACTATTTTTATATTTTATTTGAACCATTTATTCCAAACAAAAAAAAACTTATCGTATATTTCTGCAATATATGTTAGAAAACCTAAAGCAATTTACTACGGATATTGTTGTTTGAAAAGAGTGGAATAAAGAGTGCTGAAAAGAGAAAATGTTAAAAAATAGTGTTCTCTAAAAAAATGCTTTTAGTTACAAATATACAAGCGGCAATGTTAGCGTGAGTTGTTATATAAAAGAAATCCTAGAAATTTGTTTTAGTAACCTTTTCATTATTTGACTATGGGATGTTTGTTACTGAATAAAGCATAAACTACTTTTTGAAAAATATGGTAACATTTTTTTTAACGAAAATATCAATATATTGTCAATAATGCTTTAAATTTAAGCGATTCTACACCTTCTGTGATAGGTACAGCTTATCGAATAATATTCATAATAATTTAATTTATATCGCCTAATATATTTGCTGAATTCTATTTTCTTGTATTCAAAATATTAATTAATTCAAAAGTAATTTTCCAACGAATTGCAAATATTGCTAATTTCCGAGAAACTTCGCAATTTACGAATAAAATCATCTATATTTTTACCTTTGTCATTTCTGGATTTCAAATATTTTAACAAATCAGGGATCGACACTGTGACTTTTATGGATACAACTATTTCCTAACAATAATCTTAGTGGTAGATTTATACTACATTTTCAAGAATAATATAAATCAAAGATTATAGTTTGAAATAAATGGTAGTAAAAAGTGCTCACTCCTGAACAAACCTGTTTAAAGTGAATTTGTTTTTGATATTAACATTACCTTTCTTTAAGTGAATTTTTCAAATTGGAAAAAAGAGCATGTAGTGAATGTGGTACTAAGAAGTAACTTATATAAAATATTTCTTATTTTATATCATTATATATTTATTTGCCTAGAAATGAATTTGAGTTTCTTGACTCATATACATATTAGAACTTTCGAATCGGCTGCATTATTTAATTTCTCCTAGAAATAAAAAACGTATTTTCCCTTCATAGTCTTTTTTTGTTCAATAAAGATGCCTACAGTGTCCGCGCGTAGCTAAATTTTTGCATTCTACTTATATGATAAGCAACGAGGAGAACATATCTACACCATTTTATTTACAAGATGTACAGGTAGTCAGTACAGTAGGTCTTTTATTACTTATTTTCTATCTGGTAATGGGAGTTTTCCCACATTTTTACACAAGATCAAAAAGAAAACTACGGACAAATGTGACTGTGGGGACGTGGACTCATCAACTCACTATCTATTTTCCAAGTGTCCTTTGATGCCTGGCTGCTTCTACTTTGACAGAGATAGGACCTTACGCTGGAAAACTATTAGGGTCCTTTTTGCCCGTGCAAATTACAAAAAACTTTGTGATATCTATAATGTTCTCAACTCACTTTATTCATTTATTAAGTATCAATTTTTATCTTCGATTTACTCATGGTAAGACTGAAAAGTTATTATGGCGAGCTGGATCGTTTAACTTGCTTTTAAAACAAGAACTTAGTGTTCAGGTGGAAATGGTGACTGTGCAATGTTAACTATATGTCTCGTCGATTACAACAGGAACTACTGTGGTACTCGTATAATGCATTACAGTATATGGCATTTACAGTGACTTACTGTGATTTCTGAGATCATCAATCTGACTTATTGTGATTTTTGACTTTACAGTAATTGTTGCATTACGAACGTTTTAACACTGACTTCATTTGTCTTTAGTTGGTATGAGGACTCTTGGTGCTCTGGACTCTCTAGAACTTTGATTCATGGACAGCTTCTTTGAGTTTTGTGACTCGACATTGCATCTTTCTTGTGGTTTGTTTTAAGTTAACTTTTGCAACTTTTGTAATATTATAGTTGCGGTAACATTGTTATATATTACTTTTAAATTCTCTGTAGTATGCTTAATTTTAGTGGTTACCTAGGCTAGTGTGACTGTTGTAACCTTAACGGTCCTAAAATGTTGCATATATTTTTAGGTGTACTTAGTCAGTAATTGTTTTCCTTTGACTTTTGTAACATTAGTGGTAGAGTTATTTTGTTAATTTTATTAGGTGTATATAATTAGTAATTATTTTCAACCTCTTTAACCCTAGTGGTCGTTAAAACTTGTTTCAGTTATAACTTTTTATTTGATTTACGTTGAGCAGTAGCTCGTCTGGCTTTGTTTATTTATTGCTCGGTGTTTTCCGAGCTGGTTCTTTAGGGAGGTGGCTTTGTTGGTGGTTATGGGGAACTCTCAGCTGGAGCAATTTACACCTTTGCCTAACGGTTGGTGCTCCAGTCTGGTGATCTAGTCAACGTTTACTTATTACTTCTCTTAAACTTTACATACGCTCTTAACATTAGTGTCCACCACCGTAATAGCCAGTGTTGCCAACATATCCCCCTTTATATAAACAAAATACTATTCTACCAAAATATTTATATAGTAATTACTATTTTATTTAATGGGGGAAATTCAGGAATTAAATGAAACCAAAAATTATTGTAGAGGAAGTTTTGTAAGATGGGATTTTTTTTAATATAAACACCACTAATACCACAACCAGACGATGTCACAGCTGTAAACTTTTACGTAATTTTCTTACTACTCAAATTTAAAAGTAAATTTTTTGTTATTTATTCGAAAAAATCTATAAATAAAAAAGTATAAATGTCTTTTAAAATTTAGTAGCAACAAAAAAGCGTAAAAGTTAGTATCCGTGTGACATAGCAATTATTATAAATGGTCATAAACGTGACGAAAAAATTTCTTTATTTCATCGCATTGTGATAAACAAATGATCGTCATTACTTAACGAATTAGCAAGATTAGCGTGCATTTCAAAAATTACTTTTTATTAACCCCTTGAAGGGCACCGGCATATTATACTGGGTGATTATAATTAAAGTTACGATTTCAAAAATCGATAATTTTAAAACTACTGGTCAGAATGACTTGATATTTTAGCAGAACAATCGTGAGGCAATGGAATTTTGTTTGGCGAAGGAAAAAATATAGTTCCAAATTGTGCCGATAGATGGCGTTGTCAGGGTAATCTCAGGGGAAAGACCAAAAATGTATTCTTGAACCCTTTCCGGCACGGTGTAAATTTGTTTGCAAAATGATGAAATAATAGACTGACACCGGAATTTACAAACGAATCCATTAGTAAAAAGAAACTTGCTTATTTCCTGGTTTTTAATGAAAGGAAAATTTTAATTAAATATTCTTGGTGCCGTTTGTCAGTTTGAGAATTAAAATTGGGTGTCCTTTTTTGTGACCTCCGCCCGTTAACCCTTTAACGGATGAAGCACTTCAATTGCTAAAATGTCGAAATAAATGATTCACATCGGAAATTCTAGACAAATTTATTTTTATATAGTAAAAAAGCGATATTCCACATACATAATAAATGGAAAACATTTCGATTAAAATTCTGCTGTCATTGTTCAATTTCGTAATTAAAGTTTTGTGATTCCATTGGTTTCCTAGGGAAACCAATGAACGTTAAAGGGTTAAAGGGTTAAACATAGGAATGATGTTGCCAAAAGGAAAAAAATAGAGTTCAGAGATTTACTAAAAATTTATTAGCGAAAAGACAAGACTACGTGTTTACAGCGACGACAGCGATAATGACAAAAAATGAAAAAAAAAAGAGCTTCATGGAACCAACACCTTACCGATTATTAAGGCATAAGTTGCTCAATATGCCCTCCGCCTTGTTCCGCTACTAATTGGAAGCGCAAAACGGCATGCTCCACAACAGATCGGAGGGTATCTGTACTAATGCAATGGGTGTGTTGTGTGATGCTTGCCTTCAAGTCGGCTAGATTCTGAATCCGCCCGCTATAAACAACATTCTTCAGGTACCCCCAAAGCCAGAAATCACACGGGTTTAAGTCGGGGGAACGTGGCGGCCACGTTGTTGGAAAATGGCGGCTTATGATCCTATCATCTCCGAAATTTTCACTCAGTAGCTGCTTCACAGTAGTAGCAATGTGCGGAGGAGCGCCATCTTGCATGAATATTATGCGATCCACACACTGACGCTGTTGAAGTGCCGGAAGAACATGGTTACGCAAAAGTGCTTCATACCGCTTGCCAGAAACTGTGCAGGTAACGGGACCCGCAGGTGTGATCTCCTCGAAAAAAAAATGGACCGACGATAAACGCTGCCGTTACTCCGCACCACACAGTGACCTTTTCAGACTGAAGAGGTAATGGCTGTAGCTGGGACGGCTTCTCGGTCGCCCATATCCTGCAATTTTGCGTATTTACAGAACCTTGCAAATGAAAGTGGGCTTCGTCAGACCACAGAATGTTCCATGGCCATCCGTTATCCACTTCCATCCGGGCAAGAAATTGTAGTGCAAAAGATTGACATGCTTCCAGGTCAGCAGGTAGCAACTCCTGCACGTGAGTTATCTTGTACGGATAACAGCGTAAGACGTTCCGTAGGACTTTACGCACCGTGCTGTTCGGCATATCCAGCATTCGGCCAATCCCCCTTGCACTGCTGATTCCAGCATCACTGTCAGTATGTTCCTGTAATGCTGTAGCCACATCTTCCACTGCCGCAGCTGAAACTGGTTTCCTTCCTCTACCCCGTTTAACGTCAAATGAACCGGTCTCTTCGAATTTAGCAATCATTTTTTGCAGACCATTTGTTGTTATTGGACCTTTTTTTATGGATTTTAATGTCCGAAACTTCCTAATAGCTGTAAGTGCACAGTCATCGTTCTTATAAAAAAGCTTCAAGAGCAGAGCGCGATCCTTCATAGTCAGAGTCATGATGAAGCATTCAGGCAAAGAGCTGCTGCTCTGCATTTTTATGGTTGCTATGTTTGCGGTGCGCATGACACGTATTAGTAATTTGCATATCTTCAGACAATGTGAACCCAGACAGAGCCATCTATGGGCACATTTTGAAACATTTTTTTTCCTTCGCCAAGCAAAATTCCATTGCCTCACGATTGTTCTGCTAAAATATCGTCAATATGACCAGTAGTATTAATTAAAATTATCGATTTTTGAAATCGTAACTTTAATTATAATCACCCGGTATTTAATTAAAATTTTCCTTTCATTAAGAACCAGAAAAATAAGCAAGTTTCTTTTTACTAATGGATTCGTTTGTAAATTCCGGTGTCATTTCATCATTTTGCAAACAAATTTACTCCGCGCCGGAAAGGGTTCAAGAATACATTTTTGGTCTTTCCCCTGACATTACCCTGACAACGCCATCTATTGGCACAATTTGGAACTATTTGTTTCCTTCGCCAAACAAAATTCCATTGCCTCACGATTGTTCTGCTAAAATATCAAGTCATTCTGACCAGTAGTTTTAAAATTATCGATTTTTGAAATCGTAACTTTAATTACAGGGTGATTCATAATGAATGGGCCAAAAAGAATAGCGCAGTGTGACTGCCGTAATGGATTTATTCAGCCGAAACAAATTTATTCTGCAACTACAATTATACAAGTTTTATTTGGCAACAAGGAAAAATCATCGAATGACGAACTCGCCGCTAGAGGCGCTGTTAAACAAAATGTCGTCCATGCAGGAGAAAGCGTACTGCGAAAGCCACGTTCCACTTATGTGGTAAAGTTAATCGCCATAATTTGCGATTTTGGGGCACGGAAAATACCCATGTATCATTTGAACATCAGCGTGATTCTCCCAAGGTGAAGGTTTTCTGCGCTTTATCTAACAGTTGTGTTTTTGGTCCATTTTTCTTTGCTGAAAAATGGACCAGATCTAACACCCTGTGATTTTTTTCTCTGGGGTTTCGTTAAAGACAAGGTGTTTGTGCCTCCACTTCCTCAGGACTTAAAGGAACTGAAGCAGCGGATAACTGCAGTGTTGAACTCCATCACAGGGGATATGCTATCACGAGTGTGGCAGGAGCTTGATTACCGTATAGACATTTGTCGTGTCACCGGAGGGTCATATATTGAACACCTGTAGAAACTTGAATAAATGTAGTTTTGAGGTAAATTTGAATTTTCTAAATATATTAATTACAACGTTCACAATCATGTTTTCTTTTTGTCCCATTCATTATGAATCACCCTATATAATCACCCGGTATATACCACTTAATTTTAATCCCAAAATGCCACAATGACACCAGAATTTTATAATAAAATTTTTAATTTATAAAGTAAATAAGAAAAATCTTTTATTTCGTTCGTGAATCCTGCTTTCAATCAATCATTTCAATATTTTAACTACAAGAGTACTTTGCCCCTGAAGGGGTTAAGAAATTTCGAACTCATACCAGAAATTCGGAATAGTAAATTTTGCTTTTTTAATGAGTCTTTCCTGATTACTTAAAGTAAAAAAAAATTCTTTCGGAATTTCTTGTATGGATTAGGAAATTCTGAATGAAAAAGGAATTCCTGAAATGGCGCATACATGCGTTGATGTTGAAAATGAGTTAACCCCTTTCCGGGGCAAAATAATTGTGTTACTAAATTGTTGGAATGGTTGACTTCCGCCAGAATTCATAAAAATATTTATATGAAAATGAATATTTGACTTTTTTCACTTACATTATAAGTGCAACAGTTTATTCAAAAATTCGGGTGCGATTGTGGCACTTGTTTTTAAAATAAAGTTGTATATGTAATAAGCCACTGCTATAAAGCGTTACTTCAACTGTGTAGTCAACGTTACCGATTTTTAAGCTATTTGGGTTTCGTGAATAAATGGGACATATCTTCTTCCCTGTGAAGTCTTTCGCGTCGTGATGTCAGGAAAATCGATTACTTGCATAGCAGCCAAGCTTTCCGGTTTTTTTGTATTAATAATTTCGAATTCAGATGTTTTCTTTATTTAGTTACAGAAATGTTTGATTACCTAACACGAAGATTACTTTTTGGAAGTTCTGTACTCCAAAACCCGAAGTTTTGGCAACTGCTGGTGATTTGTGACCATTATCACATTTATGTCACTTATTAATCACGCATCGAATACGTTGACTAGTTTCTAAAGCTTATAAAATTCATTTGACTGGCTTGGCACAATCTGTCATTATTAATCATAAACACCCGTCTACAATTCACAATGAAGGACATATAACAGTTATAAAATAAAATTAACACCTTTTTAAAACGCAACTTTTCAAATGAACGTATTTAATATATGCAATTCGTACATTCTTATTCACAATTTTATATTTACACATTTTTTTCCGAAGAAAGAAAATGTATAAAATACAAAAAATATGAGGATTAAATAATTTCTATTTCGACAACTATAAAAAATTATTTTATGATTATTTCAAAGTCAGATGATTACATTTTTAAAATTTTGTAATAAAACATACATGTGAGTTTTTTTGTTTATTTCAACATCTGTAAAAATATTGTACAATTTATTAATTTTCTTTAACACTGGAAATACCAACAACTAGTCATTTGACCGGAAACAAATGAAAAAATTTCCATTCATACCAGAAATTGCGTCATAAATAACTAAATATAAATCACACAGAAATAAGTTAAATAAAAAAGTTAAATAGCTTTAAATAAAATTTCTGGTGGGAAATATTTTTAGAAGACTTAAGTAAAATTCTCGATATGTTTAAGGTTAAACAAAACTATTTCAAATAATCTCTGTCCCAAAAAGAAATAAAACAGCCCATTCCTATCAGATTTGAAAAATAAAGATATATTTTTGTGGACGATACTGTTACAATATTTGGCATCTTTTAACAGACAAGAAATTATATTTTTTAATCTTCAATGTTATTATTTGAATTTCACTTCATTTAAAATAAAGAAATTTGTTTGCAAACAGCATCTAATATTCTAAGAAAAACGTGCTATTTTTCAAGTATAAAAGGAAATTGAACATATAGAAAAGGCATTATTTTCTTAGGGAAAGAAACATTTAAAAGGACGCAGATGTACAACTGTGTCTCGTATACTTCATGCCAGAGAGATATAAGCGTATTTTTCATCTGTTTAAGAAAGGCTTTTTTCTATTTGTTCCTATGTAGATATTTGTTTGTTATGCCAGGGGGAATTTAGAATTTGTTGATAAAATTGAAATGCATACATATATAACTGTCATTTTAGAATAAGATTAGTATTTCAAAATTGGTTTCTATTTAGATATTAGTCTTGACAATGCTTTTTAAATTTGCTATTTATAAATACGTTTCGTTATTTTTAAGAAGGTAATCGTTTATGTTCTAGAAGATATGATATTTATCTTTAACAGGGATAGCGAACCCGCTGGCCAAAAAGGGCAGTTGCCACCATTATCAAAAATATTCTTCGAGTTGTTCAACGAAAGAAATTCTGAGATTACATAAAGCCAAGTAAACTATTCAGGACAAGTGTTGGCAATTGGTATTCTGGCACGCGTACCGTTTCTGCTCTAGACAGTGACAATTTTCGAGAAAAATTAATTTCAACTTTCGTGTATTTAGAGACTGAAAATATACAATACAGGATATTTTTAAAACTCCATTAAATCATAAAACGCAGAGTTTCCACGGCCACTATTATTAATTTGTTTAATATTTCGTCTACAAAGTTTCCATAAAAATAAACTTTCTGGTACACTTTCACTTGCGAATTACTAAAAGATTATTCTTTGAAAATAATACTTGATATAATAGTAAATTTGTAATTCCCTGTTGATGACAACCTGATAAATGAAGGGGTAAGAATGCCAGTGGAGTAAGTCAAAATTTAGTGATTTGAGAAATGAAGGGTTTTGTGAAACTTGTATTGCCGTTGCATTGAGTGGTCCAACTTGTTTTGCGTTCTAGCGAATCCCTAAATGAGCTATGACTTATTTGACTGGCATATTGAACAGAAATTGATATTCGTTCAGTGAAAATTTGGTTATCTGGTTTTTCAAAATTTATGACTTACTACTGTCATTCTAACTCCCTTACATAAAAGACGCTACTAGAATTTCGGATACAATTAATTCCAGTTTTCTCTCATCATGCTGATCAATTTTTGCCTATACCAGTTGTTAAAAGGTGACATTTACAGATTCCGAAAAATAATTTAGTTGAATTTGACGAGAAACTCTTCTGGAGCGGTGGTACATTCTTATACCACTTAATTTTAATCCCATAATCCCACAATGATACCAGTATTTTGAAATAAAATTTTTCATTTATAATGTACGTGCAGAGCTGCCAAGTCTCCGGATTTTTGGATACCAGTAATTTAGTACAGAAAATATTGTTTTGTTTGATCGGAGTATTCAGCGATTTAAAAGAACAACATTTTCTCTAAGAATATACTGGTGTACAAAAAGCCGGAGACTTGGCAACTCTGTACGTGAAGGAAACTCTTACTTAATTTCAAATAAATTTGTTCATAAACACTGATGTATATAAGTCACTTCAAAATTTTAGCAACATGAGTATTTTTTTCACAGTAAAGGTTAAAAGAAGAAGTAAATAAATAGGAAAATACTTTTTTTTAAATTAAATCTTTAGGGAAATTTCAATTTAAAAATATCTTCATTATCGGAGTTAATAACACATTAAAACAAATTTGTATAATATTGTATACATTATAATTTTTTTAAGATGTTTAAAAAATTTGAGAAAAAAATGTAATATTAAATTTTTCAGTTTCTATTTTCTAAATAATAGCCCGAGGTTTCAGATAAATGAAAAATTTAATTATTAAAATGAAATATATTTCTATTCAAAAATGTATTGTTTTATCCATTTCGATTTGTTTGTTGTTCGTTCAGGAAATAAAAAAATCAAAAAAAAATCGAAATCCTTAGGAAAAAAATCCATTCCGAGAAAACATAATATTTGAATACCAACTTCTTATATTGAAATTAAAAAGAAACACTTGCATATGGATTGACTTAAAAATAAATAAAATGTATACATCTTCAATTTTTAGAACAGTTTTTATAATTTTAGGAATAATTTTTTATCACTTATAAATTTTAAATAAAATATAATATCCACTTTCTTTTTATAAATCAATTTTCTTATCAACCCTTATTGTTTTATTTAACCCTTTCCGGCACAGATAAATTCTGTTCGTAAAATAAGAAATAACTGACTGACACCGGAATTTACAAACGACTTTTTTAGAAAACAAGAACTCCTTATTTTAAGCTTTCATTGTAGAAACAAAATTTTACTGAAATATTCTTGGTGTCGCATGCAAGTTTGTAATTAAAATTAGGTGTGCCCGGAGTGGGACCACTGCGCCGGAAAAGGTTTTAAAGTTTATATTTTTGACAACCATAGTACACTCTTAGTTTTTGCCCTATACACTAGCATATATTCGTAACTAAATCCTTAAGGTCACAATATTTAATAATTTTATTAATATCCATATACTCTAAAAGTTTTAATTTATAAAATAAAAAGTTAAGTGCCCAGTTAAACTGATGGCATTGAGCTCACCGGCTATTCACACTAATTGTATATTATACTCTTATTTCAAAGAATAATACCCATTGAAAAATAAAGAAATCGTTAATAAACCTGCATACCAAATTTGAAGCAAATCGGATAATTCTGCATGAAATACCCATTTAACTAAATTAAGAGAGGGATTATTTCCCCCGTTTCCTCTCTATATACTTAACCAATGGGTCTCCAAATCTAATCAGGGAAGCGCCTATTCAGAATAAACTTGTAAACCAAATTTTAAGCAAATTTTAAGCGGATAATTCTGCAATAAAAACCCATTTATATAAATTAAGGGGGATTAGTCTCCCGTTCCCCCCTTTATGCTTAACCAATGAACACCTAAAACTAATCAGGGAAGCGCCTTATCAGAATAAACCTGTATACCAAATTAGAAGAAATTTGGATAATTCTGCATGAAAAACCAATTTATCTAAATTAAGGGGGAATTAGCCCCCCGTTCCCTCTCTTTATACTTAACCAATGAACCCCCAAAACTAATCAGAGAAGGGCCTTATCAGAATAAACCTGTATACCAGACTTGAAGAAAATCAGATAATTCTGCATGAAAAACCCATTTATCTAAATTAAGGGCGGTGGTCCCAGCTAAAAATGAACTGCAGTGAAACTTAAAACAAACTGCAGTTGTAAAACTGTGGTGATTTGGTACAAATCACTGCAGTGTTTTTGAAGTTGATACAACTTCAAAATAACTACAGTTTATAAACTACAGAAATTTTGCAAAAAAATTATTTCGCTTTTCGGTGGCGCCATCTATGAGTCATCTTATCATATTTCTTTGTAAATAATTTAAAAGAACATTTTTCCCCACTTGCCGAGAGGAGATTCGATCCGGGGTGTAACGGTTGGAAGTCGAGCATCTTACCGACTGAGCAACTGGGCCTTATGGTAGATTTGATTGAAAGAGGTAATAAGGGGAGGGTAGTCAAATAAACAGGTTTACTTCTCGTTTTTAGGTGATTTGACGGCGTGAAAGATGCGATTTTGAAGTGAATTTTTATAAATGATTTGTGCGTGTACTTCGAAATTAATTTATTATTTAAAGGGGTGGAATAAATATCTTAGTGGTTATTCAATTATATACTGCATTAATTTAGGAGATATATATATATATATATATATATATATATATATATATATATATATATATATTTAACAAATATATATATATTTAACATTGTTACATATTTTGTTACATATTTTAAATTGAAAAAAAAATATTAATTTCGAAAATGAATATTATTAAAAAATAATATGTTATTATAAAAATAGATTTTGTGAAGAGCCGTATTTTATTAAGAGAATTTAGTGTGGGACACTGTTTTATTAATAGTAATTTTGTGAAGTTACTATTGATAAGGTTATTGTGAAGGTACCTGTTTATATTTTTATAGCTTGTGAAATAATTTTAATTTAGTCTTAATAATTAATAACTTTTAAATAAAATAAGAAAAATAGTTGCTGCTTTTTATATTAATGCGTACTTTAAAAAAAAAAAAAAGTTGAATTAATTTGCGAATTAGTTTTTTATTCTGTTTTATTTACATATATATATATATATGGCGAAGAGACAGGTTTATATTGTTATAGCTTGTAAAATAATTTTAATTTAATTTTAATAATTAATAATTTTTGCATAAAATAAGAAAATTAGTTATTGCTTTGTAAATGAATACGTAATTTAAAAAATAAGTTGAATTAATTTGCGAACTAGTTAGATTTTCTTTGTACGATTAAGTTTTAAAACGTTTAAGTATATATATTTAATTATTTTATATAATTTGACGTTTTAATTGAATTTTATAATATGAATTATAATATGTATCTGGTTCATAGCACTTTATTATTTTTTTTAATTAATGCGTAAGATAATGATAAAATACTGTATGAATAGTAAATTAGTATAATAGACGAAATGGTTTTAATGCATTAATTTTGCACTTAAAATGTTATAGGGGGCGGCCTGGCCCGTAGCTAGACCTTACTTCCATGTGGGGCAAATATTTTTCCAGGGGGGGCAGATTATTTCTTAATTTTTTTCACGTCTCTTATACCTTGAAAAATATGTACTGTACTTTTAGTGTAATTTTTTTCTCATTTAAAACGTAAGATCTCTCCAAAGCCAGAATGAAATTTTTAATGTTTGTTCCAAGACACAATAAAAAATATATCAAAGACACATAAATAAAATATTTACATTTACATAACGTAAATATGTTGTTTCCTTTTAATTAAGTAATTTAAATTTATGTAGGTTTTATGTTCGTTTATATTAATAAATGCATTCAAGTACAATTTATTAAATGATGTTTCGTTATATTTACATCACGCAATAAAGATATGCGAAAGAAAAAAAAACAGAATGAATAAAATGAATAGAACAAGTAACGAGGATGTCTTTACCGATAATGAAAAAATATTTTTTTAATTTTCATGATGGAAAAAAAAAGAAAGAAAAGAAAAGAAACAGGGTACCAAATTAATTATAAGGCCTTTTATTTTATTTTAGTTTTTTAATTTTAGTTTTAGTCTTTTACAAATTTGACAACCTCTATTTGTTGTAAAAATAATTTATTTGAAAGAATTTTGAAGACTAATGGGAATCATGTATAAAAACCCTCTAATATAATTGAAACCTCCTGTCTCTACTTGTATTTAATTTTTTTAGTACTTCTTCTAAATTTATGTTTTCCGTCCGTTTTCTCTCGAAGGCCAAGAAGGCTAGATCTGCCATTCTCTTTTAGGCAAATCGAGATCGAGAATATCTGGTTTACTTGTAGTAGGTCCAGTTAATGATAATGAATTTTTATCACTACTATTTGCACAATAATCAGGATCAGGACTCTGTATTTCCTGTTTTAGTCGACGCTTCTGATACGTAAATGAACGGATATCCATATTTTCAAATATAACTTGTATTCACAGATAAAGTAATCCTTTCCGTTCACAGATACATACTTATCCCAATATAATATATGCAACTTTTAAAACGAGAACCTTTTTATTTTCACTGTCACCAAAAACTGATTAGCATCTGAAATCCAGAACGGTTTAAACTAAAACTGTAAGACAGAATGCATTATTTTCACAAGCGGATTTTCAAGAGTCACTTCCTCGAAATCGTTGAACGGGACACAAAAACATCCGGGTGGTCCTGCACAAACACAGGCCCGCTGTCGGCACAATCACAGGAGCGACAAATTGCACCTATATCGTCCCATTGTAAAATTGTCAAAATCTTTCTTTCAGAAAATAGTTCATACTACTTCTCTATTTATATTTCAGAAGACGGGTAACACAATTTCACACCACAGGTGGTCCAGTGATGTGTCAGAAAGTCAAAGTCAAAAAACACTAAAGGGTGCTGAGTAGAAGTACTAAAGGGTGCTGAGCAATTCGGCTGCTTTGATGGCGCTTGTTTGTGACAGGCGATTTAATAGCAGTCTTGAAGCCAAGTTAACCCTTAACCGGAAATGTACCGTCTGTGAGACGGTTGCGTCTACAATCTACCCTTTATGCAAAAATGAATGTATCCTCAATATTATCAGGCCATCTTATCGTTACGCTATTGGTCCTCTCCCGCCCGACACATTTGCAACACATGAGCGTTTTTAGTTGTTGAAATAAAAAATATTTTCATTTCGCCGCAGTCTGTCAGACGGTGTGTTTCCGTTTATGTAATTTTTTGCTTTGGGATATCGAAATGGAGGAGCCGTCAAAGTGGGTACGCTTTGATGATAAAGACTTTGAAGAGACTATTTTGCGATGGTTTGATGAAGTAGGAGGTGACATAAGCGATGTTGAAAGTATTTCAGATGATGAATATATAAATTCTGAACATGAAAGTGATTCAACATTGTCAGAAAATTCTAATGAAAGCGAAAATATAAGAAATGATGAAGATATAAGAAATGATGATATAAGAAATGAAGAAAGAAGTGAAGATATAAGAAATGATGAAAAATTAGAAGACGCAGATACGAAATATATATATGGAAAAAATCGGTACCGATGGTCTGTTTAAGAAGTTCGCCCCTCTTCAAGAACAAAAAAACACAATATTATAAAAGTGCCAGTTTTAAGAGGAAAAGCTTGAGATCTCGGAGAAAAGCTAGATCCATTCTCTGTCTGGCAGTTGTTGATTACAAATGATATGTTACTACATATAGTGAAATGGACAAACCATAAAATAATTCAAATGCGAATGAAATATGATACTCTGACCAGTAATATGGAGAGTAATATGAAGAGACGACTAGAAAATTCTCAATTACCCCGGGAATTGCGCTTTATAATAGCTCGCATTCTGCAAAAACCTGTTGAAAATGTGTCCCAGGTAGATGATGACTTAATACTTCTCAAAGGCAAAGCATGTTTTTTGTGTCACTGAACTAGCCATAGAATGACAAAATACCTGTGTGTACAGTGCCGGAAGCCTGTATGCCTGCAATGCTCGAAACCTAAATGCAATGATTGCATAAAAAATGCTGATATTTAGAACATGCTGCAATATTTACTATTAAATGTTTTGTTAATTTTACTATCTAATATATATTTTTAATTCATATTCTACTAATATATGTAAAAATAGTTGCATTTATTTCATCATTTTGTCGAAAATGTAAATATTTGAATAATAGAGTGTAATTTTGAAATATTTCATCTATCCGACATTCAAAACTTATTTTTAAGCTGTTATATTAAAAATTTGTTCCTGTTAATGCATTACTGTTAAAGAATAAATGCTTAAGTTCACTATTTGGCAAAGTATTATGAGTTGTTTTCTTTTTAAATTTTTATAGCAATTTTTTTAATTTAGCAGTCTCACAGACGGCACGTTTCTGTTTGTGTTCTGAATTTTCACGTTTCCGGTTAAGGGTTAAAAACGTTTCGTGAAATCCTAACTATAAGCATTACAAATGAAACAAAATGAAGAAATAATAATAATAAAAGGAATTTGTAAGAGGCAGAAAATTCAAAACTGCATACGGACGCTCTGGTTTTTCAAACAGATGAAGTCTTAAAATTCTCACGCTTTTGTTGTTATTTGTTACTCTGTGTTGAGTTCTGAAAAAGCCGTAAATTATGGAAAAAAATAGCATAAAAACAATATCTTTTCATAATTTTTTTAAATGGATTTTTATGAGAGAATATTAAGATTAATACAGAATTAATGTAAATATTGTTAACACTGTATGGTAAATTACACTGCATCACCCCTTGCTACAATAACACGGAATCATTTATGTTTAAAGTATTAAACATAGATCTATTCAAGATCTAATTAGCACAACCCAGTGCTGACTCAGTTTCAGACAAAACAATCCCAGTTTAAGTGCGTTCGTAATTATATAAATGCGTAGCAACTATAGTCGTCGTCTGGTTCGTCCGCCCGTCCGCAAAAAAAACAAAAACTACCCAACCGAATAGATTGAAATTTAATATATGGAATCATTATAAAATTTTGTCGAGTCACTTCAAATTTTGTGAAAATCGAATCACAACTTAAAAAGATATTAAAAAAAGTTTTCTTTATTCTATTAAATCCTATCATACGCAATCTATATAATAAAAGCGCAAGTCATGTGACTGAGGAAAACAAATACGGGCTAACCTGCTAACCACTTCTTTTTTCATATGCCAAGCGGTCATTTTTATTCAACATTATTTCTTCGAATAAAATTGCATAAAAGTTACATTTTTAGAAAGATCATTCAAAAAAATGGTTTGCTTGAGAGATGAGTTACATTAAAGAAAGTATAGATTCTGAGATAACTTCAGTAGAAATTAGGTTAATAGCCGAATATCTCAATCCATTAAAGTAAATAAACACAAGAGATTCGTTCATCATGAGTCATAGAAATATTAACCATGGAGGTAAGCAATATCTCATGTTAAATTCTGCAGCGCTGTCTGGTGTCGAAAAAAATTCGTATCTGTAAACGTGGCATCACTAATAATAATAAAAAAGGGCATGCTCATTTCGCTCATAACAGACGATATAATTCATTTCACGGAAATAATAAAGATTATTTTTTTACATTGTAAAACTAGTTATAGTACGGTCGCACCTCATTTGTCACGCTTAACGTACATTTCCAACTTGTTTGTTTGTTCCGTGCTACATTAAAAAAAATAATAAACACTATTTATGCAGAATATTTAGTGTCGAAGAGTCTGTGCAAATATAAAATATTTTTTAATTTATTTATTTCACTGTCCATTTCCTATAAAGCATCGCTAATTCTTCAATCGCCGTATATTTTTTGAAAAGAGCTATACATATTGTTTATGCTTAAGACTGTTATGACATTAAGGTCACATTCACCCGTAATTAAATACCATTTCAGATATCCTCCATGAGGTTCCAAAATATATATATATATATATATATATATATATATATATATATATATGTATATTAATTTTATATATATATATATATATATATATTTATATATAATTTTTTTTCCGGCTGAACAACACGGAACTTTTTTGCTATATTCGCACTGTCATTTTTATACATAAAAGCATGAAATTTACAAGTTTTAAGTACTAAAGTGATTTAGAATCGAATAACGTTTTTCACTTTTCTATAAATACGTTAAATTTTGAGTTGTAATCGATTTCTCTCTTATGAATTTTATCAGACATCATGTCCAGAAAATTGGCTTATATCTTTAACTTTGACGGTCATTTTCTGAAAACTGATTTGCTTTTACAAAAAAATGGAAAACACTATTTAATTTCTCCGTTTTTAATAAGAGGACCTGAAAAATTTTTGAATTTAAGAATAGTGAATGTCTTTGTGAATGTGTCAGAAGATAACTAATTTGGATTTATAAAATCGTAAGTAGCCCGGCATATTTTATTCTTTAAATTTGAAATAATGATTGGTTTATTTCAGAGGCGCCAACTTTTAAAAATTTCGGGGTGGGGTGGGGGGGGTGGAAGAGTAGATTGAACAGATAAAGGGACAGACCTTCTATTAATTTTTATTTCCAGAGGGGGAGGGGGAGCGATGGCCCTGTGAAAATTTCCAGATAATTTCTATGGCCTTGTAGTCGGCGTCTATGATGGATTTAATTTGTTATCTTGTTCATTATTATAAATATTTTCAAGCCGTAAGCAAAGGTGTGAACTTGTTTAAGCTACTTTTATCATATTATTTCGATATCTGCAAATAAATTCCTTTAAAGAATATATTTTACGCGAAATAAAACATTTTATAAAATCTAAGTATACTTAACAACTTAACAATATCATATTGTTACATTTTTCTTTTTGTTCCTTGATTTATTATTGATTGATATTATTTCGTTCCTTGAAGATTTTGTACTTTAAGATAAAAAGTTGTTTATGTTATTTACATGAAAGTTATTTAAAGTGAAATACATACAAACGTGTAACGCGGTAATAATTTCCTCTACTAACCACTACTTGTAAAACCCGTGGGAAAAAAATATATATATAACTTAAGACATGTATATTAAAAAAAAATTCACAGATAATTCTGTAAATTTCTTATTTATAAATTAAATTTATATCATTTAATTAAAACAAATTTTATATTCTATTGGTTAAAGATGATATTTTCATTGCAATTACATTTTTTCTTTACGCTGAAAAACTCCTCCTATAATGTTTTTATTGTGACAAAAGTTTCACAAATTTTTATCATTCAATAATATGTAACGAAAGATCAGAAGAATGAAATACATTAGTCCCCTCTTCCCAAAGCAAACAAGTAAACATAACAATCCGTTTCATGGAATTGGAACAAGTTCCATGAAAGAAGCAGCAAACTTGTCATGTACAACAAATTCAATCATTTTTGGCTGTTTCGCTTTATTTTCAGATTCAGAAGCCGCTGGTTTCAACCCTGCTTTCACATGACGACAATTCTACAAAGAAAGTAAGCTTTATGGATATCAGAATTGTTGCTGGGTCGGTACGGGCAGGAATGTCCTGCGGTACGGTGTAATTTCTACAAAGCAACAAAGCGGGGAATGTCCTACGTGACAATCCCCGACAGGTCTGTTGTCTGTTAAAAAAAGAGAGAAAAAGAAGGTTTATAAATAAATTTTTTCTGGTTTTGTTTCCATTTTTAAAACGAAATTGGGAGGAGGGGGGGGGGGCTCTTTGCTTAGATCTGGCTAGAAGATGGAAAAAATTGGAAATTTAAAGTGAAATGGTGGTTGATAAAGTGATCGGAATGTCCAGTCTCACACTAGATTAGACAAAAATTTATTTAAAAAAATAATAGAAATTTAATGTTGTTTAAATCGGGATGTTAAGTTTCACGCTAGGTCGGGCAAAATGTTTTGCAGGTCGGGCTTTGCCCGACCTGGCCCCCACCTGGCTACGGGCCTGGGGGGCGCTATTATGTTTCTGCTCAGGTCCCCCGAAATCTGTAAGTCGGTCCCTGGTTAGCTCTAACATTTTAACGATAAACAGCATTGATTGATTTTTAATGTATATATGTTTTGAATTTTAAAGTTTGATATATTTGAATATTTGTTTTGTTTCACTTAAAGAAGGGGAAGGGGGAGGACTTTCACAGGTGTTCTAATTAGGTCCTTAAAATAAAAGTCTTGAAAACAGTATTAATTATTATTAATAAAGTAAATAGTGAGTCATGCAACAATAACAAAAACTGAAAAGCTTTAACATCAGTTTTAAAACTACAGATTAACTACAGAAAATATAACACGAGCTTTCCATAAAGTAAGTTCTGGAAAGTTACCTCATAGTAACTACAGTTAAACTGCAGATAAATATACTTCTGAATTAATAACTGTAAAAAAACTTCAAATTTACTGCAATTTTACTACAAATGTAAAGTCTCATTATTTTTTAATTGATGGTTGTAAAATGATTTCATATAAACTACAGTATTTTTGCGGATAATAGCTCAGAGTATTTTTGAAATAAATCACTGCAAAATTACTTCACATTAGCTACAAAATAACTGAAGTATTTTTGCAGTCAAGATTTCAGTGCAGAAAATCTACAGTTGACTGTAATAAAACTTCAAAAACACTTCACTTCTGTAAAAAAACTGCAGTTAATTTTTAGCTGGGGTATCCCCCCGTTCCCCCCTTCTTATACTTAACCAATGAAACCCGAAAACTAATCAAGGATGAGCCTTATCAGAATGAACCTATATCCAAAATTTGAAGCAAATCGGATATTTCTATCAAGAGTTGTCGCGTTACGTACATACATACGTACAAACATACATACGTACGTACATATAGAACCTGCAGCCACATTTGCTCTCAGGCTTTGATAGCCTGTGAGCTAAAAACCAAATTGTGTGGAATTTTTCTATCAAAGTATTGCTTATTTTTAAACAAGAGTTTATAAAATAATTAAAGATTTTCTTAGTTAACTCTACATCATTTTGCAGAAAATTAAGAAAACTCTCTCTCTCTCTCACAAACACACACACACAAACATACATATACACACAAACACTTGCATACTCGGATACACACATACGCACTTGCACACACACAGAAACGCCTGGAAATTTTTTTATACACATTCAGAAACTCGTACACACGAACACCGTATTTAAAGATAGCAAAATTTAGGAACACTTCCTATCGAATTGAATCCCCGCTAATAATTCAACATACCTCATTCAGTAATTTCGCGTGAATAGGGCGTTTTAATATTATGTTGATGAAATAGTTCCGCAATTAATTTCTTTTAAAGTTACAATTTATATGTTTTTATACGGTCTTTCGTTCCTACAATTTATATTTTGAGAACATTTTCCCATGCTCTGACAAGTAAAACGGAAAAAGCCTATTCTTCTACAACCAAAGCTCACTCAGTTATGATACTTTGCAGTTTAAGAATCTTCATAGCTTTCCGGCACTAAAAAAGAATGTTTCTGTGCAATCTCCGAAATTTAATAAAATTCATAGTATCATAACTGTATGGGTTTCCGTCCTAGAAGAATGCCATTTTTACTGTTTTCTTTGTCAGAGCCCAGGGAAAATGGTTATACACGGGACAGTTTAAAAATTTAAACTTGTAACTTTTTGAAAATTAACGGCAGGGCTATTTCATATTGAATCCTACCTTATTTTCAACGATTTTGAGATTTACGTATACTAGATATCGCCAGCAGATAAAAATAAATAAATACAAAAATACATAATATTTAAATGTTTGTGAACATTTCAGTAAAAAAATAGATTCTTTATCTGGTTTCAATAAAACTTTTAATCAAATTTGCGTAATAAATTATGCGTTATATATATAATTTTAAAAATAATACTTTTTAAAAATGCGGAAATATGTAATATTGCATCTGTTTCAAGTTTCCGTTTGTATTTTGTGATTAATAGCCTGAGGTACAGTAAAACAAAATTTTAAAAAGTAAAATAAATTTTCTTGTCAAAAATGTACAGTGTTACGTTTCACATATATTGTTGTTCATTCAGAAAATTTTTAATAAAAATGTTAAGAAAAATGCAAAATCCTTAGAAAACAAATCCATGCCGAGAAAAACATAATATTTGAATTTCAAGTTTTTTAATTGAAATTAAAAAGAAATACATATTAGCTGTATTAAAAATGACTAAAATATGTAAATTTTCATCCTTTAAAGGATTTTACCTCATTTTTGTAACTTAAATTTTGCTGAATGAAACTCTACAGAAAATGTATATTTATATGATAAGTACACTTATTTGAAACGTTATTTCCAAGTTCATTAAATTTTATCAGAAATGTGAGTTATTGGATTTATAAAAAGTACATTTATGTTATTATTTATATACATTTATTTCTTAAAATGCAAATAAGTATTATGGTCTTAAAAAATTTCGCATTTTTTTAGATTTTTAATGTATAATCATTTTAAAAGTTAAATCATAAATTACGCGTCATAATGAAACATTTTTGATTGTAATATATGTATTCTCAAAATATATGCAAAATTTCTCACGGGATGCAGAGTACACTAAAACAATTTTTGTAAACAAAACTAAGGTACAATCATTTATTCAGTCAAAAATTTACGGCGTCCCACTACACTCGGAAACTGGATTTTTGTCCATAGCTATAACCCCTTTCCAAGGCAGTGTTTGCACGGCACGCAGACAGATGTTTCGCGATTACTTAAAATAAAAATTCTTCTTTCGTAATTTATGGTATGTATTCGGAATTTCTGAATAAAAAAGCAATTTCTTAAATGCCGTGTTAGGGAAACATCTACAACTAATAAATAAAAGATAACAATCTTAACCCATGAACAACCGAATTATTTTTCTCAATAAAATACAAATATTGAGATTCATACCAATTTTTAGCTCACAGGCTATCAAAGCCTGAGAGCTTATGTGCCCGCCGGATCTGTATGTATGTATGTACGTACGTACGTATGTATGTATGTACGTAACGCGATAACTCTTCATAGAAATAGCCATTTTCTTTCAAATTTTGTTTATAGGTTCACTGTGTTAAGGCGCTTCCCGGATTAGTTTTCGGGATTGATTGGTTAAGTATAATGGGGGGAACGGGGGGGGCTAATCCCCCCTAAATTTATATATATGGGTTTTTCATGCAGAATTATCCCATTTGCTTCAAAATTTGTTTATAGGTTCATTGGGTTAAGACGCTTCCCTTATTAGTTTTCGGGATTGATTGGTTAAGTATAAAGGCGGGAACGGGGGGCTGATAACCCCCCTTAATTTATAAAAATGGGTTTTTCATGCAGAATTATCCCATTTGCTTAAAAATTTGTTTATAGGTTCATTGGGTTAAGACGCTTCCCTGATTAGTTTTCGGGATTGATTGGTTAAGTATAAAGGGGGGGGGCGATGGGGGGATAATCCCCCCTTAATTTATATAAATGGGCTTTTCAAGCAGAATTATCCGATTTTCTTCAAATTTTGTATATAGGTTCATTGTGATAATGCGCTTCTCTGAATAGTTTTGGGGGTTCATTGGTTAAGTATAAAGGGGGAAGGGGGAGGTGTCTAATCCCCCCCTTAATTTAGATAAATGGGTTTTTCATGCAGCATTATCCGATTTTCTTTAAATTTTGTATGTATATATTCATTGTAATAGGAGGCTTCCCTGATTAGTTTAAGGGGTTCATTAGTTAACTATGAGGGGGTAACTGCGGGATGACCCCCCCTTAATATATTGCCGATTTCTTTATTTTTCGAGGGGCTTATTTCAAATTCTTTGAAATACGAGTATAATATACAATTAGAGTGAATAGCCTGTGAGCTCAATGCCCTCAGTTTAACTGGGCAGTTTTCTTTTTATTATATTATAGCAACCTAAGAGTGACTTTTTCATGGTGTTTCTTGCATCAAATTAAGCGAATATTTATCCTCAAAACAAACTGGTGTAAACTTAAAACCTGATGTGAGAAACATAATTTTGCGAAAACGCAACGTCAGTCTTTAATGGGTTAAAAGCTAACAAAAAAACTAGAATGAAGCGGAATTTCCCAAATCATTATGTGACATTAAATCATTTTCTCTTACAGATATGAGCACGTTGGCGATTAGTGACGTCAGCCAGTTGCTGATAGGAATATAATAGTGTGTGCAAATTCAGTCTATATTTGAATGTTGAATATATAACTTTTTTTTGTAAGAGTGAAAATTAAAATGTTTTACTTGCAGCTTATTAGTTGTTATGATACTACTGGAGTAGTACTATTTGATTTGATGAACTCACTGATATTAACAGTGAGCTAGTTTATAATTAAAATCAAGTTAAGAAATTTAACAGACGCATATATGGCCTATTGATCCAAATGGGTAAAATGATTATTATGATTTTTCTCTGTACCAGAGTTACCAATTAGTATTTTTTTTATTTCAAGTTGCTTCATTGCTTCCACTTTTGAAATAATAATATTCGCATTATTTAATTGCAGGTTAAAGAAAATAATATTTATATTTAAAAACGTGGAAGCAATCAAGTAATCTAAATTTGAAAAAAATACCGCCCAAATGGCAAAGCCACACTGTACGATCAAGAGGTTCGCGATCGTTGACTTGAAATCAAGAAATTTCGTTATTTTTAACTCCTATTATGGGCGTTCCCTTTTCCTTTCATTAATTCTCAAAAATATATCCAATATTTGCATTTTCACGATAAATACACTATGCATGTAAATACGTCGATATAAACTGCATCATTATCATACATATTCATTTTTAATATGAATATAATTGAAGTAAATCTAATGCTAAATAGTGCAATGTGTAAGAATAATTTAAATATGAGGGAAATGCGCATAAAAAGACAAAAAGTAGCAGTCGCGATTGTTTTAAAATGTTGATGAAAGGCAACTTAATATGATATCTGAGTTTGGAAATTATAGAAATAACTGCCACCTCATGAATGCCTATGGAAAGATTGTTGTCGAAATATCTTTTATGAGTTTTACACCAATAAGCATTTTACAGTGTGTAGATTTCATTCTAAATTAGGGTATCCAACCCGAGCTTTCAAGTTACGGAACACAGGTGAAACCAGTTTTTTTTATTGAAAACTAGAGGAGCTTCTCCCACTTTGCTGGTTGGTTTTCCCGAAATGAAACATAAATTATTAAGATTAGGGTTCTCACTGCTTTGAGCAGCGTAGAACTGTGCAGGCTACGCCCGCTCTGATCTAGATTCAAACTAACTTTGATTTCTTATTTAGACCAAGGTTAAATTAAAATTTGCAGCATCGCCGTTCACATTGATATACACTGTAAAAAAAAAAAAAAAAAAAAAAAAAAAAACTCGGAAACGTTACTCTATCTGGTGGGGCAGCAATGTGGCCCATCGGTTCTGTTAAGTTTCCGCATATTTCGGTCCGATATTCGTAAAAGTTTCTGCATATTTCGGTCACATATTCAGAAATGTTTCTGTATATTTTGGAAACATTTACGTGCATTTCGGAAACGTTTCTTTATATTTCAGTCAGATATTCAGTAACGATTCTGCATATATCGGAAATGTTTTTGTATACATCGGAAAGGTTTCTGAATATATCGGAAATGTTTTTGTATACATAGGAAAGGTTTCTGCATACAAAGGATTTTTTTTGTATACATCGGAAATGTTTCTGTGTATTTTTGTTTTATAATTTCTTTTATTTGAGAGAACAATATGCTTTAAAAAAATTAATATTACATTCGCTTGAGGCGAAACCCCACTCCACATCTTCGTGGTTGGGTCTTCCGCGAAGTTCGGTGAGCGAACTCGCTAATCATACTATAGAAATGATCCTATGAAGTATGATCGAGCAGATGAATTATACTCTAGAATTAGCAATATTATAAACTTTCTGTAATTTCTGGTGTGAAACATATATTTTTCTGAACTCGTTTTATTATTCACCTTTTATTATTAGACTGCTACTCAAGATATCACTTTAAAGTTATTTATGCAGGCGAAATAAACTTAGAAAAAACTTAATTCCGTGACAAATACTTCTGTCATTTTAAAATAACTCCAAATTTAAGAGTATGTCCTTCTACTAAAGAGAGGCTTCCAAATTGTCCTTTGTAGGAATAGAGTTGAGTCGTCTGGAAACTTCTTTAGTTTACCTACTACAAGTTTACAAGTACAACAAGTTTAGAAGTTGTTGTATACACAGTTAAATAACTCGTTCGATAGTTTCTTTATACTCTTGTTACATGAATCTATAATAAATATTAGATATGTGATTGATGAATAATAATGTAGTACTAGTATTAATGAAGTACAGATAGCACCGTATATACGTCTTTAACATCTTTTCGTTTTGAGATCGGTTCAGTTTCATAACTTTTCTAATGATGAAATGTATGGTTTATATGACAGAAAAAATTCCTAATTTCACTTATACTGTACGTTTTTCACTCAGTTTTTATGAATCAGATATTTGTAAATAAATAACGTCAAAAATTTGATTTATGGATCTATAAATAATTCTTTTTTTAAATGCAGCCTCATGAGTTCCATCCTCTAAATAGATACTTAATGAAAATATTTAATTTCCCTATACTTATAAATAGATAGATTTTAGTAATACCTTTCAACATTTTTTTCATGTTGTAAATAGTTATACTAATCGAAAATATTTTATATCTGTGGAAATTGTTTTATTTTCACAAATTCTATACTTATAAATAGATATATTGATGAAAATGTTTTGTCTGTTTGTAAATATTTTTAAAATAGTGTTTTACAACTATCATGCTTCTAAATATATTCATTTAAAGGTAATATTTTATTCGTATAACTTGAGAATTGCTGAGATAACCTGAGAAAATAAATATATTTTTATAAGTATACAGTTCAAAAAATATAATACTTATTTACAGATACGAAATCTTTTGTCATAATATCTATACTTACAAGAATTAAAAATATATTTATTTGAAGATATTAAAAATAATACATATATTTTGGGAAATAAAGCATTTTCATAATGCATATGTATCTGTTTACAGCATGGAATTCACGAGACGGGATTTTAAAAAACAATTATTTATAGATTTATAAATCAAATTTTCAATTATATTTATTTATAAATATCTGATTCATAAAAAATGAAGGAAAAACGTATAGTATAAGTGAAATTAGGAATTTGTTCTGTCATATAAACGATACATTTCATCATTAGAAAATATATGAAACGGAACCTATCTCAAAACGAAAAGATGTTAAAGTCCTGTATACGGTGCTATCTGTACTTCTTTAATACTAGTACAATATTTTTATTCATCAATCAAATATCTAATATTTATTATAGATTCATGGAACAAGATTATAAAGAAACTATCGAAAGTTATTTAACGTTGTATATACAACAAAAGATTAACTGCAAATGTAATATTAATATGCAATAACCCTCTGAGCTTTTTGAAAAAGGGTAAAATTGTAATGTTGTTTTCTCTGCATTTAGTTTTAAATGCTAAAAACAATGATTCTTTCAGCATTATAAATAAAACTTAATTACAAATATGAATATAACCCTTGAGAGTACTAATCATTCTTCAATATTTTGAAAATTCATTAAATCTATAGAATTATATTATCTTAAACATTGCATATATTGCAGTGAAACCTGGAGCTTAGTGAACGGAATATTACGTTCCACACGCTTAGAGGGATAAAATAGAATCTGATAATATTAATTTTTTTAAAGCATATTGTTCTCTCAAATAAAAGAAATTATAAAACAGAATACTTACAGCTCATATAAATACGTTGCATCTGCATCTGTTTTAAGCTGTCTTTCCTCTCAAGAACAATAGAAATCACGTGATAATGACATGTGCAATAGGTCGGAGTAGATGAGCATGCGCAAATATTACTACATTTCGAATTCCATTTTAAAACTTTACACGGAATGAGTCTAACATTTCCGAATTTTTCAGTAACCATCATTTTACACTACCTATTCGAAAACATTTCCGGTATGGAATGTAACGTTTCTGACTTCTTCATAATAATTCATCGCTTTGAATATTTTTCCGAAAATACGTGTAACGATACCGAAATAACAAGTAACTGAGGATAACACAAAGTTTACTATAAATTTTCGGAAACCTTTCCGCCTTGTGCCGAAACGCTTCTGAGTTTTTTTTACAGTGTATGAACGAATTTGGTATTATTAAAACTTATATTCATTCATGGCAGTAAAAGCAAAAATTCAGGAGAGTTCTTCCGTTTCTAAATATACATGAAACAAAATTACCCCGAAATGCGAAAAAAAACGCTAAAAATTGCTTTAATTTTTTTTTTTAAATTCCAGAGACCTAAAATTACTATATTCGGCTAAATGATTGAAACCGAATTACTGTAATCTCTAATTCTGCTGCTTCAGGCTTCTCGTACACTAATATTTCCTTCATGCGCTTCTAATATTTGCCTTTCACGAATTTCACTCATTGTAACTCTACTTAGTTCATTTCGTAATCTTGTTTTTCCAGCAGTTTCTCTATGTTCGTTTTCTGAGTGTCTCACTCGTATATTGGGCTAAAAGACTGAAACCGAATTACTGTAAACTCTACTTCTGCTTCGCGCTTCTCGTGCACTAATATTTCGTGCATGCGTTTCTGATCTTTGTCTTTCAAGAATTTCACTCATTGTAACACAACATATTTCATTTCGTAGACTTGTTTCTTCAGCAGTTGCTCTATGTTCACTTGCTGAGTGTCTCACTCGATGCTCTTCTCTAATTTTTTTCTCGTTGTTTATCTGGTGAGTTTTTTCTCACTCTATTCATTCTCTTCCGTTGTGTAGCTAAACGTGCATTTTTATCCTCATCTATTTCATTTATTCGCTGTTCTTTATAATTTCTTATTTTCGATTCACCTCTGGCGAGATCTACACTGAAAATTGAAAATTTCCGATTTTTTCAGAATTAAAAAAAAAGTTTTACGTAAATCTATTTTTTATCACTATAGTGAAAAATATTAGCAGATTGTATTGTTTAAGAATAATAATTAAAAAAATTGCGTTTAGAGAATATCTTCCGATCGCGGAAATCGTCTAAAAATTCAAAAAAGTTAAGAATTTCCGATTTTTTCAGCGTATAAAAAAAAATACGTATATGCATTTTTTTATCGCTATAGTGAAAAATATTTGCAGATTGTGCTGTTTAATAATAATAATAATAATAAGTTGCGTTTAGAGAATATCTTCCGATTGCGCAAGCTCAATAAAACTCGGAAAATTTTGAATTTTTAGTGATTTTGATGTATTAAGAAAATAATCAACTGAGATCAGTTTGTGGTCTCAGGTTAAGATTTAAATGTAAATTGATACTATTCAGCTGAACTATTGAGCTGATTACTGAACAAGGGTTTCACTAGAATGCTTAGATTTGGTAGTGCTGTACTACCAATACAGGATGGAAAGGTGGTGCCTTCAGACAGCTTGAAGTGCATCTCGGACGACCACTTCAGTGGATTGTTTGTTTATTCCATTTTGTTGAATTAATTTTCCGCCGTCTTTTTTAACATTTGGATGGTGAAACAAATGGCCCAAGATCATTTAGTGCGCCAATTGGGCAGGATCTCTTTGGTTGGGAAAAGCTCTCAGAGATAAATTTTCAATTAATTGATTGTGACATTCAAAAAGTGGGCAGATGACTGTTGAGCAAGGCCCAAAGATATCTTTTTGACGTACGTCAAGCAATTAAAAGTGGGAGCTTTTCAAATGACTTATCAAATCGTGACCCCGGCCCAAATTCGCATGCCAGATGGCTCACTTACGTGACTTTACGTGAACGTAGAAAACCCATTGGAAGCCTTAAAAGCCATAGTGACATTTATTTTAAAATCGTACATGCCAGTTTTGTTTGAAATAAAATGCAGTAAGTACATTACATATTCATCTGTACAGAGTAACAGAAACATCTCGATACTTGCCTGACGACCTGAAGAAAGTGGTATTCCCTGTAATTGAACGAAACTCCTTCTTTGCTCACCCAGGAAACTTACTGATGGCAATGGTCTCTGATCAGAGAAGGCACATACGAGAGCTAGGGCTAAGTTTAAGTTAAAAGTCAGGCAGACTGTTTCAAATGGTAAAGGCATCAGAAAATATATCACTCCTACTTTGAACTTCGGTGCGGCAGACTATACAGAATTAATTGATTGGAATGTAGTAAAATTATTATCTCCAACTCTTTTACGGAGAGTAACCAATGAAGAAATACATTCCTTCGCATAATCAGCTGATATTCCAGTCTGGGATGCTAAAACATTTCCCTGCCATACGCAAGCTGTCGAGCTGTGCATCAAATTGGTAACGGAAGCATAACTTAAGGTATTGGGGCACCAATCAAGAGATGGATTCAACAGGGCCACACTGAAATCAAGGCTCATGATACTATTCTTTACCACCAAATCGCAGTAGAAAGTTGCGTCTAAAAGTGAGACTTAAACAGATAAAATAACAAATTATGTATTTAAGTAATGTATGTAGCAATCACCCTTATTATTTGGATGGAGGAAAGGTTATGGGTGGGACTCGAAGTACAGCCACCTCCCGTGGTGAGTTCTGGGTTGTTTAAAGATGATCAAATATCTAAGAAAGCAAAGAGCTGTACAATTTATATGCAACTGTTAACATTCGAACACAAACTGACCTCATGTGATTATTTCCTTACTTTATCAAAATCACTCAAAATTGAAACTTTCCCTATTTTTATTGAGCTTGCGCGAGCGAAAGATATTCTCTAAACGCCATTTATTATTATTATTATTATTATTAAACAGCACAATTTGCAAATATTTTTCACGATAGAGGTAAAAAATGTGTATACGTAAAATTTTTTATAAATGCTGAAAAAATCAGAAATTCTCAACTTTTTTTAATTTTTAGGCGTTTTGCGCGATTGGAAGATATTCTCTAAGCGTATTTTTTTAATTATTATTATTAAACAATACAATCTGCAAATATTTTTCACTATAGTGATAATACATATATATATGTAAAACTTTTTTTTAATTCTGAAAATTTTTTTTGAATTTTTTGGTGGTTTGCGGGATCGGAAGATAAACTCCGATTAGAATATTTTTTTTTTGTTTTTCTTGTATTTACCAATCGCAACTTTTCCACACTATAGAGACTCGCAAATACCAACTTCACTTTTTTTCGTACCACCCAATTACGAATATACAAAACACGACAAATGGCGTTTCCTATCGTTAGGGTGTTCACTTTATTTTTCTAAATTTACTGAAAAATCCCCATCAAACACTTTTGTGTAATTCAATGAAGATTTAAAAATTAATGCATCGGCTGATTTTTCCAATAAATAAATACCGTAATTTCCGGCGTATAATCCGCAGCTCAAAGAATCGTTTTTCGACCCAGAAAATTTATTCAATAATTGTAGTTAAATATTTACAGCGATCAATTAAGTTACATATTATAAAATAATAGTTCTGGGTCGAAAAACGACTCTTTGAGCTGCGGATTATACGCCGGAAATTACGGTAAATAAATAAATCGATAAACAAACCGTCAAATAAATTGTCATAAAAATCCGTTATCATTAAAAAAAGTGCACACAGTTTTTAAATAGTAGCTGTTATTCCCAGTCAAATGGTAGTTATAATTTTTATACTACAAAGCAAGCCAGACATTCCATTTATCTCGTTTCATACCAATGTAACACATGTATACCACTCACGTTATCCAAAAGCAAATATATTTTAATCCTTCTACTATTACTTTTTTAATACAGTAATTTTCTTCTTAAATAGAGGAGGAGACAATAGAAATAAAACAGTCGCCTGTTACAATACTGTAAAAACCGGTATAAAAAATTGGTATTTTAAGCGTAAATAAAAGAAATCTAACGTGTGCCAAAATCTGTCAATGTTAAAAAAAAATTCAGTTTGAAATATATTTGAATACGACAACTATTATAAACTCGTGAGTTCCCGTTATCCTTTCGTTATGTTTAAATATGAAATTATGAAGATATGATAAGCTGTGAATCACATACATTTGAAAAGTTTGACATTAAAATTCAAAAGTTAAATAACATAGTTAAATAAATAAGGGAAATAAAAAAGTTAAATAATTCTAAGTAAAAATCCCAGTGCAAAATATTTTTATAAAATTTGATTGAAATTCGTGCTATATTTGCTGTTAAAAGTCAAAACTGCTTCAAGCGGCTGACATGAGGCAATTTTATAATGTTTTTATTTTAATATCAATGTTAAATATGATAACAAAAACTACAAAGAGGACATTAGATGTTGATACCTAAATTATAGCGCCTAGAACACATAGTGTGAAAAATGGTTTTACCGTTTTTTAATTCAAAATTTTCGAATTCAAACCAGAAATCCGGAAGCAATAATTTTTACTTTAAGAAATTACGAAATATCTGCCATTAAGGGGTCTCAGTAGTCTTACTTTTCCTCCGAAGATGCAAGTTTGCATCATGTCACATTTTGTTTTATATCTGATTTCATATTACACACAATAAACTTAAATTTTTACCACAATTAGGTCAATATCTGCTTGATTTAACATAATTATTTTAATGTTGTACAATTCATATTTAATTATTTAAAAAAAGTTTAATTTTTAAAAAAAGTAAAAAAAAAAAACTTTTTTGCCTGGTATCCACTGCGCGCAAAGTTATAGAAAAAATATTGCTTAAAAAATAACAAACAAAACTGATAATGATGTAAAATGTATGTATCTTGAACTTATACTTCAATTTCAAGCAATTAAAAATTTAATTTATTTAAAAATTGGCATTTTTTCAACAAAAAAATGAATTTTATAAACATTTTACAGTTTAAATTTAAATTTAAGAAAAATTAAATTTTTAATTTCTTGAAATTGAAGTATAAGTTCAAGATGCATCAATTTTATATCATTATCAATTTTGTTTGTTATTTTTGAAGCAATATTTTTTCTACAACCTTGCGCGCAGTAGATACCAGATGAATTTTTTTTTTAACTTTTTAATTTTTTAAAACTTTTTAAAATAATTAAATATGAATTGTACAACATTGAATTAATTATGTTAAATCAAGCAGATATTGACCTATTAGTGGTAAAAATTTCATTTTATTGTGTGTTATAGGAAGTCAAAAATAAAATAAAATGTGACATGATGCAAACTTACATCTTTGGAGGAAAAGTAAGACTCCTGAGAACCCTTAAGTAAACAAAATAACATTATAGGAAATTTCTGGTATGAATGCGAAATTTCGGAATGTTAAAAAAGTCAACCTGGTAATGCTTTAAAAAGTGCTAAAAACTTGTAGCCGATAAACGTGCAACGATGCGGTATAATAATAGGGCAGTCGCAGCGACATCTGCTTCAAAATTATATTTACCTCTAGCAAAAGTAACCGTTTCACTATTGACAACATGAACATAATTTCTGTTAATAAAATCTTCTTGTAAGTGTATATTTTAGATGTAACTGATTTTGAAGTTAGTTTTTTATCATATAAGGGAATTAATCTTTTCCACTCTTCTAGCAGAGATTCATCCTTTCGTATGCTAAATAGGGATAGTTTCAAGTTTGCTGTCTTGTATCGAGTACTGCAACCAGGCACAACAGAAAGCGTATCACGTTTTTTGGCCATGATCAATATCATTCATATTTTCAAAGTTTTTGAAAATCACTATCCAAGTCAAAGGAAATAGGGTATAATTTAAATATTTAAAATGTTTACCACCAGCTGAAACGTTTTCGCAGTTTGATTCTTATACAATGCTTGCGTTGAAAAGATCTAGCAGACAATGGCGTAGCCAAAGAGGGGGGGGGGTCCAAATGCTCTGGAAACCAGTAATATTATAAAACTTTCTTCGCCTTCAATGTCGCAGAAAATTCTCCGATTAGATGGCAAAAATAATTTTACAAAATTAGTGGTACAAAACATCTGGACCTCCACCTTGTCTACGCCACTGCTAGAAGATATCGCTGCTATCGACACGTTATCTTTTCAGCGTCGTTTTACATTTATGGGATTAAATTTTTTAGTACTATTTTGAAGCCGTTTTTCACACTATGTATTCTAGGCGCTGTACCCAAATCAACATCAGGTTTTCCAGTTTGACTTTTTTATTAAGAAATTCAAAGTTCAGACCAGAAATTCTGAATAGTAATTTTTTCTTTATTTAATGAGAGACATTTTGTGATGAAAAAAAGAAAAGAAAAGTAAAAAAAAAACATTACGGGAATGTCGGTATGAACTCGAAATTAATGAATAGAAAATAAGGCCAAACTGGAAACCCTGCTTAGCACAAAAATAAGTCAAAAGCCACAGAATACTTTTCCTTTATCTGGATTTTCCTCGTCCTAGTTAGCGCTCTAATTTCTCCTTACCTTAACTGCAAAGGGTATACAGTATCTCGAAAAGTTCGAACAAGGACCTAGTGCGACGGACAACGCGTTATTCTCCCGATAACAAATATTTCAATTTTCCAAACTTTCTTTTCTAGTGGGAAATAGATTTTCTGTTGGCTATAAATACATACCAATGATCCCGGATTTCGAGCACAACTATATACAAATAATCAGGAGTGTAAAAACTGGGCGCCAATGGGAAAATGGCCACCACTAAAGTCTTAGCATTCTTCACCTGAAAAGAATACAAGTAAAATTTATTCGTGACATTCTGCTCATTGGCGCCCTGTTACCAAAAAATAATCTCCAACAATTTAATAGCAGAAAATTATTGCCATGTCTGCTATAAAAAAATCTAACGATCTTTACTCCAATAGGTGTACCCTGGATACCTAGACCCCCCATCTGAAAAAGCCACTGTGATTTTCTCAATTATAATTTAATGTACAGAAAAAACACACTCATTAGTAGTTGTATTATGCTCTATGTATTACTGATACTAATTAAAAGTAGATTAATTTCAAATTTTTAGGTGTTTAAAATGCTCACCAGAATTTACAATAAAATATCTTTTTGGTTGATCTCTTCTTAAAATGTGCTAGTGTAACTTTATTTCAGAGATTATTTTCAAATATTGGTATGAGTAGAAGAAAAAGAAATCACTGGGAGGTATATGTCCGGATCCATAGTCAAAGGGTTAAGTAATCATTATTAAATTCACACATGGATTTTTAAAAGAGATGGGACGAAGTATAAAGTGTAATATTATGTATATTTCTAATTTTAATTTTAATATCTATGTTGACGATTTAAAAATTAAACCACGAAGACTTTAGATTTTAATACTCACTTGCTCACAATCATACCTTAAAATCTAATAAACACTTTTCCTTAACTTGGAATCCTTTAGTTTCTTTTTATTCTATTATCACTTATTACCTCAATGAACGTCTCGTGCTGTGAGCCGGCTAACATATTTCTGCAGGTAAGAAATACTTCCATATTCTAAACTTTTTTCTCTGTTGGGAAATAGATTTTGTTATGGGTATGAAGAAATGCCACTGATTCTAGATTTTTAGATAACTATATCCGATCATCCAATCATTGAAAACAAAAAATAGTCCAAATTGCATTTATGTGTTCTTATCCGTAGTTAATTTGTAAGGTTTTAATAATAAAATTACACAATGAGATTCAAAAGAGTTGTGGCAATTTTTAAAGTGGTGTGATACGTATGGATTTTGTTTTTGTTTTAAAATGAAGTTTAAACAGGATAACAAATAGTTCAAAGAGGACATTAGATGTTGGTGCCCAGGTGAACACTAGGGTTTCCTGTTTAGTGTAAAATTTTATTAAGAAGTTCCATGTTCATACCAGAAATTCCAAAAAGTAATTGTTGGTTATATTTTATGATTAAAAAAATAATAGAAAAAAGATATTATTTAGGAATTTCTGGTATGTACTCGTAATTAATGTATGGAAAACGAGCACAAACTGGAAACACTGCAGTGTTCAAAACCAGCTATAAAGCCGCAGAATTATTTCCATGGATTTATTTTACGCTTGAACTCCTTCTACCTTAACTAAACGAAGGTAGACAGTGACTCGAAAAGTTCGACTCCGCCAGATTGCTGGTGTAATATTGCAGAAATCACTCCCCGGTTTAGAAGTATTTCCATTTTCTAAACTTTTTTTTTTCTGGTGCGATTTAGATTTTCTGACGGGAATAAATAATAAATAATTCTGGATTATGAGACCCAATGTATCCCAATAATAATCGTCCAAGCATTAAACAGAAAAATAGTCGTTGACAAATTATTAGCAGAATAATAATCGTCACCATTTTAATGGAAGGTAATTATTGCAATGTCTGTGATAAAAAAGGCGAACATTACTTTACGAGAATAGTGGCATCCTTGATAACTAAATCTCCATAAAAGCCACTGCAATTTTCTTAATTATAATTTATTGTACAGTAAAAACACATTCGTACGTAGTTGTATCATGTTCTTTAATCAAGTTTACAACTATTAAATAAAATTAGATGCATTTGCGAATTTTTAGTATTTTAAAATGTCCTAAGAATGAAATCCTGGATTTCAGCTTTCTGTGGATACAAGAGAGCGGAAGGAGTCTATGAAATTTGAAATGTCAGCATCTCTGTATTACCTAATTCCATAAAACGCCATGTACAGTTTTGATAAAAAAAAAGACACATGCTATTTTATCACCAATTTGTAGCAACGACAAGCGAGACGATAATTTGACTGAGAATTCTGTCTAATTTAAGTAAACGAAAGCAATTTTTAAAATAGGTGTCGTCTACATTTTTGCTGTCTAACACGGCGCCGGGCGGAATAACACTAATATTTAATGGGCATTTTCAACTTCTTCAATCACATATTTTCTCTGAATCAATAAGGTGAAAATTTATTTAAAAAATATTATCCATAACAGTTTGACATGTATGCTTTTTAAAAAAATTCAAATTCCTTGATATCTACCACTTTTTTGAAACTAATACCGTAATTTCCGGCGTATAATCCGCAGCTCAAAGAGTCGTTTTTCGACCCAGAAATTTTATTCAATAATTGTAGTTAAATACTTACAGCGATCTTTTAAGTTACATTTTATAAAATAATATTTCTGGGTCGAAAAACGACTCTTTGAACTGCGGATTATACGCCGGAAATTACGGTATTTTCCTTATTTAATGACAGAAGAATATCACTATTTCTAAAACTTCTAGAAATCAATCAGTCTGAAAAAAATAACCCGCCGAACTGGAGACATAGCACAGGGATCTACGTTTTAAGGCAAATACTTTCAATAAGGTATCTAAATTAATGTGCAGTCTTGTAAAATTTATTTAAGTTTAATTTTTTGAATTCTATAAGGTGAAATATTTTACATCATTATTCAATATTGTGAAAGAATTAATCTCCGATCTAATGATCTTGAGGTATGTTAAATTTTCAAAACATGTATTAAATTTTAATTTAATATAATTCAAATTATTTCCAGGGTGGCATAATAATATTACAGGCGAACACTTTAATAGCAATGGGAAAATGAGTGAGCACATTTCAGCTGAAAGAGTAAATGAAACGCCAGAACGTTAGAAGACATAATTGTTATCTTCGTAAGCGCCCTTTATACATATCTATAAATTCAAATATAAAGTTTGTTAAATATTCCAAGCTTATATTTACACTCATGCTTATTATTAATAATTGGTAATGGCAAGCGAATTTCGATTTTAGACGTTTTGACGAAAATGCTTGGAAAATCGTCCTTCAACTTTGACTATGAAATGTAAATATTTGATTTCATATTTTTCAAAAAGAAATTTAGCCACCAGGGCATCTAATAAGTCAACAATAAATTATATTAAAAAAGTATTAGTGACCAGACTGTAACAGAAAATTCTTTAAAAGATCTGTCACTTTAGCAAATGACTATGTGGGTAATGTGCAATGTTTAAATGCATTTGAGGTAGAATAACAGTAACGTTCCGTAATTTATAAACACTTTTGAAAAATCTTGAAATGTTTTTTTGTTTGTAGCATGTAAAGTTTTTATCCAAATTTAATGCCACTTTCAAAACACGTGACAAATTGAAATACAAATTTTACATTGCAATTTAAAGGAATACTAAATTTTTAATAATAAATTTTCAGGAATACTATTTTTTTTTTAATTTGCCGGCAAACAAATCCATGGTACCATTATCAAAAAGTTCATAGTCACTTTAAAATGCTTTAAATTTTTTCGAAATAATTCAAATAAATAAAAACTTGCCTTGATTTAAATCTTGGCTGGGGATGTGGGAACCGACAAAATTTTAGAGTTACACATGCACTCAAAGAATTTCTTTCATCTGATGCTCTTCCATTTAGTTGAACAACACTGATAAACCATACACTACACACATCTCCATCTACTGATTTGATGACACTTTTGTTATTATAGTCTATCTAAATGCATTTTGTGAGCAATAAATGTCAGATAATCACAATCGTATATTATTAATCTGTGTTCAGTCAGTAAATGGAAACCTCTCTTAATGTGTTTGCGTTGACATGCAAACAGATATGCATAGAGTTCATAAAATAACATGGTATTTTTTTAAATGTCTGATATTATATATATATATATATATATATATATATAACCATAAATGAAACATTATCATAACACCAACTTAAACAATGAAATAATAATTAAGTATGAAATAATTAGTTGACAATGAAAGATTCCCCAACACACTTAATATGGAAACAAAAACATATTAAAAGAATAAGAAATTAAATAAAAAATGAATAAATGGAATTAAATGAATGAAATGAAATGAAATTTGTGGAATTTAGACAGAATTGTCAAGTCCCAAATGCCTAAATACCACAAATAAAATGAAATGAGATGTTTCATCATCATATTAGCCATAACATTGCTAAACAATATGATTTTGGGACTACATCTCATATACAATGAAGCAAACCAGTGATAAAATGAAAAATAAAATACAATATTAAAAAGGAAAGAAGCCATACTTATAATATACAGAGAAAACATTTAATAGAGTCAGTAAGTATAAGATCCATAAAGATTAAAATAGATACCTTTCACCTCAAGAACCAGCAAGAAACTCAACCATGACTTGGGAATGAATTGCAAAAAAAAAAAAAAAAAAAAAAAAAAAAAAAAAAAAAAAAATTACATGTTGCCAATTTTAGAAATATAAATTGCTTTACAATGATGCCAGAAAATATTAGAATATTATGATTTGTAAAGTAAACAGGAACATTAGTGCTGCCATCTATTGGTAAAAGTGAATATAATCTGAATCGAAAGTATTGGATAGAAATTAATTTTTAATAATTAACCCCTTAATCGTCGCGCACTTTAAGTGTAGGGTACTTTTTAAAAATTCAGATTGCTTGTTTACCACCAGTTTTTTTAAGTAGAAATGTTTGTCTTATTTAATAGACAGATAAGATAATGCAAGAATAAAGCCAATAAAACTATTTTAAAAAACTGGTGGGAATCAAACATTTTGAATAAAACACGCGTAACCTACGCTGCCCGTGAATGTCTCGGGCACGACGATTAAGGGGTTAAACCAAATTACTATCTTAAATGATACCAATTAGTTAAATAATAAATGAAAAATAAAATACAATATTAAAAAAGAAAGAAACCATACTTATAATATACAGAGAAAACATTTAATAGAGTCAGTAAGTATAAAATCCATAAAGATTAAAATAGATACCTTTCACCTCAAGAACCAGCAAGAAACTCAACCATGACTTGGGAATGAATTGCAAAAAAAAAAAAAAAAAAAAAAAAAAAAAAAATACATGTTGCCAATTTTAGAAATATAAATTGCTTTACAATGATGCCAGAAAATATTAGAATATTATGGATTGTAAAGTAAACAGGCACATTAGTGCTGCCATCTATTGGTAAAAGTGAATATAATCTGAATCGAAAGTATTGGATGGAAATTAATTTTTAATAATTAAACCAAATTACTATCTTAAATGATACCAATTAGTTAAATAATAAATGAAAAATAAAATACAATATTAAAAAGGAAAGAAGCCATACTTATAATATACAGAGAAAACATTTAATAGAGTCAGTAAGTATAAAATCCATAAAGATTAAAATAGATACCTTTCACCTCAAGAACCAGCAAAAAACTCAACCATGACTTGGGAATGAATTGCAAAAAAAAAAAAAAAAAAAAAAAAAAAAAAACATGTTGCCAATTTTAGAAATATAAATTGCTTTACAATGATGCCAGAAAATATTAGAATATTATGGATTGTAAAGTAAACAGGAACATTAGTGCTGCCATCTATTGGTAAAAGTGAATATAATCTGAATCGAAAGTATTGGATGGAAATTAATTTTTAATAATTAAATCAAATTACTATCTTAAATAATACCAATTAGTTAAATAATAAATAAAAGAAATTAATTAATAAATATAATATCGAATTACATTAAAGTAATGGATGTATTAATGAATAATTCTATGTTAAAAATAAGTATTAAGATGGAAAAATTAATTATTAAAGCAACTTAAAATAGTGCTGCCAACTATTGGTAAAAGTGAATAAAATCTGAATAGAAAGTAATGGATGGAAAATATTGTTTAATAATTAAACCAAATTACTATCTTAATGATAGCCATTAGTTAAATAATAAACCAATGAAATTAATTAATAAATAGTATATTGAATTACATAATGGATGTATGGTAATGGATGTATAAATTAATAATTCTATGTTATAAATAAGGAGTAAGATGGAAAAATTAATATTTAAAGCAACATAAAAATATATGTACCATTAAATGACAAAAACGATTAAATAACTGTACCAAAAATGCAACATCAATAAAATAAAATACTAAATATTTGAATTAAGGTACAAGGAATTTAAAATTAATTTTAATTAAATATTGAAATGAATTAGTCACAAATAATGTTCCTTCATACAAAGTTAAATAAAATATAAAACTTAATAAAATTAAAACATATTATATTAACACTGCATAAAAGTAAACATTATATTAGAAGTAAATATGATATTGTCCACCATAGGTATTAATCCAAATCATAATATCAAATACATTCTTAATATTAATGAATATAAATTCATTTAAATTAATTAAATAATGAATAAGTAAATCTAACTAAAGTAATATGCATATAGAAATATCACATCGCAGTCCATTATAAAATGTGTATTATCAAACAATTGTGTAAATCAAAATGCTCCCTTTTTTTATATTAATAATATAAATTAACCATGCGTATTTTTCCATACAACTCCGCCACACACCTCCTCAATCCAACGTCTACCCACCCAACCGTCCTATAATAATATATACAGGGTGTATCTGAAATGCTTCAACAAACTTAGAGGGATGATAGTACTCATGAAGACGAACAAAAAATGCAATGGAACATGGGGTCGCAAATGACGTTTAACCCTTTCAGGGGCAGTGGTATGTTTATGAAACCACTTAATTTTAATTCCAAAACGCCACAATGGCATCAGAATTTTTCTAAAATCTTTTCCATTTAATGAGTATGTGAAATATAGCCTGTTTCTTATTTGCAAACAATTTTTTTGTAAATTCCGGTGCCAGTCCATTTTCAGACGCATTTTCTCGATTTTCATTCTTTAAGCCTTTCAGGACCAAAGTACTTTTAGTACTAAAATGTTAAAATAAATGACTGGCACCGGAATGTACAAAAAATTTTGTTTGTAAATATGAAAAAGGCTATATATTTCACATACATATTAAATGGAAAAGATTTTATCAAAATTCTGGTGCGACTGTGGCGTTTTGGAATTAAAATTAAGTGATTTCATAAACATACCACTGCCACTGAAAGGGTTAAACGTCATTTGCGACCCCATGTTCCATTGCATTTTTTGTTCGTCTTCATGAGTACTATCAACCCTGTAAGTTTGTAGAAGCATTTCAGATACACCCTGTATACAGGGTGTTCCGATAAAGGGGTCCAATACTAATAGGCGTAATAGAGGAGATCACATGGAGCATAAATCAGTATATAAAGCCTGGTCGGATCTCAATAGTTTTCAAGTTACAGCAAATAGAATGAAAATTCGGAAAATTGTAAAAGAACCCTCATTGCTAAGCTATCGATAATGCTACATAAAAACGAAGCACATATTTAGAAAGAGCAAAAAAAAACCTACAAAATGACATCAATTGTATTAAAATAGCAATATTTATTGACGAGTTACAAGCCCTGAAACAGTGAAAAAAGTACGAAATCCAATATACATCAAAATAGTTAATCGTTAATTCCAAAAAGACAACTCTAGCTACAACAAGGAAAATGTAGTAAAATTTGGTCCATTCCGAAAACTTTCGAAAAAGCTTACAATGAACCATATCGGTTTAATTGTGTGAGAGAAATTAATCAGTTTCTTAGTTACAACTCAAGTTTCTTTGACACTAGCAAAGGTTAAACTCCGCCCATCACGATTGGAAACACCGCCTTTTTAATTACTCTCAACTATACATTTTCGATCATGCTTCTTCTGAGATGCAACATTTTTAATTATTCAAGAGTTGAATGAACCAAAATAACTTTACAATAATAGTCTACATTTTAAAGTGGTCTTTTATTGATATAAAGCTTAAGTTAAATTCCTTAAAATTAAACTGGTGGTGAAAATTCGGAAATAATTAAAAATATTGCGATTTGTAACTATGCAAGAAGTTTCAGTACATGTTTTACATGGACAATTATTGTATGTATATGTGCATCATAATTTATGATAGGAAATAATAATAACAAATAGCATAATAATTTTATTAATTATAAATTTAAAAAAGACACTAAATTTTAAATTAATTCATACAAACTTTGTAATTTACAATTTGAGTACACCACAGTCTGTGACTTACAAAATACTGTGCCAAAAAGTGTTGAAAATAAAAGAAAAATGACAAATAAAGAATTACACTCCACGTACTTTATGACATATGTGAAGCATAGTCTTCTGGCCTGCGCTGCACAGTTCAATGTCGGAAGGCAGACGAACGGACATTATTATAATAGGTGTTCGAAGTTGCGCCCATTAACAGAATCGCACAGCCGACAGCGACGTCGTAAAGATTGGCGAACACGCCGAAAAACTCCGACGGAGTTGGGAATGTCTCCTGCAGCGACAACGATTCGCGCTAGTAAATCCTCCGGTGTATCCACAGGCGTTTCATACACCAGCGATTTAAGGTGTCCCCAAACAAAAAAGTCTAACGGATTGAGGTCTGGAGAGCGTGCAGGCCAAGCAACAGGTTCACTGCGTCCAATCCATTTCCCAGGATATGTTGAATTGAGGTGATTGCGAACACCTATGAAAAAATGTGCCGGTGCGCCATCGTGCATAAACCACATATTGTGGCGCAATGTTGCTGGCACATTTTTCAGTAACTGCGGTAAGATATCCCATAGGAAAACCAAGTACGTACTGCCATTGAGTACATCTGGGAGTAAATATGGTCCTATGAGATAATCGCCGAGGACACCTGCCCATATGTTCACACTGAACTTTTGTTGTGCGTTCGACGGGAAAACAGTGTGCGGATTTGTATATGACCATGTGTGCATATTGTGCGTGTTTACCACGCCCTCTCTCGTAAATGTTGCTTCATCAGTAAATAAAATATTTTCCAGAAATTGTGGATTATTTTCTGTTACATTAAGCAACCAGCGTACGAATTCTGTCCGCTGAGCACAATCTGTTACTGATAACAGTTGTACCCGCTGCACATGAAAGGGGTGCATGTTTTCTGCACGCAGAACACGCCACACACTTTGGTGAGAAACACCGACTTCAGACGCAGCAGCTCGTGTACTCGTGGAGGGGTTATCTTTAAAAATATTCAGTACATCTTCTTCCATTGCAGGTGTTCGTACATGTCGAGGTTTCCCTGCATCAATGCTTGCTGTATTAAACGATCCAGTCTCCCGTAATCGTCTATCGATTTTTATGAAGAGATTCGAACTTGGGCAACGTCTCCTTGGAAATTGCTCACGGTACATGCGCTGTGCTAGACATGCATTTCCATGAGCTTGCCCGTACATCAGATGCATGTCCGCATATTCTTCGTTAGAGTATTCCGGCATAATTATTATACATCAACTTACTACAATCCCACTTACAACAGCCTCCCTTTAACATAACGCCCACTGATGACTGCTGTTTTATTACACTTTTCTTCCTATACACATAGAAAATTTGCATAAAAAGTACTTCTTCTTCATCATCCTGAAAGTTCATGGAGGAAACGCAGCAGTCACGGAGTTTGCTTTAAGACAAGGCGAGAGCTGCACAATATGTCATTCACTTGACCAGACTGAATAATGAAAGGGTATTGATAGAGGTTGATCAGAAATGTATAATTGAAAGATATTAAAACGGGGTGTTTACAATCGTCATGGGTGGAGTTTCGCTCTTTCCGAGCGTGCAACAGTACAGAGTTGTAACTAGGGAACTGCTTGATTTCTCCCATACAATTAAACTGATATGGTTTATTGTCAGCTTCTTCGAAAGCTTTCGGAATGGACCAAATTTTATAACATTTTCCTTGATGTAGGTAGAGTTGCATTTTTGGAATTAACGATTAACTATTTTGCTAAATATTTGATTTTGTATTTTTTCACTGTTTCAGAGCTTGTAACTCGCCGTTAATTCTCAATATTCTAAAACAACTTATGTCATTTCGTAGGATTTTTTCTGCTCTTTCTAAATATGTGCTTCGTTTTTATGTAGCATTATCGATAGTTTAGCAATGAGGGTTTTTTTTACAAATTTCCGATTTTTCATTCTATTTGCTGTAACTTGAAAATTATTGAGATCCGGCCAGGCATTATATACTGATTTATGCTCCGTGTGATCTCCTCTATTACCCCTATTAATATTGGACCCCTTTAACGGAACACCATGTATATATATATATAGTGTTTCCATTACATACATTTTTTAATACATTTTTTAAACGCATGTGTTAATTTGGTTGTAAAGATCAAATAAGAACTAACTATATATTAAGGAATATATGAATTTTTTTTGGAAAACCATGTTGTAATGCTTCATAGATAAGTTTTTTAATATTGTTGTTAATTAGTTGAGAGGAAAATAAACTTATATATATATATATCCTATATTTTCAAAATAGTGAAATTACTGCTGATTGCAAATATTTTCCACATGGCACATATCGTTGCTACCATGTCAAACTATCGAATATGAAAAAATGCATTTTTCATTACTTTTACAAATGGGCCTATTGTCACCACTAAATTTTATTAGAACTTTCCGCCTAATAAAAATACTAATAAAAATTCTGTAAAGAACAGGGTTACCAGTTTGGCGTGCCTTTTTCTTCAGAGATGCCGAATTCATACCGGAAATTTTGAGAGGAAAAATTTTACTTTAAGTAATCATGGAATATGCTGTCATTTTATAATGCAAAAATTTCTGTTTTAAATTTCTGGTATGAATTTGAAATTTCTGAATGAAAAAGGAGGCCAAACTGGTAACCCTGGAGATGTTTCAACCCTGAAACCCTATTAAAATTTAGTGGTGACGATCGGCTCATTTGTAAAAGTAATGGAATATGCATTTTTTCACATTCGATAGTTTGACATGGTAGCGACGATATACGAATTAAAAATATTAGAATTTAAACACATATAATAATTTAAAATAAACCATGACATTTATAACAGACAAGAAATATCTCCAGTATCCTCCTTTTTACAATAAATATCTCCAGTAATTATACATTTTTACATATAATTTATAAGAGGATATTTTAGTCATAATTTAAAGTAATACAAATATAGAAAAAAAAATCTTTTTAACACTTTCCACCATAAGTTGAAAAGGGTTTACGAATTTGATTTGTCTGTCTGTCTGTTCGTGCTTTAACTCGCATAAATATATTTGGATTGTAATGTAATTTATATATGACATTAAGGTTTACTATGGCATGTGCGGTATTGAAAATGAAGTGTGTAGCAATTATTGTTCCTTCACAGGGACACTCAAAATAATTCCGTTACATTACGGTCTATGAAGAAAAGTCATTTGCGGTTTATATTAACGATGTTAAATTATTTCAAACATATTGAAATTGATGTATTTTACTGAGTTACACCACAAGAGGCTTACTATGGAAGCGCGGTTCCCAACCTGCGGTTCGCGTAACCCTAGAGGTACGTGGTAGTCTACTTGGGGGTACGCAAAAACTACATTGGTAGGAACAAGAAATAAAAGGTAAAATGAAAATGGAAAAACAAAACTGTAAACTTTTCGTTTACGAAGAGATATTTGTGTAAAAGTAAAATTCACAAAAAAGGGAGGAAAATACCAAAACTTAGTAATTGGTTGTTAATTTGTTGCTATTATCTCTGCTCACTCCTAATAATATCTTACGATTTTCCATGTGTCCTTCCCTTTTTATATTGTTCTTTTTTATTCTAGTAATTTTAGAAATTGTTCGGGGTTCGACGATTTTATTTAAAACTCATTTTCAACTAGGTCATCATTTTAGTGTCGATTCGACAACAGTAGAATAAATTCAGTAGCATGTATTACTGCGTGTAGCTTCATTCCTTCTTTGAGGGGCCTAATTAAAAATCTTTAGGTAATATTTTATGTTTTGAGTAACATTGTGTTGATATCGTGTTATGGTTCAAAATGGGCGAGTGGTTCAAAACTGGAATTCTAAAGAGAACTGCATCCAACATTGGTAACTAGTATAAGAACATTGCTAACGAATAAAACTGAAAATATTTGGGACGGGATTATGCAAGCAGTGGTACACATAAATGAAAAGTTTATGCAAGGGGTACGTGAAAGAAAAAAGTTTGGGAACCGCTGCTATGGAATATCGTGTGCATAGCACTTGTAGTGTCTTTACAGGGACACTTAAAATTATTCCGTTACATTACGATCTATGGGGAATTTCGTTCACTGTTTGTTTTAATAATGTGTCACTATTTCAAACATATTGAAATTGGTATATATCCCTCAGGTACATTACAAGAGAGTTACTGTAGAATATTGTGCGTACAGCATTCGTCTTTCATTTAGCGGGACACACAAAATTATTCGGATAAAGTACTGTCCGTTAATAATAACTGCTGGAAGTGCGTTTTAAATTGCGGTACGCGTTTTTTAATTTAACTAATTTTTTGTCTATTACTTGGTGTGTACAAATTCTATAAATCATATACAGTGCAGCACAAACCATCTCGAGTAGATTTGCGTTTATTGACGGAAATTACGAAAGGGGATTTTTCAACTGTGCAATGCATTTCCTAACTGAACGAAATTTTAGCATTCTATGTAGTATATATACAAATCTAGAGATCATATACAGGGCTTCGCTAAAAAATTTAGATATTTTTCCGAGTACTGTTTGTTTAAATGTTTTATGTATTTTACAAATTGTTTACTTAGTATTGTAGTCAGTTGCGTTGAAATTGGAATGTTAGTTGCTGCGGTATGAAAACGAGAATAGTTAGAGAAAAAAAACCTTGAAGAGGGGTGGGGGAGGTGAGATGAGACTGATTTTTGTCAAACAACTAATTATGACTACCGGACTATTTGTTCAAAGATTGGGAATTGTAAAAAAGCTTGGGACTTAAAAAAAAGTTGAAATTATTATTCGGAAAGAGTGGTAATTATCTATGCAGCACAGCAATAAAACGCTACTGATGAACCTAAAAATTTTAATTTTTTTAAATGGAATTAGTTCTATTGAAATCGGCGCATTAGATATGTATACATTAAAAAGGGGTCAAACAACGATAAATCCACCGCTAGTAGGCGCGGTTCACTAAAAGCGATATTTATTAAAAAGTCGTCCGCCCCTCCCTATCCGCGCGAATAAAAAAAATATAAACTTCCCTATTTGCATCTGGTAACGTTACTTCCCATTATCAAAAGCATTTTTCTTTCTTTTTGAAAAAAAATCATTACAGAAAAATTAAGGAACAGATGCTTTACACTCACGCACCGATGTTTGGCGACTTTTTGGTTGGCGCGATTTTTAAGCCCGCGCCAAAGCAACAACTTTATAAATCGGCTAAGTTGCCATTAAAGAAAAAAATCCCCTAAATTTGGCGACGTTTTTCCTATTTATAACCGATTAAAAAAAACTGTGCGTGATTGTATGACATCATAGGGAAAATGAATTATTAATTTTGGTTCTAATAATGTGATCTTAATGAAAATTAGATATTTAGATTCGCCCTCATGAAATATGCACAGATGCATAACTTTTAAATCGATAAATACAATATTTAAAAAAGAAATTAATAGAGCCCGTATTATACCAGTATAATACATTTTGGTTCTGTTCCACGTTTCTAAAATGATTTGTACCATGAAAGGTGTGTTGGCTTGAAATAAAAACGGTCTTTTTTGAATGAAAAATGAAAAAAAATTAATTGATATCTTGAAAAGTTGTGGATCGATTTTTACGAAATTTGATTTTTTGAAATCAGGACTTCTTTTCACTTTATATCCTAAATTTTGCGTGGATTGAGCCATTTTTTCGTTATTTTACCGAAAAGGCGTAGTTAAAAATGATTCTGGTAGCCGGGCGATTTTCGTGTAAACCTAAAATCATTCTTAACCCTTTCCGGCACAGTGGTCCCATTCTGGGCACACGTAATTTTAATTCCAAACTTGCACACGGAACCAAGAATATTTTAATAAAATTTGTTTCTATAATAAAAGTTTAAAATTAAGAGTTCTTATTTTCTAAAAAAAGTCGTTTGTTAATTCCGGGGTCAGTCAGTAATTTCTCATTTTACGAACAGAATTTGTCTGTGCCCGAAAGGGTTAACCCTCACAACACAGACCTCATTTTGCGGTTTTCACATTTCTTTTTACCATTTTCAGTAATATATGGTATTTTGGAAGCGATGGTTAATGAGTATTAATTAATATTTTGGGTAGTTATTAAAATATTAAAAGTCTGAGTCTCAGGTGCATCAGGGCGGACCTTGGACTACCCTCCCCTACATTTTCCGACTTCTAGGTCTATTATACTGGGATAATACGGGTTCTATTAATCTAATTTTTAAATATTGCATTTATAGATTCGAAAATTATGCATCTGTGCATCTTTCATGACGACAAATCTAAATATCTAATTTTCATTAAAATCGCATTAATTTCTAGATTTCAGTAGCCATCGCATTTACACACAGACACACACACAAAGCAAAACTTACTTTTATTAGTATAGACCTGTGTGATTTATATTTTATATATTTTATAAAGAAGTATCTGTTTTGAATCGACATATTTTTATTTCGTACCGGTCAAATGATCAGTTGTTTAGTATTTTTGGTGTATAGAATACAAATGAAATTTTTGAAATAGCGATTGTCTATATCAGGGCTGTCTAACCGGGTGTTAATGGAATACCGCCGAATTAACTTATTTAATCGCACAATTTCTGTGAGTCAATACGATTTTTATTCAAAAGCTTTTATTGAAAACAGTTTTGCCATTTGGGTGCTTGTTGAAAAATTCAGATTGCTTGATTGCCGCTACTTTTTTGAAAGAGTAATGGCCCCCTTATTTATGACAGATTAAATAAGCCAAAAATTAGTCTTTAAAAAAGTGGTGGCAACCACGCACTCTGCATAAAAACCCCGCGCAACTGTCAATACTGAATGAAAATCAATGTTTCAATTCAAAAATTATTTTAATTGTAAATCTAAATCAATTAATATACAATTTTGAATTTTTTTAACAGTTTAAAATTCGAATTCTATTCGCTGAAACAATTTACATCATTATTCAATATTGGGAAAGTACTAATCTCTCATTTAATGATTTTGAGGTATGTTAAAATTTCAAAACATGTATTAAACTTTATTTCACGATAATTAAAATTCTTTCCCTGGTGGCATAATAATATTTCCAGTAAGCATATTAACAGCTATGGGAACATGAGTAAGCACATAATGGCAGAACTTTAGAAGAGTCATTTGTTATTTTCGTAAGCGCTCTTTAACAATATGTACAAATGTAATGACAAAGTTGATTAATTTTTAGATTTTATATAACAGGATAGTACTGAGATATAGGTATATAGAGTGTAGAATATAAATTATTAAAAGAAAAAGAAAGTTAAATAGTTTGGTAATAAATTTCTGTTTATTTATATAAAGGATATTTATTTTATTGAAATGGATTAGAAACATATCTACCTAGAATTACGTTTCATTATACCACTATTGCTGATGACGCATAGTAATATTGGCCTTATTTAATCGTAGAATTTCTGAGAACAAAAGTGTAAAACATTGCCATTCGGAAAGAGTAATAACAAAAATTGAAAAGACTAGATACTACAAAACTATATAGCAAAACTGCCACCACGTTGGATTTTTTAGAACGTCTTTTTCGGCATGGAAATTTGCCTTATTGCATACTTGTTTTATTGCAACTTGTCTTATAGCAACGTCTTATTTAATCGCAGAATTTCTGCTTGAAATAAAGCGAAAACTTTTATTCGAAAATGGTGGTATTCAAAATTCCGGACTGTAAGCTCTGACATTAGAAATCTGAACTTAATCTGAACTCTTTGATTACCACCGTGTATGTCTAAATAGGGTTAAACGCCGCGCAGTAAGCTGAATTTTTGTGATAAGTGTATTTGAGTTGTTATTACGATGTCATATTAGAAACTTAATAAAATATACGATTGCTGTGGAAATTACTTGCATAAGACTTATGGTTACAGAAAAGAATTGAAAACAGCTGAACAATGCATGTTTTCAATGTCGACTGGTTCAATGTTTTTAGTTGGATATACTATATGCGTAAATTGTCGAAAAGGCATCACTGAAAAAACAAGAACGAAAAATCATGCGTCAAGCATAGATTATGTAACACTTTGCAACGCTTCCAAAATAATTTTACAAATCATTACCGTTTAATAAGCTGAACGATAACATCTAAGTAAACAATTTGGAAAACGCATAACATATTTAAAAACGTAATTTCAAGAATTTCCAACATATGCAATATTCGGAAAATTATCCGAATACTTTTATTCAGCACTGTATATGATCTATAGATTTGTATATATACTACATAGGATGCTAAATTTTAGTTTAGTTAGGAAACATGTAGCACAGTTTAAAATTCTCCGTCTGGAGTTTCTGTCAATAACCGGAAATGTGCTCGCGAACTTTTGTGCTGCCCTGTATATGAAATACAAATTTATACACACCAAGTAATAGAAAAAAAGTGAGTTAAATTTAAAATCGCGTTCAGCAACTTAAAACGCACTTCCAGGAATTTATTGTTAACAGACAGTAGATAATTCTTTTGTGTGTCCCTGTAAATGAACGATGACTGCTATACACACACTATTCTCTAGTAAGCCTCTTGTAATGTACCTTAGTGATTATTATATATAAATTTCAATGCGTTTAAAATAGTGAAACATTATTTAATTAAACCGCAAACGATTTTTCTCCATAGACGTAATGTAACGGAATTCTTTTCACTGTCCCTGTAAAGTAACTATAAGTGCTATGCACACCCTATTCCATATTAAGCTTCTTGTAATGCACCTTAGTGATATATATCAATTACAATGTATTTGAAATTGTGTAACATCATTAAAATAAACCGCAGATGATTTTTCCCCATTGACCGTAATATAACGGAATTCTTTTGAGTGTCCCTGTAAAAAGCTATAAGTGCTACACACTTCCGTTGAAATAGGGAACATGCTATACATAACGACAATAACATATAAAAATTGCACGGTAATCCGAGCATATTTACGGGCGTTAGAGAAGGGAAAGACGGCAGACGGCCAGGCGGCCAGACAAACCGAAGTCATAAACACTTTTCAACTACGTTGGAAATTGTTAAAAATGATGTCGAACTAAATAAGTTCTAATTTAGAAGTTTGTCTTAACCAAATATTTCGTTCGTTTTTATTTATTGTTCGCACTAGCTGCTATTTTTTTCTATTTTGAAAATCGCCATATGCGTAAAATGCTCATCAATGAATATTTTATAACTGTTGTTTTTTTACGGATGTGTATGTATTAATAAAGTATTAATAATTCTAAATAGCTTAGTATAATTTAATTTGTTTAATAGTTTTTATAAATATTTACTTACGTTTAAATTCTTCATTACAAACACTTTCTAAATTACTTGAAATGTATTATGAGACTTAGCTTGCCTAAGTATTATTCGATAGTTTTCATAAATATGCCGCACCCAAACATTGCCGCACCCAAGAGGGAATGGGTATTATAGATACAACAATTTAAAAATATTAATTTTCGCATTATTTAATCGAATAATTCGGCGATTAACACTAAACGTACCTGATATTCTACTCAAGTTTTATAAAAGTATTTCACACCAGAATTTTTATTTAAAACTATTTAATTATTTTATTTAATGTATTTAAATGTGATTTAGATTTTACCTATTTTAAAAATGAATTTCTGGTTCGATGCGACATTTGGTACCGTTCAAATGATCGGTCGTTGGTACCGTAATTTGCGATTCAAACAATCATTTTTGGACACAGAAATTTTATTCAATAATTTAAGTGAACTCAATAGAGTGCCACTCTTTGAGTCAACCTATAATGCACTTATCCTTATCTTCACATAGGGGCACTTTCAAAATTAACAGAAAATTTATTTGTTTACTACGAGAAATAATTTCCACGCAAACATGCAAAAGTCATTTGGATGGCATTAAATTAATGCATTGCTGCGCCAAAGTTCTGGTTGTTTCTTCTCAAATAAATATATTTCAACCAGAAATTTAAACATGTTTTTAAATGAATTCATTTAACCTTTCAGCGGGCAGTGGTCACAAAAAAGGACCCCTAATTTTAATTCCAAAACTGACAAACGGCACCAAGATTATTTAATTAAAATTTTCCTTTTATAAAGTAAGGGAAAATCAGCAAGTTATTCTTTTCTAAGGAAATCGTTTGTAAAATCCGGTGTCAGTCCATTATTTCAGTATTTTACAAACAGATTTATTCCGCGCCGGAAAGGGTTAATTGAAAAAGAAACATTATCAAAGATTCAAAACACTAATCTGTATTCGTATAGTTATAGAGAAAATGTGTAAAAACAATTACTAATTTTTAACAACGGGTTGTTAGATTTCTACATTTAAAAGAGAAATTTATAAAGAAGATTATTGTTTGGAAATAGGAGTAGCAAACAGTGTCCGTCCTAACTCCTTCAATAATTGTAGTAAATAACTTCTTTTGTAGTAATAAATTACCTAGAAATATTTTCAATTACAGTAGCCTCTTACATATACACGATGTACGATATTATTATTCAATCCTATTTTCTCAAAATAGCCATTTTCGCATTATTTAATCTCAGAATTTATATGGCGAATATTACTTTTCAAAAAGAGTGGGAGTGAAAAGTAATTAATTTCTTTTCGTATAACGTAGAGGTTACTGTATTTTAATACTGGTGAGCAGAAACGCTGGGCATGACGTATCCATGGTGAGTATGTTTTAATGTCACTACTTCCATATAATTATCATCGCTTTATTTAATCGCATGTATTTGTTCCACATACTGTGATAAAATAAGTCTAGAATTACTTTTTCTAAAATAGTGGTGACAAATGTAAAAATCCGAACACGCCTAGATTCCTGCCCTCTTGGGTTTATAAAAATATACGTACTACTAAACGTACGGGGAATTTTACTGAAGTTCTTTAAAAATATTTCACCTCAGAATTTTTAGTTAAAACTATTTAACTTATTTCGGTGTGATTTAGATTGGGATTCGTTCGCTTTTACCACAAGTTTTTAAATACAATTTTTCTATTTAATATTTAAATAGCATAAATTGTGGACACCACGTTTAATTGCAGGAATTTGTAAAACTTTTCTCCATTTAAATAAGGCGAAAATCTTTATTAAAAATTGTGGTAAAAGCGTACGATCCCAGTATATTTTATTTATTTTATGCAAAAATTTCTGCTTTTAAGAAAAATATTTTATTTAATACCCGTCAAATGATCGATTCGTGACATATTTACCGTTCACCAAATAAAAGTAAGTTGTTAAAGGAATTAATAATTTGTAAAATGGCACATTTAATTAATTTTCTTTTTGGCGTAAAATTCCAATATAAAAATTATTTATTTCGATAATGAACTCAAATATGATGTTGACAGTACGTACTCACAGTTTTCTAAAAGTTCTGAGTAACAACTAAATTAGTGTTTCTCTTTCAAAAATAAACAAAATAAAACTTCTTCAGTAATTTTGAAAAATTAATTCAGTAGAAGTCTGTCTAATACGTCTTCAATATCATATTATTCTGTATATATTTGTCTTATTTTTAATGCGATCATTCAAAAAAACTTTTCAGAATAGTCTTTTTTTACATTCTTACTGATATGTTCTTATTTTAACACTTTCAAGTGTAAGTAATTATGTTGTTATTACGTTAAAATCACACCAGAATTTACGAATAATTTCATCTGAATATAAACAAATAAAATTACTTAATATATTTTCTCGTAAATTATAAAAGCAAGATTTTATTAACAACACAGGTAATACAAAGACATTGGCCATTATAAAAATGTAATATCTTCTAATATCAAAATGTAATATTAGCAACGTAAAACAACACATCTCTAAATGATATTCATGATTTAATGCCTGAGTGGGACAGATCGGAGCAGCAGAGCCGGAACGTGGACCTTTAACGTCCCAACCATTATTTTTGACATTTGGCAATGTTGGCCAATATTTCCTAACATCTGTAAATATCACTTTTCGTCATTCAGTGATATCATCTTCTGCCATTGCTGAATATCATCTTTTGACATTACGCAAGATTTTTTTCTTAGAATTCTTCAATAAGATATTTAGATTTGGAATGACATATTTTCTGGAAAACTGAAAATAATTTTTATTAACGAAATATTTTTTCGTGCCCAAGCAACAGCGATCTGCAGATGTGGTGTACGGGAACGTCATGCCCGGATTGCAAAATGTGACGTCTCTGCTCAAGTGAACCTAGTTCAGATATGAAACGCAACAACACGAAATAACACCTCGATGAATGCTAGGCGTACGCACTGACACAAATATGGTGGCTGTCGTAGACGGATTTTTCTTAAGTATTTGTACGATCCTCCGAATTTTCTACAAGTTGTCTTTGATTTATTTAATTTCAGAAAACTGTGGTGGAGAAATATTTAAGAAACTATTGCTTTTAAACTTCAAGGGACTGCACAAACGATGAAATAACTCCGCCAACAACCGCCGCCATTTTGTGTCAGCGCTCAGGCCTAGTATTCAGGGTGTGGTGCTCGATGTTCGTTCGGTGTAACACTGAGCAATTAAGGAAAGTTTGTAAGAAGTTTTAATTAATAGTGGTGGGAGTGAATTCTTATGTTAACCCCTTCAGGGGCAAAGTATTCTTGTAGCTAAAATATTGAAATGATTAGTTGTCACCAGGATTCACGAATGAATTTATTTTAAAATAAGTAAAAGCTTTTCCTCATGTACCGCATACATATAAAATTTGATTATAAAATTCTGGTGGCATTGTGGCAGTTTTGAATTAAAATTAAGTGGTATATATAATATACCGGAGCGCTTCAAGGGATTAATAGGAAAATATCTGAGAAAACTATCATCTAATTTTCTCATACTATTTCATCTGTTCAAATCACAACAGTCTTTTTTTACCTTCTATTATCAATGATTCATTCAAATATCACTCTTTATTATTACGTTTGCTAGATATTTTGTACAAAATTTGAAACTTGTCATAAATTTTAAAGCTTTTTATCTTAAAAAAAAATGCGTTTCACTTGCACTAAACAGTAAATAAATGTTTAAACAATCTTATTATTTTCAATTTTGCTTTGTAACAAATTAAATATATATATTATTATTAATAATTTTGAGTTATAAAAATATGTACATTTCATCAAAAACTGATGTATTATTTATTAGTTAAAACGCACGGGAATTATCTAAGCTTATTTTAGCTTATTATTATTATTGTATATAATAATAATTAGTATTACTTAGATGAAAAATGCCTGATTCAAAATGGTCTACATTTGAAACAAAACAAAAACTTGTATTCTTTCAATAATAAAAAATAAAGTTCTTATAAAAGTCGAAAATTCGAAACTATTTCCATAAGATAATCAAGCATGAATTTTAAAAGTTTTTTTTTTCACGTAAAATCAGCATTATGCATAACAAAGCTTTAGTTTTTCTTATATTTTATCATCGACTTGGGCTCTACAGTGCGTTTTTAACACTTTCCAACCTAGTTGAAAAGTGTTTATGACTTCGGTTTGTCTGGCCGGATAGCTGTCTGCCGTATGGCCGTCTGCCGTCTGCCGTGTGGCAGTCTGGCCGCCTGGCCATGCTCTACCTCCCGTAAATATGCTCGGATTGCTCTGCAATTTTTATATGTTATTGTCGTTATCTATAGCATGGTCTCTATTTCAACGGAAGTGTGTAGCACTTATAGTTTTTTACAGGGACACTCAAAAGAATTCCGTTACATTGCGGTATATGGGGAAAAATCATTTGCGGTTTATTTAAATAATATTTCAATATTTTAAACGCATTGAAATTTATATATATCACTAAGGTGCATTAGAAGAAGCTTAATATGGAATAGGGTGTGCATAGCACTTATAGTTACTTTACAGGGGCAGTCAAAAGAATTCCGTTACATTACGTCTATGGAGAAAAATCGTCTGCGGTTTATTTAAATAATGTTTCACTATTTTAAACGCATTGAAATTTATATATATTACTAAGGCGCATGACAAGAGGCTTACTACAGAATATTGTGTGCATAGCAGTCATCGTTCATTTACAGGGACACACAAAAGAATTCTCTACTGTCTGTTAACAATAATTCCTGGAAGTGCGTTTTAAGTTACTGAACGCGATTTTAATTTTAACTTGCTTTTTTTCTATTACGTGGTGTGTATAAATTCTGTAGATCCTATACAGGGAAGCACAAAATTTCGCGAGCACATTTCCGTTTATTGACAGAAACTCCAGACGGAGAATTTTAAACTGTGCTACGCATTTCCTAACTGAACTAAAATTTAGCATTCTATGTAGTATATATATATACAAATCTATAGATCGTAAACAGGACTGAATAAAAGTATTCGGATATTTTTCCGAATATTGTATATGTTGGAAATTCCTGAAATTATGTTTTTAAATATGTTATGCGTTTTCCAAATTGTTTACTTATATGTTATCTTTTAGCTTATTAAACGGTATGATTTGTAAAATTATTTTGGAAGCGTTGGAAAGTGTGACATAATCTATGATTGACGCATGATTTTTCGTTCTTGTTTAAAATACAAATCAATCAATAGAAATAAGTGCCGATTTCCTCATAAAATTTCTATTTAGAAACACCTATAGATTTTAATATAGAACGTTGATAATATAAAACTAAAGAAAATTTTATGTAGTGAACTCTATAAACTTCTATATAAAATGTTCTAAAGAAAATTTTCTAAATCAATCTGTATAGTTTTCTATAAAAATATTTTCAAAAGATTATTTTTATGTATAAAAATTATAGTTTACTACAGAAAACTTTTATATAGGCGTTTCCTTTCTGCGCAAATGTCACGGCAGACGTCTCCATCACATACATCCAGCTGCAAACTATACAAATGGGCTATCCTTCAGAACTGTCCATTAACTATAAGGTCAAGACTACAAACTTTGTCAGATATGTTGAATGTCGATAGATATCTTGAAATGTCTGAAAAATGATATTGATTTTATGTCGATAGATATCCTGTACTATTGTAAAAATTATATCATTTTTCCGACATTGGCTAATGTAAACCAGATATTAAAAATAAGGCATTAGACATTTTTCTTAAAAAGTTTCTTAAAAATGACAAATTTACTAAATTTTATTTATTAGAAAACTAGCTCTGTATTATAATGTTATTTGTAATGTAAACAGCTCTTTTAAATGCTGCATTTTAAACAATAGTTTTAAGTTATATCGGTGAATATCTGCAGGCGTTGTAAATGTGATGTACCATATTCAGTGAAAATTCAAAATATAGGTCAATATTGGCAAGACATTGGCCGATATTCTTTTACTACCTTAGAATTATCATACAAATTTTGATTAAAATTATGTTACTTAGAGAATAATTATCTTTCTTAGAATGATTTACATAGATTGAAAGATGCTCTTTTTTACGGACGAAAATACTGCAATATTTAGGTATAAAGTCACCTTATAGAATTTCAAAAATTCTACGAATGAGGCAAATATTACTAACGAAAACAGATGTATTCAATCATAGATTTCCTTGACCAACACTGTCACCCATATATCGTCGCTACCATGTCAAACTATCGAATGTGAAAAGATGCATTTTTCATTACTTATAAAAATGCGCCGATTGTCACCACTAAATTTTAAGAGGATTACAGGGTTACAACATCACCAGGGTTACCTGTTTGAACTCCTTTTCCATTAAAAAATGTTGAATCCATACCAGAAACTTAAAATAGACATTTTTGCTTTATATAATGACAGCCTATCTCATAATTACTTAAAGCAAAAAACTTTCTCTCAAAATTTCCCGTATGAATTCGGCATCACTGAATAAAAAAGGAGGCCAAATTGGCAACCCTGTTCTTCACAGAAATTTTAATATTATTTTGAATAGGCGAAGAATTCTAATAAAATTTAGTGGTGAGAGTCGTCCTATTTTAAAAAGTAATGAAAAATTCCTTTTTTCATATTCGATAGTTTGACATGGTATCGATGATATATGTGTAAGATTTTACAAAACAAAAATATTTATTTTTATTTCAACCCCTTTTTTTCAAAATAATTTGCTTTACCTTTTTAATATTATTTATTTATTTATTTATTTATTTTGTAATTTAGTAAAGTATAAAACAGTATTGTCCCATTGTTTCCGACATTCTCTCAATGGCAATAGAATTTCGGAAAATTAAACTCTTCCTTACTTAGTAGACAAAATTGTGTAATTAAATATGGCAAACATTACAATTCAGAAAGAGTTGTGCGGTAGAAACGAAGTGGTCCACAGTTTGAGACAGCTGGTATAAAATAATGAAAAGTGTGTATCTTGTTAACATGTTAAATTTTTGAGAAACAATCAATTACCGTAATTTCCGGCGTATAATCCGCAGCTCAAAGAGTCGTTTTTCGACCCAGAAATATTATTTTATAAAATGTAACTTAAAAGATCGCTGTAAATATTTAACTACAATTATTGAATAAAATTTCTGGGTCGAAAAACGACTCTTTGAGCTGCGGATTATACGCCGGAAATTACGGTATGTTTCTGTACCTTTGAATTCACACTATACTTTTTGAAAATATTATTTAAAAATAAGAAAATGCAATTATAAAGAACCTTTTTACCAAATTTTGTGCAAAAGTTCTGGTACAAATTAAGATTAAATCTATGTAATATAAACAAAATATCACCACCCTTCAAGGCGTTTATTCCTTCATTTTGTTTCAAAAACTTGCTGGAAAATTGTAAAAATACCTTTTTACAGTAATTTTAAGAGTATTTTTTAATTATTTATTTAGTTATAATAGTTTACCGATAATTTTTGTATTATATATATGTATATTACACCTGCAGGATTAGGCTTAATCAACGATTTGATCATGATCGAAATTAAGAAGGAAATTAACCATTGGAATATTCTTTTTTCATGATTAATTTAACCATTTTTCACTTTAAAATCAGTCATACTGATCAGAACAGAAGTTCGGGGTTTGATTCCTGGCATGTACACTTTTTATTCAACTGGAAATATTTCGATTCGTATGTTTTCAATACGAAACAGTGTGATTCATTTAAAAAAAAAGTGTAATTACATTTCCTTCATTCACTTGATCTGCTTAGCTGTCCCTTTTACAGTGATGTGTTCTGAACCTAAGTGCTTCTATGTCTCAACTCATCTTGTGGTAAAAAATCGTGTGCAAAAGATAACCTAACAAATCCGAAACAAACCTGTGCTTCAAAAAGTCTGGATTCGTCCGAAGGCAGGAGGAAAGCATAAAAAAGAGTCTCAATTCATCCACTAATAGTGCACAGCCCCTGCCTGAGTACTGAGACAATAAAGCGGATTTAGTGTTTTTACGGTTCTTTGAATTTAAACATCAATAATTTCTAAAAAAAATCTTTTTTTAGAATTTTCTTTGATTAATTAAGTCAAATAAAACTTTTATAAAATACTGGTGTCAAAAATCAGGGGACCGTACAAATGCTTCAAAAAAAATTCTGCCTACGACAGCCGCCTTTTTTGTGTCAGCGCTCAAGTCTAATATTCAGATTGTGAACATTGGTGGAAAAATACAGTAGTCTGCCGATTGTCACCACTCATAAATCTCAGATATTCGGTCTTAAAAAAGACAAAGAATAATATTGAAATTTAGGAGTGACATTATGCCCACATTATGCTTGAGTATTTTTACACCACTGAACTAACAATTTCTTAGTCCACCTTCTTTCTTTTATACATGATAGCTATTATTATTGGCAATTGGCGACACTTCCTGTAATTGGTGATCAATGGATATTTCAGGATATATTTTCGAATATTTTTTCACAGAATATGTGATTAAACTCCAACTGTCAGGCTAATGGGTTTCGAAGTAATCTGAATAATTAGAGTCGGGTTTCTGGATAATAAAAACAAAATATGTAGATAAATTAAAATTTCCATAAAATTGTTTTGTACGCCTTATATATTCTACTTGCTTTAGGCCTATCAATTATTAAGATAATAAAAAAATAAATAACATAAAATAAAATTTCCATTATTAATATTGATTTACATATGCAGGGTTCGTACATTTCAAGGACTTTCAAGCACATTTTACCAGATTTTTCATAAAGTAACATTTGGCTTATTTTAGGAAAATAAATTCTATCTTCACATACAGCGACCAGACTTCATGACATTTCTGGTACTAAAACACTTAAATTTTCCTCAATCCCCTGATGCGTACGAACCCTGACATGCTAGTTTAATTTTTCCATAAAGTTAACCATTTCAGGGCAAATTAGTTTTGTTGCTTAAATGTTGAAATGATTAAATGGCACAAGAATTTACGAACAGACTGATTAGAAAATAAAGAAATTATTTTATTCGCGTTCATCATGGCAAGCTAAACGTTATTCAAATGTTTTTGGCTGTTGGACAGTACAATGAATTGGTACCGTAATTTCCGGCGTATAATCCGCAGCTCAAAGAGTCGTTTTTCGACCCAGAAATATTATTTTGTAAAATGTAACTTAAAAGATCGCTGTAAATATTTAACTACAATTATTGAATAAATTTTCTGGGTCGAAAAACGATTCTTTGAGCTGCGGATTATACGCCGGAAATTACGGTATATGTAATATATCACCGCCCTTAAAAGGGTTAAATGTGTATAGACATTAAATACGGACCTAGAATAATCGAAATAGGGATTTCAAAGATTTCCAATAAATATAAATTTTTATTTTGGTTTACGAGGCTGTTTCAAGGAATTTATTTATTTATTTATTTTATTTTTTTGTATGAAGGAAGAATTAAGCTCACATTTCAAAGATTTTAGTAGATATTTTGGCTTTATTAATATTAAACAATAGTGGTACTCAAAAATGTAGCCAACTTTGATACATTGATTGATCTGCATTTTTTTCTTTATTTGTTTATTTATATGCACATTTATGTGTAATCATACTAATGTATATGAAATGTATACAGTCGAGCCCGTTTATAGCGAGCCCGCATTTAACGAGATTCCGGATTTAGCGAGGAAAATGGAGACTTTTGCTTGGTATAATGATTATAAATGTATTGAAGTATACTCTTTTAGCGAGCAATTTTTTTGTACTTTCCCCGGATTTAACGAGGAAAATAATTATGAAAGCGAGAAATAATTACAGAAATAATGATTTTAAGAAGAAGAAAAACACACAGGTTTCCTAGATTTCTCCCATTCCTCTTGTAAGGAAAAAATAACTATTCTTTAAAGTTATCCAACTACAGATGAAACCATCATATTCAGGTATCGATTTTTGGAAGGGAGATGGCGTGAACTGGACGCCCGTCCTATTGTCCCTTTTACAGGAAGAGAAAAAGGGAGAATGAAATAATCCCAATTGATAAGGAATGGAATTCCAACACAATTGGTGCTTTACCACGGTTAAAGATGGTGGATGCAAGGGGGTGGGGTACGGCTGGCAGAGGCGTAGCGTCAAGGGGGGGCACGGACCACTTTACTACCAGTATTTTTATATACTATATTTGGCCTTATTTAATTCATACCGTCCAAAGATTAAATAAGGCTAAATGTAGTATATAATTATACTGGTAGTAAAATGATCGTGCCCCCCCTGACGCTACGCCACTGACGGCTGGCATCAAGTGAAATCATTTATGACGACTAACTCCTCCCTTCAATGGCTTGATCCAATCCAAATCAGGTGTTTCAGAACTACGTGTAAGAAAAAGTTATTTTCGGCTTGTGCCTTTTCTTGAGAGCGTGTTTTTTACTCTGCTGTTTAAAATGTCGAAAGTAAAGTTTTATCCATAAGAGAAAAAGTGAAAATTATATAACTCTTAGATAAAGGTGAAAAAAAATGTTGCAATATGTAAACAGTTCAACTGTGTCAACTCTTTTGAAAAACAAAGAGTCCTTAATGGAAGCATATGAAGCGAATGTGACGGATCGCACACAGATGAAGAAGTTTGAAAAAATGACTTGGATGAAACTCTGTTAAAATGGTTTGTTCAGCAACAGAATTCTTGTTTGCCGATAACTGGTCCCATCATTAAAATCCAAGATGAAAAATTTGAAGCTCAGCTAGGTTACACAGATTTTTCATGCTCTAATGGATGGCTACATCGATTTAAGTAACGTCACAACAACTGTGCAGGAAAAATTATCGGCTAGGCTCCAGTGTGAACGACAAGGATGTGAAAGACTGGTTGGATTGCACATTGAAAGATTTATGTGGAAATTATGCTGAAGATAACATCTACAATGCCAATAAGGCTGCGGCTTTTACAGTCTAATCCCTTATCAAACGATGAGGTTTAAATGTGAAAAAAGTGTGGGTGGTGTGTTGCAACAAAATACTTTTTATCGTCGGTAAATCTGCAAAGCCAAGATGCTTTAAAGGGGTAAAAAGATTATTATTATTTGACTTACAAATCGAACAGAAAAGCATAGATGACTTCTGAATTATTTTAATCCCATTTTCACGAGTGGGATAAAGTGCTCCAAAAACAGAAAACAAAGTTTTACTCATCGTTGATAATTGTTCTGCTCACCAACTGGTCAGCAATTTACAAAAAAAAAAAAAAAAAAAAAACATTAAACTTGTTTTTTTACCGCCTAACTCAACCTCGGTGTTACAGTTTCTCAAACTAGTTCTTATTCGCAGTTTCAAATGCTATTATAGAAAGAAATTAATTCTGATGATGTTAGAGAGAAATGAAAATGATCAGGATCTTAAAATTTCAGTTCTTCACATTATACATCTGAAGACAGATGCTTGAGGAAGTGTAACTCAATCATGTATTCAAAACTGTTACAGGAAATATGGATGGATTGACAGAAGTATTGGTGACTTCGAAGATAAAGATGACTTGTGATTCTCAGTCTATTTGCAACAAAATAACATTGAGCAGTTTAACGATCTTTTAAACATCAATGAGTACAATAACATTGATGATGTCTTAACATCGGGCTCGGGCATACTCTTCCTTGAGAATATCGTCATGGAAGTGGTAAAAGCGCAGGAAGAGGCAAATGCAAGTAATAGTGACTCGGAAGAAGGAACTGTTATTAAAACACCGTCACGTGATTGTGCTGCAGAGTATTTACAAAATCTTGAACAGGTTTTTGAAGCAATGAAAAATACTGATGATGCAACATTTAATGTATTAAGTGTTTTACGACGAAAATTAAATGAAACGAAAATTTGTAAAGTCAAACAATAAACTTTGGATGAATATATTTCCATTTCTCATTAAAGATTATCAAGCAGCAATCCACTTAAGTGGTTTGTTTTATGTACATGTTAGTTATTAACTTGGATTCGGATTTAACGAGCATTTTTCTGTGTCCCGCGTTCCTCGTTTAATACGGGTCCTACTATTAATGTAACTAAATTACATATATGTAAATTTGGAATAAAAATCTGAATGATTTTAATTTAAAAGCCTATTTAGTCACACACACATATATATATATATATATATATATATATATATATATATATTTAATCCCTATTAGAAAAATGTTAAAAATATATTACATTACCATAGCTGTCAATATTTACGCTTTTTTGTTACTACTAATTTCGTAATGAAAAATATGCCTTATATAATCTGGATTTTCTGCGACTAACAAAAGCAAAATTTTGCTTTTAAAAATAAAAGTAGCAAAAAAGATTTTAAAAAAGGGAAAAATGGATTACACAACTGTTAATTCTTTGAAATATTGTTAAAAAGTATTGTTTCAAATAACGTTATAAAAAACTTATTATGGTATCTGCTATGTTCTTTTTTTATTGAGATTGCTGGATTGCTACATTTCTGATTTCACCTCGGTGATATATATCAATTTCAATATGTTTGAAATCGTGTAACATCATTAAATGAACCCCAAATGATTTCTTTCCTATAGACCGTAATGTAAAGGAATTCTTTTGAGTGCCCCTGTAAAATAAATATAAGTGCTACACACTTCATTTTCAATACTGAACATGACATTGCGAACGTCAATAACATTTATCAATTGTATTACAATCCGTATATATTTACGCGAGTTAGAGCACAGACAGATAGACAAACCGAATTCATGAACACTTTTCAACTTTGTTGGAAAGTGTTAATAAAAATTGAAATAACTTTAAATAAAAATTATTGTGTGAAATATTTTAATAAAAATTGAGTAACATTTCTAGTATGTGTAATGTTAACTTAAGCATTTTTGAGATGCGCAGCGCCATGTATTGACAGAATTTCAAGACGCTTTCTTTTAAATATTCTATATGACATTTAAGGACTACGTTATAAAAATGTTATATATTGCAACTTTATTTTAATTGAATCTAAACATTTTCTTATAACTAACTCTGAGAGTTACTATTAAATTTTAAGTTATTCATTCTAATTTCACTTTAAAATTTAAAAATGGGTACATTTACTTTTGTAAATCAACAAGGGAAGTGTAATAAACATACAGACATAACTTTGAGCATTGTTTCTTTCAAACTAAGTATTCTTAAAACTATTCATCCATGATATATACGTGTACAATTGAAAATATACTGAAATATATACCTTATATATTCATAAATGATCTTATACTGCAGTGAGAATAATGAAACTTTCCAAATATTTCAAATGTTTATTTTAAACAATACTTTGCGAATTTACACTTTAGAGATTCAAATAATAATTATTTTTTAATAATTCATTCTATAAGAAGAGTGCGATCATAGAAAATTTATTTTATGTAGAAACTTGAAAATACTTTAAAAATGCTTTGTTAGTAATTTAAAAATACTCATAATTAATATAAGGATTGCCCAAAAGAAAAGTGGGCACGTACTATTGCGTCAGAATGACTGCATCTATAGCAGCGCCACCGAACAGGGATATAACGTGTGGTAGAAGGTGTACACCTCATACGACGTTCAACAGTGAAACCTGTTCGCGTCAGAGGAAATTGATTGAAGTAAAATCTTGCCATACATGGATGCGTCCAGATCGGAACAACGCTCGGTAGTGCGATTTCTGATTGCGGAAGGTGATTCCGGCAATTCAACACAATAATGCAGTACACTGATGAAATTACTGAAAGCAACAAAAGCAAACGGACAGGCCTTCTCACACAACAAGTGATCCTTCTCCATGCCTATGCCCGGCTACACGTCTCCCGCGATACCCAGACTCCATTGGGAAGTGTTGGAACACCCGTCATACAGTCCAGATTTGTCACCCTGTGAGTTACCAATCTTTGGGCCACTTAAGAGAGCATTGCAGGGGAAACGTTTCCATACTGATGATTAAGTGAAGAAAACTGTAAAGGACTTCTTCAAGGATCAACCGCGATCTTTCTACAGCAAAAGCAGAGACCTGCTGCCGAAACGATGGGGCCGGTTTTACAACACCCATGGCGATTCATTTTGATTTCCAATAAAATTATTATTTTTATTCAACTTGTTCACTTTTCATTTGGGCAACACTCATAATTTTCTTCAAAGGACAAATAAAATGTTAGCATTTTTCATGTATCAAACGGTGACTCGCCGGATATCAATATTCTTTAACAGTATTCTGCATTTTATTTAAACGCAAAATGTCTTTGATTAAATAAGGCGAAGTTTAGTATTAAAAACTAGCGGTATCCCGTTCACTACAAATGGACATCTATGGTCTTCTGAAATGGAAATCACGGTATTTACACTTTTTAGAATTTCTAAAGAGTAGGGAACAAAATTTTCCGATTATAAATATTCCTTGTTTATTCAAAGAATTTGTCACAATTTTCGGCGATTAAATAAGGAGAATAATTCTTTTCCGTAATAATGGTACACAAAATGAAGACCCGTACGCACCTCGCTATATACCACGGTAAAAAAAATGCATATTTTTCTAGATATTAACTTAGATAACCTTAAAAGAAAGATATATCGCAAAGAAGCAATACACATTCAATTAAATACATTTTCTGATTCAAAGAATATTTTTTTATTTGAAAAAGTCAGAGGATTAGAAGTAATGGAGCTATGAATAAAGAGGAGGAGAGAGATAATGTTGTGTCCACCGGCTGCGAGATTTTTTCAGGATTTAGTCACAAGATTGCGGATGTTGTTTGTTTACATCCGATCAGGGACTGATCCCCGTTAACTCCGCGTCAATCTTAATCCAGTAAAATCGAATAGATATTTTGGTCTTAATTAAGACTAACATTTCTTATGAATAAGGAAATTAAATAAGGAGGAATTTTCTTTTCAAATTTACATGTGGAAGTTTGCATCGGCGGTCGCCAGGTCATTTGGAACCGGTTACAGTTGAAGCTGCATCATATTAAATATATGTCAATTCCCCTTTGTCCTTAGTTCATTGTGGTAAAAATGTCAAAAAGGGTGTTCTTAAAAGCTCCATTTTATGCATACCAGTATTTCCTAAGAAATATTTTTTGTGTTGATTCCTACATCAGTTGCAATAGCAATAACCTTCGGCGTAGGTTTCTACAAAAAAGAAAAATCTAAATAAAAAAAAATATTCGAAGAATTGGTGTTATCTAAACCAAGACCTGAAAAAATATACCAGAGATTCAAACTGGATGAGTATTCTGATTGACTTTGGAAACCACCATTTCAAAAATTAACCTTCGCCTTGTTTAATTGCTGATATCTGTTGATAAATAAATCAAAAATTATTATTCGGTTTTAGTGGTACTACAACTTAAATGGCACATCTATGCACACTGTAAAAGATAGTGGCACAGTATGAATATTCATGTTCTATTCGTATACTAAAAGTTTTTATGCAAAAAATTTCTAAAATGATAGTTTTTCAAAACTCAAATGGTGAATACAAACGAAATGTAGGAATTGTTTAAAATATTTCAAGTGTACGTTATATTCTGAAATAAGTTTTACTTTCTTTTAAAAAAAATGTCATAACTTCAAAGTACATATACAAATTTTTAGAGGGATTATATGATCAGTATTCATGCATTTTGCAATTCTTTTGTTTAAAATAGTAAATGGTTACACAAACGTTTTTCTTTGATATAATGCACCCATCAGCAATAACAAATTATATACTTCAGCCCATTTTCACAGCAGTATTTTTGTATATATTGCAATAAAAATACGCTAAGAAGCAAGACAAATAAGCATGTTTTGAACAAGAAATTTTACGTAATAAAATCTATAAAATAAATACTGCACCGAAAAAAGTTGCGTACTATTAAACATTATTTCTGGTACAACAAATAAAATTTAACGACATGTATCTTCAACGAAACTCCATGCTCCATTATAATTGTGTTAACACGTTTTCGACGTTTAATACGTAAACTATTGTTTATATACAATTCTGGAAAGAAACGCACTACCTCATACTATTTTATTACCAAATTATCGCAGAAATGTGTCAGCGCTTGCATTCAATTGGGTAATTGCATCTAACTTTTGAATATGAATGCAATTTTTGAAATAGAGATCCCGTACGCATTAAAAAAGTACCAAATTTGAATTTTTAAATAGTAACATCCACTTTTGGAACAATATTCCAGTTCTTTGGATAAAAGCAACGGGGGAAAATGTGTAGTTTATATTCTTTTCTTTAAGTATTTACAGAATTGTAAAAGATAATATGTTAAGTGTTTATGCATAAACAAAAAAAACATTGCGACATTGCAAGAAAAATTTCCGTGAGCATTCAAATTGTTATTAGAAAAATCAGGTTGAAATTCAAAATAACATTAACTCTGTTTTCATATGGTCAGATAAAGGTTGCCAATTTGGTCTCCTTTTTTATTCAGAAATTCCAAAAACTAATATTGATTATTTAAAAAAAAAATTCTATTGGAATATCCGGTATGAGCTTCTGATTAAAATAAGCCAAATTGCCAATCCTGGATCAGATGTTTAAGTGTTAAAAGAAATTGAATACTACTGTTTTTAACAGTACTTTTAATCTTATGCTATCACAGAAATCTGCGATTAAATCGTTAATTGTTTGCATAACTAGCTGCCACTGGCGACTAATTTTTATTTCCATTTTGCACCACTTTTTGAAAACAAAAATCTTTCACATATACTTTGACAACATGTGCAACATAAATATACTATTTTTTTTTAATAGTGGTACAACAAGAATATAACAATAGCGATAGTGGCAGCACTGATAAAATAGGCACTTTATATAAAAGGAAATTCTATACACTTTTTTCGGTTACTCTGTAAGATTCTGTTATCTGTGTATGCGAGTGGTAACATTAGATGATCCCCTTACACCGCCGATAAGTAAATTGTGTCTATATCTCGAAACTAATGATTGGAATTGTCTCTGGTTCGTGGACATTCAGACTACGTTCTTGTGATTTTTGTCCGTTTTATGTAAAATTTAATGTAGGTCATATTCATATTTTAATTTATATGAGAATTTATTAATTGTTTTCATAATTATAAATATGTTTTTCAATCGTAAAAGAATGTCTCGAATAAGTTTTTGTCTATTTGTGGTATCCGGTGTTACAAGTGGGGTACTTTTTTTTTTTAATTCTAATTTCTTGATTAGCAGAACTTTTTTGAAATGGTATAATTCGCCTTCTTATCGCCTTATCAAATCTGTCATTAAATAATACGAATTTTACTTTCTAATATAACTGGTGCCAATCAAGAAAAGTGAATAAAAAAAAAGTAGCCTATTGGCAGCCATGTGGTATCTAAATAAATAAATAAATAAAATGATGTATTGGGAAGATATAAATTATAATTTGACACGTGGATTTAGCAACAGCATCCTTAAATTTTTATTTCTGATAAATGTGAATATTTAAGAAATCGTGTATGTAATATACGTTTTTCCGGACTGCCTGATCAATGGAACTCAAATGTGGTGTCGAAAGTTGATGCTACCGTTTGAAAATTCAAAGTTGATGTAGACGACATTTATTTCAAACATTATTCCGAGTCTAATCACACATTTTCTGTGATTTTATTCGAAACGATAAGCGAATAAATGTGGGCGAATCTTTTTTTCAAACAAGGTCTCAGAGTGCGTACTGAATTCACAATTATAAAATTTAATACCATAATTTTAATACCTCAGTCCTTTAAAGGAATTTTTGCCCTTATTTTATTTCAGAAAACTGCTACAAATTTTGTAATTAAACGAGACGATTAAAAATTGTATGATTTAAATACGAAATAGAAATTCGCTTATCAGAAATACTGGTGACAGACTCATTGGAACATCTGAACATCTGTACGCACCTTGCGATCTCTACATGAAATATCATAAACAGTGCAAGAGCACGCCGCCCTATTAAGATCGGTAACCAGTGTTCTCAGTTAACCCTTTCCGGCACCGACAAATTCTGTTCGTAAAATGCGGAATTACTGACTGACACCGGAATTTACAAACGACTTTTTTAGAAAATAAGGATTCCTTATTTTAAGCTTTCATTAGAGAAGCAAAATTTTATTAAAATATTCTTGGTGCCGAATGCATGTTTGGAATTAAAATTAAGTGTGCCCGAAGTGGGACCACTGTGCCGGAAAGGGTTAAGCGAGATTTTTTTTATTAGGGTATGTTTACTTCTACCGTTTTCTTGAAATGGTCATATTCGCCTTATTTAATATTTCATTAATTACGACGAATATTACTATATCAGAAATTGTAGTAATCAAGTAATCTGATAAAATTACCACTGTCGCTAACGGTTCAATTTTTTTAGCACAAGTTAATCACGCTGTAAAATAGTAAAGTGAAATGTTTTGCCTGAAAACCGCTCGCTGTTCCTATTTCCTAATAAAAATCTAAGCCCTCTTAAATCGCAAAATTTCTGACATTAAATAAAGTGAATTTTTCTATACGGAAATAGTGTTAACTTTCTGGCCCGCAGCTTTGTTACCCCTGTTTTAAAAGCATAGACTTTGGATTTTTGTATCAATTAACAATAATGGTGCTATGAATAAACAGGAGGAATAGTGTTGAGTATACCAGATTCGAGTGAAGTAACTCAGGATGTAGTCACAATATGGCAACTGTTGTTTATTTACATCAGATCAAGATCTCATCAACTTCAGGGCAAACTTTCATAGATAAAACGAATAAATTTTTTACCTTATTTATGACAGAAATTCTGCAGGAATAAGGCGTTTAAATAATGCGAAAATTTTTATTCACATTTACTGGTGGATGTTTGCATCTGCTGTATTCAAATTCACTGAAATTGACAGTAGGAATGTTTATGTTGTCACAATATGGCGAAACCGCTGGGCCTGACTATTACCAGGAAAAACTGCCACCAGTAAAACCGAATATATATTTTTTCCTTAATTATGAAAAAAGTTTTCCGTGACTAAGGCGTATAACATTGTCCGTATGGTTTAACCACAAATTTTAAATAGGATTTTTCTCTTTAATATTTAAATAGCATAAATTGTTCACGCCTCATATACTTTCAGGATTTTTAATACTTTTCTGCGTTTAAATAACGCGAAAAATTCTATTAAAAATGTGGTAAATGCGGACGAACCCTGTATAAATAGAGAGGGAATTTCTATTAAAACGTACTGATAGAAATTTACCTCGGCAGTAATCAGGCCTTGCGAAACTAGTTACAGCTGAAGCTTCCCCATTTTGAGGATATCACAATTTATATTCATTGAGAGTTCCATCAGTACCGTAATTTCGCGCGTATGAGCCGCGTCTTAGTTAAATTATTTTCAAACCGGAAATTTTTTTGAAAATAAGAAGTAAAATAAGTGCTAAGTAGAAGTCAGTCACATTTTATTTAAAATAAATTCTGGTAGGAAATCGTATTGTCTGAGGCGCGGCGTATACGCGCGAAATTACGGTATTACCAGTAGGCTACTTTTTTTATTCAATTTTCTTGTTTACCACCAGTTTTTGGGGAAAGTAAAATTAGCCCTAATTAATGACAGATTACATAAGGAGAAAACGAGGCGAATTATACCATTTCAAAAAACTGGTGCCAGCCAAGCAAAATTAGTTTTCAAATAAAGAAGTTCACTGACAGCACTGAGCTCTGTGCAATTATTAGTTGGATAACTTATCCGAAGATTATCCTTACCTGAAGATTCACAGATGAGCAGAAAGGTAACCCAACGACGCTTTTGATTGATTTATTTTTCCAATTTTTAAGAATTAAGTTTTCTGGTACGAATAAAAATATAGATAATTGTATTTTTTATACTTTAACTCAGGTAAATTTATGCAGGGTGATTTGCTACGAATGCGGCACACTTGCAGGATGTTATAGAGACCACTGCAACAAACGGTTTTTGCACAATTAAGCTGGGTCTAAATACATTATATTCCGTCATAAATGAAGGATGTCTTTATCAAAACCGAACATGCATACATATTCCGGCATAGGCATAGCGTCAAGGGGGGGGAACGATCACTTTACTACCATTTTGTTATATACTATATTTGGCCTTATTTAATTCATATCGTTCAAATATTAAATAAGGCCAAATGTAGTTTATAATTATAATGGTAGTAAAATGATCGTGCCCGCCCCCCAGACGGTACGCCACTGTATACCGGTAATTTCAACATATTTAGTTTTGTTTCTATAAAATGTGATAACGTCCCGAGAATGACTGAAAATGGCCAAGATCTGTGTTCAAACAATCCTGATTTAGACGATCCGTAAATCGGAAAGTAGCTCGCTGTACATATGCGCCAATTATCTAATTATAGTGCACGTCTTGTGTTTGTTTCACAGAAAGTAAACTGAGTCTGTTGAAAATATCGACAAAATCCCTTTATTTCTGTTACAGTTATGAACGAAATTCCGGGTTGAACTTGGGGTGGACGCCCTGTATTTATGACTGAGTAAGTGTATTACTACTCAGCTTTCCTATACAATAAATGTTTTTTGCATTGTGCTCTATCACTAAGTTAGAAACAATTTTCGTCGAACGTTTTCTCTCACATCTGTTTGCGATAATATGGTGGTAAAATACCAAGAGTCTTGGTTTGTTTTTTTCTACGAGTGTACATTGTGTTGTATGACACAGCTAATATAGAAATTCTTAGTATATCTAATTTCACAGAATTCCAATTCTATACCCACAGTAAACGGAAGGCCAGAAATCCATACTTAGAACATTTTAAGCTCCTACAAATTTGCAAATGTATGTGATTTTCTTTAAAATTAGTAAAAATGTCCAAAGACCATGGTACAACTAACAAGGAGACCACCAAACATGGTGCGCACAGATTTTGATGATTTTAAAGTATGTTGTAGGGATCATACTCCTAACTATTCAGGTCAAAGCTTTCCTTCAAATGGGCTTTAGTTTTCGAGAAATTTCATTTTAAAGTTAAGCATGCATTTTAAATGCCATTACTTCGCGATCCTGGACAAGGTCTCAGTGGTTCCGTGGTAGCGTTCGCGATTTGAGAGCCGCAGATCGGTGTTCTGTCCTCTCCTGTGACTTTTACCTTTTTTAACAAATTTTATATATTTGTCGAGTTATACGTTGTATGCAGAATTATGAATTCTGCATCTTTGAATTTTTTGATATTTTCCTAATAAATTCCATTTACATTTTCGAATATTTCGTAAAAATTTACGTTTTTTTTTTTCTTTTTTTTCTTTTTCTTGTGCAGTTTTGAAATTAATATTTCTATTGACGAAATTCCAAAAACAGAGCTTGAAAGGAGTAATAAAATATTAAAGCAATAACGATTATATCCAAGTTTTAGCCAGTTATATATATATTTTTTTTTATGTTATTTAAATACATTTAACTGTAAAGTTCAAATTCACCGTCATTTTTGATTTGCACAAATAAAAAATAATATATTACAATTATTTTTTTTCAGTCTAACAAGTCAATGCCATACAGAAAAATTCAACTAGATATGAAAAATCATTTGTAAATTACAATACATATAAAAAAAATCTGAAAAAAAATCGTCTGCAACGACTTTTATGGTAATATCAGAATAAATAAAATTTTCTTTTTATCAATTTCATTTCGCTTCCTTTGCAGACAAATACCACGTTTGAAAGATTTTTCTTTTTCAAATTTAATGCATTTTTAAATATATTTATCACAAGTTAAGTATTTAAAGAATATATAATATGCTAATTTATACATTCTTCCAATATTGTTCAAACAATTATTTAAAGGCGATTTTTAATGCGAAATTTGTTTAGAATATTTTTGCGATAGGTATAACACAATCAGTTCCATATTTAATAAACTAAAAATGTCGATGTCGGTGATGATAAATATTTTAGTATTTCAGCAGTTAACATATTTCAATATATTTAGAACAAATCAAATATTAAAAAGATATATTATTTTGTAAATTTTTTCTTAATCATATAATTTTTTTAATAGAAAATGTAAATAAAAAAATGTATTATTTCATAATTACAATAAATAAATAAGTAAATATACATAAATGTAAACAATAATCATTTTAAAAAGACGAGATATCAAGACATAAATTAGTTTGGATTTCCGTCAGCAGAAATATTCGAATAAAAATTGCGCAAAAACTATAAATTTTCACGCAATATTCGAAAATGTAAATGGAATTTATTAGGAAAATATCAAAAAGTTCAAAGATGCAGAATTCATAATTCTTGATACAACTTATAACGCGACAAATATATAAAATTGTTAAAAAAAGGTAAAAGTCACAGGATAGGACAGAACACCCATCTGCGTCTCTCAAATTGCGAACGCTACCACGGCACCACGGAGACCATGGCCATGATCGCGAAGTAATGGCATTTGAAATGCAGGCTGAACTTTTAACCCTATAATAAATATTAGATATTTGATTGATGAATAATAATGTAGTACTAGTATTGATCAAGTACAGATAGCACCGTTATACGTCTTTAACATTTTTTTCGTTTTGAGATCGGTTCCGTTTCATAACTTTTCTAATGATGAAATGTATCGTTTATATGACAGAGCAAATTCCTAATTTCACTTATACTATACGTTTTTCCTTCATTTTTTATGAATCAGATATTTATAAATAAATATAATTGAAAATTTGATTTATAAATCTAAAAATAATTCTTTTTAAAATCCGGTCTCGTGAATTCCATGCTGTAAACAGATACATATGCATTATGATAATGCTTTATTTCCCAAAATAGATGTATTATTTTCAATACCTTTAAATAAATATATTTTTTAATCTTGTAAGTATAGATATTATGTCAAAAGATTTCGTATCTGTAAATAATTATTTTAATTTATGAACTGTATACTGATAAAAATATATTTATTTTCTCAGGTTATCTCAGCACTTCTCAAGTTATAAGAATAAAATAATACCTTTAAATGAATATATTTAGAAGCATGATAGTTTTTAAAATATTTACAAACAGATAAAACATTTTTATCAATATATCTATTGATAAGTATACAATTCGTGAAAATAAAACAATTACCACAGATATAAAATATTTTCGAATAGTACCGTAATTTCCGGCGTATAATCCGCGGATCAAACAATTCTGTTTTAACCCAGAAATTTTATCCAATAATTGAAGTCAAATATTTACTGCGATCCATTAAGTTACATTTTATAAAATAAAATTTCTGGCTCGAATCATGATTGTTTGATCCGCGGATTATACGCCGGAAATTACGGTATAACTATTTACAAGATTAATAAAAAATTTTGAAAGGTATTACTAAAACCTATCTATTTATAAGTAAAGGGAAATTAAATATTTTCATTGAGTATCTATTTACAGGATGGAACTCATGAGGCTGCATTTAAAAAAAGAATTATTTATAGATACATAAATAAAATTTCAACGTTATTTATTTACAAGTATCTGATTCATAAAAACTGAATGAAAAAACGTATATTGTAAATGAAATTAGAAGTTTGTTCTGTCGTATAAACGATACATTTCATCATTAGAAAAGTTATGAAACGGAACCGATCTCAAAACGAAAAGATATTAAAAACGTATATACGGTGCTATCTGTACTTCATTAATACTAGTACTACATTATCATTCATCAATCAAATATCTAAAATTTATTATAGATTCCTGGAACAAGAGTATAAAGAAACTATCGAACGAGTTATTTAACTGTGTATACAACAACTTCTAAACTTGTTGTACTTGTGAACTTGTAGTAGGTAAACTAAAGAAGTTTCCACACGACTCAACTCTGTTCCTACAAAGGAAAATTTGGAAGCCTCTCTTCAGTAGAAGGACATACTCTCAAATTTGGAGTTATTTTAAAATGGGAGAAGTATTTGTCATAGAATTAAGTTTTTTCAAAGTTTATTTCGCCTGCATAAATAACTTTAAAGCGATATCTTGAGTAACAGTCTAATAATAAAAGGTGAATAATAAAATGAGTTCAGAAAAATATATGTTTCACACCAGAAATTACAGAAAGTTTTTTCTTATTCTAGAGTATACTGCATCTACAAGATCATACTTCATGGGATCATTTCTATAATATTATTAGCGAGTTCGCTCACCGAACTTCGCAGAAGACCCATCCACGATGATGTAGAGTGGGATTTCGCCTCGACCGAATGTTAAGTTATTTTTTTTTTAAAAAAGCATATTGTTCTCTCAAATAAAAGAAATTACAAAACAGAAATACACGGAAACATTTCCAAAACACACAGAAACATTTCCGATGTATACAACATTTCTGATGTATGCAGAAACATTTCCTATTTATACAAAAACATTTCCTATTTATACAGAAACCTTTCCGATGTGTACAAAAACATTTCCTATGTATGCAGAATCGTTACTGAACATCTGACTGAAATATAAAGAAACGTTTCCGAAATATGCGAAATTTTTTACGAATATCTGACCGAAATATGCGGAAACTTTTACGAACATTTGACCGAAATATGCGGAAACATAACAGAACCGATGAGCCACATTGCTGCCCCACCAGATAGAGTAACGTTTCCGAGTTTTTTTTTTTACAGTGTAGGAAGGGTTAGTTTAAGGTATTAACTGTAATTGGACAATTATTATTCGGATATAGCAGTACTCAAATCAAAAATAAGTGGCAGTTATTCATTTCCATCTGGAAATCTGTTTCCCATCAGAAAAAACACATTGGAAAATTGAAGTAGTTGTTACCTGGAACATAGTGTCCACCTTCGTTAAGAGAGATTGACTTCTCAAGACATTTTCTACCGTTTTTAAGGTAGGAAGAATACATAGCATGAGTATTTACCCGGGTGAATCTAGATTAAGAGAATTGGTTCTGTAGAGTCTGAGCCAGTGTTTTCAGTAGATTACATTTTTTAACTCGCCCCCCCCCCTTGGGGACATTTTTAATGATATCAAAAATCTCTCATACATAAATTTTTGGCCCTTTTCCTAGAAGTAAGAATAACTTTAAACGGATTCGATACGTATCATAATTAAAAAAATATGTTTTTTTTTCTGTTTTCACAAAAAGCCCCTGCCATCCCCCCCTGGTTCGATTATGCCCATTAACGAACTTGACCGAGATTTTATGCCCCTGGATTTTATGTATCAGTTTGGAAGAGATTTGTGCAGAATTATTGCAGTTACCGTGTCCCTAAAAAGTGACACAGATAGATTGATAGATAGATAGATAAAGTTTTGAACTGGGGGTGGTTTTGGGTTCTGGGAGTCATAATCGGCGTAGATCTGCAAAAACGTTTCAAATGTTTCAACTTAGGGGAGAATGTAATAGGTAGTATTTCTAGCGAAATCTACCTAAAAACGTCCAACTGTCAACATTGACCACCATATTGCAGATTAATAAAATATCTTATACCATAGTAGCCAGATGTTGCGCTTTTTTGTTACGACTAAAATTTTAAAGAAATTTTTGACTTTCTAATAGCAGATTTTTCCAACTAAATAAGGGAAATTTTTCTGTTAAATTTCAGTGTCAATAAAAAAAAACGTAAAAGTTGACATATATGCTATACCAGAAGAAGATATTTATAGATTGTTACTTTTTACAACTTATTTGGAAATATTCATAAGCAGATCATTTTTAAATGCATAGATATAATCATTTAACTCAAACTGGTGCATTTAACTCAAACGCCGGCAGCATGTTAATACTAACTCCGAATAGCAACGTTCTTCATAATTAAACTCATACTTTCCGTAATTCAATACGACAAATTAAACGAAAAAAATGTAGCTCTGCTCGCCACACTTTGTCCACCTTTAATTTAACAATATTAAAAACATAAATAATAATCAAAATGCAATAAAAATGATGATTTTTTTTTTAATTAAATTTGACAGAAATCACGTTTTTAAAATATCGTTTAAATAAAAAATACAAAACATTTGCAACTCAAATCAGAAATGGAAATAATCTAAATGGATATAAAATGTCAATTTTAACCATTCGATTAGATATGTGACATTATCCATTTACCATTTCAATAACAATGCATCCTTTACTCTTGTATTAAACACCCAGGATTTATTTTCCTTGTTTCTCAGTTCCAAACAAGAATAGCTGTCGTCTATCATGTATTTTCAATTTCCATTTAAAATTGTTTCTCGGTCATGTCTCTTTCAAAGACATTTCAATACGTCGATGTTCTGTCATTACTCACAGTCATATACGAGAAGAATGACTTTTCAGATTCCTATTTATTAAAGAAATGTAGACGAAATTAATAAAATACTATTATTTGTAAATATACAGGTGGCTAATTCTTAAATTGGTAGTCATAGACATATAGTTCCAATTGCAAAAATGTTTTAAATAAGGTAAAGAAGTATTTTAAAAGTGATTTGTTCAATAAAAAGATTTGTTAAAAAGTTACGAACTTTAATTTTTATACGGTCCCCCGGTCCTATAAGTTATATTTAGTAAAAATTTACTATTACAATACAAGTAAGGCAAAAATACTCCCATTCGTTTAACACTAAAATTGACCGAGTTATGAAACTTCGAATTACATGACTTATACCCATTTCTGAACACAGATGAGTTGAGCCGTGCTTCGAGTTATCGTACTCAAAATGCTTAAAGTATTTGAAGAATTTATTTCGCGTGTATCTGCATCTGAACTGAATGTATTCATATCGTACAAGAATTAAAATAGTGTTAATTTTTATTAATTAAGTTTCAGATTGGTTAAAATATCTGTATTTTAACATATGTTTTATTTTGTAAGGAAATGAAGCTGTTTCTTTGCATGAATTCTTTTAACAAATTTTGTGTAATTTTTAAAGTTTTTATTTAACTTGGAACGTTTGTATGTATGTCTTTCCATTTCATAATTTGTACTCGAATTTCAATTCACTTCCAAACATCCGATAGAGGTTGAATTATGGATAATTATGTAAATCCGATGACAAAGTAATACTATTATTATTTTAGGTGCGAACCATTTATACTTATTTTACAGGAACACAAAAAACATCGGATACATTACTGTCGGCCCACAAGCAGAATTTTTCAATTAAAATCAGTAAAATTCTTTTAAAGTATTGAGGTACACAATAGCATTTTTCGAAAGAAAAGTGCGTTGCAATTATATATATAATATATATATAATTGCAACGCAGGGCGTATCGAAAAATTCCAAATTTCTTAGATCTTTTTGCGGTAGTGTGGAAAAGTTGTGAACTTCCTTTATTAAAAAACGTGCGAAATCTTAAAACTGTGAGTTGATATCTTCTGTCCCCTCAGTGGGCCGAAAGTTATAAATATTGGACTAAAAATGATTATAAATCAAAAATTAATAAATAATCACAGATTTTGCTCATTGGTTTGGGGTAGTGCTTACAAGTTACTATTTTGTAACAACAACAACCATAGAAAATGGTAGATTTATAGGTTAATATCTTCTGTCGCCTCATCGGCATCGAATTTTGGAAATTTATTCTGACGCATTTTGGTAGTTTTCTGCATAATTGTTTACTGCTTGCGCAATACACAATCCAGACCAATCCAATAGCCAAAATAGTGAAGGCAATGTGGGAATCCACAAGGAGTGTTCAAATGCGTTTAAAACTGGACAACACTGTGCTTGTCAGTGAAAGGTATGATGTCTCCAACAGAGCCACGGCTGCTATTGCATTGCGTGTTATGCAAGATTTGGGTTTAACCCTTTCGCGACGAGCGTCCTTTACGGAATTTTTAATATTTTACCACCGTTTTTTTAAAACAGAAATTTTCGCCTATTTGAATCGCAGAAATACTACATTTAAATAAGTCAAAGCATACACTAAAAAATAACTGGTTTAAATAATGGAGGATTCTGAGCATCTTATGCGTCACGTATGCGTGTCGCTCGTCCCCAAGGGGTTAATATCGGAATCAGATACCAGCCTCGTCACAGGCAAAAATAAAATATGGAGGGAAAAATTGAGAATTTACATAAAATAGGTCTCAAAATCAAATGAAAATCGTTCCACTCTATCTGGCCTTTATTTTGATGGACGACATGACAAAACCTTAACATCAGAAATACTCGAGGACAAGCAGTTCTAAAGATCTATTGTAGAAGCGCATTGCTGTATTGTATCGGAGCTTGGTTCTACGTATATGTGACATGTTACACTTGAAAGCGGATCTAGTCTTGATATATCTAATAGCATTTACGAATACGTAACAAGTGCTTTATTGGATGATTTTAGCAACCTTATTGTTATCGGGTGTGACGGCACTGTAGTGAACACAGGAATGTCTAATGGCGTAATTCGCAGGCTTGAATTGAAACTTCAGAGACTAGTCCAATGGATTATTTGCTTACTTTATTTCAATGAGTTGCCATTACGACACCCGTTTGAGTCCATAGACGGCAAGTCATCTGGCTCCACATCTTACACCGGAGGCATTGGACGAAACCTTAAAGGATGCGAAAAGCTTTCAATTGTTGCTTTTAATAGTATTGAATGCAATTTGTACTGCCATTAGTTCTGGCGTTAGTTGTTCAGATCTAGCTATCTGGGAACCGGGAACGTTGAATTTGTCCCGTTGGCTAACAACTTCCAATCGAATACTGAGGTTATATATATCAACATCAGTCCCATCAAATGAGTTGCTAACATTGGTTGTATCCATTCTAAGAGTCTACGCACTCTCATGGCTCCGAATTAAGATTCATCATTCCATAAAGGATTGTGCTAGACACCTGTGGCATTTCATCAGCTCATCTCGGTAATTGCCAAAAAAGTATTGTGACATAATCGACTCAGTTATTTCTCGCAACGCTTATTTTGCGGCTCAAATAAGCATGGTTTTGGCCATGTTATCTGATGATAGGTGCCGTATTAGGACCCTTGCAGATCGGTGGATTATTAAGGCAAGAGAAATTAGCCAACACGGAAATTGTGTTCGCAAAATCGTTATTCCTGTTGTTAACTTTGGAGCTACAGACTATATAGATCTTATTGACTGGCGAACTTCTTATGTGATATCGCCTCCTGTTCTCACAGACATCAGTTCTCAAGAATTTCTGAAGATGTTACACGGCAGTATGCCAATGTATTGCTGGGACTTTATTAAATTTGCTTCACACACACAAGCGGTGGAGCGGATTCTGAAACTAGTCACTGCAGCCTCCAGAAAAACAGTTGGGATGCAGAACAGGGATAGATTTATTAGAGCGACACTAGAATCCAGAAAACACATGTCAAAATTTGAGACCAAAAATGATTACAAGCCAGTAATGCTTTTGTCATTTGTATGTTCGAAAGGTAAAATAAAGTTTGTGTTCGCATTAAAATGAGGTAAGTGTGAAGTGTATTTATTAAAAATTTTCCTTCATTTTCCAAAATTTGGTGTCGATGAAGCGGCAGAAGATATTGACGTATAATTCTAAAATTTTTTATGGCTGTTGTTGTTGTTTCTCGGCTTAAAAATAAGGGTGTTCCACTATTCTGGCAGATCGACAAACACAGTCTGTCTCGATTGTGCATTGTGCAAGCAGTAAACTGTAATGCAGAAAACTACAAAACTGCATCAAAATTTAAAAAATTCGATGCCGATGAGGCGACAGAAGTTATTAACCTATAATTCTACAATTTTCTATGGTTGTTGTTATTACAAAACAGTAACTTGTAACCACTACCCCAAAACGATGAGCGAAATCTGTGATTATTTATTAATTTTTGTATTTTAATCATTTTTAGTCCAATTTTTGGAAATTTCGGCCCACTGAGGCGACAGAAGATATCAACCCACAGTTTTAAGATTCCGCACACTTTTAATAAAGGAAGTTCACAACTTTTCCGCACTACCGCTAAAAGATCTAAAAAATTTGGATTTTTTCGATACGCCCTAATATATATATATATATTTTTTTACATGGCCACACAAAAGAAGTCAGATATATTACGATGCATGGGCAGAGTTTGCTTATAATACATTTTGATAATATTATGTTTTTTTTTTTAAATTACCTTTTAAGTTCTTCAAAGCAAGTATAGCAACTTCTTTAAAAAAAATTATTTTAGTGATCAAAATCAAAATGCAATTTCTACTTTATAAACAAAAAATAAAGAGTAAATAGAGTATAAAATTTCGCCATATGACAAGGAAGATGACGTAAACAACTCTATTTGCATTAACACAATTGTTATGCCAAAACATTTGCGCACTCAAATCATGCACATACAAATAATTTCTAAGAGTTAAAATACCTAAAATATGTTAACAATATCTTGTTTAAAAAATATAATCCAAATATTATACTAACTTTTCGTTGGACTACAAATATTTTGCACTCTCAATTTATGCAAAACAATTTGTCCCTTGGCTGTGAGCCAACACATACATTTACCTATTTAAGTCTGCGCTTTAATCAATTTGAAGGAATTTGTTAAATTTTGACGTTAGAAAAGAATATGTTTACCAACAATCAGTACAGTGAAATTGCATTACTCTACGGAAGGGCAATCGGAATAGGCGAGAGGCTGCAAGGTTGTATGCTATGAAATTCCCTGATCAAAGCCAAGCACATCCGAACAGTATAGCTAAAATTGTTAAGCGTTTAAGAGAAACCGGAAGCTTTAAGCAGCATCCTCTTTTAAGTCGGTTCACTCGTTCAACAGTTACTCCGGAGGATATTTTAGGGTTCATCCTGGCTTGCTCATCCTCAATGTAGTGTACGAGATATTGGTCGAGAGTGTAAATATTCAAATATTCAAGTATGGTGCGTATCCATATCGACTAATAATAGGACAAAAAATAGCATCAGGAGACAAAGAGTGTCGTTTTAATTTTTGCAATTTTATTTTAAACAAAGAAGAACGTCCATCCTTACTGATTGAAATTAAGGCCTATATCCCTCGTTTAGATAATCGGCCGTCATAAATCAACCAACCAACCATATGAATGAAATTATGTGGACTGATGAATGTCAAGTTACAAGACAGGGGATCGTAGATAAATATGTAATATTGGTCGAGGGAAAATCCACACATTAGTCGTCCAAACAAACATCCAGTACGTTCGTCCATAAATGTTTGGTGTAGCATCTGGAAGACCTCCTTAATTGGGTCATTCATTTTTTATGACACTTTAACATCAGAAAAATATGCTGATATTTTATGTGGACCACTGTCCGATTTTCTTGAAGAGTATGTTTCATTACAAGATTTATCACATATGTAGTTTCAGCATGATGGCGCGCCAACACACTTAAACAACGCACTGTCTTAAGCAGTGCATTTGGAAATAATATTATATAATATGAAGGTCCTATTGAATGCCCCCCCCAGTTCGCCAGATTTGAATCCTTTAGATTTCTTTCTTTGGGATTTTCTGAAAAATAAAGTATATGAAAGAGAATCCACTAGCTGAGCAGATTTGTGGAATCGTATGTCTACGGCATGCATATCTGTAATACCTACAATGTCGCTTAAAGTACAAGAAGGATTTATTTCACGTGCAGATTTCTACATCGCACCCGAAGGAAGTCACTTCGAACAAGTTATAAGATAACTTTACTTCTTATTAATAAAGTTTTAAATTAGATAATCTAATAGAGTTTTAAAATATGTATCATTTTGTAAAGAATTGAGACTATTGCATTTCATCATTTCAGTTAATAAAAATTATGTTATTTTTTCACTTATATTTTTCATACAAGTTGTATACGTTGCTTTAATGTGTCAGAATGAAAATAGCTTCAAAATACTGTAATGTCAATTTTACACTCAACTATTATTTTCCTTTTATATTTCTTAGTAAATTTGTGAATGACTCCTATTTCGAAGCAAAAAAGACGCTTAAACTTTAATTAGCTATTACTCGGTCAGTTTAAATCATATAAAAATGGAATCTTTTTTTGTCTTACATGTTAGTGTGATAGGAAAGTTTTATTAAATATCATTTATAGTACCGGGGAACCGTATAAAAAATTAAATATCGTAACTTTTAAAGAAATGTTTTTATTAACCCAAATCGCTTTTAAAATTTTTCTTTACCTCATTTAGAACATTTTTGCAATTGGAAATATATACCTATGACTAATGGTTTAGGATTTCGCCATTGGCCACCGTTGAGAGTGGACACCCTTTATATTTTGGAAAGTGCAGTCATATACAGGGTGGTCATCACGTCTTTCCCTGGTTACAAAATATTATTACAAATAACCAGTGAATGTAATACTGTAAAATTTTTATTATGTGAAAATCATATTCGTATTTTTTTTTAACACGTTGACGGACACTTGCGGCTATAGCCGTCAAAGCGAAGTTCACTATGTGGCATGACGGCTATAGTAGCACAAATGTGCATTTACCGGTGTAGAAGTAGAAGCCCAGTGTCAATTTTCGAACTTCACTTGTTCCTAAGGTCCGTCAATGTGTTAATTTGATGACAAATTTCCTGGAAGATGGATCGGACTGGATGGACCAACCATGACCTCCTCGATTACCCGATACTACTCCTCTAGTTTTTTTTTCTTTTGGGGGTTCATTTAGTACAGAGTGTTTTCAACACCAGAAAAATATATTGAAACGCTCAAGTTGAGGATCACAGATGTTGTGCCTAGTGTGACAGCCTAAATGTTGGGCAATGCGTTTCGAGAAATGACATTCTTCGAGTTTCCAAGAGTGCTCACATTGAAATTTACTGACGTAAGTACCTGCATTATAAACTTCATAGGTGTCTTTACAATATATTGAAACAAGCATATGCCTAATTATATATATATTTTTAGCAATAAATTATTGAATTCAGGGAAACACATTATGACCACCTTATGTCTATGGAGAAAACACTTATTGGGTAATCGTTTTCAAGAAAATTAGAATTTTTAAAACATTAATTAGCACCAGAAAATAAGGACAAAATGATTTTGAAAGTAATTAAATGCGGTTTTCTCGTACATTATTGAAGCATTACTGTATTCGAATATTCTGCAATAAATTTGTAATTTGGGGATTAACATAAGTGAAATAAATACTTCGCACTGTCTTAGAAAGTGTTAACCTGAGTATTTAACCCCTTGAACGCCAGATAATCATTTTTGACCGGTTAATTTTAATCCCTAAATGCCACATCTGCACCAGAATTTTGAAATGAAAATTTTCCCTTTATCGAATACAATTTTACATAATTTTAAATAAATTTGTTTGTAAATTCTGGTGCCACTCAATCATTTCCGCATTTTTCAATTAAAAGTGCCTTTCCCTTGAAAGGGATAAAAAATCAAATTTATTTCTAAAATAAAATATAAAATTTAGTTTATAGAAAATAGAAAAATTTCTACAAAATGTCAGACAACTTTTAACCAGATAGGATAGCTTTTCATCAGAACTTCCAAGAGTAACAGATTTTTAAAACCATAATTTTCGTATAATAATATTCACATACTATTCCGTAGATATGTGCAAATAAATAACGCAAACATTTCTATATGGAATATGTTACTTTTGACAACATTGCATAGCTATCCGTATTTCCAACTTGTGAGTACCTAAAATTTAGATTAGTAATGTTCGCATTATCTAACTGAAAATTTCTCTCATTAATTTAAGCAAATATCGCTACTGAAAAATAGTGGTGGTAAAAGATCACAAGGCATGGCAGCTATGCAATCAAGTTTAAAATAATTCATCAGTGTGAAAGTCAAATAAAAAATACAACTAAAATCAACAATGAAAAATATACTTAATTGAATTAATACTGACATATTTATTCCTTCTAATTTCTACAACGCTGTATCTTTCTCACGTATATTAAACTTTCATGTATTTATTTTCATTGTTTCTCAGTTCCAAACAAGAATGTGTGTCATCTGTCAGGTATCTCATTTTAAAACTCTGTCTCATTTTAAAAATCATCTCTCTTTCAAAGAAGCCGCAATAAGTCGAAGATCTGTCATTCTTTACTATCTCATAGTTGCAGTTGCCGGACTTTTTACTACCAGTAGTTCATAATAGAAATATTCCCTTAATTTACCGTAATTTCTGGTATATAATCCGTGGCTCAAATAAATCGGTTTCGAACCAGAAATTTTATTTAAGAAAATGTAACTCGTTTCTACTTGGCACTTATTTTACTTTTTTCAATAAATAAAATTTCTGGTTCGAAACCGATTTATTTGAGCCGCGGGTTATATACCCGAAATTACGGTAATCGCATAAATATGCTAATATGCAAAACGATTATTTCTATACAGAAAATGCGGTAGTCAAAAATCCGAAGACTTGGTAACTATGCGAGAAGCATAGATTTTCAAATTCTTATTTATTAAAATATTTTGGCGAAATTGACAAAGATAATTATTTTTACATGTATATTTAGAAAACGTATTCATTTATAAGAAGAATATTCCTAATAAATACTATCAAGAATTCTTATCTTTTAAAAATAAATTTAGAATATCATTCCCTTACAGCCCTGCGGGATATGCAATATTTATCAATTTTTAAAAGTTAAGATTTCCTGAAAATAATTAAATTTTTTTATTATTACATATAATAACATTAATATTTTAAGTTTATTATCATTCAAGACTTGAATTAAAGAACACATCTTTTATAATTGGATGTATAAACATAACGATAACGTTTTAAATTATTGAAGTTTAAATAATCATATTAAATATACAACCCTCTGAGCGTCTGAAGGCTTTCCTGCATTTCCACATAAACGCTCATAAAACTAATTTTAATTGAAATTTTCTTTCACGGTTTGTTTCTAAAATACACTTCACAAATTCTTTAACATGCATATATCTTAAAATACAATTCTATTAAAAATATTTTTGTCTACAGACGATTTAAATTGTTTTGTGGAAAAGGAAAAATACGGGCAAAACGCTTAGAGGATTACATAAAATAATATTTTCTTTAAATATTCTTATTATGTAGAAAGAATATTTAAAATAAAATATTTAAAAAAAAAGCAGATTTACAAAATTAACTCTCTTAAAAATAGGAAAATTTCAATAAAAATACAGAAAATTTTTAAAGAACAATTATAGCAATCATGCTTAAAACAAATTATCATTCAGAAAAAGAAATACATTGTAACACAAATTAAAAAATTAAAATATTCTTAAGTGAATATAAGAAGACAAATTCAACTTTTGTGATGCGACATGTGAAATTGCCCTTTTCTCATGTCTGCAGCATCACTTTCCCCCGAATTATAGTCCTACGCGCTGACATACGGTAGCAGTCGTAAATGGAATTTTTACTTTACAGGATTGATATGATTCTTTGAGTTTGAATACCAATAATTTCCAAAAGTTTTCTTCGCCTGATTTTTATGACATAAAGCAGGCCAACAGAAAACTTTTGAAAAATACTAGTGTTCTAATTTAGGCTATTGTGCAAACGTTTATCTAATCCGCTTACGACTGCCGCCATTTTTGTGTCAGCACGGAAGCCGAGTACACAGGGTGCCGTGGCTGCATTCACAGTGTCGTTACCATGACGTAACATTTCTACAGCTATCATCGTAATGTTTGACCTTGGCTGCAAACCCAAATACGGGAGATTATCTCAACTATTTTTTTCTCATGTAAACTTTCTGGTTAACCCCTTGAAGGGCACCGGTATATTATATATACCACTTAATTTTAATCCCAAAATGCCACAATGACACCAGAAATTTATAATCAAATTTTGAATTTATAAGGTACATGAGGTAAATCTTTTACTTATTTTAAAATAAATTCGTTCATGAATCCTGGTGTCAATCAGTCATTTCAATATTTTAGCTACAAGAGTACTTTGCCCCTGAAGGGGTTATTGTTTCAGAAGCGGGACTATTCTAAAGATTTCTTCTTTTTTATGCTCCATGAAATAAAATTGGTAAGCAACTGTAAAATGAAAAGGAAGTTGTAGTGGCAAATTTGTATAAGTGGGAATATAAAATGTTTTATATTTTTCGAACAGACGAATAAATTTCTACGAAAGTTTACATCTAGTATCTAACAGTAAAAATAGAGTATAATTAGTTTATATCCTTCGAAAATATGCTATATTTTTCATTTTTTTAATGAAGAAAATTTCTGATAATAACAATAAAATGTTTTTACTTTATAATATTGCATTAACATTTAAGATGTATTATTGTTCCGGATTTTTCTTATAAATTAATTTTTCACAACTAGAGGCATAAATATAATGATAAATTTTTAAGACGCTGATGTTTAAAATAATCGTACAGAACACAGTAATATTTTTAAGAAGTTCATGTAGAAGAACAGAAGTAATATTTTTAAGAAGTTCATGTACAAACTTAATCATGTTTCTCATGTTTATTCATCAGTAAATATCTTTCAATGTACGGTTTTAATTCAAAGTGTCTTACAAAATATAAAACATTTAGAAAATGTGATATAAATGAATTTTCTGTAAGGCAGCCACGACCTTAGGAAATGAGGTTTTTTGAACAAAAACGAGCATTATCGTTTCCCGATGCGAATGTGTTAAATGAATACAAAAAAGCCATGTTTACTACATTTGCATACGAAGCTCATATATGCATCCATTTTGGGATTTTTTCCCAGAAATTCCGAAAGAAGAATTTTTACTTCAGGAAATCACAAACCGTCTGTCATTAAATAAAGCAAAAATTATTATTCACAATTTTTGTTATGAATTCGGAATTTCTAAATAAAAAAGGAATCCATAGATTGCACAATTCGGATGCTAACGAGATAATATTTAAGATTTGAGATGTGAAATTGTCTTTTATCATTTCTATAACAATACATCCTTTGCTCTTATATTATACACAGATTAATACGCTTTCATTGTTTCCGTGTTAAAAACAAGAATTTCTATACTCTTTCAAGTGTTTCAATTAAAAAGTGTTTCAATTGAAAAAGTCGCAAGAAGTCAGCGTTCTGTCATTCTTCACTATCTTCAGTGTTGACAGGAGAGAGGTTCTTTTTAAAAAAATCAGATAGCTTGATTGCTACCTTTTTTTGAAAGAATAATATTAGACTTATTTAATGACAGATAAAATAAAGAAAATATTAAAATTTCAAACAAGTGGACGAAAACTAGAAATCTCGATTAAAAAGAAGAAAAAACTCCCAACTGGCAACATTGACCTCCTTATAGCCTAATAATAAACATATCTTATACTACAGTTGCCAAATTTTAAGCTTTTTTGTTACGACTAAATGTAAAAGACCCTGCTGACTTATTTAATCGCGGATGTCGTTGACAAAATAAGATAAAATTTAATATTAAATTTCAGTGGTAATAATAAAGCGTGCAACTTGTCAGCTATGTTATACAAGAAGAAGAATTTAAGAGATTCTGGTTTATTAAAGATTTGGCAAAATTCCCAAAAGAAAATTATTGATAAATGTATTGTTAGAAACATTTAACTGAAAAGTTTACAAACATCACTGCTAACTCAGAATAATAACATTCTTCTTATTTAATCGCAGAGATTCCTTGAATGAATAAGGCAAATTATAAGATCTAAAATATGTTGTATGTCCGATCGCCGCACATTAGACACCCATAATTTAACCATAATATATATTTTTAAAAATAGTGAAAATACAGTAAAATAATGAAATCTTTTAAGTAAATGGGATAGATATCTCGTTTTTAAAACATCGTTTAAATAAAAAAATACAAAACATTTGCAACTCAAATCGTAAAAGGAAAATATACTTAAATGAATGTAAAATGTCAATTTTAACCATTGCGATTTGACATGTGAAATTGTCCTTTCAGCATTTCAATAAGAATGCATCCTTTACCCTTATATTAAACATTCATGATTCGTTTTCATTGTTTTTCAACTCGAAACAAGAACGGGTGCCGATTTCAAGTATTTTCAATTTCAATTTAAAGTGTTTCTAGGTCGTGTCTCTTTCAAAGAAGTTACGACAGTTGACGTTCTGTCATTCTTTACAGTGATATAGTAGAAGAATAAATTTTCAGTTTATTATTTATTAAAGAATTTTGGGCGTAATTAACAAAAGAAGGATAGTAAATGCATATTAGAAAAGTGTATTGATTTATACGGAAAATATTCTTATTGGTTAACCCTTTCTGAAGCAAATTAATTCCGATATTAGACTTTTAAAAGATTGAATATCCACAGAATCTAAGAAAAAATTGATTTGAAAGTAATTAAATACTTTTCGTCAAGTACTTTATGAAAGCAAAATTTTACTCAAACATTTGGGTGGAAATTTGGCATTTTGTTATTAAAATTTGTGGAATAAATACTTCACAATGACCTTAGAAAGGGTTAAACTGAATATTTAAAAAAGTAACTCAAAATTTAAAATTAAAAAATATCTTTTTTTCTGAAAATAGAAAAGTTTCCATAGAAATACAGAAAACTTTTAACCAAATAGGATACCGTTTTCAAAGGCATAGGTGCAAATAGTAACGGATTTTTAATCCAACATTTTTTGTATAATAATATTATCTTTATTTAATTGTAAAATTATGCGATTAAATAAGGAAAACATTACTACATGAAGAAAGTGGCATTTAAAATTTTTTACATGTGACACCTATGATGCATAGCTACCAAAAGTTTCTGTATTTTAGAATAGTACTAATGTTCACTTTACTATTTAAATATAATGGTGTGGAAATATCCGATTAGTTGTCAGCTATACAATCATGTTTAAAAGGACTTATCTGTGTGAAAGACAAATAAAATATACAACTCAAGTCAAAAGTGGAAAATATACTTAAGGGAATGAATACTGACGGATGAATAAGGGAATGAATAAAAGGATTTATCAGTGTGAAAGACAAATAAAAAAAAATACAACTCCAGTCAAAAATGGAAAATATACTTAAGGGAATGAAATACTGACAAATTTATTCTTTTTCTAATTTGACGTGCGAAATTGTTCTTTTCTCATTTCTACAACAATTTATCCTTTGCACTTATATTAAACTTTCATGAATTTCTTTTCATTGTTTCTCAGTTCCAAACAATAATGTGTGTCATTTATCCTGTATTTCAATTTAAAAATGTTTCTAAGTCATGACTCTTTCAAAGAAGTCGCAATAGGTCGACGTTCTGTCATTCTTCACTATCTCATAGTTGTCAAGTCTCCCGTTTTTTTACTACCACTAGTTCGCAATAAAAATATCCCCTTTATATAATAGTATAAATATGCAAATATGCAAACCAATTATTTCTATAAAAAGCTGGTACTCAAAAATTGGGAGACTTGGCAACTATGCAATACGAAAAGCATAAATTTTCAAATCCCTACATATTAAAGCATTTCGGTGAAATTTACAAAAGGGAATTATTTGTACCGTAATTTCCGGCGTATAAGCCACAGCTCAAAGAGTCGTTTTTTGACCCAGAAATATTATTTTATAAAATGTAACTTAAAAGATCGCTGTAAATATTTAACTACAATTATTGAATAAAATTTCTGGGTCGAAAAACGACTCTTTGAGCTGCGGCTTATACGCCGGAAATTACGGTAAATGTATATTAAGGAAACATATTCATTTATAAGAAGGTAATTCATAATAAATACTATCAAGAATTATTATCTTTTAAAAATAAATTTATAATCTAATTCATTTACAGTACTACTGGAATACGAAATATGCACCATTTTTAAAAAGTAGAGATTCCCTGACAATAGTAAAATGTTGTTATTCTCACATATGATAACATTAATATTTAACGTTTATCATCTTTCAAGACATGAATAAAGAAACAATAATTTTAAGACTGAAGGGATAAACATAACAATAACGTTTTAAAAAACTGAAGTTTAAATAATTTAACACAACCTACGTTAAACAAGAAATAAAATAAAATATGCATTAAATATTAAGTTCTCATTAAATATTCTTATTATGTAAACAGAATATTTAAAATAAAATACCTTTTCAAAAAAAGCTATTTTGCAAAATTAACATTCTAAAAATTACGAAAATTTCAATAAAAATACAGATATACTTTAACCAAACAAGATAGTAATCATGTTTAAAACAAATTATCTTCCGGAAAAAGAAATATATTTGCAAATCAAATACAAAATTTAAAATATTCTTAAGTGAATATAATAAGACAAATTCAATCTTTATGAAGTGACATGTGAAATTTCCATTTTCTCATTTCTGTAAAAATTTTTCCTTTGTTCTTATATTAAACATTGATGAATTCGCTTTCATTGTTTCTCAGTTCCAAAGTGTTTCGTCCATGAAGGGTTTCAAATTGAAAGAGTTTGTAAGTCATGCTACTTTCAAAGAAATTGCAATAAGTCGACGTTCTGTGATTCTCCACGATCTCATTCGAGAAGAACAAATTTTCAAAAGCTTACTTATTAAAGAAATTACAGCAGAATTCTCCAAAGAGAATTATTTTTAAATGTTTATTTAAAATGCGTACTGATTTATAACAAGACACTTTTCAATATCTATATAAAATATTAAAAAGAAATACTTAAATACATTCTTATTATGTAAAAAGAATAATTAAAGTAAAATTCTTTTTCCAGAAAAGGAAAGCTGATTCAAAACATTAACTTTCTTAAAAATAAGAACATGCCTATAAAAATACAGATATATTTAATCCAAACAAGATTGTAATCATGTTTAAAACAAATTATCATTCAGAAAAGGAAGTGATTTGTTGCTCAAACATCTCTTTACATAAAAGTGGAAAGTATTTTTTACTGAATAAATATAGAAAGACGAATTCAATCTTTATGTTGTGACATGTGAAATTGTTCTTTTCTCCTTTCTGAAGCAATTTATTCTTTGCTATCATATTAAACATTAATAAATTCGCATTCATTGTTTCTCAGTTTCAAAGTGTGTCGTATTTCAAGGGTTTCAATTTGAAAGTGTTTATCAGTCATATGTCTGTTTCAAAGAAGTCGCAATAAATCGACGTTATGTCATTCTTCTCTATCTAATACGAGAAGAACAAATTTTCAGATGCTTACTTGTTAAAGAGAAATATTTTTAAGTCAATATTTAGGAAGCATATTGATTTATAATAAGACGATTCTTAATATTTTCTTTTTTATTTAAATACATTTTTATTTTAAAATATATAGTATATATTTATTTTAAAAACGTCTTATTATTTAAACAAAATATTGAAAATAAAATAAATTTTCAAAAAATCTGATTTACAAAATTACCTTTCTTAAAAATAGGATAATATCAATAAAACTACAGGTATATTTTAAACAAAGATGATACTACTCAATTTTAAAACAAATTATCATTCAGAAAAAGAAATAATTTTTCAACTAAAATTAACACATTTGCACCAAGAAATTTTTATTAAATCTGAGTTTTAAAACAATAGAATTACCTCCCTTTTCCGAACGTATTTCGTAAATGGGATTCCTAGATAGGCTTCTGAAATTTATTCTACAGTACCGTAATTTTCGGCGTATAATCCGCAGCTCAAAGAGTCGTTTTTCGACCCAGAAATATTATTTTATAAAGTGTAACTTAAAAGATCGCTGTAAATATTTAACTACAATTATTGAATAAATTTTCTGGGTCGAAAAACGATTCTTTGAGCTGAGGATTATACGCCGGATATTACGGTAAATATCTTTCAATGCGCCGTTTTAATATAAAGTGTCTTATTATCTGAATGGACAATATTATATAAATGCATTTTCTGCCACGTCCTTAGCCAATGATGTTTTTTGAACAAAAACGAGAATTCATGTTTTCCAATGTGAATGTGTTAAAAATGGAAAGTATACGTAAATACATATCAGGGTTCGCATTTTTCTAAAACAAATTTTTAACCTTTTTCTTCGTCTTATTTAACAGCAGAAAAATATTACACATACGGTGAAGAAACGAGGCGAATACGAATACTATCAAAAAGTAAATAGAAATTACGTTAACCCTACAGTGCATAGTGTAGCCAATCGACAACACTTTCTATTTACCTTTTAATAAATAAATCGAGTTCTTTTCACCCACTATATTTATACAGAAATATTAATCCTGTAAAAATAACATAAATATTCTACTAAATAAAGTTAAAAATCGATCTTAAAATTTCTGGTGTCGAATTCCTAATAATAGTATAAAAAACACAATTCTAAAGGAAAAATTCACGCACTGTAGGGTCAATAGAGGTGCAAGGCCTTGGTACCTTGGTTTACTTTGGAATATAAAAAGACAAACTCAACCTTTATGATATGCCATATGAAAATGTTATTTTCTCATTTCTGCAACATTTTAACTTTTGCTCTTATATTAAACATTTATGAATTCGCTTTCATTGTTTCACAGTTTCAAAGTATGTCGTCTATCGAAGGTTTTAATTTAAAAGTGTTTATCAGTCATGTCGTTTTCAAAGAAGTCGCTGTAAATCGACATTCTGTGATACTTCACTGTGTTATATGGGAAGAACAAATTTTCAGATGTTTATTAAAGAAATTTCAGTAGTTTTCATTAAAGAGAATTATTTTTAAATGTATATTTAGGATGCGTATTGATTTATAATAAGAAGATTCTTTATAGTTATATAAATAATTTAAAAAAAAAACATTTTTTTATTTTAAAGCATTCCTATTATGCAAAAAATATATTAACAATAAAGTAGTTTTTGAAAAAGGCGCATTTAAAACATTAACTTTCTTAAAAATTGTAAAATTCCAATAAAAAAACAGATATATCTTAATCAAACAAGATAGTAATCAAGTTTAAAACAAATTATCATTCAGTAAAAGGAATACATATGTAACACAAATTAAAAGGGGATAGCATTCTTAATTGAATAAATATAAAAAGGCAAATTTAGTCATTATGATATGACATGTGAAATTGTATATTTCTAGTTTTTGTAACAATTTATAATTTGCTCTTATATTAAACATTAATGTTTCGCATTTCCAAAGTGTGTCGTGTCTATCAAGAGCTGTATTTTTAAATTATTTATCAGTCATGTCACTTTTCAAGAAGTCTCAATAAGCAGAAGTTCTGTAATTATTTACTAACTTATAAGAAAATAATAAATTTTTAGCTGCTTAATTATTAAAGAAATTTCAGAAAAAATCACAAAAGAGGATAATTTTAAAATATATATTTTAATTAATTAATAAGGACTTTACGTTGCAGATATAAATACTCATCAAACACTTGCTTCCAACGTAAATTTCATTTAATAAATATGAGTTACTTTAAAACTACATATATAGAAAACAAACCTCGACGTTTCGGTTAATCTTTATAACCATCATCAGGAGAAAAAACCTTCATAAATATGAACAGCAAAAATTAAAAATGTGTTACATGATTGAGTCACAATATTCAATCTGCCAAAACGCTGCAATAACGGAAATTACAACAACATATTCAAAATACGCCTGGTGGCGCCCTCTATGAATCAGCAATGTAACTGGAACTTGTGTTCAACGGAATTAAAGTTCACTTGAAAATGCATTTCCATATGGCTGGAACCGAAAATGATGGGATATCGTTGCAAATTTCATGTTTTCTTGGTGAAATTTCTATAGATTCACGGATGTAGGCAAAGTTATTTCCAGACAAAACAATCCCTTTAAAGCCTACATCCATGAATCTATAGAAATTTCACTAAGAAAACATGAAATTTGCAACGATATCCCATCATTTTCGGTTCCAGCCATATGGAAATGCATTTTAAAGTGAACTTTAATTCCGTTGAACATAAGTTCCAGTTACATTGCTGATTCATAGAGGGCACCACCAGGCGTATTTTAAATATGTTGTTATAATTTCCGTTATTTCAGCGTCTTGACAGATTGAATATTGTGACTCAATCATGTAACACATTTTTAATTTTTGCTGTTCATATTTATGAAGGTTTTTTCTCCTGATGGTGGTTATAAAGATTAACCGAAACGTCGAGGTTTGTTTCCTATATACGTAGTTTTAAAGTAACTCATATTTATTAAATGAAATTTACGTTGGAAGCAAGTGTTTGATGAGTATACATTTTAATATATGATTTATTATGTGATTTTTAAATATTAGGAAGCGTATTCTTTTATCCCCTTCCGGGGCAAGATACTTTTGTAGATAAAATATTGAAATGATTGATTGACACCAGGATTCACGAACGGGTTTATTTAAAAATAAGTAAATGCTTTTCCTCATGCACCATATAAATGCAAAATTTGATTATAAAATTTTGGTGTCATTGAGGCCTTTTGGGATTAAAATTAGGTGGTATATATAATATACCGGTGCCCTTCAAGGGGTTAAAACAAGACACTTCTTAATACTTATATAAAATATTAAAAAGAAACGATTTTTATTTAAAAACGTTCTTATTATGTAAACAGTATGTTTAAAATAAATTCCTTTTAAAAAAATCTGATTCAAAAAATTAACTTTCTTAAAAATAGAAATAATTCAATAAAAATGCAGATATATCATAACCAAACAAAATAGTAATCATGTTTAAAAGAAATTATCATTCAGAACAAGCTAGAAAAATTCTACCTTACGACAGAATATAGATTGGCCACCCACGGCTTTTATCGTTGAGATTTTTTCAGCCAAATCTAACTCGTCAAAAAAAAAAAAATTGTTAGCATAAGTCAGCTTCTCCACTTTAGAATTTAGTTAGCGTTCTAAGATTTTTTGTGAGGCTGGTAGAACATATTATGCACGAACACACCAAGTTCTAAAAAGATTCGGTGAATAGAAGTATTTTTAATAAATATAATAGTAAAAAGATGTGGCTCCAATGGGCTGAGACATGGCGAGGTAGTTGTTGTTTACAAATGTGCTCGCTTAATGACACCCTTTAAACTGTTTTTAATGGTTCAAGACATTTTAGCACTTAATAGATAACCTAAAAAAGTAATAAAAAGTTCTATGATAGCTGCTTTTATGATGGATATAGATAAGAGAAGTTGTTTAACAAATGATGAGTTAGCATTAATTGACGGGATCTTGGAAAGCGGTGGGGGGAGGGGGGATCTATACAAAACACAAGTGCTCTACGAGACCCGATTTAAAATGAATCCTCACTTGCAATTGAGAGATGGAACTTTAAAAGGGATCCCCTTTTCGCCCCTCTGACGACCCCCCCAAGAGAGATACGTGAAAACCGAGGGCGCCAAAAGAAACGGGGGGGGGGGAAATAACCTTTATGCGGTTTACAGCTAATTTTGGTGAAATTTTGGAGCTGTTCGGCCCATAGGAAGAGAGAAAAATGGAAAAAACGAAAATAAATATGAGAAATAAAAAAAAAATAAATAAGAAAAGTGCTCCTTACAGGAGACGAGAGAGAAGGAGGGGGAGAGTAGAACCAGACAAAAGTGCTTGATGAGATCAAACTTTTGATATGGTACATGACGGGGTTTGAAAACATTGAATGTCTCCCCCGTGGGGGGGTAACTCCGGTCTTATGGGAGATAGGGCCTCGGGACCCTCTTAGAAATGTCGGTCTCGACGATTTTAACTTCGTTGGATCCTTTAGAAGAGGCCTACGTCCGCTGTGGGTCTTAAAGGGGCTGAGAAAGATGGGAAAAACTAAAATTTAAAAATAGTTGAAACAGAGAACTATGTTTCTTAAGGGAGGGGGGAGTGAGAGGCGGAGAGTAGGATCAGACCATAGTGCTTGACGAGACCTATCGATTGATATGTTACATGAAGGGGTTTACATGGAGTTTATATTTGCGGGGAGCACCAAAAAGGTCTTACTGAACCTTTCCCATGATTATGCCAAGGTTGGAGTTATGATTTCGCCAAGATTATCACAAAGCTTATATTGGCATCCTATATACGCATATATATATTCCAAACACTCCTATATGTGCCATATACGTCGTTATACACATATTATTTATGTTTTATATGTCGTATATGCATCATATACACATGTCATATATATACATCATATATGCATCATATATGGCTATAACTTGGCCACATACGTACATAAATGTTGTATATATATATATATATATATATATATCATATATTATTATAATGACATACATGCTTTATAATTTGGCGATAAATCTTGGCCGCTTGGCAGTTCATCCTTGGAAGCCGCTATAACACGAAAGTACCAAATTTACAATATATTAATAAAAACAGAAACAAAAATATTTCATGCTTGGTGGCTGCTATAACACGAAAGTACTAAATTTCTTTTTTATTTCTCATATCTGATAATTTGCATCTATCCTTTTTTGTAAGTTTAACATTTTTGTAACGATTTTATGCATTTCTATTGCTTATTCAAAGAAAAAGTCTTCTAAAGTTACAGAATTTCGTTAAAAACGGTTAAAATAGTAAAATGCGAACATCGTTTGGTCCATTCTCGACCAAAAGCAACAACCGTTATCATTATCTTTTTACGCGTGAAGGTTTCGTTATGGTACTTCATTGTGAAGTTTGGTAATTTTTACAAATTCATTATTTGGAAAACGGCATAATCATTCGATTTGAAATTTAAATCAAGAAAAAAACAATTTTTTTCCTTTCTAACGCAGTTTGTCTAACGATTTTGTGACAAATACTTTTTGAGCTATTAATTTTTTCAGTAACTTCAAATGTTTCATTTTCCGAGATTATCCTGTGGCAACGATGGATTGCTGTGACTTTTCATAAACATGAAAAATGATAGAGATTGAAAGAATAAGCCTCCCTGTGGGTGGCTAAAAAGAAATACATTTGTAACACAAAATAAAAATGGAAAGTATTCTTAAATGAAAAAAAATATATAAAAAAGCATTTTAAATCTCTACGATGTGACATGTGAAATTGTCCTTTTCTCGATTTTGTAACAATTTATCCTTTGCTCTTAAATTAACTGTTAATGAATTCGCATTCATTGTTCTTCAGTTTCAAAGTGTGTAGTCTTCCAATAGTTTTAATTTAAAACTGTTTATAAGTGATGTCACTTTCAAAGAAGTCGTAATAAGTCGAAGTTCTGTGAATCTCCACTCACTTAAATGAGAAGAAAAAATCAGATGCTTATTTATTAAATAATTTTCAGCGGAATTCACGAAAGAGGATTATATTTAAATATATATTTAGAAAGGGTATTGAGTTATAATAAGACCATTTTTAATAGTTATATAAAATATTAAAAAGAAAAAAAAATATTTAAAAACATTTTTATTATGTAAACAGAATCTTTAAAATAAAATACCTTTTCAAAAAATGTGATTTAAAAAATTAACATTCTTAAAAAATATTCATATTTTAATAAATTTACAGATATATCTTAACCAAACAAGACTACTTACACTGTCTCACAAACAGTCAAACGACAAATTATAAAAGTTGTATTCGCCTCATGTAACTGCAGATTGCAGAAAAATATTGCAAATTTTGTGAGTAAATGAGGTAATCGCAAATTCTGCGCTTAAAAAGATTAGTAAAAAATTTCTTATCTTTAATAGTGGATCGAGACACATTGGAAATTCCAAGGGTTAAGCATGCATTTCAATATAAAAAGACAAATTCAACTTTTATTACATGGCAAGTGAAAATTTTCTTTTCTCATTTCTGCAAAAATTTATCCTTCGCTCTCATATTAAACATTTATGCATTCGCTTTCACCTTTTCTCAGTTTCATATTATGTCGTCTATCCAGAGTTCTAATTTAAAACTGTTTATCAGTCATATTATTTTCAAAGAAGTCGCAATAAATCGACGTTTTGTGATTCTTCACTATATCTTAAGAGAAGAGCAAATTTTCATATGCATGTTAAAGAAAATTCAGTGGAATTCACGAAAGAGAATTATTTTTAAATGTATATTTAGGATGCGTATTGATTTATAATAAGACGACTAGCTGGCTTCGCCCGCCAGTGGGCCCCTAATTTACATCGGTGCCTCGAATTGTAGAAAATCTCGAATCTTGTAAAACCTCAAACCGGACGAACCGCCGACCCGGGTCCCCGCTGCCTTTGGCACCGTATACCGGTCATGCTACGCACGCACCGGGTAATCCCTTAATTAGCACATTGAATTATACAAACCTCTAACCGAACGAACCTCCGACCCTGGTCCCCGCTGCCTTCGGCACCGTATACCGGTCGTGCTGCGCACGCACCGGATAATCCCTTAAATTGCACATAGAATAGTATAAACCTCTAACTGAACGAACCTCCGGCTCGGGTCCCCGCTGCCTGCGGCACCGTATAGCAGTCGTTCCGACCCTGGTCCCCGCTGCCTTCGGCACCGTATGACGGTCGTGCTATGCATGCACCGGATAATCCCTTAAATTGCACATGGAATAGTATAAACCTCTAACTGAACGAACCTGCGGCTCGGGTCCCCGCTGCCTGCGGCACCGTATAGCAGTCGTGCTGCGCACGCGCTGCAGTATACGTTAGTTCCGCCTTCCGCCACCAGGTGGCGCAATATGTTTATATGATCATAACTGAAATCGTTAAGACTTTCGATGTCTAGTCGAATGAGCCATACCCCGTCGTTTTCATGCCCGTAGAACTGAAGATAGGAAAGCGCCCGCTAGTGGTGAAAAAACGAAATAAAATCGGTAAGCTCTATCGATGTCGAGTCGAATTGATTTAGACTACCTGAGTTCTAGTTCAAAGACAGGGACCTGTAGAAAAACTTAAAAAAAAAATCGATAACGGGCGAAGCCCGCTTTTCCCTATCATAATATCTGGATAGGGTGTCCTTATTACTTTAATTATGATGTTTGGAATGAGTTTGGTGGACATCCGTAACATAGTTTCTTAGTTATAGAAACGGACCACAGTTAAAAGAAAAAAGCGGGGGGGGGGGTTGGCGATGACACTGCTTTTCCTCAAACAACTTATGTAGACTACCTGTGTTCTAGTTCAAAGACAGTGAGCTGTAGAAAAACTTAAAACTAAAAAAAAAAAAAAAAAAAAAAAAAAAAAATCGATAACGGGCGAAGCCCGCTTTTCCCTATCGTAATATCTGGTTGCCACTCTAAAACAAAAACTTAAAATACTAAAACTTAAAATAATAATGCAGTTTTTAGACGCGGCCTACTTCTTAAAATCCTAATATCTAGCCGGCACTGTCATAAAAAGCGGGGGGAGGGGGGGGGGTTGGCGATGACACTGCTTTTCCTCAAACAACTTATGTAGACTACCTGAGTTCTAGTTCAAAGACAGTGAGCTGTAGAAGAACTTAAAACTAAAAAAAAAAAAAAAAAAAAAAATCGATAACGGGCGAAGCCCGCTTTTTCCTATCATAATATCTGGTTGCCACTCTAAAACAAAAACTGAAAATACTCGTAATGCAGTTTTTAGACGCGGCCTACTTCTTAAAATCGTAATATCTAGCCGGCAGTGTAATGGAAATCTTTCTTTTGCTTTAATTATACAAATAACGATGATTAATTATACAATAAAATAATATATCGGCTCGCAATGAAGATATGGCAATAATTTTTAGGTATTCTGAAAGCAGATTCTATTTAGCGTCGCCCTGTCAAAGTTTGGAATTTCTGCGCCTCTTAGAATCAGAGATGCGCCCCCCCTCTGTAAAACCCCACTTGAACGTCATGTGACCTGACCTCCGTCAAAGGAAATGCCGATACATGAAAGCTGTCAGGTGAATTTGCTCTTTCTTCCTTCCAAACATCTGCGCTCCAGGCAGTCTGCGGTCTCCACATGCCGCGCCGAAAGAATTAAAAAATTATTTTTATTGATCGATTTTTAAGGGATTTTTTCAGTTCTAATGGTCGTACGGGAATGATTTTTCGAATTTCTGAAAGCAAATGCTCTCCTGAATCTGTCTGTCCCATTTCCGAATTTCTGACCCCCCGACTTCCGTAGATCCGGGTCGGTTTAAAAACCCGCACTGCGGTTTGGGGCTTAATTTGCTCCTGGCGACCCTGCTTTTTTCGAGAATCGTCTCCACCGGCAACCCTCGGCGGAGGCGAACTTTTCGCTGTTTTGACTTCTCTTCCAGCTTCGGTTTCGGTCGGTAATTAAAACACTTTCGCTCATTAATAACTCCCCGGGTCCGGGTCGGAATCCCGACCCGATCGAAACTTGAGCGTCGCGCCTTTTTTGCGAATTTTTCGGTCCGCGTCCGCCGTGGGCCCCTAATTTACATCGGTGCCTCGAATTGTAGAAAATCTCGAATCTTGTAAAACCTCAAACCGGACGAACCGCCGACCCGGGTCCCCGCTGCCTTCGGCACCGTATACCGGTCGTGCTACGCACGCACTGGGTAATCCCTTAATTAGCACATTGAATTGTACAAACCTCTACCCGAACGAACCTCCGAGTGCTGCGCACGCACCGGATAATCCCTTAAATTGCACATAGAATAGTATAAACCTCTAACTGAACGAACCTCCGGCTCGGGTCCCCGCTGCCTGCGGCACCGTATAGCAGTCGTTCCGACCCTGGTCCCTGCTGCCTTCGGCACCGTATACCGGTCGTGCTACGCATGCACCGGATAATCCCTTAAATTGCACATGGAATAGTATAAACCTCTAACTGAATGAACCTGCGGCTCGGGTCCCCGCTGCCTGCGGCACCGTATAGCAGTCGTGCTGCGCACGCGCTGCAGTATACGTTAGTTCCACCTTCCGCCACCAGGTGGCGCAATCTGTTTATATGATCATAACTGAAATCGTTAAGACTTTCGATGTCGAGTCGAATGAGCCATACCCCGTCGTTTTCATGCCCGTAGAACCGAAGATAGGAAAGTGCCCCCTAGTGGTGAAAAAAAGAAATAAAATCGGTAAGCTGTATCGATGTCGAGTCGAATTGATTTAGACTACCTGAGTTCTAGTTCAAAGACAGGGACCTGTAGAAAAACTTAAAACTTAAAAAAAAAACGCTTTTCCCTATCATTATATCTGGATAGAGGGTCCTTATTACTTTAATTATGATGTTTGGAATCAGTTTGGTGGACATCCGTAACATAGTTTCTTAGTTATAGCAACGGACCACAGTTAAAAGAAAAAAGCGGGGGGGGGGGGGGTTGGTGATGACACTGCTTTTCCTCAAACAACTTATGTAGACTACCTGTGTTCTAGTTCAAAGACAGTGAGCTGTAGAAAAACTTAAAACTAAAAAAAAAAAAAAAAAAAATCGATAACGGGCGAAGCCCGCTTTTTCCTATCATAATATCTAGTTGCCACTCTAAAACAAAAACTGAAAATACTCGTAATGCAGTTTTTAGACGCGGCCTACTTCTTAAAATCGTAATATCTTGCCGGCACTGTAATGGAAATCTTTCTTTTGCTTTAATTATACAAATAACGATGATTAATTATACAATAAAATAATATATCGGCTCGCAATGAAGATATGGCAATAATTTTTAGATATTCTGAAAGCAGAATCTATTTAGCGTCGCCCTGTCAAAGTTTGGAATTTCTGCGCCTCTTAGAATCAGAGATGCCCCCCCCCCCTCTGTAAAACCCCACTTGAATGTCATGTGACCTGACCTCCGTCAAAGAAAATGCCGATACATGAAAGCTGTCAGGTGAATTTGCTCTTTCTTCCTTCCAAACATCTGCGCTCCAGGCAGTCTGCGGTCTCCACATGCCGCGCCGAAAGAATTAAAAAATTATTTTTTATTGATCGATTTTTAAAGAATTTTTTCAGTTCTAATGGTCGTACGGGAATGATTTTTCGAATTTCTGAAAGCAAATGCTCTCCTGAATCTGTCTGTTCCATTTCCGAATTTCTGACCCCCCGACTTCCGTAGATCCGGGTCAGTTTAAAAACCCGCACTGCGGTTTGTGGCTTAATTTGCTCCTGGCTACCCTGCCTTTTTCGAGAATCGTCTCCACCGGCAACCCTCGGCGGAGACGAACTTTTCGCTGTTTTGACTTCTCTTCCAACTTCGGTTTCGGTCGGTAATTTCGTCGGTTAATAACGCCCTGGGTCCGGGTCGGAGGCCCGACCCGATCGAAACTTGAGCGTCGCGCCTTTTTTGCGAATTTTTCGGTACGCGTCCGCCGTCGGTGCGTCGATTAGTCCAGGAGCCTTTGCGGGTACAAAGGTGGAGTGCACAGACAGAAACACACACACACACACACAGAGACGTTTACCGCGCTTAATATTAGGGATAATTAATAGTTATATAAAATATAAATATAACATTTTTTTAAACATTTAAAGTATTTTTTTTAAATTCTGACTTTTGCAAAGATTTTTTCCTGGGTATGCACATAGCTTGGTCGTAGATATACCGTAATTTCCGGCGTATAATCCGCAGCTCAAAGAGTCGTTTTTCGACCCAGAAATATTATTTTATAAAATGTAACTTAAAAGATCGCTGTAAATATTTAACTACAATTATTGAATAAATTTTCTGGGTCGAAAAACGATTCTTTGAGCTGCGGATTATACGCCGGAAATTACGGTAACTGAGAGAAAAAAAAAGCCGTTTGAAACCGAGAGACACTAACAAAGTGTATGTTTTATTTTTTCCCTGATATTCGATGGTCTGTTTCTGTTTCGAACATCGAAGAAAGACAGAAATGCAATTAAGAAACGGCCCACTTTATACTAAATAATAACTCGAGACGTCTGTGTGGCAGTATTATATGACACTTCTATTATTATAAGACGTCTCGACAAAGTGCCGCAGCCCAAATAACCAGTTTTGACTAGAGCTCATATAGGCTTCCTTATAGGAGTCTTAGTTTAGACCTAACCGATGCATGTAATATGCTCTTTCACACTTTTAAGTAGAATTTTCGCCGTTTAATTGAATCACATTGTTGGATAGAATTTGATTTAACAAAGTGGCGGATTCTGCCAAGGCAGAAAGGCCGAAAATTTTTATTTCAACTTTAGTTTTGATTCATATAAGCGGAAATTATAGTAAATTTTTTTAGCTCTGGGGGTGTTAACCCCTAACCCCACCCCTTGGCTGCGCCACTGTTTAACTGCAAAAATATTTTTAAAAAATTTGCGACTAAATAAGGGAAAGTATATTATTCGAAACTCGTGTTACACCGCCCCTACCTACCTTCACTTTGTGTAGGCCACCGGTTACCAGAGTATTAAACGTGGAAAATGCCTTTAAAGAATTAAGGTGCAATGTCTCAAAAATAGAAATGAATTAAAAACTCCTCTAAGAGCTCTTACATCTATTTATATTACTTTGGCGGATGATTCAGTTAAAGACCTTCTGCTCAACAGTAGAACTATTCTCTCCTAATCTGTCGGCAGTGTCAGTGCAGCTGTGAAAGTCTGACATGTTGCAATGTTGATAGCAGTAGTGGATTGTCAGGAAGTGCTCCATCTAGGGTCGTATTTTGAACATGTGGAGGATATGAAAACTTGCATCAGTAGAAACAGGAAAGTAAAATCATGCATCAAGCATAGAATATGAAAAAAAAATTCTAACACTTAAAGAATTCTTTAACCCCTTAACAGTGTAGCCCGAACTCAGTTCGGGCAAGAAGAGTTTGCTTGTTTTGTTACTAAAAGCTTTTTCACACCAGTAATTTTTAAACGCAATCTTCTATTTATTAATCGGCAGACATTGCATTCAATTACATAAAACAAATATTTTAGTACGGAAAAGTGGTGTATTGTGCCTATTTTTAGTTTATGGTGTCAAAAAACCTCACACTGTTAAGGGGTTAATAAACCATCGTTGTTTAACCCTTTCCGGCACAGACAATATATGTTTGTAAAATGCAGAATTACTGACTGACATCGGAATTTACAGACGACATTTTTAGAAAATATGAACTCCTTATTTTAAGCTTTCATTGTAGAAGTAAAATTTTATTAAAATATTCTTGGTGCCGAATGCAAGTTTGGAATTAAAATTAGGTGTGCCCGGAGTGGGACCACTGTGCCGGAAAGGGTTAATAAGATAAATAAGATACCTAAGTAAATAATTTAGAAAACGCAAAACACATTTGGAAACCACATTTTAGCAATTATAGACCGTAACTAGAAATGTACTCCAATTCATTTCTGCAGTAGTGTATATAAACTATAGATTTGTATGTACTCTATAGTATGCTACACTTTAGTTTAGTAAGAAAACACATAACACAGATGAAAATACTCCTTCAGTATATTTTACCAATAGACGGGAAAATATTTGAATTATTTTGTACAGCCCTATATATTACCTAAAGATTTGTATACACGATACATATTAGCCTAAAGTTTAATTCAGGTAAAAACCCGCTGGAAAGGTAATCTACAGACATCACACCAGAAATTTTCATACATAAGTGGTCATGTAATCAATTTTTTTCTTGACCCTGTGTATGATTTTATTTATATTCAACAAACATCTCTTAGTATACTAAACATATTTTACCTTCAAAATGCATAACTCGATTAAAATATACCTTTAAGCAATTTACGCTGATACAAAGTAATACTTACAAATACTTTTGTGTGAAACTGTATATGATCTATAGCATTTATGCATACCACGTAGTACACAAAAATTTAGTTAAATACATGCCTAACTCAAAGCGCATTTACAGCAATTATCGCTTATAAACAATACTTCGGATACAGTACTATATTCGAAATCTATTGTGTGTCCCTGTAAATGAACAAAAAATGCTATCACCATCATATTATACAACATATATCTTGTAGTAATAAACTACACTAATGTATATTAATTTCTTTATATTTGAAATTGTAATGCAGTTAAAATACGCGGCAAAGAGTTTTTCTCGTAAGACCATTATGTAACAACTTGCTTTTGTGTCAACCTGCAAATGAATGATAAATGTTTTACACTCCATATTATACAGAAAGCATGTTTTCGTACAATTATCACATGCATGCATATGAATGTCATCATGTCTGTAATAGCGTATCATGATTAAAATGCACAGCAAACGACTTTTCCCCCATAGACCATAGTATAACAGGAATATTTTGAGTTTCCCTGTAAACTAATTATAAGTGCTACACGTATCATATTCGATAGTAAGTATCTTTTAGTGCACTTCAGTGATTAATATCAATTTCTTTATATTGGAAATAGTGTAACATCATTATAATACATTGCAAATGATTTTTATCCATAGACCATAATGTAACGGCATTATTTTGAGAGTACCCCTGTAAAATAAGTATAATTTCTACATACTTCACTTTCAATACCAAAGATGTCCTTACATGTATCAATATCATATATCAATTAAATGCCAATTAAATGCCAATCTGAGTATATTTTTATGTGAGTTAGAGAACGGAGAGACAGACGGATAGACAGTGAGACAGATGGCCAGACAAACCGAATTCGTAAGCACTTTTCAACTACATTGGAAAATGTTAAAAAACAGTAAATTTATACTTATATATCTGCAATTAAATAAGGCGTAAATCAGAGTACTATTTTACTCGTGGAAGTTTGCATATGCTGCACATGTTCAGAACACGACATTGGCTGTCTCAGATTACTACCAGTATTTTCGTATACAAAAGTTGGTCTTATTTGTTCTCGGAACGTTTGTGATTAAATAAGGTAAATTTAGTATAGGAAAATAGTTATAGCAAAGAGACTCAGCTCCCCCTCACGAGTCTTTCGGGTTGATGGAAGATCATTTTCAAATATTGGCAAACGCGCGTCAAAATCTTTGCCCTCCTTACAATAAAAAAAAAATATGCGGTAGTGAAGGCTTTAACACATTGTTGATGGGTAATTTAAGTTTTTATTTGATTTTAACCCTTTCCGACACAGACAAATTCTGTTCGTAAAATGAGAAATTACTGACTGACACCGGATTTTACAAACGACTATTTTAGAAAATAAGAAGACCTTAATTTGAGCTTTCATTATAGAAACAAAATTTTATTAAAATATTCTTGGTATCAAATGGAAGTTTTGAATTAAAATTGGGTGTGCCCGAAGTGGGACCACTTGGCCGGAAAGGGTTAAAACAGCTGAGGCCCCTCCCTCTTCCGGAAGTCTTCCGTAAGCCTTACATATATCAGTATCATATTGATTGCCTAGATAGAATTTTTACATTTATGCATCGGAAAATATGTTACAATGTATGGATTTAATATAAAATGTCTTAAATTTTAGCACAATATGCTGAAATATATGATACAAATATATAGTATTTTTTACAAATATATGCCAAGATTTTAAGAATGAAAATGTACTTAAACAAATCTAGCCTGGTTATCGCAAGATCAAAACTCCAGCTATTCCGATAAGTTATTTCCTCCTTACCTTTAATAGAAATTCTGATTTTATATAAGGCAACAATTACTATTCATAAATAGCAGTTGAATCATATGCACCGACTTCGTTGGCACGACGACGGGTGCAATCACCACAGTCTGATTACCACTTTGGCAAAAATCCACCGACAGTTGTGAAAGATACCTTTTCCCTGTATAACCAAGGGTAAAACTGATTAAATATGTAGAAAATTACTGTTCAAAATTAGTGGTGGAAGTTTGTTTTTGCTTTATTAAGAGTTTGGCAATATCACCCGTCGCAACCCTTGAAGTCTGCGCCTCTGAGTGAAAGTTTTCTCCAGCGGTAATCAGTTTCGCATTATGTTGCTTTGGATGTCTACAACGTGTAGCCCGCGGGCCAAAAAACTACCAGTATTAAAAAAAATCTGTATTTAACCCTTTAACAGCCAAAACTGTAAGATAAAGTTTTTAAAATTTTATCCAGAAAAATTTTTGCCATCGCAAATATTTAAAAGTAATCTTCGATTTATTTACTTACTACACAGTTTCTGTCTTACGACACGTTCAGTGTTTGAAAAGTGAAGCCGGAAAATCTAGTAATTCTCTCCAGAAAGCTGGAATAGTTATTTTTTGTTAGTATATTGATAGCTATTCCATTAATTAAAAATAAAATGCTATTCAAAATTTTGTGGTATAAATTAGGTATTTCTGAATAAAAATCTACCATATTTCATGAGTGTAAAAACAATCCAACGGGCAAAATGTTTACGAATGCAATTTTTTTCATTCTAAAATAGCTGTAACCAGGTACTTAGTTCAAACATGCGTATAAATTCCCACCGTTGCGTCAAAGTAACAATAGCGAGTAAACTAGCGTCTAGTGCTCACACGTTTTCAATTTTGATCCCTGATATCTGATCCTGTGGGATCAGCGCCCTTCGCATAACCTTCCGCGCATGATGTTTGTATTTAAAATAATGTTCTAAGCTACTTCTCAATAAGTAAGTAGTGGCTTAGTGGTATGATACTTAACTTCGGATCTGACAACTATGTTCGATTCACGGCAGGGGAAAGTTCGTAACTAAATGAGAATAAATATCAGAGTTTAAAAAAAAATTGAAGCGAGAACAGAGTTCGTATGCTTTTAACCCAATCGCCTTTTTAAATGCATGAAAATATTCTCAATCCTGCAATTAAACGAGGCGACTACAATCTCTGAAATTTAAATATTAAATAGAAAAAATTCTGGTAAAAGCGTACGAACGCTGAAAAATGGAAACTTTCTATTTTTCAGTATTTAATTAAGCTATAAAAATAGTTTGTACCAATATTAACCCGGGAGAAATCGCGCATATCTAGGGTATGAATAGTTTTTACTTTGTCACCAATAAATACAAACAATAATTTCCAACTTATTTAGTCAGTGACAACTGTTACAAATTGTAGGATAAAATACGCTAAAGATTACTTTTCGAAAAGTAGTGGTGATAATTGTAAAATCCATACGCACTCGGGGTATGTCATACCCCATGCGACTTCTCCCGGGTTAACAACGTATATAATTATATTTCCTACATTCAAAGAGTACGGCTCTGCTCCGACAGGATCAGATATCAGGAATCAAAATGGAAAAAATCCGAGCGTTAGACGCTTGTTAGCGCATAACGTGTAGCGACAAAAGCTTTGCGACTAAATATGACAAAGGATCTTTCGGAATAAGTGGTGTCAAATGACTTTCAGGCAGAATTGTTAAACATCCTTAAATTATACATCGTGATTACAAATGAATATCACAACTTTGAAGGGCTATTTTCTGAATAATAAAAGGTAGTCTTCCATTTTACACATCAAAGTGAGTGAGAAGTTATGAAGCTTCATAAATGTAGAAACAAGAAGAAAGCCAGTTTGCGACACCAGCAGAAACACGAACGACATCCATTCTGTAGGAGAATTCGTCCAACACTGTTTTCAGCATGTCTTGTGTTACAGTTGCAATAGCTGCAGTTATCCTCGTTTTCAGTTCAGCAGTGTCAGTAGGTAGAGGCGGTTGGATCTTTCATGTATCTCGGCGGCAACTGAAAACTCGCAACGGAACAAGCCGGTACAGTTTCAACCCGCCGCTCATTTCGCTATATCTCGCCAAAAAACTAAACTTTATATTTATGAAACTTCATAAGTTCTCATTCACTTTGATGTGTGAAATGGAACACTACTTTTTATTATTCAGAAGATATTGCCCTTCAAAGTTGGAATATTCATTTGTAATCACACTGTATAATATGCTCGTAGCCGTTCCACAATGTGTGTTTCATTTCGTACATAAAAATATTTGATCTAATCTTCATTTAAAATTTAGTAGAGTCTACGAAAATTGGAATATGTCGCGGATACTCATAATTAATTAACTACCTTTAAGTAAATAAGATAATGTCTAAATATACAAAAGAGGAGACCTTCAGAAAAACAAACAAAATTCAAATAATACTTTTACGTTTATCTTTCTATGCCTAAGAAATGTTATTTAGGAGAAATATTATAAGTATTTCTTTAGTATTACTTAAAGCATAATGTATTTGCATTTTATTGTATACCATATTTCGATTCACAAAAATCGATAGAGTTCTATTATTCTACTTACGGAACATTTCTGAATAACATAAAAAGAATTTATCGGAATTCAAAGTATTTATTTGCCCACAATGGAAATGTTTGATTTTCAGACTGAAAAATATTGAACAAACATGTAACGGAAAAATGTTATTGATATAAAATATGGCATGTATATGCATTTTATTGCTAGACATTTTATTTTGGATTTAGTATTTTTTTTGTAATTTAGTATAAACAAAAACTAGTAGACTAGAGTGATTCTCAGTTTAAAAGGGTGGCTGATTACTAGAATTTTAATTACCACTTTTTCCTGAATTTTCATTGCCTTGTATAATTGCAGAAATTGAAAGGTGATTATTATTTTTCGTAAAATTTGGTTGCAAAAATCCTGAAATACAATCACCCCTGAGATTCGAAAGTGTTACATGAATATTTTGGACGATTGTGTTTTACAGTTTGAAGATAAAATAATAAATCATGAATTTACAATATCTTGTTTGCTTGCTGCAGACCTGCCATTATTTTTGAAAAGAAAAACTCGAGTTTTTAATGGCAGAAATATGCTGCAAATCATATAGTGTGTTAGTAATCTTACTTGAAAGAAATTGTACTTAATAATATCCTTTTTTTAAATTCACTTTATATAAGTAAAACAGAAAATCAAAGATTTGAGATGCTTCTTAAAATACAATTAAAACATATGACAAAATAAGATTTTTACTCTTTGTTCAAAAAACTAATTTGAAGCAAGAAATCCAAATATCCATTATTGTTAATTATAATATTATTCTTACATTGGAAATCAGTTAAAAAAAATATTCTAAAACAAATTTTCTATTTCAAAAATCCCATCTACCTTCAAGAATAATGCATAATTGCCTTAGTTGAAATGAGTTATTCGATTATGTATCATTAAAAGACCATTTAAATAAACACTTACTTAAATTGACCATTTTATATTAAAAAGAAAAGTCATGAATGCACTAATATTAATTATTGGACTTATGTTGAATTCTAATGACCTTAAAGTAGATAGGACATTCTAATTTTCATTAATTTTGTTACACTTGAAACGTAGTTGAATGTTAGTAGAAATATGTGGAACTGAAGCATTTCTTAGATACTATTTATTTTTTGTCCATGGTTGGACAAATTGGCAACATACCAGTATTTGATAAAATACAAGAACATTAACGTTTGGTAACAATGGATATATATCAATTATTTTAATTAGATTTCGTTTAACTTTTATGGTCATCTAAATGTAAAAGGGCAAAATATCGATGCACTTACGTGTTCTTTACGTAGATCTTTATTTATTTTTCTCTTTATAGGAGAAAATTGCAATTCTTAATGATATTTTGAAAATACTTAGATAAAATACAGAAAATATATTTTCTTAATTAAAACAATTTTTACACAGTAATATCATTCTGTAATTCAACAGAACTAAATGAAAAACTCTGAGTGTATCCTAATGGCCAATTTTTTAATACAAAGTTACATTACTACAAACGTGTATGGTTTTTTATACCACTACAACGCAGTAAATATTTTTGCATTATTTAATTACTTTAAGTCTTTCGTTTTCGGCAATTAAATTAGGCAAAATTTACTAATCAGTTTTAGTGGTATGAAAAAACCGTACACATTGGCAGCTATGGAAGTATTTTCTAAAAAATTTCGTGGTACTAGGTCTCTATAGCATTTGCAATCGAAATAACCCTTGCACAGATGTAAAAGTTTGTAATTGGAATTATCTGCAATGTAATTAAAACTTAACTGTATGCATTTGATTATAGTTACACACATTCAGGCACAGCAATTTCAAAAATAAGAGGATGGGGAGTGGTTCCGGCTACAATACGGCATGGAATTGCAACTAATAAATAATTACATAAAATTAAATTGTAATTACATTACAGATAATTGCAATTACAAATGTTACCAATTCTGCCTTCAGCAAGATTGCTACGGAATTTCTAAAAAAAAATCTAAAAAAGAAGATTTTCGTAAGAAAAAAAAATGTTTAGAAACTGACATTTTGGGAACGGTGAATTGTACAGTTCACTGACAAATAATTACTCGCCTTTATGATTTTTTCAAATGGGAAATTAAAAGACATTATCATATTTGTAATTTGAATATAATTTCAACTGGAAACGATTATTTATTTTTTTCGAGGTATTTATTGACGATTTATAATTAATTTCATAGTATCATGGGTTCCAGGAGTTACGATTTTGGATACCATAATTTTCTTACAACATTATTCACCTTATTTAATTCCAGAATTCGTTGGAAACCTAAGACGAATAATACAAAAAGTAAAAATTGGTATTCAAAATTCAAAACTCTTGGCATCCATGTAGTATTTAGAGTAAGAGTCTCCAACCTTTTGCACCAAACTGCTGATCACCACAATTTCTAAATTAAAATAATCGCCGTATAAAATCGCAAAGTCTCTGCCATTATATAATGCGAGTTAATCATATGTAAACAGTTGTTTCTCTGCAGCTCACGGTCCGCAAGTGAGTCACCCCTGGTGTAGAGTATACTGACAAGGAAACCACCCCATAGTGTAATAATGGTAAAAATCTAAGTAAGCAGCAATCAAAAGAGCACTGGATTATTTTTTAACACAATTATTTCAAATTGGTAAAGTAATCATACAAGTTGTAAATTTTCAACTGGACGAAAAAAAGGACATTTTTCGTCCAGTTGGAAATTTACAACTTATATGATTACTTTACCAATTTGAAATAATTGTGTTAAAAAACAATCCAGTGTATTCACGTATCCAGCGTTTACTTGAGTTCCATTACCTGCGATATTTTCTGTTGAGCTGATTAAAATATCAGACCAGATGCTTTGATCAATAAGGTTAACTGGATGAATTATGCCCTCCAGATTCGACAGGGATAGCTCAGTGGTAGAGCGTGGCGGCTTCAGCCAAGCGATCCCAGGTTTGAATCCTGGACCGGACATTTTTCGTCCAGTTGGAAATTTACAACTTGCAAAAGAGCACTGTTAAATGTGTTTTTAACACATAAATCATTTGCCCACGTCTCCTCGTTATCGAGATATAAAGTCTTAAAGGTTGCTAATTCATTTGTTTAATTTACGGAGAAAAGGCGTGGTTATGATTCAGAAAATTTAATAATCAGATTAATATAAATTACAAAACATATTTAGATATAGTAATATAACAAGAACGAAAAATCATGCCTCAAGTATAGATTATGTAACATTTTCCAACGCTTCCAAAATAATTTTACAAATCATTACCGTTTAATAAGCTGAAAGACAACATCTAAGTAAACAATTTGGAAAACGCATAACATATTTAAAAACGTAATCTCAGGAATTTCCAACATATACAATATTCGGAAAAATATCCGAATACTTTTATTCAACTCTGTATATGATCTATAGATTTGTATATATACTACATAGGATGCTAAATTTTAGTTTAGTTAGGAAACGCGTAGCACAGTTTAAAATTCTCCTTCTGGAGTTTCTGTCAATAAACGGAAATGTGTTAGCGAACTTTTGTACTGCCCTGTATATGAAATACAGAATTTATACACACCAAGTAATAGACAAAAAGTGAGTTAAATTTAAAATCGCGTTCAGCAACTTAAAACGCACTTCCAGGAATTATTGTTAACAGACAGTAGAGAATTCTTTTGTTTGTCACTGTAAATGAACGATGACTGCTACACACACAATATTCTGTACTAAGCCTCTTGTAATGCACCTTAATGATATGTATAAATTTCAATGCGTTTAAAATAGTGAAACATTATTTAATTAAACCGCAAACGATTTTTCAACATAGACGTAATATAACGGAATTCTTTTGACTGTCCCTGTAAAGTAAATAAAAGTGCTATGGACACCATATTCCATATTAAGCTTCTTGTAATGCACCTTAGTGATATATATCAATTACAATGTATTTGAAATTGTGTAACATCAATAAAATAAACCGCAAATGATTTTTCCCCATAGACCGAAATGTAACGGAATTCTTTTGAGTGTCCCCGTAAAAAAACTATAAGTGCTACACACTTCAGTTGGAATAGGAAACATGATATAGATAACGTCAATAACATATAAAAATTGCAGAGCAATCCGAGCATATTTACGGGAGTTATAGCACGGACAGACGGCAGACGGCCGTACGATCAGACAAACCGAAGTCATAAATACTTTTCAACTAGGTTGGAAAGTGTTAAAAATGAAAGAAGCCCGCAAAAAATGCTATTGACAAACATGGTACTGAGTGTCCTCGTAAAATATGAATGAAGCATAGAAAATAGTGGCACAAAGTACACTTCATGAACTTAATTGTAATGGAATGATTACAATTGTCCCCCTCCTGCGAAAAAAAATGCAAGGACGTTTCAAATGTAAGTGGCCCAGTTTGCACTAACCCACACTTTTACCAAACACAGGGTTCGTACGGATCAGGGATTTTTCCAGGAGTGTTACCAGTATTTTTTCTATAGAAAAAGAAATCTAGGTTAAACTAGGAAACTTCGCCTTATTTTAAGGAGTGATCTTCTGTAAGAAAATACTGGTAACGAAAAATTTCATGCTCGCAAAATTCCAGGAGGCGTACGAACCCTGCAATCATAGCGAATCATGTCAGAGAATTGCGGCGCACTAAACTGGAAACGGACAAATGACTAGAGTTTGATGATGTTGTTACGTGGAAAGCATAACTCCTACTTCCGTCCTATTAAATGAATAAATTAGCAAATTTTAAGACTTTATATCTCGATAACGGGGAGACGAGGGCAAATGATATATGCGTCAAAAAACACGTTTCATTATGCTCTTTTGATTGCTGATTATTTAATTTTTTTTTTCATTTTTACACTAACGGCGTGGTTTCCTGGTGAGTATTATTAAAATAAAGTTCAATATTAGCATTATTAGATTCACTTAAAAAGTAAAATCATTTCATGAAGAAGAGCTAGAAACGTTATAGTGGAATTAGAAAACTCTATGTATACTTCAATTGGTAAAATATGAACAAATGTGTGAAATAATTTTACACTGAGCTTGCCGGAATGACAGAACATTTTTTTCTTTCATAATTTAGTAGTCAACTCTCTAGGACAACGTAATTAAACAGAACAGTCAAGTATCACGAAAACCAGAAAGACATTTGTCATGAAGTAAGCAACATTTTAGTTATTCTCTAAAAGTAAATGAGCGATATGTTAAATAAATTTTAAACAGTTTGTCGTTTCACATTGCTGATAAATTTTTCGATTTTATATAACTAGAATTTCTGTCTTATTTCATCGTCGAATTCTGCGATTGAATTAGATAAAGGTTACATATTAAAGACAAAACGGTGATAAAAATAGTAGCAGATAGCAGATATGCTTTCAATGACAGGTATTTTGCGAAACATAATATAAGCAAAAATTACTATAAAAATTACTCATAACAAAAAAAAGAACGTAAAAGTTATCAGCTATGTGAAATTGTAATCACAAACTGTAATATGTGAAAAAAACCTTATAGACCAGCTTCTTTTAAAAATAACTAAAATGTATCGCCGATATTTTCCTGATTTTTCACAATTTTTGACAATGGTGAACATCGTCGCTACCATGTCAAACTATCGAATATGAAAAAAATTATTTTCATTACTTTTAAAAATGGGCCTATTGTCACCACTAAATTGTGTTAGAATTCTTTGCCTGATAAAAATACTAATAAAATTTATGTGAAGAATAGGGTTACCAGTTTGGCATCCACTTTTATTCAGCGATGACAATTCATACCGGAAATTTTGAGAGAAAATGTTTTACTTTAAGTAATCACGAAATATGCTGTCATTATACAAAGAAAAAATTTCTATTTTTAATTTCTGGTATGGATTCGAATTTTCTGAATGAAAAATGAGGCCAAACTGGCAAACCTGGTGATGTTGAAACCCTGTTCAAATTTAGTGGTGACAATCGGCTCATTTTTAAAAGAAATGAAAAATGCGTTTTCTCACATTCGATAGTTTGACATGGTAGCGACGATATGGCAATTGTTTCTGAGGTGACTCATATGACAATTTCACGGATTCATAAAAATTTAAACTTAATAATTATTATATAGCAGGGTGCATATATTTTACCACAAATTTCAACAGAATTATTCGCCTTATTCAATTGCAAAAAAATAATACAAATCCTGAATTTAAATTCATTGGCTATTGTTAAAAATGAAATAAAAAAATTTTGAACAGGGATAGTGGTTTGAGACTCCCTGATATTCAGAGTACCCGCCTCGATATACATAATGTTCATTTTTTATTTTTAGGATAATAAATAAAAATTTCTTCAACATGTACATACTAACATAAAATAATATAATTATCTTTCCAAGAATTAACACATTAGAAAGTCTTCTTTTCTGTGATGTTGTACAGAAATTTTCGACAAGTAACTTTTTCGTCTTTCTGTATAAATTTTATATTTCGTATTCCTTTAATGAACAATGCGTGAGTGAGACAGATAACCACCGCTGATCGCGGGACAGGTGACCCCTCCCTTTAGATAGTCCTTTCAAAACTGAGGCAGTTGGTAAGGTGCACAGAAGATTTCACTGTTCGAGCACAGAAGATCTCACTGATAAAAATTATAAGTGATTTTCGTTGAGTTAAAGACGTCGACTAAGGGGGTAGGGGTTCACTAATTTCTGACAGAATTACAAAGTTATTTTCACGTATACAAGCTTAATATCTTCAGCTATTCATGAAGTACGCTTGAAATTTTCATGCATGTAGGATTGAAAATATGTATGTATTGCTGTTAGAAAGATGTCCTTTTTCAAATGGAGAAATAAAAAATATTTAGACACTCCTAAAAGAAAAAGTTACATTGAAGTACATGAAAGTAATTAAAAAATGCATTTCAATAATACTGTTCAATCATAGCATTATTGTAATAATAATTCACACCGTTACAATTATACTTAAAGAATAAAAAAAATACAAAGATCCAAACATGAGCGTGTTTACTCTCAAGTAAACATGAAATTTCGAAAAATACTTAAATATCTTTCAAAACCCATTACCATTCATTTATGACTATATTAATTTGGCGAGAAGTTTAGATGTTTATTGCCTAAGGCATTTAAAATTAATAAAGTATTTTTGTTTAATATTCTAACATAAAATTTAACAATTTCATGCAAGAAAAATCACAGCAGTAGCTGAAGCACTACACATTATAGATAAAAGGTTTTATTAAATTATGTAAAATAATTTGTTTACTCATTGTGTTTAAAAATATTAAACAATTTTAAAGTACTCGAAAATTCTTTAAAGGAAAATAAGATATTTTTTCTAACACAGTAATGAAATAATAGCAGCTAAATAGATTCTTTCTAAAACATATGAAAATCATTAATTAGCCATGTGTGTTTTAACATTTTACGTAAACTAAACAAAAATAAGAGTTAAAATGATTATTATATAGATTTTTAAAATAATATTACAATTTTACTTTTCGCATTTTATAATACATATACCGGGGGTTCAAATGGTCCGTTTTTTTAATACCAGTACATGTTGGAGGAAAATTTTTAGTGATATGTTTTATAACCTTTACCACAAAAATTATCTTTCGCATAGGTTTCTACGAAATTTGTAAGGAAAAAAATCTGATTTTTCTTTGAAAAAAAGCCGTACTTTAAAAAACAGATTGGGTGGGACGCCTGGCATAAAGATTATCTGAAATTCATTTAAGTAAAATTATTGTAAATGATGATCGCAATATCTTTAAATAAAATAAAAGAAAGATAGTAGCCAATCAAAATGAAGAATATTTCAATAGAAATTACCGTCTTAGTCCAATTACTTTATAAATACATATGTATTTGAAGCGGTTTGTCAGTTTTTAATTTATAACTTTAAGAATAATGATGCCATTCCAATGAAAGTTTCAACACAGTACCTTTTTATGTGTGAAAACACTAGACGCTTACACAAAAAGGCGGCTTTCGTAGCAGGATTTTTTGTAGCTTTGGTGCGGTCACTTGAATTTGAATGCCAGTAATTTCTAAAAAAAGTTTTACCTTATGCATTTTCAGAAAAAGAAGGCGACAAATACTTTTAGAAATTATTGGTAATGAAAATCAAGGGCTCGTACACGCGCTGACAAGAAAATCAGCAATGCTGATTTTTTGAAAATTCTAAATTTTAAAGATTATTTCTAAATTTAAATTTTTAATTTTCTGGAATTTTCGTGTGCTTTTTAATCAGGTAGTGTGTGGGATAATCAGGATAGTGCTCTGTGTTGGGTATGTACCACTGTAAGATAATGCAATTTATTTTTTCTTTTGATTTTCAACAAAACATTCATACACCTCCTTTAGTTATGACAAAAATGAAAAATAATTCTAGATAAATGCAGGATGAAAGATTTTAACCCTTATTTTCGAAAAGAATTTTTCGACATATTTATTCACAGAAAAATATCACAAATTCTGAGATTAATCGCAGGGATATTGTTAATCTGAAAAAAAAAAAAACTAGTACACAAAAATACATAATCTCAAATTCTGTTGCCACACTCCTTGGAAATTTTAACCCTTATTTGCATGAGTTTTTCTTTTACAATTGTGATTTTTATACATATATTAAATATTACACTACCGAAATTTTAAGATAGATTTTTAACTTTGTTCAGCAACATAGTTAACGGGATATTTACTGGATTAATATTTCTATATAAATATAGTGGTGGCGAAGAAGTTGATTTATTTATTAAAAGTTAAATAAACAGTGATGGAAATTTACATCACTACGCAATTAAGGGTTAAGGAGTGTGCGCTTGTAAATGTATTTCATGATAAAGAAAAACCTATTGTTTTATATAAATAGTTAGAGTTGCACATAGATGCAAGGTGCATACACTGCTTTGAATTTTCAAGGAGTACTTTTATTTCACTATAGAAATTTTCTATTTAATATTTAAATAGCAGAATTTTAAATTGCCATTTTTAATCGCAATATTTGTAATAATTTCCTGTGATTAAATAAAACGACATATTCTATTCAAATTTGTTTTAGTAGTGTATGCATCCAGCCGGTGTAAATAATTTAAGGTTTATATTAGAAACCCGGTATATATATTATTTAAATTATATTTATCAATTTAATACATATGGCTGAATTAATTGTTTAATTTGCACAGTATTAATCATGTATTCACCGGTTGCGTACGGTCCGTACTTCTCAGTATTACTAACATCGAATAATAATCTTCGGCTTATTCAATCTGAGAATGTTCGAAGAAATGCGAATGAATAAGGAGATTCGGGACAATTCGGGAGAGTGTTTGCGATTAATATTGTATGTCATTTTTTAGCTGCATATAGAATTTCTTGACTTTTAAACACTGCGATGAATTTATTCATTTTTTAGGTGCGTTCGTAATTATACAAATACGTAGCACCTACTGTCGTCGCCTAGTCTGTCCGTCTATCTGTCCATCCGTCAGTCCGCATATAACAACGTAAAAACTACCCAAACGAATGGTTTGAAACTTAAGATATATTATCTTTGCAGAATTTTGTCGAGACATTTCAAATTTTATGAAAATCGAATCAAAACTTTAGAAGATATTAATAAAAATATTTATTAAGAATTTTGAATAAAAAAAAGAAATCGGGGCTTTCTTGTTATAGGAGTTTCCTAGGTTTAATCGTCAAGCGACCAAGATACTTATTTTATTGCAGAAATTAATCTGCAGATGATGTAATTCATTTCACAGAATTAAAAATCATCAAGATTTGAATATTTATATAACTAGCTATAGTACGAACGCACCTCATTTGTCACGTTTGAAGTACAACTTCCAACTTGTTAAAGTTTAAAATAACCTATGAAAGTAATGAATGTCTATCATAATGTAAACGAAATATAAATAGAAGCTATAAAACCTTTTATACGTAGTATCCTACAATTTATTAAAATGTAGAAAAAATGCAGAAGTAAAAGATTTGTCGAAGTATATCGCATGGAATTTAATACGATGCGATGGGAAAGATGATAAATCATTCAATGGTAATGAAACAGCAGGACTTCTCCCCCAAGTGAGTATTTTCTCCCATGTGCTATTTCTGAAACGACAACCAGCATTCCCCTAATGAAATGACGAAGCAAATTCAGGGAATAGAAAATTAGCATCCCCTTTCCACTATCTTTTGTCCGTTGAAATTCGAGTTGATTTCCCTATTGGTTCCTGAATGTGATGAGGAATTAAGCTATACAGACTGATTAAGACCTGGCTTTTCACTTCATCTCATTGAGAAATATCGTGTTAATTAGGTGTTTAGATATTATTGTTCTGAAACTGTTTTACGTAAACGTGTATCCGTTTACAGAAATTAACATCTTTAATTTGTCTATAAGTAGTTTTACAGAAAACAAAACATTATTATCAACGATCATTTATCTGATAATTGTGCAACTTTTCAGGAATGAAACAAGTTTTGTAGTTAGAGGGGTTTAAATTTTTGTGTTTATATATAATATTTGAGTTATCACTGCCGGATAATTTTTTTAATTAAAATTTTGAAAGTATTTTATTTAAATTTCAATTAAGACACCTCTTTGAAAGTGATTTTTAATCTCTCATTTTCTAAAGGAGATTTTGTTCAACTCTGAATAAAAAGAATAGCAGAATGTGATATATATATAATGTATATGAAACAACGTATGAGTTAGTTAAAAAGTATTTTCTTTTTTTTTCTTTAAAACATTTTGTTTGAAACTACTATAAAAATATACATGGAATATTTTCTGCAATTACCGAATTAACTTACAACAAAACACAAACAACAAGATTACTATACCTAACATAGAAAGCTGCTTTTAAAAATATTTAAATGTTAGGTTTTGCTTACCGATCTTTACTTTTGTAAGGACTTTACTATCACATCTAGAATACTATTTTTTGCACTATTAATACTCTCAGGGACAAATGACTTCTATTTCTAAAATGTTGATATGATTCAGTGACACCAGAATTTACGAACAAATATAATTAAAAATGAGTAAAAGCTTTTCTTTACGAAAGCAAAAATTTTATTCGTAATTTCTGGTGCAATTGTAGTATTTCAGGATTACAATTAAGTGATATTAATAATATACTACCTTCCTTCAAAGTGATAAATCGTAGTATTTTCTATGATTAAATAAGTAAAAGATTATTATACGGTACGTTGTTGCAAAATTGTAACCAAAGTAAAGACCTCAGGAATTCTGTTTTCATTTTGATCATACATGGATGCAAATAAAATAATATGCAATTTTCTAAAACATTAGGTATATTATATAAAGCATAAAGGTTTCATTATAAACATAACTTATCGACATATTTATTGTTATTTTTGATTGGGAACTTTTTTCGTTTGGTATTTGTGGTACGTTAAATAATTTTTTTAATTTTCACTAGTTGGAATATTGTTTTTAAAAATAACTATCCATATTTTAGATAACATCATTACTAAACAACATTTATTGTCTTGGGTTTCTATGTAAAATGTTCTAGAAATAAACTATAAACTTTTTTATTTTGAAATACAGGTAGACAAAGATTATTTCTGAAATAGTGTTAACGACAAGCTTTGTCGTACGTCACCCTATAAAGGAGTGCAAATGGATGATATATGCATACAAATTACATCACAAATGGAAAAACTCTCCAAAATCTGTGTAAAAGAAAATATGTGCTCTGCTATTTGTATAGCTAAATAAAAAAGAACGGAAAAGTTATAAAATATTGGTATAACACTTTACTTACAGTTTTCCTTTAATGTTTCTAGTTCAAATAGCTGCGAAAAGTTTTATTTTAAAGTTATTTATCTGTACCTCAATCTTCTTCAAAAACAATTTCTTAATTTATCAAAATGCAATGTAGTGCGAAAGATTAAAAACATTATTTAAAAAATATATAATTATAGTCTATTTACCATTTATGCTTATCATTTTCACTCTTGTAACTTTTGTAACTTTTGTAACTTTCACTCTTTTAGCAAGAATACATTTCATGAATAAAAAGTGGCTAAGATATTTTGCGAGTAAGAACAAATGTATCACACCAGATTGATTCTAGACAGTGAAACGCGTATAGGAACCACGTTTCATAGACTCCTTAAAATTTTAATGAATACAACATTTTTTTAACAGTAACCTTTAACTTCTTTATCCACAGAATTGAGAACAATTTACTACGATTACATAAGATTACTATCTAGAAATTGTTATATTAACTGCTTGGAAATCTAAGGAGTGTACGCTCTTCGAGATGTACATTTCATATATTTTCCTAGCAGTACAGTAAGATTATTTTCGATCAGTAAACTTTCCCTTATTTAATTGTAAAACTTGTAATTTATCTTCTGCGATTAAATAAGGACAAGTTTACTATTTAGAATAATTCATTTTCAAAAGTAAAGGCTTTGAGCACCCAATACATTGTAAGTATATTTTCTAACAATTTTCTCGTAGAGATTATATTAATTTATATAAATAGTCTGAAAATAGCCATAACGTCTCGCTTGTGTGTTTAAAATGTAACGCCCTATATGTAAGCGTAGCATCAGAGGCTTTAGCGTTCGAGAAAATAAATCTGTAATAACAATAAACACATGTATAACTGATGTATAATATTTATGATAATTTTTTGTCTGTTGTTTTGATAAAATGTTTACATGTATGATTATTTTTTATTTTACTTGATATGAGAACTATACGAATTAGAATATTATATTTTTTAGTTCACTATTTTTTTTTAACACTGTATACCAAGTTGCACTATAAATTAGAATGTCGGATGTTGTGACTTTATTTGGTATACGATGGATGACTTTTATCGTATCTTTAGCGATCTGTAATATATGCGATCCTAGAAGCATAATTTTGAATAGCATTTAATAATATAATTTATTTTCTATCGATTTGAACATATATATTTTTTATTCAGTTATTCTTATCAAAAATAGTTGGGGTTGAAGCTTTTTTATTGCACAATGACTGTATCTATTGTAAAGACAAGAATGCTTTTTCCTTATTGACAATCAATATTTGTTACAAAAGAAGAAATTATTTTTCTTATCTTCTATCACTGTTTAAATATGATTAGTTACATCTTAATAATATTATGTCGCAAATCACATTATACTTCAATGAACTTTTAATCACTTGCAACAGCATGGGGTAAAGAAAGTCGTGCAAATTACATCGTAAATCTGTTTGCTATCACGTTTTTCTCTTTTTCTTTTTTTTGAGTTTAATTAATAGGCAGCATATTATGTCATCACACTTCCTTATTTAACTGTTACACGCAGAGAAGGAAATAGTAAGAACTTTTTGGTTTTTCTCTTTTAAATATTCGGTGTAAATTTAGAAGTATTTTTAAAGGGGTTGTCTCAATAGTAGTTATTTAACGAAAAAAACGGTAATAGCGGTCAATCTGATCGGGAAATGAAAGGCATGGGAAACTGAATAATCGGGATGTAACAAATTTTTAGTGTCAAACTGATTGTTTAAAAGGAAAATTTTACCTGCAGAAAGATCAAAATAATTTGTTTAGCTTCAAATATACCATAGCTGCCAAAATTTACATTTTTTTGTTACAACTAATATTTAATAGAAAAATCTACAAAATTTTAGTGGTAACAAAAAGCGTAAAAGTTTGAAGCTATGATACACCCATGCGACGGAATGCAGACCTCTATCGGTTTGTTTGGTGTGGACATTCTTTTGTCGTATGACAAGATAATGTGATCTTAGTGGAGGAGAGTCCCTGACATGACCTCTAGAAACAATTTCTTTATTTGTCCGTTTTGATTTGACACCTTTGAAAAGCAATAGTAAATATCACTACTGATACTTTGGAAATAAAATGCTAATTTAGGATTCTTGTCGCAGTATTTGGCCTATACGCATCTTAAATTTAAACAATGTTGTTACTGAATATTTACGGACTTCGAGGGAAAATAGTATATGACCATTCAATGATCATATGCCACTCTCCAGATTTAGCGGGTGATTCCCGTTTGTATAATCATATTTTAATCAGAAATTCTGTTTAATCACTAAAATCAATTACAGGGTGATTATAAAAAAAACTATCCCGATATATGAGCCCCTAACTGTCATATCGTTCACAGAAACTGAATGAAATTTTAGTTTAAAGTATTTTGAGGTATGCGCTCAAGAATCATGTGAAAAACAACAGTTAAATTCTAACAGTTACGGTTACAGTGACAAAATTTCGAAAATTTCAAATGGCAACACCTATTTTTTTATTGGAATGTGATCTTCATAGTGAAAAACCATCAAAAGCGTTGGAACGGTACCTGTAGCACGAAAATCGCCAGCGCTAGACAGACTAAGAAGAAAGGTGAAAACAACCAATAAAGGACAGAGAAGCAACATAAAGTAAAACATTTTATTGTTCAGTGGTATCGACCATCTGCCGCATGTAAAGTGTCGTCGTATGTGAAATGGAAAATGTATGAAACACAATAAAATGTTTTGTTTTCTGTTGACGCTCTGTCCTTATTGGTTGTTTTCACTATTCTTCTTAGTCTGTCTAGCGCCGGCAATTTTCGTGATACAGGTACCGTTCCAACGCTTTTTATGGTTTTTCACTATGAAGATCACATTCCAATAAAAAAAAATAGGTGTTGCCATTTGAAATTTTCAAAATTTTGTCACTGTAACCGTAACTGTTAGAATTTAACTGTTGTTTTACACATGATTCTTGAGCGCATACCTCAAAATACTTTAAACCAAAATTTCATTTAGTTTCTGTGAACAATATGACAGTTAGGGGCTCATATATCGGGATAGTTTTTTTATAATCACCTTGTGTATATCAAATGATTACCAGATGGAAAAAAGATACGTTTAATTAAATAAATTATCGGTTTTGAAGTATACTTGTTTATTTATAAAACAGAAGGTTGGCAAGTATTCTATTAATAAAACTGAACGAGAGGAACTTGTATAAATCCAAAAACAATATTCCTGCGAAAAATACAGGACAAATCATTATTTTTGCGATCGAAATAAAAACGGAGACATTTTTAAAAATAAGACTCCCCCCCTCCCACCACTAGCGTTTTACGCAAAAATATTCTGATATTTTACTTCCCCAAAAATGACTAATGAATATCCTCATTTTATCCGATGTATGCCTAGTGTCCCAATTCTGGGACGCTTTAGTAAAACGGGAAAAAGTGCATTTGACACCATTTTTTTTTCATAGAAGATTGGTGTCGTATTTTATCGAGGAGTTCTTGATAAAATAAGACACCAAATTTCCATTTTTAAAAAGTGGTGTGAAATGCACTTTTTTCCATTTTTCTAAAGCATCGACGGGCATAAATGAGTTAATGAGGATTCTTAAACCTTCACAACACTCGAATGTTTGAGGAACATGTATATGCAAAAACAACTTTTAATGCACATTTTAAAACAAAATGCATAAAAATATTCCTACAATTATGCTAGTTACGTCTAAACATATATATGTGATTTTCTTATTGAACAATATTAAAAGTCATTGAAACATGCACTTATCGTTCTCAGAGCACAGATACTCAGCTTAGTTTTCCATAGTGCCTAATTCTGAACCCTATCGTTGCATTTTGTTATCGAAGAAATAGTTGGTTTCTACGACAATTCTTTACCCTTTTATAAGCAACCTTTTATATCGACAAACACGTAATCTGAATCCTTAGATCCATCCACCGTAATGTACGGCGTATACCGTAATTTCCGGCGTATAAGCCGCAGATCAAAGGGTCGTTTTTTGACCCAGAAATATTATTTTATAAAATGTAACTTAAAAGATCGCTGTAAATATTTAACTACAATTATTGAATAAAATTTCTGGGTCGAAAAACGACTCTTTGAGCTGCGGCTTATACGCCGGAAATTACGGTAATCCGCGGGTCAAACAATCATGTTTAGACCAAGAAATTTTGAAGTCGAATACAGCGATCTAGTAATTCACATTTTAGAAAATGAAATTTTTGGGTCGAAACATGATTGTTCGATCCGCAAATTATACGCCGGAAATTACGGCACGTACTTTTTCTTGCATGAAACGTTTCTAAGCTTCTGACAAAAAATATTCGTATTTATATCATATATTTGACTATATTTCATTTTATTTACAGCAAGATTTATTTTAACTCCATATAATATGGATGGGATATTTTTATTGATGCGTGAATCTGGAAAAACTATATAAACTCATAATGTGGAAACATAGGGTCTGGGCTTCCATACTTGTAATAGGAAATCGTCGGCCAACAAGATTTCATGTGAGATATTAGTGGAATTTCTTAATAGTTTTTTAAGAATTTATTTCATAAAGAATATATTGATTATTGACCCAACAGAAGATGAAGTACAAGTATACTAGAACATTGGATATTTTAAACTTTAATAAAACGTATTTTAAAGTTTTGTATCTCAAAATGAGTTTATTATGAATTGCGCTCAGGCTATCGTTGGACCTACTTGATATTTGTATACATTATACCTAGATTACACTGTAAAAAATGGGTACTCAAAATTGAGTAAAAAGTACTCAATTTTGAATACGTCACATACTCAAAATAGCTCCGATCCAAATGTACTCAAAATTGAGAAACACATGTACTAATTTTTGATCCCATGGATGTATTCAAATTAAAAAAAAAATTATGTCGTTAAAATAAAATTTATAGGATAAAAAAAAGTTACTTCGCGAGGACAACCTTATAAGGGATTATACATACATTTCTGCTCATTTTTTTCATTCCTGCGTGAGTTTATAGTAATTAACCAACGCTTGCCGTAGAGAGGAATCGAACCCGCGATGTCCTGTTTACTAACCTGACGACCCAAACCACCGCGCCGTGAGGAGGACACGCCTTCTTCTCAAATGTTGTTAGTTACTTTGAAACTCTCCCTCTATCCCTTCCTAACAGTATCTGGCATCTGGCGCCATCCGTTAGGAAGGGTTAGAGGTTTTAAATATGTTTTTAAGGATGCACAGTGCCTGTCTATATGTGTTAAAGATTAAAATAATGTCTGAAGTAACAGGTAGTTCGAAGAATTATTAATTAAAAAATGACATTAGAAAAGATCATAGATTGAAATACTAAAATTATAAACTTTGTAAAATTATAATTTATAAAATAATAAATTTTAGCGTAATTCATAAATTTGTAAGCCAAATTCAGTTTAGTTTAATCAGTTTAGTTTAATACCAATTTGCATAGCTGTAATTTGCAAAGATATTATGTTATGAAACTTTTAAATAACACAATGTTGTCTCACGTTAAAAAAGTTAAAATAAATTTTAAAAAAATTAGTGGGAAAAAATCATAATTTTGAAGTACTATCAAGAAAAAAAAAGATGTGTAATGTGAGGAAAACAAAAGAGTAAATGTGTTGTAGTGGATCCACTTTGATGAAAATCCCGAACAACCAGATCCACTTTCCATTTCTCTTATTCTTCGTTTTTCCTTCAAATAATAGCTTTTTAGGCTCCGTAATTTCGTCATTACACATTATGAAATATACAAGTATGTTGGGTTTGATCATATGTTCATTTTTTATCCAAAAATACTCATTTCAAAATGAGTACATGAACTTACTCATTTTTGAAAATACATATGTTCATTTTTGATCCAAAAATACTCATTTCGAAATGAGTACATGGACTTACGCATTTTTGAGTGCTTCATTTTTTACAGTGTATATTCATATCTTAACACTGAACCTAAATATGTTTATTATTTCATATACAAAAAAATATATCAACGGATGATCTTTAAGAAACATTATGTAATACTTTCAATTTAATTTTAAAATATAGATTTTGCTATAATATACACATATATAGGTTCAGTCTTGAGATGTAGATATGATATATAAATCCTTGAAGATTGCATATAAAAATGTTAAATGGCTCAAGAGAAAATTGCGCGCAATTTAAAAGAAGCACATTTTCAACATTTTGATAATAACGACATTAATATATACGTATATTGCGTAGGAATAATCCGTTACTAATATAGTCTTATTTGCCGTAATTATAAGAATTTTGTAGTATGATTGGTTTTTAAATGAGCAGAAACAATTTTTCTGTCATATGGATGTATTTAGAAAAATGGAATATTTTTAACATTTAAGAGTAGTATGTAACATTAAAAATATTAAGGTGCTTGCACTTCTTGAAATTTCCAGAATTTGACACCGATATTTCAGATAAGAAATGATCGCAGCATTTGCAGGTCTCCCAAAGTGTCCACCAACTGCATACCAATATTTTTTAACAGAAAATTTCATGGTAGGTTTCTACAACATTTCCGCAAAAATTTATCTCCAACGGTTGTTTCTGAAAAATTTGCAAGAAAATGTGAAATTAAACTTTTTGTAAGAAATTACCGGTATGCAAAAAGCGGAACATTTGAGAGTCTCGCTTTTGCCATCACATCGTTCTATCGTAGTATTTGTAACGTTTTTCTTCAATGAAATAACACAAAAATTTCTGTTAAAAAATTGCGATAGAACTGTACATGTACGCACCTTGATAGTATTAAATATATATTTTGTTTTAAAGTATTTACATATGACTACAGTAAAATTACCGGGCTTTCTAGTGTTATTTTAAAGATTTATGAAAAGAAAAATCGCCGTAATTCCCGGATTATAATCCACGAGTCAAATAAACATGTTTCTAATAGAAATTGTTTAAGTAAAATGTAATTTATTCTCAGGTTGAATTGTTTTTGATTTCATTTACTGAATAGTAATTCTAGTTCAAAATAAATTGTTTTGTTCAGTTGACTATGCGCCTTAATATACGATACTTACGCTTTTAAAGATTCTTGTTCTGCTTTTAACTCTCCGCGATTTTCGCGGTTTTTTAAGTTCGTCCGCTAGCTACCACAGGTCGACTGAAAATCGCGGGCGCAGGATTACCACAGGGGACAATTTTTTTTTAAGGTTATCTAGTCATTTTTAAAAAAACACGATTTCACGACCTTTGTCAGAATTTGCTGCGAACATTATTCTTTGGAAATAGTGGTAGACAAATATTAAAAAAACATGTATGTCGCTACAGTTTGCGACAAACTGTGGGCGAATATGTTTCCCTCATTTTATTTCTAAAATAAAGAAAAACTGAATTATTTTCATTACATTGAATTAGTACAAAATTCCTATAAACATTTAAAATAATCCATGAAATGTACATTCATCAGAATATAATATATCATGTGGATTTTCAGTTTGCAAACGATGCCCACTAAAATCACGTGATGCATTTTATACGTGATGCAAAATATAAACATTATTAAAATTAAATTTTTTGATAAAAATGTGAGGAGAAATATACGCAGATAGTGAAAATACAAAATAAATCGTTCCGTATTTCTGGGAAAAGGAATTAAAAATCGGGCCCCATAAGCGCCGAGTTCCTTGGGCCGAAAAAGAACAATATGTCATTCTTCCACCACTAATATTTTTTGGACTCATTTAATTACTGTGATTCATTAATGGAAGAATAACATTTTAAAATTGTTGGTAGGGGTAAGGCTGTTTAACACCATAACACTTGCTAAGCCAACATCTATGCCTATATCAGAAGGATTGTGCTTACTTAGAGCGTGGTTAGTACGTGTTAAATGTTAGCGCACCATTGCGCCATTTTTCTCTCCTGCGGTGAGTTGTCAAAGCAAAAGTTCGTGGGAAAAATATTACATACTGGTAATTCGAAAGTTACACACTCCATCTCTCTTACTTTACAACAGAGTGAATTTTCAATGCAGGATCCACGCTTGAGTTAGTTTTCTAGTCCTGTCTGGATTAATATTTCACAATACAGGATTCACAAAATTTCTCTTTGTATTTTTTCTGGTTCCTGGTATGGTAAACTTTCATTATCCAGCATTCAAAAAACAAACAGCCGTAAGAGAGCTCTATTTTTAACTTGCGATATTTCTACCTTTAATCTGCGCAGTCTTAGCATATAATGGCTGTGATCGATACGTATGTCGAAGTTTTAAGTTTGATTTCTTAAACCGTAGAGTGAAATAGCTGCCAACTTATACGCTTTTGTTACCACTAAAATTTAATAGTAAAATTTTAATCGTCGAAAGCTGCAATTAAACAGGGCTAAAAAATTATAAAAGTGTTTAGTCGTAAAAAAAATCTTAATTTGTCGGTCGAATTTTGAAACACCCTGTATATTTGTAAGATTTAGAAGTTAATTGCGTAATATATTTATGAGATTTTCTCTAGTTAAAATTTCCTATTTGATGAAACTTTTCTATGCATTTTACCTTATTTCGTCTAGTTTCAAAATAAAACAAATTTAAATTAAATAGTGTAAAGTTTCTTTCTTGTAAAATGTGAAAATAATATTATTAATATTGAAGATATATAAGTCTTCTTACGCTTTTATCTCAGTTTTTTAATAAAATGTTTCTATTTAATATTTAAATAGGAGAAATTGTATGATTTTTAATAATTTTCTGCATTTAAATAAGACGAGAAATTCTATTAAAAATTGTGGCAATAGCGTACAAACCCTGTATATGAAAAAAAGCATTTTTTAATTAATAAAGTATATAAAAATGATTTTAATGATTTTAATACAAGTTGTTTTTAAAAAAGAAAACTAACGTTTCTATCACACGTTATAAATGCAAAATGTGTTTCAATACAAGAAAAGAGATTATCGGCCAAACAAAGTTTTTTCTTTGTAAATTCTTAATGATTTCTATTTTAATTTCTCGTAGAATAAAATGGCTTTTTTTAAAGGAAATTTTAGAAAACGAAAATGAAAAACTGAATAAATAATTATGTCATGCGTTTCGCATACATTTTCTATTTTTTTATATCAGGAAAATGTTAATTGTATTTAAATAGTCTGATACAAGTAACAATCATGGCGCCATTTAGAAAGGGAAAGGCATACCACAACGCTGTATTTTCACATTTTAATAATAAACAATTTATTTTTATGATTTAAAAATAATAAAAACTTTATTTTTAAATAGCTACTTAAACACTAACAGAAAAATTTATTATTGTAGTATAGAAGTGTTGTTATTTATTATAATAAACACTTTGTTTATTTCAACCCCCCCCCCTCCGACACACATACAAACAAACAAATTTCTGCTTCCCGCACCTGTATATTATTTTCTGCCATTTATTATGTTAAGAGTAATTTATAATTAGTAAAACAAGCAGATCCAACTAGGGCTTTCTGGGTTATAGAATATACCGTAATTTCGGGCCTATAATCCGCGGATCAAACAATTCAGTTTTAACCCAGAAATTTTATTAAATAATTGAAGTCAAATATTTACAGCGATCTAGCAAGTTACAGTTTATAAAATAAAATTTCTGGGTTAAAACAGAATTCTTTGATCCGCGGATTATACGCCGGAAATTATGGTATGTGAAAACCATTATTTTTAGTGAAAACTCTAATAGATTTTTTACATTTAATATATTTCTTTTAGTTTGCCCACTAACGGCACGAAAAACCATTTTTTTATGAATAATATCAATTATGAATACAAATAAAAGTTTGAAATTCATTAGCGGCAATGGAGGCTCGCGACTGTCTTTTTGGGGAGCTCTAAATGCATACCTGAAACACATATTATTTTCATACCATTATTTTTTACAAGAAATCGTTTCCTTGTTTAATGGATCTTTCTGACAGTAAATAAAAAACTAGTCGTTGGGGGCCACCGTAATACTTACCCATCATGGATATGCATAATGTAAAATATTAAAATAAAAATGTGTAAACTACTTATAAAATGCATTGCAATTCAAATAAAATTGTGGCTGGATGACGTCATCAACTTTAAAGGCTCGATTACTGAATTGCTTGAAAGAGGTTTTTCCTTATAACTCCAAAAATAATAATCCTATTAACTAGCGGTTTATTGCATTTGATTAAGCGTCAAATTTCCAATTATAATATATCTTTGAAGTGAAATTTGGATGAAATACAGGGTCATGAAAAATCGAAGAGTGTGGCAAATAGGATTCCAAATATCTCGGCAACTCATTATCCGATCGACTTCATGCTTTATGCAAAATTTATGTTTTTTTATTGTTCATTTCTTAAAATAAACAATTTCGAAAATTTTTATATACCTTTTATCAGAACGAATAATTCGAGAGTCCGAAAAAAATTGTTCCGGTTAATCGAGGTTATTGAAATGAAATAGGCTTCTTCCCATTATTACATACTAAATACATACCAAATTGCAAGTCTCTATCTCAATTTTTTCGGAAGATAGAGCGTTTACAGACACACAGACACACAGACATCCAGACACACACAGACACACAGACGGACGGCAAAATTTTTTTTCTAAAATTATGTTTTTCGGAATCTCCAGTGTCTGAAACGTGTAAATCCGTCAATTTTTTTTTTCGATTTTCAAAACGATTACCGTAATTTCCGGCGTATAAGCCGCAGCTCCACGAGTCGTTTTTCGACCCAGAAATTTTATTCAATAATTGTAGTTAAATATTTACAGCGATCTTTTAAGTTACATTTTATAAAATAATATTTCTGTGTCGAAAAACGACTCTTTGAGCTGCAGCTTATACGCCGGAAATTACGGTACAAGACTTACCCTATACTACGTATGATGGGTAAGTAATAAAGTATTACTTTTTATTAATAGCGGTAAAAGCAAATAATAAATTTAGCATACATGTATTTAGTACCCCAAACAAAGCCAGTCACGAGCAGCCTCTCATTAGCGGTAATTTCGTATAAGCTGCAAGCCAGTCAAAGAAATTGCCAAATATTTCGCGATTTACATCAGACTTTTTAATTCTAATATGCATTGCCGCTTCAGAGCATAGTTCGATTACATGTCTGTTAAAGTGTTTTATTTATATTATTATTATTATTTTAAGTTTATAATTTCGTCATGGAATATTAGTCAAAAATAAAAGGAAACCCTGAATTTGTTATATTATTTGAAGTGTAAACGTTCCAATCTTTTGTGATTGGTCTGTATAGTATAGATCGTTACTGTTAACCCCTTAAGCACCACGACGTACCTGCGTATGTCATGAACTCCTCTATCTGAACACTAACTCCTTAATAATAAATGCCGATCATAATCACGTTTTACCCGTACAGATATTGGAAGTCAATTTTTTCCGGTACAGTGCCAACTATCGGCGACAACTGTCCTGATGTTTCAATATATATCAGTACGCTACCTCTGTAATACGTTAACGTATATATTACGGAGGTAGTGATCAGTAAATAACGCAAACAAATGCTGTATTGAGAATATTCATATAAAAGTTTAACAATATAGCTTAAAAAAACTTTGTAATTAATTTCTAGCAACAGAAAATTTCGAAAAAACCAAATTGAAGCGGAATGAAATATTCACCTTGTATTTAAAATCGATAAAATACATATTAAAACATTATTAAAAGGTCACAAAAAGATGTTAAAAGATGTTAAAACATAATTATTTACACCCCGAGTCCTTTCGATCGCTAACGTGATCATCATCAATGGGGAACTTTTGACTGAACTGAATGTACGAATGTCGCTTTCACTGTGCCATTATGTAACGGAGTTTTAACGAGGGTCAGTCTATTACTCTGTAGGGGTGTATGAAGAAAACTCCCTGAGTTCCGACGCTAGGGTTCTAGATAATTTCAAAATATTAAACCAGATTTTAGGTACATTATAGGATAAACAATCATTACAGGCTCTATTTCCTTTACATAAAATTTCCATTTACTCTCTGATTTTAGCTGTAAAATCGTTATTTACAGGAACTATAATTTTCGCGTTTTCAAACTCAATATTTATAATCTGTCGCTGATTTAATCTCGATAATGCTGTGGATGGACGTTTAAACTTAATGTCGGAAATATGTTCTTTTAATCTTTCTTTAAATTTTCTAGTAGTTATCCCTATAACTTTGCGTTTCTGTACAAAATGGGATTGAGTAGATTCCTGCAGTGTCGTAATTAGGTATCGGATCTATTTTATTGTGAACTAAAACTTTCAATTTTGACGGGGGTTTTGCAACCAAATTGATAAAATTTTTTTTAGCGTATATCTTATTATTTCGTACAACTGTGGTATGTAACACACGAGGGTCCTTAAATTATGCAAATTCGATTACATACCACAGTTGAACGAAAGATTAATATATACGTTAAAGAAATTTGATATCAATTTGGTTGCAAAACCCCCGCCAAAATTGAAAGTTTTAGTTCCCAATAAAATTGATCCGATACCTAATAACGACATCGCAGGAATCTACTCTATCCCATTTTGTACAGAAACGCAAAGAGGTTTATCCTTTATAGGGATGACTACTCGAAAATTTAAAGAAAGATTAAAAGAACATATTTCCGACATTAAGTTTAACCGTCCATCCACAGCATTATCGAGATTAAATCAGCGACAGATTATAAATATTCAGTTTGAAAACGCGAAAATTATAGTTCCTGTAAATAACGATTTTACAGCTAAAATCAGAGAGTAATTGGAAATTTTATGTAAAGGAAATACAGCCTGTAATGATTGTTTATCCTATAATGTACCTAAAATCTGGTTTAACATTTTGAAATTATCTAGAACCCCAGCGCCGGAACTCACGGATTTTTTCTCATACATCCCTACACAGTAATAGACTGGCCCTCATTAAATCTCCGTTACCGTAATTTCCGGCGTATAAGCCGCAGCTCAAAGAGTCGTTTTTCGACCCAGAAATTTTATTCAATAATTGTAGTTAAATATTTACAGCGATCTTTTAAGTTACATTTTATAAAATAATATTTCTGGGTCGAAAAACGACTCTTTGAGCTGCGGCTTATACGCCGGAAATTACGGTACATATTGCATAGTTGCCAACCTCCCGATTTTTTAAATACCAGTAAAATCTTACAAAAAAATTCGCTTTATTAAATTGAAGAAATTGTACGATTACATAAAACAAATGCTTTTACATAAAAATACTGGTATGAAAAAAATCGGGAGGTTGGCAACTATGCATATTGGCACAGTGAAAGCGACATTCGTACATTTAGTTCAGTCAAAAGTTCCCCATTGATGATGATCACGTTAGCGAGTTGGGTTGGGTTGATTATTGACGGCCAATTATCTACACTAGGGATATAGGCCCGGGGGGAGTGCCCTACGTGGGGGTCTTTCTAAGGGAACCTAACCCGTATTTACGCATGGATAAATCCACGGCTCGAAGAAAACCACGAAAACTCGATCACGTTAGCGAACGAAAGGTCTCAAGGTGTAAATAATTATGTTTTAACATCTTTTTATCACCTTTTAAGCATGTTTTAATGTGTATTTTATCGATTAATTTCTAGATTGTCACTAATGTATTTATTATCTTTTCTTTTATAAATAACAATTTAAATTGCTGTAGTAACTGATATTTATAATTTAAAATATTTGTTTTTAATATAAAAGTTCTTTTTTAAATTAATTATAATATATAAATTAATAACACTGACCTTTATTTATACATAGACTTCCATAACAAGTAACACAAACAATGTTTATGGAGCAAAAATATTTATTAACACTATAAAATTTAATTAATAGACCAGAAACTGAGAGTTAGTTCGGAACGGATTAAAGCAAAATACCAAAGTAGTGGATTAAATTAAAATAACTGGTAGCATTTGATAATACATGACCCAGATGGTAGCGCCTACAGGGCGCTACTATCTGGAACAGTGTTGCCAGTAGGCTACTTTTTTTAAATTCAGATTCCTTCATTGGCACCACTTTTTTGAAATAGTTTACTTCCTCTTGTTTTTGCCTAATTTATTCTGGCATTAAATAAGGCGAATTTTACTTTCTCAAAAAACTGGTGGCAATCAAGAAAACTGAATTAAAAAAAGTAGCCCACTGGCAACACTGATCTGGAATATGATGACTTCCATTTTTGAGACAAATACGATAGGCATTTAGTTATTATGGAGGTAGTGATAGAACCAGGACTTATGCGCGTACGTCCACGTTACCTGTTTGGCCTTTTAATAAATTCAAAATTTTAAATTCACACCAGAAAGTTATAGTAGTAATTTGTATTTTACAAAATGGTAGACTTTTCGTGATTGCATATATTAAAATTATTCTTTTAGAAATTCCGGTATGGATTTTGTATTTTGTATCTTTTTTTTTTGTATTTTTGACGAAATTTAACATAGCTGATATTCAGCATGCTATCACTAAATTGAATATGGGGTTAATTTATCAAAAGTCATTTAATTTTCATATAATATAAAAAGCAAATGAAAAACTTCCTTCATTAAAAAAATTTTGTTTTGTAGAGTATATGCATAGTTATGTTTATACCATAATATATAATTTCATATTTATTGCACTATTTATAAGCTATTTTCCTGTAGTTCAGTAAATTCATTAGTGAATATCGATTAATTTGGAAAGGATCCAAAAGATCAGTCAGATCAAGACAGGCAGATGCAGTAAGACAATCTTGAATAATATAGTTAACGTCATTCTCAAATATTTTTCAATTTCATATTTTGGTCAAATTTTAACTTCAGGATATGGCGGTAATTTGGTCACACATGTGATGTGACGTACGTAACTTATAATGACGCCTCAAAATTAAAATTTTTGCCAGAAACATATTTTTCACATTGAATAATATTTTATGTTGTGTTCTTGCAATTTGTTTAAGATTTCTAAGCAGTTCACATTTTTTTCACAGAATGGTGGTGTTATGGTCACAGATGTGACGTGTCTACCGTGAATTGTAGTGATGCCACTGCCACTATCCTTGCTATACTTTATATATTTCCTTCAAACTAGAATTTTGTCTGTTTTATAAATTAAGAAGAGCTGAGAAAAATATTTTTTTTCGTATTTTAGGATCGTTTTTGTGAGGAAAAAGTCACTTTTCGGGAAATGTATGAGGGTAGTAAAATAATACTTGGGTAGTTTAACGTGAGTAATTTAACGTGGGTAATTTAACTTTTTTTAATATATTTACACCGCAAATATTTTTTGGTAAATTACTCTTAAATATGTAAAGATGCTTCAAATCTTGGCAAACGAATACGGATGTAGGCATGTTCAATTAACTGGATTCTGATTCTTGCCGAATGTGTTACTTTCAGTAAAGGAATATATTGTTGAGTACTGTGTTGTTGCCAGACCGCTTCTTTTTTCTTAAAACTCCGTTTGATTGATTTCCCCATTTTTGAAATTAGTACACTGATGTCCATAAATTAAGGGGTAGTGCCCGGACACTTTCGATTTCAGACGTTTTGTCGAATATCTGCTGAAACTTCTGAAGAAATGCCCGAAATGCCCTAGAACTTTGAGGTTGTAAAATACATTTTTGACTTCATATTTTTCAGAAAATTCTCAAAATGATCCGTCATTGTAGAAAATTACTATGTAGGTCTTGTTCAACGTTTTTGTACATTTGTGTAAGAATAGCACTCATATTCTTGATGATGTTAACGTTTCTATAAAAAATTCAAAGGCTTTTTTTCTTTAATAACACGCAGAGTTTTTAAATGAAATAAATTTGTTTTTGTATGAAATAAATTTTAACTGCACGTGCATGAACTATACCAAAGAATTTTTTTCATGATTTGGAAGTCAATTCTGTAGATATAACCACTTAAACGTCCATTCAGATATCGCGAAAATTCAGAAAGATGCAGGCAATACAGTGAGATAATTTATAAATTGGGGTGGGAATCTCATAGGATTTTATGGGATTTCCTCCCCAATTTATTAATCAGCTCACTGTATTGTCTGTATCCAGTGAAACAGTCAGGGTGGAGGGTCCAAATGCTCTGTATACCACTAATTTTGCAAAGTTTTTCTTCCCCTTATCTAATCGGGAAACTTTCTGTGATAATGAAGGAGCAGAAAACTTTACAATATTATTTGTATCCCGAGCAATCGAATCCCTCCCTGGGTACGTCACTGCCTGTATCTCTTTGATTTTTCGCAATATTTGACTGGTCATTTTATATGAGTTGCTCTATAGTATTGACTACCAAATCATGACAAAAATGTTTGTTGTAGTTCTGCACATGCGCAGTTAAAATGTATTTCATACAAATACCTATATCTTATAAAATGTTCAATATATTAATATTTTAATTGCAGTATACTACTTCTACTGTTCTTTGTCAAGTTTTCGGAAAGTGGTGTTAAATTCGGTTGAATACTCTGTATGCTATAAACAAAAAACTTTTAAACTTTTCAAAGAAACATTAACATCTTCATGAATATACGTTCTATGCCTACACAAATGTTGAACATAACCTACCTAGTCATTTGCTACAGTGACAGATCATTTTAAGCATTTTCTGTTACTAGAGTGATCGCAAATATTATTTGATTTTTAAAATTATTATTGCCCCAACCCACCCTTAAATGTTCTCGCGACAAAATCTTCACTGAAAATTAGGAAGTCAAACATGTTCTATACATTCTTGAAGGACCATGCGTAAAGAACTTCATTAGATATTCGACAAAACGCTGCTAGAAATGGTAATATTCTGGATCGGGTCCTATTGACCGGAACACTACATACGTATAGTAAATACGAACAGAACAGCAGGGTTATATGTATAAATGTATCTATCAGAATCCTACCTAAGAAAAACAAGCTGATTTCTTATGTTCTGTGAGACTTTAGCGGGCCGAGCCAATGACCTTTTACTCATTGTTTACTAAGAATACGTCATCTGTATTTATTCATACCTGTTGTAATTGCAGAAATTTTTTATGATGTTTGTATTAAAAGGCGCAGAAAATTTTGCTCTTTCATATACATATTCCACAAAAAAATTGATTTTTTAGGATTTAAAAGTAGCATGCCCTCTTAATTAAATGACTTAGGAGTGACTGGTAAACTTGGCTACAGCTGAAATAAGCATAGCAGATAGAGGACGTCAACTACAGACTCAATCATTTTGTTCTGGTAGACGTTCAATTACTTATTATTTCCTTTATTCTTAGTCTCATATTCTTTCGTGATTTTCTTTTGCAATGTTCAATGCTGCCCATCTAAAGTAACAATATTCAGATGTTTTGTCAAATATTGTTAAATTGTACATTTTTAACATGAACATATGATTCGAAATTCAGAAAGTATAAACCGTTAGATAGCTTTGTATTATTGATCTCAAAATTGAATCCATTGAAAAAAAAATTAGTCTTAATTAATATAAAATCTAAAATTTAAGACTTACTTTCTATAGTATTAATTCTAAACAAGGGTCGAAGCAAAAAGGAAAAAACTATTGTTACTTAACACTATCCACAAATAATAATATTCGACGTAAATGTCTTTAACTCCTTAAGATCCTACGCTAGTCACGCGAAGAAACGCTGAAGCTAATGCTAAGTATATGGGAAGGTTTTTGCGCTATTTCTCGCTCTCATTTTAATATTTTTAAATGATTCTTTTTGCATAGGATAGCTGACGTCGATCTGTAACGTTGTTAGTTTTTACTTTTTTGATTTTGGTTACAGTTTTTTTATAAGCGGACATTTTAAATTTTGGAACCGGTTGGAACCGTTTCAGAAAGTGAAAGTACCCTTAGGGGAGACCGGGGTACAATGGACCACTTTTGTAAATTTTGACTGTTTACTCTCAAAATACTGGTTTTTTTGTTTGAAAAAATGTGTGCATATTATGTATATATTAGGGTTTAAGTGGCACTCACTCAAAATCAATAATTATGTTTACTTTTTTTACTATATTTTTTTAAATAGCAAGTGACAAAGTGGATCATTGTACCCCAAGGTCGGGGTACAATGGTCCGCAGCATGGGGCTCAATGGACTACAAGTAAATTAAGAAAAAAAACATTTATGTAGTACATTCTTTAATGACACAAACATAGAATGTATTATACTTGTTTATTGGTGGCTTCAGTTCAGACATATAAGATTAATAAATATTAAAGTTAGCAAATACTAAAACATTTTTATGTCGCTGAAGGTATGCTGTTTTCTTGTAAATATGTAGAGTTCGGCAAACTCATTGCAATATCTTAAACATTTACAAGAGATTCATCAACAAGATCAGGTAAAATGAATTGATTAGGTTTTCACTGCATGAATCTGACAAAACATAATCATAATCCTGTTACCAAACCATAAAAAAAGCACTGTTTTATTTTACTTAACACCTATAATTTATCTACACTAATATAAATAGATACAGACTAATAGGTATATTATTTTTTTAGTTTACTTGTATAATATAATTGCAGGTTTGTAAAAATATAGAAATTTAAAATTAACTGAATGTTTATAAAAAGTAAAGAAACCATAAATAAATAAATGAATAAGTAAAATACTTAAAAAATGTAAACTACGTGAATCATGGTTAAATTACTCACTAAAAATAAAACTATTTATTAATCTTAATTTCATACATAATGCCCGGATACAGAACTGAGGTACAATGGACCATGGTCCATTGTACCCCAGTTTTGGGTGGTCCATTGTTCCCCATATGGAAGTTTGACAGAAAAAAGTAAAAAAAAATAACAAATTTTATATTCAATTATTTTAGCTACATTTAATATAAGAATAGATTATCTTAGCTTTTAATTGTGCTCAGCAATGTCTTTCAAATCATAATTCTTTAATGAAGAAAAGAAGACGTGTTTCGCTGAAAATATTTACTTCTACCTGCCACAAACCATCTTTCTAGAATAAAAAGGCTAATTTGTCAGTTGGACATATAATTTTACACTTTGATTCACCACTGTAGTGCTATCATCTATATTCCAAAATATGAAGCATTCAAAAACAGAAATAATATGAATAATAGGGGGTGGTCCATTGTACTCCTTGGTCCATTGTACCCCGGTCTCCCCTATATAAAAAAACTGGAACCAAAATCGAAAAAGTAAAAACTAACAACGATAGAGATCGACATCAGCTATCCTATGCAAAAAGAATGATATAAAAATATTAAAATGCGAGCGATAAATCACGGAAGAACCATCCCATAGACTTAACATTAGCTTACACGTTTTTTCGCATGACTGATGTAGGCTCTTAAGCACCATATTCAATTTAGTGATAGTATGCTGAATACAAAATATGTTAAATTTCGTAAAAAATACAAAAAAATTCAAAAATACAATATTCACACCGGAAATTCTAAAAGAATAATTTTAATTTATTTAATCATGAAAAGTCTGTCATTATATAAAATACAAATTACTACTATAACTTTCTGGCTTGAATTTGAAATTCTGAATTTTAAAAAAGGTCAAACTGGCAACCTTGACGTATGCACATACGGCCTGGTATTACAAATATAAGTGTGTTGTCTAGTTGCAAAACCGACCAACGCCTCAAAATTTGAAAATGTGTTTTTTCAGCTTTTTAAGTTCTAAGTAAACTTTTCTACCATCTGCAATTTAAAAAAAGCCTAAGCTGGTCAAATCCCTGTGTTATATGCGTTTGAAAATCACGATGTGCTGAAAACCCGGCCAAATCCATAAACTAGTGAGGTTCAAAAGCGGCCATCTCCATATCGGCTAGATGACACTTTTGCTTCTCCCCACAGTAACCTTTCACTTGTTGATTAGATTAATTTTATAGTGTTTTCACTCGCCTGTGACTGCTCCTCCTTAGTGCATACAAAGTTTCTAACAATTTAGTTTCGTGTTTTCTCTGACTATGGAAAAGTTTGTGGAGGAAGTATTTCCCAATCAATCAAGGAAGAAGAAAAGTGACTCTACGACGCGGAAAAGGAAAAAAATCCAAATTTCACCTTGTAATAACCAGGGGTGGATTAACATGTTTTGATGCTCTAAGCAAAATACTTTTCTACGCCCTCTCCCTTTGCTTTCATAAAACTGAAAGTGAATTTTCTCTGATAAATTTAAGAATTTTTTAATAAAATATTCTTCCATTTAATTTTTTTAAAAATAAATTTTAGTATTTTGAGGATTGTAGATGCGGAATGAACGGGCTTTTGTTACAGTTAAAATCTGAGAGAATACATTTGTGATTACATTTTCATAATGTTTGGCATTATTTTTTTCAGGTACTGCCCTACTCGTAATCCAAGAAATCCAAGCTGTGGCACTCTTCAAAAGCTCCTCAATGCTTCCTCGAACATTTTTGTGTGTTCGTTACCCCTAAAAACCTAATGTAACATTAAATTTAGCAAAAATTAATTTCTGGTTTGTTGCAAAACCGGCCAACTCCAAAGTAAGTTGCAAAGGTTACCAAATCCAAAACAAAGACTTAAATAACCCCTCATTTCATGTGCCCCTGCCACCTTATTTTGTGTTTTCAAATATACTGCCTTAATGACTATAAAACTAAAGAGTTTTGGTTCTAATCTTATTTTGGCTAAGTGTGACAAAAAATCAGCTTTTTCTCAAAATTTTACTTTTTGGAGATGAACGGTTTTGCAACTAGACGACACAAGTATTCATGACGTACGCAGGTACGTCATGGTATTAAGGAGTTAACATATACAATATAACTGTGGTACAGAAACAATATTTTTTTCTGTTTCACTTGTGCACATATCGTGGCTACCTTGTCAAACTATCGAATATAAAAAAATTCATTTTTCATTACTTTTAAAAACTCACCACTAAATTTTATTACAATTCTTCGCCTACTAAAAATACTAATAGGGTCATAGTGACGAACAGGGTTGCCAGTATGGCCTTCTTGTTTAATCAGAGATGCTGATTTCATACCGGAAATTTTGTTGAAAAAAAATTTACTTTAGGCTGTGACAAAATGTCTGTCGTTAAATAAAGAAAAAAATCTATTTCAAGTTCCTGGTATGGATTTGAAATTTCAGAACGAAAACGGAGGCCAAACTGACAACGCTTCTGAAGAATATTATTTAAATTTAGTGGTTAAAATCGGCTCATTTTAAAAAGTAATGAAAAATGCGGTTTTTCACATTTGATAGTTTGAAATGGTAGCGACGAATGTGTTGCAATCTAGCAGATATTCCTTTTAAATGTGTTGCCGTGCTTAAAAAATGAAGTCTGCAAAAAAGGGAAAAAATTACTTAGCCCCTTGAAGGGCCGTAGGATATTATAAATCCCACTTAATTTTAATAACTAAATGCTACAATGGCCCTAGAATTTTGGAATAAAACTTTCCTTTTATAACTTTCCTGAAGAAAAACTTTTTATCCTGAAGAAAAAAATTTAATAAATTTTTTGGTAAATCTTGGTGTCATTCAATCCTTTAGCCATTGTAGCAACAAAAATACGTTGCCCTTCAAAGAGTTGAGGAGACTATGACGAAAATTCAAACCCTTTAAAAACAGTTGTCCGCAGTTATTTAAATTTGTAATATATTTTTATTTCAGAATATAAAAATTATGGGATCATTAATCATTCAGGAATAATTAATGAAACTCTGAAATATTATATTCTTCATATAACAATAAATGTTATTTATAAGGAAGGTTTGCAAGTTTACAAGCGCCATAAATAAAAACATCTCATTGTTCGATCAAATAAAACTGTTCAAAGCTATTCTTTAAAAATGTTGCAAACAAAAAAGAAACAGATTCCGAATCAATAAACATTTTCAGTAAAGATTATCAATCATTCTTAATTCATTATAGTTGCTAGGAACTTGTTTGATAAAAAGACATTTTCAAGAAACAAGTTTTTATTTTTAGCAACATTGGTTTAACAATGCATGGTTACATATTAAAATATCAGTATTGTATACGGGAAATTAATTATTTCTTTTAATGTCTTTTAATATTTGCCTGATTATATTTAACATGTATTGATGTTTCACTGGGTAGTTACACAGTTCTTATGTGGTTATTGAATTTTAGTACCATATTTTTGAGAAGTGTAATATCGGCCTTTTTTAACGACAGAAATTCTGTGATTAAATACGGTGGAATTTACTATTCGAGAACTGCGGTATAAAAATAGAGAACCGTATGGAGACTGTAACTACCCAGTGAAATGCAAACTCTAAGTATTAATACTTTGGCGACACTTAACTTGACACGTTTTCTTCAGAGTGCATAGTGGCCCTTAATTTTGAGTACCATTATTTTCTAATCAGAGGCGTAGCATCAAGGGGGGGGGGGGCACGGTTCACTTTACTACCAGTATTTTTATGTACTATATTTGGCCTTATTTAATTCATACCGTTAAAAGATTAAATAAGGCTAAATGTAGTTTATAATTATACTGGTAGAAAAATGATCGTGCCCCCCCCCCCCTGACGCTACGCCACTGTTTCTAATAGTAATCACCACCATATTTAATCAAAAAATTCTGTCATTTGAAAAGTCGAAGATTAATATTCGGAAAATTTGACGCTAAAAATTGAAGGCTACTGCACACCATTTGCTTTTCTGTTCTACATTTTCTATTACGATAGTGCCAAATTGCTTACAACTCATGTGAAAAGATTAAATTCAGTACCCCAATAGTTTAATATTCTATTAACCCTTTCAGGACCGGCGGCTTTTACACAAATTTTATTCGGTTAGCACAACTTTTTTTAAAAAAGCTACCTTTACTCAAACTATCACAAAAATGCTCTAATTAGAGAAAGCAAATATTACTTTTATTTTTTACTGGTGCCTGAAACATATTCTGTATGCTCTTTTTGAGGGTGCATATATGCATCCATGGTCCCGAATGGGTTAATGAATTGAGTATAACCATCATACATAATGGATGTAAGAGGTAAGCACGTGGACCAATGGTCTCACTATTATTTAAGAAAAGTATTCTCACACCACTATTTCCGGAAAGCTATGTTTGCCACATTTAATTATAGAACATACCCAACTGCAAAAGTTGGATATTTTTATGAAAACAAAAGTGGTAGCTTTGTGACCTGTGCATTTCTGAGACACTTAATACTGTTTCTAAAGCTCATGCGCGTGCTTAATTTTTAAAACCGCAATTTCTGAAAAGTAATTGTCATCCAATTGAATAGCAAGAATCCGAGTGTTAATAATGAGAAAATGACATATCGGAAAATTCGTATTCCATAGGAAACATCCGTACTAAACCTAATTTTATGGTTTTAATTTTCCTAAAATAAGTTCAGATCAACTATTAATGCAATTAAATTTTTAGAGCAATCGGTACTTTCAAAACATAATTATTTCAAAATTAGAAATATTTAATTGGGAAAGTGTTAGATCCAGATACATCGTAATTAATATATGAAACTTCTTCACTTACTAAATGGAAGCTCAGCTAAAATGTTGATCGCCACAAATTGTAATAAGGTGAAATTTTGGCGGACATTTACAAAACGGATTTTATAGTTTATCGAGTCGGTTTAAAATTTCCAATCGCGGCCATTTTTTTTAACCTTTTTCAAAGTGTTAGTTTTATGCATTTGTAATTCAAAAATATGAAATTTTAGTTATTTGTACAGGTTGAACGCCAGACTGACATCAATAAACATGCCTAGGGAGCCAAGGGATTGTTTTTAATACAAAGTAATAAAATATAAGTAACCCCGTTTCATAGCAATAAGCTGCCTTCATTGAAAATATATATAGTGATAATAAAAATATTACTGGTCCATATATATGTTTGCCATGACAGTCAATGTGTTAATAACGGATATTTCTAAAGGAACCAGGCGTTGAATGAAAACACAAAGAGAACTCTCAAGCTACACATCTTAATATAGCATGAACTATAACTATTGGGTTGTTCGGAAAGTTCCTTCCATTTGAAAAAAACGAATTCTTACCGGAAAATTCTATCATTTAATTATTAGAGATTAATTCCGACATTTAACGTCTAATAATTGACGAGCAGAATTTTCCTGTACGAATTAGTTTTAACAAATGGAAGGAACTTACCAAGCAACCCAATACATTAACCCATTCAGAGGCAATGTGTTTCTATTCGTAGCAGTGAAATGTTGACTGACACCAGAATTTACATACAAATTAATTTAAAAATAAGAAAAAACTTTTCTTGCATTATAGAATTTTTTAATTACAGTCAACACATAACATGATATAGACACATACACACAAATCATGCACTGATATTGATGCAGTGATCCTGATGCACTGATCCTAGCGCGTAAAAGAAAGAGTGGAGGGCATCGTGTAGAAGCTACTGCGTTCATTACTGACCTATGTTTATACAATTCTCTGTGTTTCCTTATCACAGGCAAACTGTTGACATTTCAATGATTTTTAACAGGCCGAAAAATAAGGAGTCACATCTGGATATATCGGGGTTGTAAGTTGGTAACTTGAGTGCAGTGCCTAGAATAAATAGTGTGGAAAACGGTTTTACCGTTTCTTAATTCAAAATTTTCGAATTAAAACTGGAAATTCTGAAACAAGAATTTTTACTTTAAGAAGTCACGAAATATCTGCCATTAAGTATCCAAAAGAACATTATAGGGAATATCCTGTATGAATGCCAAATTTCGGAATTATAAAAAAGCCAAATTGATAATGCTTTAAAAAGTGTTAAAAAAATGTAGCCGATAAACGTGCAAAGATGCAGTTCAGCAATAATAATAAAATAAGGCAATCGCAGCGACATCTGCTTTAAAAATAGACTTACCTCTAGCAAAAGTAATCGTTTCACTATTGAAAATGTGAAAATAATTTCTGTTAATAAAATCTTCTTGTAACTGTATATTTCAGATGTGACTGATTTTGAAGTTTGTTTTTTATCATATCAGGGATTAATCTTTTCCACTCTTCAAGCAGAAAATCATCCTTTGGTATGCTGAATAGAGATAGTTTCTAGTTTGCTGACATATCGAGAACTGCAACCAGGCACAAAAGAATGCGTATTACGTTTTCTGGCCATGATCCATATCATTCATATTTTCAAAGCTTGTGTAAATCATTATTTAAGTCAAAGGAAATAAGGTATAATTTAATTATTTAAAATATTTACCATCAGCTGAAACGTTTTCTCAGTTCGATACTTATACAATGTTTGCGTTGAAAAGATCTAGCAGACAGTGGCAAATGCTCTGGAAACCAGTAATATTATAAAAATTACTTCGCCTTCAAAATCGCAGAAAATTCTCCGATTAGATAAGACAAAAATACTTTTATAAAATTAGTGGTATCCAAACCATTTGGACCTCCACCCTGTCTAGGCCACTGCTAGAAGATGTCGCTGTGATCGACCCGTTATCTTTTCAGCATCGTTCCTCATTTATCAGATTCAATTTTTTAGTACTATTTTGCAGCCGTTTCCACACTATGTATTCTAGGCGCTGTAGCTTGAATTTTTCTCATTTGAAATATTTTCAACATGCTGAGGATCTTGTTGACCACTTGTGGTCTAGTGTTGCCCCGGAGCAATACTATATCTTTCGAGAGCTTTTTTCTGCGCTTATTTATGATGACATTTTTAAGCTTTATCAACGTGTTGCCGTGCTGCAAAGAAACTGGATTTCCGCTCTTTCTCCTGAATTGGAGGAATTGATCTTGCTTTTGACCACGCGATACAATTTTCGACAATTGCAAAGCGCCGCCATTAGCTACTATTTCAAAACAGGATTGTCCCTTTGGCCTCCTTTTTTATTAAGAAATTCCGAATTCAGAAATTCCAAACGAAGAATTTTTGCTTTAAACAATCTCAAAAGTCTGTCATTAAATAAAGGGAAATTTTTGAATGAATAAAGAGAAATGATTAGATATAATGTCGTTAGAGTCTCTTTCGAATTTGGACACAACAGTTGTACAAATAAGTAATCCTGTTTTATATGACTATGGGTTCAAAGGTGACAAAAATACAAGTATTTTTTAAAATTAATATTTTTCCTTATTTAATCACAGATTTTTTGGACTGCATAAGGCAAATATTACTATTAAAAATTCTGGTAATCGCTAACCGTAGTACTTTAAACTTATGGTTAAACTTATGGTCAACATATCAGAATGAAATGTATTGATATATTTATATATACAAATTTTTTACCGTTGGAATCTAGGATGACAAACTGTGAACTGCTAGATACCGAGTTTTTTTTTTTAAAGTAATCTTTTTTTTTATTTCATCTCAGAATTCTACCGTTTAAATCAGACCAAGTTTTTTCTTTAAAAAATATAGCTATCTCGAACGTCATCGTTTGACACCCCTGATTTCAACCATTCGAAGTTAGTTTTTAACTAAACTATATCGATATTTAAAAAAACAAATGTAATAAATAAATTAAAATGCTAGTTTTTTAAGCATAACTGAAAAGCGGTTGGCGGAAAAGAGTGTAATTTTGAATTCGCATATTTGAAACTTCTAGAAGTAAGTTTCTGCTGAATTTGTTTTAGGTGTCAATACATTTCTTTTTCAAATATAATTTAAAAGTAAAATAAATATAAAATAAATATATTATATATTATATACGTATAAAATAAGTATATCTAAATACATAAATTTTTTGAACATTACTGATTTTAACAATAATCTTCGTGGTACGTTAATACCACGAAGATTTTATTTGGAAATACTGGTATGCAAATGGAGACTAGAATAGTGTTATTCACGACGCGGCCTTTGGGCCTCAAACTTATAATTTTTTTGTAATCAAATCTTAACCTTAATTCATCTCAAAAGTTATGTGATTAAATAAGATGAATATCACTATTCGCAAATACCGGTGTGAGAATAATTTTTAGGAAAAGTTGTTTATACAACTGGACTGGGGAGACTTCTATATTAAATTTTATTTATTGGGGAAAATTGCTTCTAAATAATAAATCTTACCATAAATGCTAATCTCTTTATAAATTAAGATTATTTTAAATAGTCAGTTATTTTTGTGCTTTAGGAATTTTTCTACACAGTAAAAGTGTTTTCAGTAAAATCTTTGGACGCAAATATTGTAAGATTTATCTTGATTAGAGCTAAAGTTTTCAAATTATAACTGTGATAATATGAAGCTTAACTATAGGTGAGAAACTAATTGCTACAAAATTGCCAGATAATAAAAGAAAGTGAAATAGAAAGATATACCAAATTAGATTATTCAAGATTTGGAACAGCCAAGGCAGTGAGTGTTTGTGTGCAATTTGTGTAATTTGTGTGCAATTAACCAAAATTGAAATTATTATCTTTTTTTTTAGCAAGAGAACTAGTAAAGTACTTCTGTTGCTATTACGATGAAATAAATGATTTACACCTGAATTTACAAATACATATATCTGAAAATAAGTAAAGTGTTTTCTTCATGCACATTTGAAAAGAAAAATTTTATTCCTAAATACTGGTACTATTGCGGTATTTGGGGATTAAAGTTAAATAGGATATATAATATCCCACCCCCCTCCAAGGGACTAAAATGTTCTTCCATTTAACAGAAAATATTAATAAAGAAATTGCCCATCCCGAACGCAGTATTCCTATGAGGTCTAAATTTGCATGATATTTAAGAATGAACTTCATATGTGTAAATAAGCGGAATTCGCTACTGTCCGCATATAAAAGTGCAAAAACTACTCAAACGGATAGGTTTGAAAATTAATATATAATCGTTGCAGAAGTTTGTTGAGTCATGTCAAATTTTATGAAAAACGAATAAAAACCTAAAAATATATTAATATACCGTAATTTCCGGCGTATAAGCCGCAGCTCAAAGAGTCGTTTTCCGACCCAGAAATTTTATTCAATAATTGTAGTTAAATGTTTACAGCGATCTTTTAAGTTACATTTTATAAAATAATATTTCTGGGTCGAAAAACGACTCTTTGAGCTGCGGCTTATACGCCGGAAATTACGGTACGTTTTCTTCATTCTATTAAATCCTACCATACGTAATTAATTCGAGGATATCCATCATAAGTAATGATTCCAGGTTGCAATAATGATTACGTCATGTTTAACATGCAGTCACAATTTTTCCATACTGTTGAACTTAAAAACCGAATTTGTAAACTAAAATTGTTTAATTATAGCAGTCATATAATCTACCGACTGTTTTTTAGACAGATTTTTCCTGAGTAAAATATATTAAATGGAAACATAGACTAAATATGGATTTCAAATTCTGAAATTTTTAAAGCTAGGCTTAAGTTTCCCATTGGAATTTTCAGTAAATGTCAACAAAAGGTAAAATATTACCGAATTAAAATGTACTTATTTTATTACAGAAATTAATCATATCATAATAACTATGATATAATCCATTTCACTGTAACTAGTTATAGTACGAACGCACCTCATTTGCCATGCTTGACGTACAATTTCCAACTTGTTTTATCTCTTTAGCGGGCGGTGGTCACAAAAAAGGACACCTAATTTTAATTCCAAAACTGACAATTGGCACCAAGAACATTTAATAAAAATTTTCATTTTATAAAGTAAAGGGAAATCAGCAAGTTATTCTTTGCTAAGGAAATCGTTTGTAAAATCTGGTGTCAGTCCATTATTTCATTATTTTACAAACAGATTTATTCCGCGCCGGAAAGGGTTAAAATATTATAGAAATTTTCACCTTGTTTTATCTCAGAATTTCTATCATTAAATTACGAAAAATAATTTTTCGCAAATAGCAGTGTGTGTGTATACTTTTGGAGAAACTCCTAAGCATTGTTTTATGGAAATAAACATTTTTGAACCAAAAGAAATATTTAATAAACAAAAGAAAGCGTGTATTACGTTTCGATAAATAAACCTAAGACCAGCGTTCGTAAGCTTTTATTCAAATTGTTTATTAGAATATTTCTATTTAATATTTAAATAGCAGTAATTGTAGACGCTGCGTATAATGGAAGAATTTGCGATGCTTTCTGCATTTAAATGAAGCGAAAAGTTTGATTAAAAAATTGTAGTAAAAGCGTACGAACCCTGAGGACCCATTTAATAAAAAAAATTGTTTTATCTCAAAACATATTTATATGATTTAAAAATGAGTAGATGTTGACTTCTGTGAAAAATTCGTGAGCAAGATTATTGTAAATTGTTATTACTTTATACTGAAAACTATTGCACAATTAATGACCTTGAGATTATGCGTTGCTATTGCCAATTGGGTGTGATTTTTATTCAGATAGCTGCCAGTCTGTACGTCTATTCCGACTTTTAGCCTTATTTAATAATATATTACATATATTTCGATTTCGGTAGGTTAATAGCAATTGAAAAATCTAGTCTTCTAATAGATAAAGCATAACATTTTAGGTTTTCAAGCTGTAACCCTCGAGACACCACGCTACCACTATTGTACAGTAGAAACTTTTGCCATGATTTATGATAGAATCCTTAAGATTAAATTAGGAAAATATAACTTTTCCTCAATTTGTCGTGGTAAATGAATTTCATTCAAAACTTTGAAAATTACGACATAAAATTAGCTGAACTCAAGCAAGAAAGACATTTTTTTTTACATTTCAATTCCTACCAGAAATCTCTATTCTAAATAGTTGGTATAGTATTTTAAGTACTTAGATTAAGGAAATTAAAGCAGCATTATTAATAAGTCGAGGTGGACTTTAAAGAACTTTAATTTACATACTATCACAAACACGTACATCGAACAGATACATTTTACACACACAAGAGTAAACAACTTTTACCGGTAATTGACAGAATTTCCACAGTGGTGCTGACATCTATTACTTACATTTGTAACTAAACATCATGGTTTTCCCCTCCTTAATTTGGGAATTTGCAGGGAGCTTTTCTTTTCCAGGTGGATCTTCTAGGTACCTGTTGGGAAAAAGAAGAGTTAATTAAAGTATCTTTAGCATCATCAATAGAAGCATTGGACACCATGGGTTTTGGAGCTGAAGGTATCCCTTTAGAGTCTACTGGAGCCGGACTTGGAGTATTTGGGAGGACACAGTCATCTGGTTTAGGATTTAGAGTAGATGGAACAACAGAGTTATCTGGTTGAGGATTTGGAGCAGATGAGACAACTGAGTCAGCTGGTCGAGGATTTGAGACACTAGGAGGCATTAGCTGAGAATCACGTTGATAATAACTGCATTATCACTTTTGTGACTTTCTGTAGCACTCTCTTCAGAATTTGAATCATTAGTTAGATGTATCTTCGAACCGACATTAGTTATCTGATCAACATGCCTTTTCCAAATATTCGAACCAACTTGAATTCTATAATGCAACTTGCCCTCTCTAGCAATAATGCGACCAATTTTCCACTTGGCTTCTGGAGTATAATTTCTTATAGCCACTTTCTGGTTGATTTTAAATTATTTTACTTTAGAATTGGCCTTTCTCGCATTTTGTTTATCATGCACACAATTTGTAACGCTTGGAATTATCAAATCTGTTTTCGTTCTTATATTTCGTTTTAGAAATAGAGATGCAGGACTTTCCCCCGTAGTAACATGAGGCATCTTTCTATATTGTAAAAGAAAGTTATTTATTTTCATCTGTAAAGTACCAGCTTCAGAAGATAAGGCTTTTAACCCTTTTTTATGAATCTGCACATATCTCTCTGCCTGACCATTTGTAGCTGGATGGTATGGAGCACTAAACCTATGTTTAACCCCATGATACTTCAAAAATGTCTCAAATTCTTCAGAAGTAAATTGTTTTGCGTTATCAGATACCAGAGATATAGGATACCCGTATCTGGCAAAAAGAGAAGAAAGACAAGTAATTGTATGTTCTGAAGTTGTATTAGGGACAATAAAAACTTCAGGCCATTTGCTATGAGCATCAACCACAAGCAAAAGCATTTTACCCATCACAAGACCAAAATAATCTATGTGAATTCTTTGCCATGGAGCTGTAGGCCATTCCCAATGATGAGTATCTAAGTTAGGAGGATTAGTTTTTAAATTGACACAAGTAGAGCAATTTCGTGCAAGATCTTCAATATCTTGGTCAATCTCTGGCCACCAAACAAAACTGCGAGCTAAGGACTTCATTTTCACTATACCAAAATGTCCATAGTGCAAATCACGTAAAATTTGTTTACGGTGAACTTCTGGGATAATTACTCTACATCCTTTTAAAATACAACTATGTTGAAGAGTAAATTCTTCTTGTTTGCCACCAAAAAGTAAATTTTTAGGAATTGGAGAACCAGAAATTAGATGATGAAAAGTTGACTTAATAAAAGATCAGATTTTGTAGCAACAGCAATTGATTTGGCGTTTAAAGGCAATGTAGAAATTTGGTTAATTTGAAAAAATTCAGATACATCAATTACATTACTTGAATTTAATTGTGGGGGTAAATCTTCACTACGTAATGGAAGTCTTGAAAGAGCATCGACATTTCCATGTTCGGATGTTTTCTTATAGCGAATATCATATTTAAACGCTTGTAAGTATAATGCATATCTTTGCATCCGAGCAGCTGAAAGAACAGGAATACTTTTATTTGGAGAAAATATGGACACAAGTGGTTTGCTTTCTGTAAATAAAGTAAACCTATTACCATATAAATATTGAAAAAAATTCTTTACTCCAAAGATAATAGCTAGTGCTTCCTTATCCACCTGGCTATATTTTATTTCTGCATTCGTAAGAGTTCTGGACACAAAACCAATTGGTTTTTCCACGTTATCTGGCATCACATGCGAAAGAACTGCAGAGATACTATATGGAGAAGCATCTGTTGCTAACACTAAAGGCAATTTAGGGTTGAAATGAGTGAGAACTCTTTCGGAAATAATTTCATTTTTTATATTTTTAAATGCCTGTTCAGAAACAGGAGACCAAATAAATTTTACATTCTTTTTGAGTAAGTGATTTAAAGGATGAGCAATTGTAGATAAATTTGGTACAAATTTAGAATAATAGGTGACAAAGCCTAAAAAAGCTTTAACTTGTGACACATTAATTGGTCTAGGAGCATCGACAATAGCCTCAATTTTATCTTGCGTTTTATGAATACCTTGCTTATCAATTTTATAACCACAATATGGTCATATGGTCAGCCAGAAAAATTGATTTATCTTTATTTATCCTAATATTATATTCACGTAATCTTTCTAATACTTGTTTTAGTCTTTTTAAATGAATTCATCAGTTTCCCCCGTAACATCAATATCATCAATGAACACAGTGACACCATCAATACCACTTAATATTTGTTCAATCGATCTTTGTCAAATTGCTGGAGAGCTAGTAAGACCCATTGGTAACTTTAAAAATTGAAATAAGCCCTTCGGAGTATTTATAGTTAACAATTCCTGTGATTTTTCGTCTACAGGTAACTGAAGATAAGCTTGATTTAAATCTATTTTCGTAAAATGTAAACCACCACCTAAAGTAGCTAACATGTCCTTTACCCTAGGTAAAGGATATTTTTCCACCTTCAAAAATTTATTTACTGTAACTTTAAAATCTCCGCATAACCGAATTTTACCATTTGGTTTTACCACTGGAACTATAGGAGTTGCCCACTTACTACTGGTGACAGGTTTAACCCCTTAATCGTCGTGCCCGAGACATTCACGGGCAGCGTAGGTTACGCCTGTTTTATTCAGATTGTTTGATTCCCACCAATTTTTTTTTTTTAAATAGTATTATTGGCTTTATTCTTGCATTATTTTATCTGTCTATTAAATAAGACGAACATTTCTACTTAAAAAAATTGGTGGTAATCAAGCAATCTGAATTTTTAAAAAGTAGCCTACACTTAAAGGGCGCGACGATTAAGGGGTTAATAATACCCTCATCCTGTAACCTTTGAATTTCGTCATTTACTGCATTACGTAGAGCATACGTGACTGTTCTAACCTTACAAAATATGGGCGTAGAACCTTTTTCTAGATAAAGTTCTGCTTTCAAACCTGTTATTTCCCCTACTTTATCCGAAAATAAATCAGAAAAATCATTTAATAATGCTTTCAATTTATCTGTAGAATTTGCAATTTCATTGACAAACACAGATTTAAAATTAGTGGGAAACAAATTAAATGCAGCTACCCAGTCTCTGCCAAATAAAAGTGGGAAATTATCTTCTTTAATCAAATACAGTTTAAGCTTTTTAGTAATATTTGCATAAGAAACATCTACTGTTACATACCCCACAGGTGTAAATACCTGCCCGTTGCAGTTCTCAACTGAACGTCTGGTGGAAAAATTTTATTATTCGGAAAAATTCTCCGAAAACGATTTACAGGTACCGCAGAAATTCCTGAGCCCGTGTCTACCTCCATTTCAGCTTTAGCTTTATTTTCAATTAAAACCCACACTTTTATAGGTGTAGAACTTTTATCATGACTCACGGATAAAATATCAACCGTCTGCAGTACATTTGTTTGTTTCTGAGAACTACTTTTACATACTTTACTTAGATGGCCTCTTTTTTTACAAATTTTACAGATAGTGTTGATATGCTTACACTTATTGGTAAGATGAGAAGGATTTCCAAATCTATAACATTGTAATTTATATTTATTTACTTCAAAATTCCACTTATTTACATTGTTTATTTTCGGTTTCTGGAAATTATTTGAAATTTTATTCGGTTGAACATTTTTAGAATATGCCCATTTATAATGCCAATTTATGCCATGTTCGTTATTTTGCAAAATAATTGCTTTTTCAATAGCTTTCTCAAAAGATAAATCATCTATTTTTGAAAGTAGTTTACTTTGGATACTTTCATTTTTTAAACCTCGTAAAAATTGTTCTAACAAATTTTCATTAAGTGTTTCACCAGCAAACGCACAGAATGTAGTTAACTTCTTTAATTTTGAAACAAAATCTTGTATAGATTCGTTCTCATTTTGATAAGAATTACGGAATTTAATTCTAGAACAAAATTTATTAGGGGCGGGGCTTAGGTGCTTTAACAGAATATCAACTATTTCCTCATATTTCAGTGCTTCAGGATTTTTCGGAAATGTTGAATCTGACAGCAAATTATACAATTTAGGCCCCATACAGGAAATAATTGCAGGTACCTTTTTTTTCCTCAACATCATGTAATAAAAAACTCTGTTCCAATCTCTTAACGTATGATTGGAACGTTTCAATGGAATCATTGTATTCCTTAAAATTAGCAAACTTTATGAACTTTTATTTATTGCAGAGAAGAAAAAAAAATGTCAGCACTTACCACCCTCGAAATGATGTACGTATTAAAACATTAATGCAGCATATACTCTTGTAGATGTAAAACCCGAAGTATCGCCATTTTGCGAATCATTTGGAATTTATTTTCAATTGAATTCCGGTAAAAAACATGATTTTCTCGTCGCCATTATATAGTATTTTAAGTACTTAGATTAAGGAAATTAAAGCAGCAGCATTATTAATAAGTCGAGGTGGACTTTAAAGAACTTTAATTTACATACTATCACAAACACGTACATCGAACAGATACATTTTACACACACAACAATAAACAACTTTTACCGGTAATTGACAGAATTTCCGCAGTGGTGCTGCCATCTATTACTTACATTTGTAACTAAACATCATAGTTGGGTAAATAAATAAACAGAAATATGTCATGTGTAGATATTAGTAAGTGTAGAACTCTTCAAGTCAGGAGAACCTACACTGTTAAAAAAAATCTGAAATTCACGGGTATTTTTTTCCTGAATTTCACAGAAAAAGTCCTTTTTTGCGACAAAAGGGTATTTTCCGTTAAAAAACAGAAAATTTCCTCATATTTCCTGAAAACAACGGAACGGACGGAGACGAAAGGGGATAACGGAGATATTCCGTTATGTTATCTGCTGCATATTTATTTTCAATGTTTAAAAAACTGACATGTTGTTGCACAGAAAAACTAAAAATTTAATAAATTAAAATTTCAAGTTTATTTAAAAAAAAAAAAAAAAATAGTACTTTCGAATTAAAAAAAGTAATAATTTTCCCATTCTTTTAAAATTATTTGCAATTTATTTTTTAAAGTTATAAGAAAATATTCGCACTTAAAATATATTCTAAACAAGCAGATTAAAATATATATATAATAGTTAAATTAAGTGAAAAAAAAATCTATTTTACTCAAAAAAGCAACATACAAAAATAATGCTTTCAAATAAAAAGAAAATAATATTTTTCTCATTCCTTTAAAATTATTCGCAATTTAGTTTTTAAAGTAATAAAAAGTACTCGCACTGAAAATATATTCTAAGCGAACACATTTAAAAAATATATAATAGTTGGGAAAAAAAAATCGCTTTTCTTAAACAAGCAAACATTTTTTATCGAATTTAATTCAAATATAATATTCATATTTTACATCTAACAATCAAGTTAAGAATATATATAATTCATGTTTTTATCCTGTATTAATATTACAATTTTAAAACATCAACATCATCTCATAACGAAATCTCCTCGCAATTAACTTCAAAATTACCAAGCTTCTAAACCCCAAATTATGTCTGTTCTAAGCCGCCATTTTGAGAATTTCCAAATGATCCGTTCAAACTGCTAATCTAGCAAGCGCCTGCTGGTCAAACCGGCAAGACGCTGGACTCGAGGCATTATCACCCCTGGTTCAAAACCCAATGTCGACCAAAAGCTGTTCTTGACGTATGTCAGATAGTAAATACTTCCGCAAAGTCGACAGATGGCAGCACCAAGTGAGATGTCAAGATTTTTTTAAACCGAGTTTATCTAAAACGGAAAATGTCCTTTTCTGTCAGTTCTACGAGGAATATTTCCGTGATTTCTGAGAGCGTTAACGGGAAGTTACCGCTTCTGCAAACGGCGATTTTCCTTCTTTTATTTTTCAAAACGGAAAATCTACTAACGGAACGGAAAAAGTCCGGCAACTTCGCTGCCAGTACTTTTACCGTGAATTTACGGATTTATTTTTAACAGTGTACGAATGGGTTGTCCGATTGCTTGAAGTAGAAAGCTAATGAGTGTCTCCATTTTTACGAAATAGTGTTGTGCTGTTTTCGATGTGTAGTTTTATTTGCTTTATTTAACACTTCAGGAGCAAAATACTTCTATTCATGAAATAATGAAATGATCATTTGACACCAGAATTTATAAACAAATTTATTTGGAATTAAGAAAAAAACTTTTCTTTAAGAGCTTGATAAAAGGAAATTTTTCATTTTACATTTCTGTTGCAATGTGGCATTATGGATCATATCGTATAAAAGGCATCATATAATGTTTTTTGGATAGATGTTTCCGTTGTAAAAGATATTAAATGGAAAAAAAGTCTAAATATGGATTCCAATTTCTGAAATTCTAAAAGCTAGGATTAGGTTTCCCATTGGAACTTTAAGTAAATGTAAACAAAAGGTAAAATGTTGCCAATTTAAAATGTACTTAATTTATTACGGAAATCAATCATACAATAATAACAGACGATATAATTCATTTCTTTGAAACTTTTTATAGTATGAACACACCTCATTCGACACGTTTGGCGTAAGTATCGAACTAGTTTTATTGCATTATAGAAATCTTCACCTTGTTTTATCTCAGAATTTCTGTCATGAAATTAGGAAGTATGATTTTTCGCAAGTAGCAGTGTGTGCATACTTTTAGTATAATCAAGGTTGCCATCCTCTAAGCATTGTTTTATTGAAATAAATATCTTTGAACCAAAAAATATTACGTTTCGATAAATAAACCTAAGACCAGCGTTCGTGCGCTTTTAGCTATAATTTTTAATATAATATTTCAATTTAATATTTAAATAGCAGAAATTGTAAACACCACGTATAATTGCAGGATTTGCGATACTTTTCTGCAATTAAATGAGGCGAAAAATTAGATTAAATTGTGGCGAAAAAGTACGAACCCTGAGAGCACATTTAGCACAAAACATATGTACATGATTTAACCCTTTAACGTTCATTGGTTTCCCCACGAAACTCAACAATGACAGCAGAATTTTAATAGAAATGTTTTTCATTTATTATATATGTGAAGTATCTCTTTTTTCTTATATAAAAATAAATTTGATCATAATTTCCGGTGTCAATCATTTATTTCAACATCTTAGCAATTGAAGTGCTTTATCCGTTAAAGGGTTAAAAAAGAATAGAAGTTTATTGCTATGAAAGATTCGTGAGAGCCATTAATGTAAATCGTTGTTACTTTATATGGAAAACTATTGTAAAATAACTGGCCTTGGGATTCTGCGCCCCTGTTTCCAATTGTGTGTTATTTTTATTCAGATAGCTGCCAGTTTGTATGCCTATTCCGATTTTCGCTTTATATAATTATAGATTAAATGTTTTTCGAATACGGTATGATAATAGCCATTGAAAATACTAATCTTCTACTAGCTAAAGCATAACATTATAGGTTTTCAACCTGTAGCCTGCGAGACAACATGCTACCACTATTGTGCAGTAGAAACTTTTGCCATGATTAATGATAGAAACTTTAAAATTAAATATGAAAAGTATTACTTTTCCGAAATTTGCAGTGGTAAATGACTTTCAGTCAAAACGTTGAAGATCCTTACATTACATGCTAACATAAATTTAGCTGAACTCAAGCAAGAAAGACAGCATTTTACATTTTCATTCCTACCAGAAAACTCTATTCTAAATAGTTGGGTAAATAAATAAATTACATTGCTTGGCCTCCATGCTCCCCGGACTGCAATCGTTTGGATATCTTCTTCTGATTCCACCTGAAAGTCGATTGTTTCAGCAGACATCTCCAGTACCCCGGTTATGTATGAAAGCGTCCGGCAATCCTTCGTCAGGCGGTGTCGGGTGTGCAGTAACCTTCGCGGCCACGACTGCGATTAATTACACTGCTCAAAACAATTAAAGGATATTGCAGCTTTAGGTGGATTTTGTATCTGGGAAACTTTTTAGCTGATTGATACATGGTCGACAGACATAGTACGTTATATGAGAATAAATTACACATGTTTGGCAGAAAAAAAAGCATTTTATTGCGCATTTGTGTACAAAAGGAAAAAAACACAATTTGTGCATATGAGAAAAAAAAGAATAAGAAAAGGTGTTTTCTTCAAAGAAAATCATTTTCAGTAGGGGGTATGGTTTCCATGGGCGGCCAGCAACGTTGAACACCTTTGAGGCATGGACTCAATGAGGCTATTAATGACGAGTTGGGGTATTCTGCCCCACTCTTCCAGAAGAGCTCTTTCCAGTTCTTGGAGAGTTTGTGGGGGTTGTTGGCGGCCAGAAACTCGTCTTCCTAGAGCGTCCCAAACATGCTCGATTGGATTCATGTCTGGAGAACACGCTGGCTATTCCATTCGAACGATTCCTTCCTCGAAAAGGAAATCCTCCACCAGGTTTGCGCGATGTGGCCTGCAGTCATCGTCCATTAAAATGAAGTTATCTCCGATTGCTGCAGCGTAAGGGACTACAATAGGTCTGAGGATCTCATTCCTATATCGGCGACCAGTCAGAGCTCCATCTCGAATGATGTAGAGGTCAGTGCGCCCGTCAATGGAGATGCCACCATACACCAACACTCCTCCACCGCCAAATCTGACACTTTCGTGCACGAACGCAGGATTATTCCTACTGCCACGGTCCCTACAGATGAAAATACGCCTATTATCCGGATGCACAGAAAAACGGGACTCGTCAGAAAACAGAATATTGCTCCATTCATTTCTCCTCCAGTTGACATGCTCGGTTGCCCACTCCCTGCGGTCGCGACGTTGCCTCGATGTTAATCTAACACATACCATCGGTCGGCGAGCATACAGACCTAAAGTATGGAGCCGGTTTCGCACAGTCTGAGTTGAAATCGTGGTGCCTGTAGCCGAGCGAAGGTGTTGTTGGAGAAGAGTAGCGTTCATGTTTCGGTGTCTCCGAGCTGTTAACGCTAAATACCGATCTTCATTGGGCGTTGTTGCCCATCTACGACCTTGCCCTGGTCTTCGGCCTGCACATCCACTCTCCAAAAAACGGTTCCAGATCCTGGAAATGACACTTTGTGACACTCCAATGGCTTGCGCTACTTCGGCTTGAGTTTGGCCCCCTTCTAACCTACCAACAATTCTTCAAGCTTCTGAATCTGTCAAATGACTTCGCTGAGACATCGTACTCATCGAAACAAAGCAATCACTGAATGCCGATCATCTTTGTCTTCATTCTCTTTTATCCAGTTGAAAGTAAAATTTCATTCGCTGCCGCTGAAGCGACGTTTTTGACGTCGAACTCAAAATTTGCATACTCCACAGTTTGAAAACCAGAAAAATTTGCATTTGTGATTCTCTTCTTCTATTTTCGGCAAAAAAAAATTCGTTTATATCTTTATTTTATATAAAACTTCAAATATCCTTTAATTGTTTTGAGCAGTGTACTTTAAAAATGTCTCTTCGTTTCCTTTCTGACGGTGAATTGTAATGCACTGTAATCCTCTTTTATGTAAAATAAATGTTTTTTACTTATTATTGGACCTTTGTTTCACTCGACGTCACACGCTTCATAACTATTTTTGCGATTTTCTCCAACTGATCGTGGTTCGAGATCCCATGTACTCTAAAAAATTTTCCTACTCTTGATTTTTACTATCACCCCTCATAATTTGTCGGTCGAACTCTGCAATAACTGTATAGGTAAAACTGTACAGCCATGGCTAAAAATGGATAATCCTCACAAACTTTGAAAACAATTCGCTGCCGCTGAAGCGACGTTTTTGACGTGACGTTTTTGATACTGTCACCAGCCGTTTACAAATAACGTCTATTAATTGATGATGCACCTAAATTGTACATCGGGATCATCTTGATATTGAAATTGTAACATGCTTTAAAAGTTTCAATACTAATACCATATTTTGACAACACAGTTGGATTCAGTTTTAATTCGGATACCAAATAGGAGGTTATATTGTTTATGAATTATGAAGATGTTAAATTTTGAATTGATAATGGAAAATTCAATTTTCATCGAAGCGAAAATAAACTGATATGCTAGTTTTTTAAGCATAACTAAAAAATTAGTTGGCAGAATGAGCTGTAATTTTGAATTCACATATTTGAAACTTCTAGAAATCAGTTCCTGCTGAATTTGTTTTAGGTTTCAATACATTTCTTTTCCAAATATAATTTAAAAATAAAATAAATATATTAAAGTATATCTAAATATATCAAGTTTTTGAACATCACTGTTTTTAACAATAATCTTCGGGGTACGTTACTTCCACAAAGATTTTACTTGGAAATACTGGCGCGCAAATAGACACTAGAATAGTCTTATTCACGACGCGGCCTTTGGGCCTCAAACTTAAAAATTTTAGAAATCTTCACCTTCGTTCATCTCAGAAGTTATGTTATTAAATGAGATGAATATCACGTTTCGCAAATACAGGTGTGAGAATACTTTTTAGAAAAAGTTGTATACACCACTGGACTGGGGGGCACTTCTGGATTAAAGTTTATTTGCTGGGGAATATTTATTCTGTATGATACATTTTACCATAAATGTTAATCTATTCATAAATTAAGATTTTTAAAATTGTCAGTTATTTTTGTGATTTAGTAATTTTTCTACACTGTAAAAGTATTTTCAGTAAAATCTTTAGACGCCCATTTTGTAAGACTTAACTTGAGACTAGCTAAAGTTTTAAAGTTTTAACTGTGATAATATGAAGCTTAACTATAGGTGAGAAACTAATTGCTACAAAATTGTCAGGTAATAAAAGAGAGCGAAATAGAAAGATATATCAAATTCGATTATTCAGGCTCTGGAACAGCAACGGCAGTGAGAGTTTTACAATTTGTGTGCAATTAACCAAAATTGAGATTCTTATCTCAGGATTAGCTCGATAACTAGTGAAATACTTCTGTTGCTAATACGATGAAATGATATATTTACACCTGAATTTACGAATACATTTATCTCAAATTAGTAAAGTTTTTTTTTTCATGTACATTAGAAAAGCAAAATTATATTAAAAAATACTGGTCCCATTGTGGTATGTGGGGATTAAAATTAAATCAGATATAGAATATCCCACCGTCCTCCAAGGGGTTAAAATGTTGTACCATTTAACAGAAAATATTAATAAAGAAATTATACATCCCGAATGCAGCATTCCTATGGGGTCTAAATTTGAATGATATTTAAGAATGAACCGTATATATGTAAATAAGTCGAACTTGTTACGTGCTCCGTGGAGTTACCATTTTCAAGGTGTGTTCTTAATTATACAAATACGTAGAACCTACAGTCATCGTCTGGTCTATCCGTCTGTCCATCTGTCCGCATATAATAGTGCAAAAACTACCCAACTGAATGGTTTGAAATTAAATATATAATCGTTGAAGAAGTTTGTTGAATCATTTCGAATTTTATGAAAATCGAAACAAAACATAAAAAGATATAATTATAAGTTTTCTTCATTCTATTGAATCCTATTACACGTAATTACTTCGAGGCTATCCTATCATAGTTAATAATTCTAAATTGCAATGGTGATTACGTCATGTTTAAGACGGAGTTTCATTATTTCCATACCACTGAACTTAAAAACCAAATTTGTACACTAAAATTGTATAATTATAGCAGTCATATAATCTACCCAATGTTTTTGGATAGATGTTTCCGGAGTAAAAGATATTAAATGAAAACAGAGTCTAAATATGGATTTCAAGTTCTGAAATTTTCAAAGCTAAGCCTAAGTTTCCCATAGGAATTTTCAGTAAATGTCAACAAAATATAAAATATTTCCGAATTAACCCGACAGAAGGCGCGCACCCAGCACTGACATTGAAGATCGCGCGGGGTGACTGGGTCACCCCAATCAGTTTTATACAAATATTGTGCTATAAACAAGAAAAATATCATTTGATTTTAACAATAAGTTCATTAAATCATTATGAAAGTATACTTCTTCAGTTAAAAAAACTTTTGTAATGTTTAAGAAAACTTTACAATCAAAATAATTACATACCATTATCAGGAGTTTTAAATCTACATACATTTCGGGTAAACATAAGAAGAATGATTTTTACATGTAAAATTATCATACTTTATGCAAGAAATTGTAGTTTTATTGTCTCTAAATCTGTTTAGTTCTGTTATATTGCGAGCGATAATTTTTACTCCTGCTAAATGACTTATTATATTTTAATATCACGTTTTCACTTTTTGATTTTTTTTTTCTTTTTCCAAAACTGTTTTATTTTTGCTAACAAAAATACTTTCTTCTGAATCAGAATTTTCGTAATCTTTATCCTTTTGCTCAAACTCACTTTCGCTGTCGTGAGAACTGTATTTTTTCTCATCAGGTTCATTTTCACCAACTTGATCAATTTCTTCTTCAGAAGACTCAACTTCATCTAATAAATTTCTCAAAAGTTCCATTTATTTTTAATAGTCTGTAAGTTTACGTTTGCAAGCCATTATTTATTAAATAATTCAACGCAAAAAACAACATAACACTTCAGAACAGAAAACTACGCTGCTTAGAATGACAAATTTCGAAGCAATAGCGGTCGCGTGGGGAGACTGAGTCACCCCCTTTTTTACATGGATTCCAAAAAACGATTATTTCACGCGCAGAAAAGAAAGGAATGTAAAAATAACATTACACCTAGCAATGAGAGAGTCAGACAAGAGGATTCTTAAAGGATGATTGATTACAGATAAACATTTTCCGCGGGATTGATGCTTTTCTAAGACTGGGGTGACTCTGTGCCTAGCGCGATCTCTCTCGGGTTAAACTGTACTTATTTTATTAGAGAAATTAATCATATCATAATAACAGACCATATAATATATTACACTGTAACTAGTTATAGTACGAAGGCACCTCATTTGTCATGTTTGACCTTCAATTTCCAACTGGATTTATAATAATTTAGAAATCTTTACCTTGTTTTATCGCAGAATTTCTGTCATTATACTAGGAAATATGGTTTTTTGCAAGTGTGTGCGTACTTTTGGGAAAAGCAAGGTTGAAAACTTCAAAGCATAATTTTATTGAAATAAAAAATTTTGAACCAAAAGAAATATTTATTAAACAAAAAAAAAGCGTGTATTACGTTTCGATAATCAAACCTAAGACCAGGGTTCTTAAGCTTTTAGTCAAAATTTTTATTAGAATATTTCTATTATTATTTGGTAGAATAATAGCCATTGAAAATACTAGTCTTCTACTGTGTTACCAGTAGGCTACTTTTTTTTAAAATCAGTTTTCTTGATTGACACCAGTTTTTTGAGAAAGTAAAATTTCCCCTATTTAAAGACAGATTAAATATCGCGAAAACAAGGCGAATTATACCATTTCGAAAAAGTGGTATCAATGAAGCAAACTGAATTTCAAAAAAGTAGCCCACTGGCAACACTGGTCTTCTACTATCTAAAGCATAACATTATAGTTTTACAACCTGTAGCCCGCGAGACACCACGCTACCACTATTGTACAGTAGAAACTTTTGCCATGATTAATGATAGAAACTTTTAGAAAACTTTTAGACACTTTTAGAAAGATTTAGTAAGAAAAACACAAGTTTTCCGCAATTTGTCGGAGTAAATGAATTTCATTCAAAATGTTGAAAATCCTTACATTGCATGATAAAATAAAATTAGCTGAACTCAAGCAAGAAAGAAATTTTGTTTTACATTTCCATTCCTACCAGACAATTCTATTCTGAATATTTATGTAAATAAATAAACAGATATCTGTCATGCGTAGTTTTCATTTCGACCTAAACTTTTCAAGTGAGCAGAACCTACGAATGGGTTGTCCGATTGTTAGAACAGGAAAGATGGTGTTGCGTTGGTTGTGATATTGAGGGGTTACCATGCAGCTAAGTTTTAAAGTTAATGATGCTTCATTGCTATCATTTTTCTGAATTAGTAATACTTTTCTTTATTTAACCCTTTCAGGAGCAAAGTACTTCTATTCATGAAATAATGAAATGATCATTTGACACCAGTATTTTTATAAGCAAATTTATTTGCAATTAAGTAAAAACTTTTATTTAATAGCTCGATAAAAGGAAAACGTTCATTCTAAATTTATGTTGCAATGTGGCATTTAGGGATCATATCGTATTATAGGGATCATATCGTCGCTACCATGTCCAGCTATCGAATAAGAAAAAAAGCATTTTTCATTACTTTTAAAAATGTGCCGATTGTCACCACTAAATTTTATTAGACTTCTTTGCCTAATAAAAATACTACTAAAATTTCTGTAAAGAACAGGGTTACGAAGTTGGCCTCCCTTTTTATTAAGAGATGCTGAATTCATACCGGAAATTTTGAGAGAAATATTTATAGTGTAAGTAATCAAGAGATAGGTTGTCATTATATAAAACAAACATTTCTATTTTAAATTTCTGGTATGGATTCGAAAATTCTGAATGGAAAAGGAGGCCAAACTGGTAACCCTGGTGATGTTGCAACCCTGAAACTGTATTAAAATTTCGTGGTGACAATCACCTTATTTTTAAAAGTAATGAAGAATACCGTAATTTCCGGCGTATAATCCGCAGCTCAAAGAGTCGTTTTTCGACCCAGAAATTTTATTCAATACTTGTAGTTAAATATTTACAGCGATCTTTTAAGTTACATTTTATAAAATAATATTTCTGGGTCGAAAAACGACTCTTTGAGCTGCGGATTATACGCCGGAAATTACGGTACATTTTTTCACATTCGATAGCGACGATATAATCTACTGTTTTTGGATAGATGTTTCCGGGATGAAAGATATTAAATGCAAAAAGAGTGTAAATATGGATTTCAAGTTCTGAAATTTTCAAAGATAGGATTAGGTTTCCCATTTAAATTTTTAGTAAATATCAACAAAAGATAAATTGTTGCCAACTTAAAATGTACTTATTTTATTACGGAAATCAATCATACCATAATAACAGACGATATAATTCATTTCACTAAAACTAGTTATAGTACGAACGCACCTCATTTTACATGTTTGTCGCACACTATCCAACTTGTTTTATTGCATTATAGAAATCTTCACCTTGTTTTATCTCAGAATTTCTGTCATGAAATTAGGAAATATAATTTTTCGCAAGTAGCAGAGTGTGCATATTTATAAGAAAAGCAAGGCTGCCATCTTCTAAGCATTGTTTTATTGAAATAAACATTTATAAACCAAAAAAATTATTTAATAAACAGAATAAAGCGTGTATTACGTTTCTGTAAATAAACCTAAGACCAGGGTTCGTACGCTTTTAGCACAAATTTTTAATAGAATATTTCTATTTAATATTTAAATAGCAGAAATTGTAGACGCTACGTAAAATTGCAGTTTTTGCGAAACTTTTTTGCATTTAAATTTAGCGAAAAGTTCGATGAAAAAAAATGTGGTAAAAGCGTATGAACCCTTAGAACACATTTTATAAAAAATTGTTTTAGCTTAAAACATATTTGTATGATTTAAAAAAGAGTAGATGTTGGCTGCTGTGAAAAATTCGAGAGCACGATTAAGGGTACAGTGGACTTTGAAAACTAACATTTTTAATTACCAATATTTTTTTCTGAAATTTTCAGGATTTAGATATAATACTAAAAAAAATGTCATGTTGAAAATTTGGTGAAAATATCTTAAAACATTTATGAGATATTTAAATTTTAAAATTTTAAAATTGCCAGATTTTAAAATGCTCCATGCGTAATAAGAATTTAGAAACATTTACAATAATCTCATAATATCCATCAATAATCTACTTGAATACACAAAAACAAAACGTACTAAGAAATTTTAGTAAATTATATTAAAAAAAATAAAAAAAATATTTAAACTGAAATTTTCAATTTTTTCATTAAATCTTAATTATTTTTTTATATTACTCTTTTATTTTCAAATTTAAATACGTGTAATAAAATTTATTTTAAGTAACAGATATTTTTTTACACAGGTATAAAAAAAAATTCTGAGAAGTTTTAATAAAACAGAAAGCAATGTGTTACGCATGAGACATTTTAAAATCATGAAAACATTAAAAATATTTATTCTGAGAAAAACATGTTTTAATGATTTAAACCCAGGCACCGGTATATAATATATACCACTTTTTAATACATAACTTTGCCACCAGTATTATTAAATAAAAATATTTATTATTATTTTTTGCAGATTGAGAAGGTAAAAATTCATTATTTAAATTTACTGGTGTCAAAACATCACAAAATGTAGCATTTTTTGACCACGTGCCTGCCTCCAAGGAGTTACATGTTCGTAATTTTTTAAAAAGTTTATATTGAAACAATTTCGGATACACGTGAAAGATATAATATTATTAATAACCTATATAGCAGTTTTGATAGTTTTGAGTAGCATGTTAATTGTGGTTTGGCGCCACCTGCACGTCGGCACTGTGGTCGAGGTGTGAAGATGACCGTGCCGGTGCTGAGTGGTGCAGGTGGAATGTCTACTGTAATATGAGGGGAATTTTTGAGTTTTTTTATTTATTTGATTTATTTTATTTTAATTTGGGGACGTAAAAAATTTTGAAGTATTTTTTTTTTCGTGTGAAATTGTGTGTACTCTAACATGATGTTGGTTGAAATAGTTTTATTTTGCTGAATTAGAATTTCTTTTTTTAATTTTTTTAATTTAATTGGTATGCTAGAGTAAGATGTGAGTTGAAATAGTTTTATGCGTGGATAATTAGAAATTTTTGATTAATTTTATTAGTATTTTTTTTTTTTTGGAGGGAGGGGAACTCAGAAAATTTTTGAGTTTTTTTTTTTATTATTTCATGGGAAATTGCATGCACTCTAACATGATGTTGGTTGAAATATATTTATTTTGAAGATTTAGAAATTTTTGATTAATTTTAATGTTTTATTTTAATTTGGGGGCTCAGAACATTTTCTAGTTTTTTTTTCTGTCGGCTTTTATGATTCCGATATCTTGAACTGATGCATTGCATGTTTACAAATGCTTATAGAAACCAAACAAATTAAAAAGATAATTTAGTAAATTGCCCTAAGAAAAAAATTTCTAAATTTTTTTTAAAATATTATAAAAAATAATGTTATTTTACATACAACAGATAGTTCTAGTTCTATAAAGTACCTTTTTTAAAACTACAATTACAACTAGAAAGAACTGTAACGAAATTCAAAATACGAAAAAAAAACGAGGTAAACAAACGCTGAAACAACCAGTTTAGGTCACAGTTAAAATACTCCGGTGACACATAATAATGAAATATATATACTTTATGAAAATTAAATGGAGTAAGTGAGAGAAAATCATGTAACCATTATTTCGCAGCTTTTAGATTACGTATATCTATGACGAGAAACAAGAAAAAATGGCGGAAAGGTAAATAAAGGGGCGTGGTGCATCAGCTGTTAAAATAAAAATGGCTGTAACTCCGGCAAAAAATCAACATATTTGAAAAACATTTTTTGCATCTGCTAGATACAATTATATTTTTACGAGTAATTTTTAAATTAAAAATGATTAATCGACTTTTTGATGCATTTTCGTGAATTTCAAAGTCCACTGTAGCCTTAATGTAAATTGTTGTTACTTTATACTGAAAACTATTGCACAATTAATGACCTTGCGATTGTGCGCCGCTGTTACCAATTGGGTGTTATTTTTATTCAGATAGCTGCCAGTCTGTACGTCAATTCCGACTTTTTGTCTTATTAATAATAGACTCAATATATTTCGATTACGGTAGGATAATAGCAATTGAAAAGAATAGTCTTCTACTAGATAAAGCATAGCGTTATAGGTTTACAAGCTGTAACCCGCGAGACACCACGCTACCACTATTGTACAGTAGAAACTTTTGCCATGATTAATGATAGAAACTTTAAGATTTAATAAGAAAAACGCAAGTTTTCCGCAATTTGTCGGGGTAAATGAATTTCATTCAAAATGTTGAAAATCCTTACATTACATGATAAAATAAAATTAGCTGAACTCAAGCAAGAAAGACAATTTTTTTACATTTCCATTCGTACCAGAAAACTCTATTGGGTTGTCCGATTGATAGAAGTAGAAAGCTAAGGTATGATTCCCGGTTTGTCGAAATGGTGTTGCGCTGTTTGTGATATGTAGGGATGACCATTCCGCTACATTTTATAATTAATGATGCTTCATTGCTATCATTTTTCTTAAATAATAATATTTGCTTTATTTAACCCCTTAAACGTCGCGCCCGATATGTTCACGGGCAGTGTAAGATTCAGATTGTTTTAGTCAGATTTTTAAGATTCAGATAGTTTGATTGCCACCAGTTTTTTAAAATAGTGTAATTGGCTTTATGCTCGCATTATTTTATCTGCCATTAAGTAATCAAAATATTTCTACTTAAACAAATTGGCGGAAATCAAGCAATCTGAATTTTAAAAAAGTAGTCTACGCTTATTACGCGCGACGATTAAGGGGTTAACACTTTCAGGAGCAAAGTACTTCTATTAATGAAATAATGAAATGTTCATTTAACACCAGAATTTATAAACAAATTTATTTGGAATTAAGTAAAGACTTTTCTTTAAGAGCTCCATAAATGGAAATTTTTCATTGTAAATTGCTGTTGCAATGTGGCATTTAGGGATCATAGCGTATAAATAGCATCATATAATCTACCTACTGTTTTTTGGATAGATGTTTCCGTTGTAAAAGATATTAAATGGAAAAAAAGTCTAAATATGGATTTCAATTTCTGAAATTTTAAAAGCTAGGATTAGGTTTCCCATTAGAATTTTTAGTAAATGTAAACAAATGATAATATTTTGCCAATTTAAAATGTACTTATTTTGTTACGGAAATCAATCATACCGTAATAACAGACGATATAATTCATTTATTGAAAATATTTATAGTATGAACACACCTCATTTGACACATTTGGCGTAAGTATCTAACTTTTTTATTGCATTATAGAAATCTTCACCTTGTTTTATCTCAGAATATCTCTCATGAAATTAGGAAATATGATTTTTCGCAAGTAGCAGTGTGTGCATATTTTTAGGAAAATCAAGGCTGCCATCTTCTAAGCATTGTTTTATTGAAATAAACATTTTTGAACCAAACAAATTATTTAATAAACAAAATGAAGCGTTTATTATGTTTTGATAAATAAACCTAAGACCAGGGTTCGTACGCTTTTAGCACATATTTTTAACCTCTTCAGGGGCAAAGTACTCTTGTAGCTAAAATATTGAAATGATTGATTTACAGCAGGATTCACGAACGAATTTATTTTAAAACTAAGTAAAAGCTTTTCCTCATGTACTTTATAAATTCAAAATTTGATAATAAAAGTCTGGTGTCAATGTAGCATTTTGGGATTAAAATTAAGTGGTATATATAATATACCGGTGCCCTTCAAGAGTTAACCCTTTAACGGACATTGGTTTACTTACGAAACCACAAAATTTTAATTACGAAATTCAACAGTGACAGCAGAATTTTAATAGAATTGTTTTCCATTTATTATGTATGTGAAATATCGCTTTTTTATTATATACAAATAAATTTGTTTATAATTTCCGGTGTCAATCATTTATTTCAACATTTTAGCAATTGAAGTGCTTTATCCGTTAAAGTGTTAATAGAATACTTCTATTTAATATTTAAATAGCAGAAAAAGTAAACGCGACGTATAAATGCAGGATTTGCGATACTTTTCTGCATTTAAATGAGGCGAAAAATTAGAATAAATTGTAGCAAAAGCGTACGAACCCTGAGAACACATTTCATAAAATAAATTGTTTTAGCACAAAACATATTTATATGATTGATAAAAGAATAAAGTTGGCTGCTGGGAAAAAGTCGAGAGCACGATTAATGTAAATTGTTGTTACTTTATACTGAAAACTATTGCACAAATAATGACCTTACAATTGTGCGCCGCTGTTTCCAATTGTGTGTTATTTTTATTCAGATAGCTGCGAGTCTGTACGTCTATTCCGACTTTTCGCCTTATTTGATAATGTATTCAATATATTTCGATTACGGTAGGATAATAGCAATGGAAAAGACTTGTCTTCTACTAGATAAAGCATAACATTATACGTTTACAAGCTGTAGCCCGCGAGACACCACGCTACCACTATTGTACAGTAGCAACTTTTGTCATGATTAATGATAGAAACTTTAAGATTTAATAAGCAAAACACAAGTTTTCCGCAATTTGTCGTGGTAAATGAATTGCATTCAAAATGTTGAAAATCCTTACATTACATGATAAAATATTCTAAATAGTTGTGTAAATAAATAAACAGAAATATGTCATGTGTGGGCTTTTAAATCTTCCAGAACTTTTCAAGTTAGGAGAACCTACGAATTGGCAGTCCGATTGAGAGAAGTAGAAAGCTAATGCATGCTTCCAGTTTTGTCGAAATGGTGTTTTAGCTGTTTGTGATATCGTAGTGGTTGTGATATGTAGGGCACGTAGCGGTAATTCCGCTACGTTTTATAATTAATGATGCTTCATTGCTATAATGTTTCTTAATTAGTAATATTTGCTTTATTTAACCCCTTGAAGGGCACCAGTATATTATATATACCGCTTAATTTTAATCCCAAAATGCCACATTGGCACCAGAATTTTATAATCAAATTTTGAATTTTTAACGCAATTAAGAAAAAGGCTTTTACATATTTAGAAATAAATTCGTTCGTGAATCCTGGTTTCAATCAATCATTTCAATATTTTATCTACAAAAGTAATTTGCCCCTGAAGGGGTTAATTGTCGCGCCCGATATATTCACGGGCAGTGTAAGATTCAGATTGTTTTAGTCAGATTTTTAAGATTCAGATTGTTTGATTTCCACCAGTTTTTTAAAATAGTGTAATTGGCTTTATGCTCGCATTATTTTATCTGCCATTAAGTAATCAGAATATTTCTACTTAAAAAAATTATCGGAAATCAAGCAATCTGAATTTTAAAAAAGTAGTCTACGCTTATCGGGCACGATTAAGGGGTTAACACTTTCAGGAGCAAAGTACAGGGTGTCCATAATTAAACGACCCTACTTTAAAGTTGTCTACAGACGAAACTATTGGTCAGAAAGTTGTGAAATTTCGTGAAGGACATAATGAAGGAATGGGAATTTGTTTAAGCGAAAAAAAATTTAGTTCAAAATTTCGCCACCAGATGGCGTTTTTAGTGAATTACACATTTATAATACACTTGCGATAGTTTACAAATTTTTATTTCACCAAAAAATGTTCAAGAGAACTTTTTTCACGATATGTTCTTAGCATTTTCCAGAACACACTACGGGCATCATAACATACAACTGTGGAACCTGCTATCTTACGGTTTCAGATGGTAGCTGAAAATGATGGTTGTCAAATGGAAAATGTTTTGTTGCAATAAAATATATAAATGTATGCTAAATGTGTAATTAATTCATTAAAAACGCCCTCTGGTGGCGAAATTTTGAACTAATTTTTTTTTCGCTTAAACAAATTCCCATTCCTTCATGATGTCCTTCACGAAATTTCACAACTTTCTGACTAATAGTTTCGTCTGTAGACAACTTTAAAGTAGGGTCGTTTAATTATGGACACCCTGTACTTCAATTTATGAAATAATGAAATGTTCATTTGACACCAGAATTTATAAACAAATTTATTTGGAACTAAGTAAAAACTTTTCTTTAAGAGCTCCATAAATGGAAATTTTTCATTCTAAATTGCTGTTGCAATGTGGCATTTAGGGATCATATCAAATAAATAGCATCATATAATCTACCTACTGTTTTTTGGATAGATTTTTCCGTTGCAAAAGATATTAAATGGAAAAAGAGTTTAAATATGGATTTCAATTTCTGAAATTTTAAAAGCTAGGATTAGGTTTCCCATTGGAATTTTTAGTAAATGTAAACAAATTATAAAATTTTGCCAATTAAAATGCATTTATTTTATTACGGAAATCAGTCATACCGTAATAACAGACGATATAATTCATTTCATTGAAACTATTTATAGAATGAACACACCTCATTTGACACATTTGGTGTAACTGTCCAACTTGTTTTATTGCATTATAGAAATCTCCATCTTGTTTTATCTCAGAATATCTGTCATGAAATTACGATATATGATTTTTCGCAAGTAGCAGTGTGTGCATATTTTTAGGAAAATCAAGGCTGCCATCTTCTAAGCATTGTTTTATTGAAATAAACATTTTTGAACCAAACAAATTATTTAATAAACAAAATGAAGCTTGTATTATGTTTTGATAAATAAACCTAAGACCAGGGTTCGTACGCTTTTAGCACATATTTGTAATAGAATACTTCTATTTAATATTTAAATAGCAGGAATTGTAAACGCGACGTATAATTGCAGGATTTGCGATACTTTTCTGTATTTAAATGAGGCGAAAAATTACAATAAATTGTGGTAAAAGCGTACGAAACCTGAGGTTACATTTTATAAAAAAAAAACTGTTTTAGCACAAAACATATTTATATGATTTAAAAAATAATAGAATTTGGCTGCTATGAAAAATTCATGAGAACGACTAATTTAAATCGTTGTTACGTTATACGGAAAACTATTGTACAATTACTGGCCTCTAGATTGCGCACCGCTGTTGCCATCTGGGTGTTATTTTTATTCAGATAGCTGCCAGTCTGTATGTATATTCCGAATATCGCCTTATTTTATTATAGATTAAATATATTTCGAATACGGTAGGACAATAGCCATTGAAAGTACTAGTCTTCTACTAGCTAAAGCATAACATTATAGGTTTTCAACATGTAGCCCACAACATGCTACCACTATTGTACAGTAGAAACTTTTGCTTTGATTAATGATAGAAACTTTAAGATTAAATAAAAAAAAATACTTTTCCGAAATTTGTAGTTTTAAATGACTTTTATTCAAAACGTTGAATATCCTTACATTACAAGATGACATTAAATTAGCTGAGCACAAGCAAGAAAGAATTTTTTTTTACATTTCCATTCCTACCAGAAAACTTTATTCTAAATAGTTGGGTAAATAAATAAACCGATAGCCAACGTGTGTAGGTTTCAATTCATCCTAAACTTTTCAAATGAGGGGAACCTACGAACGGGCTATCTGGTTGTTAGAAGTGAAAAGCTAGTGCATGGTTACATTTTATCGAATTGCTATTGGAACGTTTGTGATCTTGAGTGGTTACCATTCCGCTACGTTTTAAAATTCTTGGTCCTTCATTTGTACCATTTTTCTAAATAATAAGGAATATTTGCTTTATTTAACCCTTTCAGGATCAAAGTACGTCATAAATTAAAGAAATGTTTTTTTGACACCAGAATTTATAAACAAATTTATTTGGAATTCAGTAAAACTTTTCTTTAAGAGCCTGATAAAAGGAAATATTTTATTTTAAATTTCTGGTGCCAATGTGGCATTTAGGTTTTAAAATTAATTGGTCCGAACATGAACCACCCACGTTCAAAGGTTTAATGACAAATAAAGTAAGGTGAATTATAGAACTTTTAAAAGTGGTGGTAAACGAGCAAAGTGAATAAAGGAAATGTACCACGCGCATGTTGCCAATTAGGCTCTTTTTTTCTATTCTGTTATATACTAGTTTTCCGATTAATATTCTTCGTCTTATTTAATCGCACATAATGATTACGAATTCCCCGATTAATGAAGGCGAAGAAAAATGTTCGAAAATACAAGTATTCATACAATATCTATAGTCATTGTCTGGTCCGTCCGTCTATCCGCAATTAACAGCGCAAAAACTACCCAACCAAATGGTTTGAAATTTAATATATATATTCGTTGCAGCAGTTTGTTGAGTCATTTAAACTTTTAAGAAAATCGAATCAAAACTTGCCCTCTGCTCCAACAGATTTATATACCAGACGTAACATATTCTTCGAAGGAGTTAACTTGTGACTTATTTCAATTCTTTTCTCCTGAGACAATGAGAAAAATAATAATAATAAAAAAACAGGATTCTCCCCAGTTTTGACAATTTAGCTCCTATTTTAATTCAAATTGCCTTCCAGAATTTCGGTTTAGAAATCTCTACTCTATTTATTGACGAACATACCGTAATTAAATAGAAATTAATTACTGTACAAACACGCTTGTGGATATTTTGAATAAAAAGGAACTAAACTGGCAAACAATTTTCTCATAGATTCGTGAAATATTTTAGCAGCTCTTTCAAATAGACTAAAATAGTTTCTCTGATTTCATTTCAAAATGATGCTATTTAATAAGACGAAGATCAGGTTTTAGAAATAGTGGTATGATGTTTAAGGGGACATGGGTACCCTATATAATATGGTAGAATGATTATCTAAGACGATTCCCTAGCAGCCCGACAGCAAGCAGGCATTTGATAAAAGCTAAATATTGTTAGTACAGTATTTCTACCTTACCGCATTATCAAATCATTGGTCTCCCAGCTAGAAAGTGAGGGATTCGCAACTTTTCGCGTTTCGCAACTTGCAAATTTTGGATAAACAAAAAAGGTTCTTGATAAAAGCTACAATTTACATATATATAAATAAATGTTTTTTAATGTAAAAAATTAATTGCCAGACGAATATGCCGGTACTAAATACATGGCAGGCGCCTTCAAAGTTGTTAAAAAATAATTGAAATCAATCAATATCATATGTCGTCTCTCTTTCTGGATTTTAATATTGAAGTATGTGGTAGTATAGATGACACTGTATTGTACAACCATTTTAATATAGCTCCGTACTAGGTACTCATTTATGATCTAATATTTTGTAAATGTAACCAGAAATTGTGGTATGTACTTTAAGGGTAGATGGGAAACTTTTATTATAGGGTAGAATGCTCAGAGTAAGGAGATTTAAACAGAGCCCCAACTTCGCCTGAAAAGGGCGGCTTCAGCGGATAACTTAAAAACTGAATCATCGCGTTGGCGATTTTTATCTTCGTGATTTCCGTTTAACAGTAACCCTATTCTGCTTGTCGCCTTTTTCTGTTGTCATTTGCAGGGTCTGACTACCGGTTGGGCAAACTTCCACCAGTAAAAAAGAATAGAAAGTTTTGGCGTATTTAAATGCCTTTTTGATGCTGAGTTTCTGTCAAATAGAAGGCAAAATTTTCTATTATTTTTTACAGTTGGAAGTTTGCCCTGCCGGTAATCAGGCCCTAATCATTTGCACATGTGCAAATTTTCCGCGTTCGTTATTTAATTTTTGCGAGTCTTTATTGATACTTATTATTAAAATTATTCTTTGAAGATCAAATAGGTCATTCGAATTCCTCAAAATGTTACGAAGAGATACTTGTATTGTTTGCAAGAACAAGCCGTCAAAGTTATTTTTTATTCCCAGGGATCGTTAAGTTGTTATTTATTTTCATGGGTTATTTTTTCTTATTTGTCAAATTCCATAATGTATGAAATATTTTATATGTATTCAGTGTTGGCATATTTTTTAACAGATTTTGACTTTATATTATTATTAAAATAACTGCATACCATAAAGCGTATTCGTGTTAAAAAAAAATCTATATATAAAAATTTATTTATATGCATTTTCTATCGCAATGTAAACATGGTACAAAGTTTTATCCTATACTAGACGTTCCTTGTTGTATATATTTCTTAGTTAAATAGATAAAAATGTGATACTGTGTTGTAGTAATATTATTTAATTGTTTTTTCTGCCGCACAAATTTTTTCATGCTAATTTTCAACTTGCTCGACAAAATTTCTGACAAAATAAATCCTTATCCTACTCTGACAAAGTAAAATTTATTTTTCTGATAAATATATTATATTTTTGTGAAAAATATATTTTGTAATAAAACATGAAATCCAGTTAGTACTAAAATTTGGACAATTATTAATTGATAATAACTTCTTTAAGCCCTTCTACTAAAGTTTTTCTATCTGATGAGTTTGTTCTGTTTATTAATTGCACATTTAAAAATAAAACAAAATAAAAATAATTAATGAATATTTATAGGAAATGGAATTTTTTGAAGGGACCACACATAATATAGAGAAAATTTGTAGGTATCTTGTAATTATTATTACAATAATTATTGAAATGAAATGAAATTATTATTAAAATTAAAACAAAAACACCACTGCTGTAATCTGATAGAAAACTGTAATGCATTTAATAACTCAAAATATTGTCTGAAGAAATTAAAAAACGACAGCGTTTTTTGAGAAATTTAGTTTTTGGAGTTATGGCACTTTTGAAGCAAAGATGCAATATGTTTTTGTATTGCATATTTTTAAGTCAGTTTCTGAAAAACATATACAGTGCTCCACTGTGTTTGTTAAATCATTAAACATACTTAACTCTCAGTTCACATAAATATAGCAAGAAAATTGATAAAAACTGAAGGTATGCTATACCTCTTTCATTCTTCATAAATCCCTACCAAGTAATAATGTGTCCTTTTTATAGGAATATATCCAATTGCAAACATGTTTCGAATTATTAAGTACTTTTTATTGTTTTCTAGCAATCAAATATGTTTTTAATTGCGGAAAAAGTTTAAAATTCAAATTATCCCCCTTTTCATTCCATTAAAAGAATAATGAATTTTATTTTATGTGAGAGAACCGCAAAATATGTCTTTTGAAATAAAAATTCATAGAACGAATTAACCTTGTTTAACCCCTTAATCGTCGCGCACGATAAGTGTAGGCTACTTTTAAAAAATTCAGATTGCTTGATTGCCACCAGTTTTTTAAGTACCGTAATTTCCGGCGTATAATCCGCAGCTCAAAGAATCGTTTTTCGACCCAGAAAATTTATTCAATAATTGTAGTTAAATATTTACAGCGATCTTTTAAGTTACATTTTATAAAATAATATTTCTGGGTCGAAAAACGACTCTTTGAGCTGCGGATTATACGCCGGAAATTACGGTAGAAATATTCGCGTTATTTAACAGACATATAAAATATTACGAGAATAAAGCCAATTTCACTATTTTAAAGAACTGGTGGGAATCAAACAATCTGAATAAAACAAGCATAACTTACGCTGCCCGTGAATGTCTCGGGCACGACGATTAAAGGGATAATGTTTTACAAAAATAAATATGTTGACTTTTGAATGGCTTCTAAGAACAAAAATATTTGAAAAAAAAATAGGAATTTAAAGTATTCCTCTAAAATTGACTGTTTAGGAATAACAAATTAAATAGCAATAAGAGACACCCTGTATATAATTGCAGAAACTGTACAGATTCATTTAGCTAGAAAAATTAGATGTGCTTCATTTATATAAGAGTATTAATGGATTATTCAAAAGAAAGTAATATATATGTCAATTAAAATAGCTCTAATTATCATAATATATATATCTACCCTATATATATAAAATCCTAATGAAACGAATTTGTGAAACGATTTTATGAAACGAATTTATGAAACGATTTTATGAAACGACTGATTAAACGACTGATTATGTTTCAGGGCTATTTTTAATAAAATATTAAACGCTTGATGGTGAAATTAATACCAACTGTCCATAAAAATCTGCGGATGTCAAAACCGGTAATAGAATTTTGAAATTGAAATTAGTTTTCGAGATATTAATTTTTTTCTAATTTTAATGACATTTCTCTAATGATGGCAACTAATTACTCAGTTTTTTGTGAGAAAAAAGGGAAAAAAATGGAAAAGGATCCCGATAGGGATTATTGATTTCTTTTTATTCGTCATTTTCAAATTGAAATTGAAATTATCTTTTATTTCAATCATAATGAAGACAAGATTGTGATTATATTATATTTTCCGGGAAAATTTGAAACAAAATCACATTTCTATCGTCAGGATTCAATCGTCTGTCAGCATTTAATTTTATTTATAAACTGAAAATATTTTGAATAAATTCGTCCAAATGACGTCATTTATGTAAACGCCGAGGCTGACGAAAAAGACAGGCTACCGCGGTGCATTCCACTTATCTTTTTTTACAGACCGCTAGAGTGACGTGATACTCTTTTCGTACACCTGCATTGGTGGATTCGAGCATCATGTGACTCCGGCGGTCTGTAAAAAAAGATATGCGTAAAACACCGCGGTAGCCTTTGTTTTTCGTTAGCCTCGTGTAAACGGAAAAGAAAGGGGGGGGGAAGGAATTAATAGTAATTATTATTTATTGATATCATTTTGTTATTTTTTTGTAAAATTTAATTGAACGAATTTATAAAATCACTAATTCGGATATTTTAAACGAATATATAAAATAATAATTGCCCAACTGAACGGAAGCAGAATAAAATATCCTGCTTTGTTTTCTATCCTGCTTGGTTTTTTTCGCCAAGCTTTTATAAAAGCGTCAAAACCCCTATAATAGAAAAGCACCAAAAGTTCATTGGGTTTGTTTTCATAACTTTTGGCAACAAATCTATGTATATTAACGAATCTATCCCTTTTTGAAGCTCGAATTACACCAAACCTAAAAACAAAGGATCCTATACTGGAAAAGTACCCGATTTTCTTGTGGACAATATTCAAGTGACATAACATGTCGTAAAATTATCGCGGATAGCAAATTTGTTTAAATATCTCGCCAATTAATGCCGAATAAATGCAGGCATGCATGCACAAAATATTTAATTAATTTTGTATGATGAATAATTATTAAAAAATTCGGATATACATATTAATTAAAATAAATAATTTACATATTTAAAATAACATGAAAATATGCATGATGGTGCACTAAAATAGAGAGAAAATTAAAACCTGTTACTGAAAATGTCTATAACATAGTATTTTTCAATACCGTGGTTCTTAATGTTATTCACAAGCAGATGGAATTTTTCTCATCTTTAAACGCAAAGGAAGAATAAAATACAGATCGTTGTTATAAAAGTCCGAGAGGTAGCCACAATTTAAACCTAACCATATTATACAAGCTGGTTTTCAAGTTGTAATTGGTTTTACTTATCAATCCCGAAAAAAGTCGTCAGTTGTCGCAACAGCTGTGTTTAAGGCCATGATAATCAAAAAATGCCCCATTAAAACGTTAAAAGCATGGCAACCCAATTACAGATTTACCAATATTTTTCATATAAAGCACGCTGTCATGTTTTTAGAAGCCTCTAAGTCTGAGCGGGGGTTGGCGAGCGTAGCTCGCAGGGGGTAGGCCCCCTAGTATATATATATATATATATATCAATGCTCAATAGAACCTTTGCTAAATCTAAAGTAACTTTTAAAATAATTTATTAAAGCCATGGAATATCTTTGAAAACATTACAATTTATTTTAACCCTTAATTGGATAGTGATGTAAATTTTCATCACTACATGTTTACATTAAACATATTTTCAGATTTTATTTATTTGTAAAATATAATTGAAACAAACGGTTGTGTTTTGATGTTTTAACCCTTAATTGCATAGTGATGTAAATTTCCATCACTGTTTATTTAACTTTTAATAAATAAATCAACTTCTTCGCCACCACTATATTTATATAGAAATATTAATCCAGTAAATTTCCCGTGAACTATGTTGCTGAACAAAGTTAAAAATCTATCTTAAAATTTCTGGTGTATAATATTTAATATAAGTGTAAAAAAACACAATTGTAAAAGAAAAACTCATGCAAAGAAGGGTTAATCTTTGATTTATATATATTTTTCATAGTTTATAAATATGATTTTTTTATTTGGCTATTTTAATGTTGAGAACAAATTATTCCCACAAACAGCACAGAATTATATGTAAATAGACTTTTATTTGATAAATATAAAAATATTAACCCATTAACGCCACAATTATTTTTATCTTGAAAAATGGAAATATTCCATTTCATACCGCTTTTTTAGAATATAATTTTTTATTTATTTTAGCAAAAAATTTTTGGTTTTCAATAAAAACGAAATTTTGTTTTCAGAATTGCTGATGTGCATACATCAAAAGTATTGTTATCAATGATGTTGCATTAATGGGTTAAATCAAAAAATACAAAATATATTTTAAAAATAAATTTGTTTAAATAAACAAAACAAATTATCTTTTCAAACTTGGAAAAAAATACTTTTTTCTACCACAAAACTCATTTTAAAATAAAGTTGAATTCCGATTGCTTGAGAACATGTTAAAAATAAATATGTTTTCATAAATTTCAAATCAAGAAGCAACAAGCAGTCGCCGTTTTTTTTTCTTATTCCCTCATTTGTCGCCAAGAAAGTGATATATCGCCGTATTAGCAACCTCGGGTCTGTTATGGCCGTAGTTTCCGCGTCATCCGCAGCAAACGTTACTGTCTATGCGTAATGCCATGTTAAAGAAGTTGCCATTGCAGTGTATGAAATATGATGCTCTGTGATATCTCCTTACTCTGTGGTAGAAAGACGATTCACTAGTTTCCAGACGTTGAATGTATTGATTCGAAAACTATTTTGCAGAGGTTGTTATGTTTCACGGCGTTGGAAAAGGTTCACAATGTTGGCAACGGTTTTAACCACCGTAAAAAAATTACAGCAAAATATACTTACAGAGCGAGTATTGGTTCAAAATTTCGGCGCAACAAATGTAACTAGAAATGTGTGTATCATATATAGTTCAGGGGGTTAATATCACCAAAGGGATGGCGCTATGTATGAATGAAGAAGAGACTTTCTTGCCTACAATTTGCGAGTGAAGTTAGTGGAAATGAAGTCAAGATAGCAGCTATTGTTTAATGACATGGGATAAGCAGAGCCAAATTACCACCGGGGCAAGCTTCCACAATAAGACAAATTTTTGTCTTATTTAAACGCATTATTAATACAAAAGTTTTCTCATAGATAAGGAAAAATTCTATTCGTTTTTACTGGTGGACGTTTGCCGTAAAGTTGTACATAATACCGTAAAGTTGTACCGTAAAAATATGCATGCCAATTATCACCCCTCCTACCAGTATTACATAGAAATAATATACTAGTGATTGAGAAATGTCAGGCACTCATGACCATTGCGAGCTTATCACATATTATAATACGAGCAAATGTTTTTGGGTATATATATATATATCGAGAGAATTCGTTTAGAGTGTCATTTTTATATCAATACTAGTCAGCTTATTTTTTGTATACTAAAATTTTAAGATACAAGAAGCCAATTGGGCAGTGTCACATGCTCGAGAAAATTCAACTAGTGGGTCCTTTTTTTGTCACTATGGGTCAAGCTAATTTTATCTAAAAAACGGCTATAATGACTCTCACTAAATGTTGTATCCTACCATTGTGCATTACGAATAGACCATTGAGCTGTGCCACATGTTCGAAAAATTTCGATTTAAGGATCATTTTTGGTTCACTACGGGTCAATTTAATTTTATCTAAAAGGTTCTATGACTCTAACGGTTTTGGCTTAATTTTATATCCTACCAATTTAGGTTACGGGATGACCACTGAGTTAAGTCATATGTTCAAGAAAACTCAATTAGTGGGTAATTTTGAAGTCACTATGGGTCAATGAATTTCAATGGAATGAAGGTTGAAACAGTTTTTGAATTGTTAAACATAGGTAATAAACGAAGTGCAAAGTTGGCAGCATCTAGCTAAATTTGGCGTTATTTGGCGAAATATTGACGAGATTTGGGCGGAAAAATCGACTTTTTACCAATACCAAAATAAATGCTTGGCGCCAAATGAAAGAAAGTCGGACTTTTTTCTAAATGTTGGCGACATTTGACAAATAATTAGCTTTCAAAATCTGAAGGAATTTTCTAAAAATTCTCAATAGGAGCCGATATACATGATTCAACCAATCGGAGTACACATAATGTTCTTGAGCAACACAGACATTCCGTACAATGTATACCTGCTGAAGAAATACAACTGTTACATCAACGTAAATATTGAACACAAAAACCGAGTTGAACACAAGAACCATTTTAACCGAGCGTTGCTCGGTCTTCTCGGCTGGTTTTCATTTTAAGTGCGGTACGGAGATAATATTAAATTAAATTTATCACTAATCTCGGGTAACCAGGATCATAAATCATATCTGCCAATATGACTTGTGACTATACTTGCTGTAACTAACTTCATTCATAGCCCATCTTCTCTACGTAAATCTGAAAAAACACTCAAATTTGCGTCATCTGCAGATTTTATTGACGCAGCAATTTTCTTATAACTTTTTTAATAGTTATTTTCACTTAGCAACCCAATTTCACTACATAAAGCAGGGGGGAACATTAAAATCTGCCATATCAGCAGATATTTTTCTTATTTTTTTCATAATTAATTTCTTTACAACCCATCTTCCGTGCGTAATGTTTTTGAAAACATTAAAAATCGCTACTCTTTATTGATGCAGCAATATTCTTATATATATTTTATAATAGTTTTTACTAAGCAACACAATTATTCTACGTAAAACTAAGAAAACTTTAAAGTTTGCCGCATCAGATTTCATTAATACAGCAATTATATATTATTTTATAATTATTTTTCCTTAGAAACCAATATTCTTTTGTAACGCTGCAAATATTAGAAAATTGGTTATCTGAAGATTTCATTATTGCAGAAATTTGCTTATGCATTTTTAAAAAATATTTTTCATTAGCAACCCATCTTCGCTACGTTATAATGAGAAATCATTAAAAACATGATTCCTCTGCATATTTCATTGATACAGAAATTTTTCATATATATGCTTTATAATTATGTTTATTAGCACCCCATCTTCTCCACACTGTAAAAAAAAACTCGAAAACGTTACTCTATCTGGTGGGGCAGCAATGTGGCCCATCGGTTCTGTTATGTTTCCGCATATTTCGGTCAGATATTCGTAAAAGTTTCCGCATATATCGGTCAGATATTCAGAAATGTTTCTGTATATTTTGGAAACATTTACGTGCATTTCGGAAACGTTTCTTTATATTTCAGTCAGATATTCAGTAACGATTCTGCATATATCGGAAATGTTTTTGTATACATCGGAAAGGTTGGTGCATATATTGGAAATGTTTTTGTATACATAGGAAAGGTTTCTGCATACATCAGAAATGTTTTTGTATACATCGGAAATGTTTTGTGTACTTCTGTTTTATAATTTCTTTTATTTGAGAGAACAATATGCTTTAAAAAAAAAAAAAAGTATTACATTCGCTCGAGGCGAAACCCCACTCCACATCATCGTGGTTGGGTTTTCTACGATTAGCAAACTCGCTAATCATACTATAGAAAAGATCCTATGAAGTATGATCTTGTAAAATTATACTCTAGAATTAGCAATATTATAAACTTTCTGTAATTTCTGGTGTGAAACATATTTTTCTAAACTCGTTTTGTTATTCACCTTTTATTATTACACTGCTACTCAAGATATCACTTTAAAGTTATTTATGTAGGCGAAATAAACTTTGAAAAAAACTTAATTCTATGACAAATACTTCTCTCATTTTAACCCTTTCAGGGGCACGCAATTTTGTTCCTGTAACGTCGAACTCACACCGGTATTTACGAAAGAATTTAGTTCAAAATAAGAAAAGGCAATTTTTCAACTTTTCCCGTCAAAGTTTAAAAAGTAAAATTTAATTTAAATTTTCTGGTTTGAATCAGATTAAAATTAGGTGGTATATAATATATACCACCGCCCCTCAAAGGGTTAAAATAACTCCAAATTTGAGAGGATGTCCTTCTACTGAAGAGAGGATTCCAAATTTTCCTTTGTAGGAACAGAGTTGAGTCGTGTGGAAACTTCTTTAGTTTACCTACTACAAGTTCACAAGTACAACAAGTTTAGAAGTTGTTGTATACACAGTTAAATAACTCGTTCGATAGTTTCTTTATACTCTTGTTTCAGGAATCAAATATTAGATATTTGATTGATGAATAATAATGTAGTACTAGTATTAATGAAGTACAGATAGCACCGTATATACGTTTTTAACATCTTTTCGTTTTGAGATCGGTTCCGTTTCATAACTTTTCTAATGATGAAATGTATCGTTTATATGACAGAACAAATTCCTAATTTCATTTACACTATACGTTTTTCACTCAGTTTTTATGAATCAGATATTTGTAATTAAATAACGTTGAAAATATTATTTATGGATGTATAAATAATTCTTTTTTTAAATGCAGCCTCGTGAGTTCCATCCTCTAAATAGATACTCAATGAAAATATTTAATTTCCATATACTTATAAATACATACATTTTAGTAATACCTTTGAACATTTTTTTTAAATTTTGTAAATAGTTATACTATTCGAAAATATTATATATATATGTGGTAATTGTTTTATTTTCACGAATTGTATACTTATAAATAGATATATTGTTAAAAATGTTTTGTCTGTTTGTAAATATTTTTAATATAGTGTTTTACAACTATCATGCTTCTAAATATATTCAGTTAAACGTATTATTTTATTCGTATAACTTGAGAAGTGCTGAGATAACCTGAGAAAATAAATATATTTTTATAAGTATACAGTTCATAAAATAAAATAATTATTTACAGATACGAAATCTTTTGACATAATATCTATACTTACAAGATTAAAAAAATATATTTATTTAAAGGTATTAAAATAAATACATCTATTTTGGGAAATAAAGCATTTTCATAATGCATATGTATCTGTTTATAGCATGGAATTCACGAGACCGGATTTTAAAAAAAGAATTATTTATAGATTTATAAATCAAATTTTCAATTATATTTATTTATAAATATCTGATTTATAAAAAGTGAAGGAAAAACGTATGGTATAAGTGAAATTAGGAATTTGTTCTGTCATATAAACGATACATTTCATCATTAGAAAAGTTATGAAACGGAACCGATCTCAAAACGAAAAGATGTTAAAAACGTATATACGGTGCTTTCTGTACTTCATTAATACTAGTACTACATTATTATTCATCAATCAAATATCTAATATTTATTATAGATTCATGGAACTAGATTATAAAGAAACTATCGAACGAGTTATTTAACTTTGTGTATACAACAAAAAATTAACTGCAAATGTAATATTAATATGCAATAAAATAGAATCTGATAATATTATTTTTTTAAAATCATATTGTTCTCTCAAATAAAAGAAATTATAAAACAGAATACTTACAGCTCATTTAAATACGTTGCATCTGCATCTGTTTGAAGCTGTCTTTCCTCTCAAGAATAATAGAAATCACGTGATAATGCCATGTGCAATAGGTCGGAGTAGATGAGCATGCCCAAATATTACTTCATTTCGAATTCCATTTTAAAACTATACACGGAATGAGTGTAACATTTCCGAATTTTTCAGTAACCATCATTTTACACTACCTATTTGAAAACGTTTCCGGTATGAATGTAACGTTTCTGATTTCTTCAGAATAATTCACCGCTTTGAATATTTTTCCGAAAATACGTGTAACGATTCCGAAATAACACGTAGCTGAGGAGAACACAAAGTTTACTATAAATTTTGGGAAACCTTTTGCCTTGTGCCGAAATGTTTCTGAGCTTTTTTACAGTGCACGTAGTGCTAGGAAAAAAATAATAATCTTCCTCATCTGCAAATTATATTGGTACTTCTTCACGGGGTGTTTCCAAAAAATATAGCCTTAAAATAAAAATGATGTATTCACTAACATTAGAGTGTCATTCGCTTTAATGAAATCAGTCAATAAGACAGTTTTATCCATTTTAATAAGCATTTTAAATTCCCGGTCATACGCATTTACTACCTTGGACATATTACAATAAACCTTGACGAAACTATGCTGCTTGTACAAACAGGTGATCATTTTCTAAAACTGCATGCGGTCATTTCATTCATTCTAAAATAATCACACTGATTGAGAAATAAAGGGACAATTTCAAATTATTCTCTAAAGATAATTAAGCTCTTTGCAATAAGTTCTAAAAATATCAGGCCGGTTAGAAAAAATATATATAATTCTCCGATTAGCATGGCTCTTTGCATACGGCCTAGACTTTTCACAAAAAGCCGGATTGCTCAATTAGCATACTACAATATATACGGTAATATACAGTGTGTACTAAAAGGCTTTCCCTGAGTACAAAATTTATTCATATCCGCTATATATAAGATAGACATGTGAATCTGGTGCCAAAATTATAGAAAACTAAGTTTTTTTTTAATTGCAGATTTCCGTAGAGTGGCTGTAGTGCAGCAATATCTGTGTCCCGGAAATCGTAAATGTTCGCCAATCAGGAAAATACTCAGTGATATCTCTGGTATCACAAGACATTTTTGGCATCTGTAATACGCATGTTGATGTACGCACGGATTTCTTAGGACTTCTCACAAAAAAAAACTGTGTCACTTTTTCCACCCTTTCACAAAAGGTTCATGGTAAGTCAGTTCTTAATACATGTCTGGTTTCCAGCCAGGACACTAATATAGCTACACTACAGAGACGTTGCGGAAACCAACAACAAAAAAACTTGGTTAGTTTTCTAACAGTTTGGCTCCAGTTTCACACGTCTATCTTATACACAGCGGATATGAATAAATTTTGTAATCTGGAAAAGACTTTTCGGACACTCTGTATATGCAGGGTGCCCATAAATTATCGTCGTTTTTTTTTATTATCTCGTAACATTTGATTTAAAAACATAGCAAAAAATGTTATTATATATTCGTAAAGTAGAATTCATAAAGTTATTTTAATAGCACAAACAAAGCTACATATGCTTTATTTGCAATCTGAAACGTTGTTAATTAAGATATAGATATAATCTATAAATCCGAGATTACTTGTAAAAATATTAAATGGTTCAAGAGAAATCATTCGCACAATCTTAAAAAAGCTCATTTTCAATATTTTGAAATAAACGACTTTAAAATATTCTGTTAATCATCTCTTGCATATGAATCACCAATCATCTTTCTAGTCACAACTTGTGTAATTATAAGATGTTATTTATGCGGTTTACATTAAAATGCGCCGAAGTTTTTGTTCTTTGATATACGTGATCCTCGAAAAATCGATTTATTTGAACAGTTAAGAATAGAATGCCACTTAACACCTGCAGGTATAGTTTTATGTATTTGTTTCATTTAGGGTGTGTATATTTTTTATTTTTTATCATCACAATATTTTAATAGTAATCTTTGCCTTTTATAATCATGGAATTATGGGAACACGAAACACGACAAATTTATATTGCGTTACTTGTATTAAAATGCCATTAAATGAACACCGTTTCAAGGTTACTAGTTTGGCCTCCCTTTTCATACAAAAATCCCAAACAGCAATGTTTACTTTACTTAAAGCCAAACTTTCGTGTTTAGCTAAGATAAAATTTTTATTCAGACATTCCGGTATGAATTCCAATCTTCTTAATAAAAAAGGAAGCCAAATTGCCACCTTTCCCCGTCCTGAAGAGGCTATGTTTTGGCAGACGCAGTTTTAATCTGGGGAACGCACTCAATGAAATAACTTACAAATCCGCATTCAATGAATACATTTCTAATAATATATTTTTTTGAAAATAATTCATTAAAACTGTTATCAAGTAAAAAACATGTATGTACAATGCCCATATTAAGTATGTTTATGTAACCTTTCACAGTTAACGTGCCAAAATTTAAAAAAATGTTCTCGAAAATATTTTTTATCAAACAGATTCTTAGCTAAGCTAATCAGTTAAAAATGATTGAATGCCTTATGGTAAAAACATATATCGTCATTTTTTTTAAAATTCCATTATGCCATAATTTTGATTAACAGCTTTGATTAATTATATTTGTCCGAATAAAAGAGAATTTCTAAATTTTAATGCTGGTATACTTGCACATATTCTTTATAAGTAACACTTATATTGATGTAAAAAAAAAAATATATTTTTTTTTTGATAATGCACGTTAACTTTAATTATTTTGTGGAAATTTAGTCTTTCATAAATAAATCATTATATAATAGTTATAATTAACTTTGTGATATATAATTTATAGTATAAGATTAATTTCATGTACGACTAAATTATGGGTGCTAGGATTTATGTACTTTGAATATCATTATTTCCGAATAGTAATATTGGCCATATTTAATACATAAATTCAGTTATTAAATCTGACGAACTTTTAGGAACTAGTGGTAGTCAAAATACGTAAACCTGTCCACTTATGCTAATTTCACCCCTGTAAAGTACATGGTGATTATAAATGAATGTGGAATATCAATACAATACAATACAGAGTTTCTATCAATATTGTTTTTACAGGGTGTTTCACAAAGGACCCCTAACTTTAAAAATCAATAACCCGGAAACGGTGATAGATAGAAGCATGAAACCAGTGGTATGTTTATTAAAAAAATCGTAAAAATCTTATAAATAAATCTCAAAATTTTGTTAAAAATAGCACCGATAGATGGCGCTGAGAGCGTTAAGAATCCTTCTAAAGAGAGTTCAGAAGCATAGAAAGACTAGCCGTCGAAGATTTCGCCATTGAAATCTGACCGCTATAACGTATAGTAAAAATAATTTGCATCGGACACGTTGCCTGTCTGTTGAACCTTTTTGAAAAGCTCACGAATTGTTTTTCCATCTGGGCCTTTTGCGACTTGAAATCGCGTTTGAAAACTCCTCCTTGTGGCAGTAGGACTCTGATTTAATCGGTGGTACTCCAACACAATAAACACATGTTCCACCACGGTATACATCACTTTCGGAATTATTTTCACTATATGATAATAGCGGTCAGATTTCAATGGCGAAATCTTCGACGTCTAGTCTTTCTATGCTTCTGAACTCTCTTTAGAAGAATTCTTAACGCTCTCAGCACCATCTATCGGTGCTATTTTTAACTAAATTTTGAGATTTATGTATAAGATTCTTACGATTTTTTTAATAAACATACCATTGTTTTTATGTTTCTATCTATCACCGCTTCCGGGTTATTGATTTTTAAAGTTAGGGGTTCTTTGTGAAACACCCTGTAAGAACAGAGTAAAATATGTTAATAAATATAACCGCTTAAATTGACATAGAATCTCTTAAGTTTTACCTTCACTTTCGTTTGTTTTTGCTTTGTAGTAGCAATCATTACTTTACTACCTCTAGCATTTTGGGAAATGAATGGGAATACATGTATACTCGTATCGATATTTGTTGAGTAAAAAAAGGAGTCTCTATCTTGTAAAGCTTTCAAATTTTCAGATTGATGAGGATCAGTATTTCCGAATATTGATATTCGCCTTAAGATACGATTCGTTAATATTTTTGCTATCTGCATACATTTACGTATCTGCACATATATGAGGGTAATTAGATATGTTCTTGGCCTGACACAGAGACGGACCAAGTATGTACAAAAGACAATGATGTTTGTGAAATATTATCCATTAGATTGCACGCTACTGAGTTTCAGACACGTGAGTTTATTGGTTATTGCTGGGCGATAAAGTAAATAAACAAGTTTTGACATTTTCTAAAAATGGAAAAAATTGAAGTTCGAGCTGTCATAAAATACTTTGTTAAAAAATATTTTACCCCTACGTACATACTAAAAGATAAATACATTCCATCTTAAAGGATTCTTGTCCTTCATATTCGACGATAAAAGAGTGGTCTGCTGAATTTAAACATGGTAGGACATCAATTCACGATGATGAACTCTCAAGGCGCCTAAAAACCGCTTCGACCGAAGAAATCGTCTCAAAAATTCACAATGCTGTATTGAATGATCACCGATTTAAGATATGCGAACTTGCTGACATAGCAAACATCTCGATAGACCTTGTCCACCACATTTTACACGATATTTTGGGTATGAAACAGATTGATTTCCGCTCGATGCGTGCCGCTTTTGTTGAACGCAGTGGCGTAGCATCAGGGAGGGCACGATCATTTTACTACCAGTATAATTATATACTATATTTGGCCTTATTTAATTTTTGAATGGTATGAATTAAATAAGGCCAAATATAGTATATAAAAATACTGGTAGTAAAGTGATCCTGCCCCCCCCCCCCTTGATGCTACGTCTCTGTTAGCCAAAAACGCCAAAGAATAAACATTTCTCAAGAGTCTTCTGAAATGTATTGTGTTGCAAGTTGAAAAATAAAATGAAATATTATCAAAAATCTTGTATTTTCTTTGTCAGGGCGAGAACTTTTTCAAACACCCTCGTACAGGGCTGCAATAAAGAATTCGCACACAAGAGTGAATCTTAAATGTATTAAGTTGCAAGGGGACTACATTGAAAAATAATATGAAATTATGTCAAGGCCTGTCAAGGCCTGTCAACAAGGCAATCACTGTCAGGCCGAGAACTTATCAAACCAACCTCGTATATACTCTCCACATCGTTATCAACAATTTTAATGTAATACAAGAAGTTGCATAATTTTTGATTTTTCAAAATATATATAGAACAACAACACGTTTTAGAGGGTAAGGTTTTTAACACTAAATACACGAACAATTGTATATATTTTGACCGGTACCAAATAAAATTATTTTCATTGGAACCAAAAATTTCTTCATAAAATAAATAAAAAATAAATAACACATAAATAAGTTAAATGAAAAAAGTTAAAATGTTTTAAATAAAAATCCTGGTAGGAAATATTTTTCTAAAACTTGAATAATATTCGTGGTATGTTTAGTGTTAAAAGTTACCTGTGCAACTTTTTTTTTCTTACCACTATTTAAAATAATGAACTTCTACAATTCCAAACAGTAATCTTTAACGATTTCTCGAAGATATAAACGAAGAGGATTATTGTTTCAAAATAATGGTATGCAAAGTTTTTAAAAATTAGTTGCCTGTGGCCCCCCAGCAACCGCGATTCCCACATGACCCGTGCAAGCGGATTAACATAATAGCAGGAGGCAAATCCTACGTGAAAGTTTAAGCATTTGAAAATTCCAATTTAATCATAAATCTCACGCATCTTATCTTATCCATAAACACACAATATTATTTTTTTATTTCTAGTTTATTTCGATGTAAACAAAAGTTTATTTCCCTCACATGTGTAAAAGGGACATTCGTTACTCTGACTATACTGGTTCTTCGAATATGCTCTCCTTGAAAGCGAACGTCTAACTTTTGTCTGATTATTATCACAGCGGAAACTTTCACCACTACTTTTAATAATCATTGTCACCTTATTACAACGCAAAATTTCTGTTTAAAATAAGGAGAAAATTCTAATCTAAAACCCTGACGGAAGTTTTCTCCTGCGTTAAGCAGAATAACTTCAACCCTCTATTGCTTTATACCAATATTTTTCAAAAGACACATTTGAATAACTTAACCCATTAATGCCAGTTGGTACGAAAAGTTACCATTTAAGAAATACCAAACTTTTAAATATGAACACCAGTATCTTAGTAAAAAAAAAATTCATATTATCTAATTTGAAATTATCAGAGATTCAATCAGTTAAAATAACAGTACAGGAAAACTGGTGTCAACTGGTATCGAAGTATTAAAATAAGTGTAAAATAAGTCGGCGTTAATGGGTTAATAGCAGAATTTCGGCATATAGAAAAAAAAAATTACTTCGCGGTATGTGGCTGATATATTTTTTTTTATTATGTTGACTGTGTTATCCGTGATATGACTACCTCAATTTCTAAACAATAATATATTCGTGGTAGATAATTTTCGTTTCGAAATAGCGATAAGAAAAAAAATACGAAAAAAAGACGCAAGTGGTTGCCCTTTATACGAAAATAGTGATATTCAAGAGCTCAAAGGATTGACAACTCTGGAATGAACATTTACTAAAGTATAAAACATACAAGCATGAAAAGTCTACATAATTCTACTGTAAATGGATTAGCTATATCTAACTACTACGTCGCACTTGGCATTGTATTAAAATCAAATAAACTGTAGCTTACGGGGTTGGGACAAAGTACGTCCCAGCGACTATTTTATTATTCAAATCGTACCAATTTTCCAAAAATAATCTCTGCCATACATTTATACTAGGATATTTCTATGAGAAATCGATCACAAGGAAATTACTTTGTAAATTGTGGTACATTTGAATTAAAAAATAGTCGCCAATCATGTCCCGTAATCAAAAGTTTAAAGGAAACAATTTTTTAAATACCGTATATTCCAAGGTATAACGCGTACCTCAAAAAATACACATCGAACAAGAAAATACATTTAATGAATAATGTTAAATGTATACGGAACAGCCATAAATTTCATATAAGTTTTTTTTTAATCTGGCTAGAAATATGCTTTTTTTTCAGGTGCCCTTTATACGCCAAAATATACGGTATGTTTTTTAAGAGCTATATAAATTTGAATTGAAATAAATATTTATCCTGTTTCGTTTGTTCTTTATACAAGTAAATAAAATATGTAAAATATATACTTGCTTATAAGTCGAACAAAAGATCCTAGAAATAACATTTCATTCCGTTTGAATAAAGGTATATCCGTATTGTAATTTTCGCCTTATATAACCGCAGAAAATTATTTCAAATTCTGCGATTAAATAAGGAGTTGAAATCTAATAGAAAAAATTGGTATTGAAACTGAAGGACGTGTTATTATTTTCGAACTTTGGGGCAACATATAAGCGTGTATATACGGTAATTCATATATATTTTACAAATATATCGTATACGAGAATTTTGTCAAGCTTCTTTATAATAAAAAAAATCTAACTTTTATTTAAAACATACTCTTGTCATACTCTTGTTAATGACATTATTTATTAATATGAATTATATATAAACAAAAATTCAAGTTCTATGTTTTAGGAATCATTAAATAATAATTCCATATACATTGCCAATTTTTCCCAAGTGCATACTGTCCTTGTTTCTTTTCTTTTTCGGAAGTGTGTTTCGACGAAAAGTGATTTCGACATTGATGTTGTTTGCAGAAAGCCTACAAAAATTGAAACAAGATCAAATTGCTTTTGCAGATATAGAAGATTAATTGGGCTAATGAGAATACACTTGTAATATGTACATATTTCTATTTATAACGAAATTTTTTCAGACAAAATATATCTAAAAGAGAAGCAAGTTAAGTTCCGAATTTTATTTTATTAGTTATTTTTTACTTTAAAATTTATGTAAAGTTAGACATATATTTATTATATAAATTGTTTGAAATTTCTTAACGATGTTAAATTATTATTGCATAAAACTACAATCTAATGTTATTGTTTAACCAAAAGAATGCAATTCAAATGTAAAGAGTTGTCTTTAGGAAAATCTTTCAAGAAAAATCTCTGATGAGCCCAAATAAGTATGTATACACCTTGAACTCCCTCTTGAAACGTAAAGAAATTTTATTTGAGTTGATCTAAACCTGTGGCCCACTGGGCAAAAGTTGAAGTACTGCTTTAACGTAAAATAAATTGTCTTAGATTAATGGTAGAAACTTTGAGAATAAGTGAGGCAAAGTTTACTTGTAGTGGCGTCAATTTAACACGTGGATTTAACAATAGCATCCTCAAAATTTTATCTCTTGTAACTGCATGAAAAATTAACAAATATACCGTAATTTCCGGCGTATAATCCGCAGCTCAAAGAATCGTTTTTCGAACCAGAAAGTTTATTCAATAATTTTAGTTAAATATTTACAGCGATCTTTTAAGTTACATTTTATAAAATAATATTTCTGGGTCGAAAAACGACTCTTTGAGCTGGGATTATACGCCGGAAATTACGGTACTTAAACTAATACCGTAATTTCCGGCGTATAATCCGCAGCTCAAAGAGTCGTTTTTCGACCCAGAAATTTTATTCAATAATTGTAGTTAAATATTTACAGCGATCTTTTAAGTTACATTTTATAAAATAATATTTCTGGGTCGAAAAACGACTCTTTGAGCTGCGGATTATACGCCGGAAATTACGGTATAGTTTTCCGTCCATCCATGAAACAAAAATAACGTTTAAAACGTGGGTGTTACCATTTAAATAATCTAGTTGTTTTTTAGATTGGGGTTTGATGCATGCTTGCAGATTATTCAATAGACTGTTACCCACTCTCATTTGTAAAGGATTGCTGCCCTGTGTAACCCCCTGAAATTTCCTGAATGGCTTCAGATCTATTTAAAGGCACAATCCCAAAATTTCGAAAGCCCGATTGATTATTTTGCGCAGCGTTTATCGCTATTTTATCGAGTAATGTCTTTAGGAGACGAGGGAGCTCCGACTTTCCAAGCCTCTTAATTCCAGGATGTTGATCTTTATATTCCACCAGGCTATCTACACGTGACGAAGGAAAGAAATATGAATAGTTTGACCCATATGTGTTGCATTTAAGTATAAGAAAATAAGTCGAATCTTTTCTCTTTCACACCTCCTAACCACTTACAGGCTTGCGAGTGTACTGAGGTTGTCACATATTTCTCATTTCACGCCAAACTTATTACTCGCCCACGTGGTACCACTGTTTTGAAAACCCACTCTTTAAAGTTCGGTCCTTCAAACAAACATTATCTGGACCCCCAAGCTCTCAAAATGGCTTCCGATTTGCACACGACATAGCATGGTAACATTCTACCGCTCAATGACACAGAGAGCATAACTGAAATATTGTTTTCATTTTGCTCTCTGGACATTTCACTGCTTGGCCGAACACCATTAGTTTTGAGCCAGGATTATCACTTAGATCGGTCTCCTCATAGCGGAAAATGTTCTTTGGTAGAACATCAATTAGTGATTACTGCAAGCAGGGTCTGACTACCGCCGGGGCAAATGTCCACAAGTTAAAAGAATAGAAAATTTTGTAATATGTATGACAAAAATTTTGCATGAATAAGGCGTTTAAATGACAAAAATGTTTATTCAAATGTACTATACTGGTGGACGTTTACCCAAGCGGTAATCAGGCTCTTGCTGCAAGGATCAAAATACGTGGTCAGCGAATCCAAACATACATTGACATTTGCCCTAGATATGCTCTGACACTTCCTCAGGATAAGGTCGTTTCATAGCCTTTCATAAACATCCAATACCAATCATTTTCCTACATGTTGTTCGTAAACTTATATACGATTCGTCTAATTTTATTAAAGTGCTGTTGCATCTTTATTCTTAAGTCTTCCGTGTCAAGTGGCATCACTCAGTAATTACACACAAGCAGCTGCTGAACAATTTTTTCTTCTTCCTCAAGACACAATGCAGTTAGGTCCCAAACATAATTAGAAGGTTTACCTAGTATTCTGTTGCCTAGTGTTTTCCTTTGAATCCCTTGTTGGTCTGCTGCTAATCAAATGTAGTGACCATTATTCCGTACCTCTCGAACAGTTACCGTAATTTCCGGCGTATAAGCCGTAGCTCAAAGAGTCGTTTTTCGACCCAGAAATTTTATTCAATAATTGTAGTTAAATATTTACAGCGATCTTTTAAGTTACATTTTATAAAATAATATTTCTGGGTCGAAAAACGACTCTTTGAGCTGCGGCTTATACGCCGGAAATTACGGTAGTTGTAAGGATTCATTTCTATAATTTCTGTAGGAACGATGACCTAGATTTGCATTGTATGTTCATAACATGATAGACTCCTACAAAAAAGAAAAAAAATCATTTCATTGAAATTACTGATAATTGCAAGAATTTTAAAGAGAGGTACAAAGTATTAAATGTAGTAATTCAATTTTATATTGAATCATTTATTGTGTGTAATCAGTGAAAAGCAAGGTGGATTTTTTTGTAATAAAAGTATTATAATGCGATTATACTTATTTTGCATTATAACTATTATAATACAGCCAAATATATCAAAAAAGAGTAAAAATGAATGGTGGGCAATGTTACCAAATATGCTCCCGGATGGTTTGGTGACATCGCTCAGTGCCATTATTAATTCTGATTGAGAATTATTAAAAAAAACTCAAAGTGTCGGTTACTCCTAATAATATACCTGACAAATAAATATAACGAAAGTAATTTACCGTTTGTTCTGAAATGCTTCACATAAGCAATTTCCAAGGCACAAAAATACCTTATTGTACACGTGTGGGAAAGAAACATCTTTAATGATTGATACGCTATAAGGAGGTAACCTACAACACTTTCTCGCTTTGGTGACATGCCTATGGATAGAACTAAGTGGTTTACAGACACCTGGTGGCATTTTAAGTAACTACTAAGCCCGTTTTAATACTTTTTGTCAAAAGTGGGCAACGTTATTCCACCTGGCAAAGTCATCTCTGTTCCCGATAGCATTTTCCCTGCTGATTTCTTCATCTTTCAAATTTAGTGAAAAGAAATAACGGTATATTATTTAAATAATTCGGTTAAAAATATTTTAAAAAGACTTTTTCAAAAAGCTTATTGAAAATTTTAAAGAACTTTAAAACAAAATATATTTGAACTTATTTAACTCAAAGTTATTAAACAAACGTAAAATTGAAACTACTTATTTTAATAAATTACAAATTTAAAATTACTGGCGTACAAACGGTGGACTGATTCTTACTTCTATTTTCAAATAGTAATCGTCACAATGGTTCTCACGGGTCTTTGAATGTTAATATCATTTTATAATATTCGTCTTATTTAAGTGGAGGATTTTCTTAACCTTTTCATTATGGACCAGACCTTGCTACTATTTTTAAATTACCTACCACAATTTATATAAAAAAATTTGCGCTAAGATTTCTTTTAAAACTAACCTAATATAAGCGTATGGGTGGGATCATTTTTCAAAAAGTGGTGCGCATAGAAAAAAACCCGTCCCCGGTATGCACTGTACAGTGTCCGAACACAGTAATCGAAAGGTAAATTAATAAGGAAAATATTACTATACAAAAAAAAAAAAAAACATTATTCAAATTCACGGACCCATGAAATTCCCTTTCGCTTTATTTATTTATATTGGCACACATAATAAACAGATCCATGCGCTGCATTATAGGAATAAAAAATATTTAAACACAAAATTTTACAAAAAAAAAATATTTAAAATATTTTGTAGTTATATGCATATATATCATCCATACGACATTAAGATAAAATAAAACACAACATTTGAGTACCTTTTAGATGATTTTACACTAAATAGCTGCATTGCAATATATTTTTCTTTTAAAAAAATATTACTGCTTGAAACGAAAATTTTTGCAACTAGCGATTCATCTCTTAGTATTCAATTTTCGTACTTTCCGCTTCTGTATATGGTAAAAGCTTACATCTCCTGCAGCAGGTGTGTTGTATATTTATCAAAAAATCTAGATTGCGTAAATCAATCTTATTTCTACCCATTCATCTTTTACTCAGTTTCATGTGCTGGAGAAAACTGTGCAATTTAGATTCTTTATCCTTTTTCTTTTGGGCATTTTTTTTTCTTTTTTGTTTTGAAAAAAACTTCATAAATCAAAATATATGTTGCTTTATGTGTATTTTAAATAAACATATTTAACTAAGAAAAACAATATGTTTCCATGCGCAATTAGCATTGTTTTAATAAAAAATATATGTTTACGAGTATGATATTTAAAATGCAATTTCCATATAAATTATATAATTTTATTAGCCCTTAATTAAAGTAGAAAGCATAGATCTAGTCGTTACAGCGTTCTATATAATTTTTTTTTATTTGCTAGTGATGAGCAGAATGAATGGTTTTGATATTCGACTGAACCATTCGGAAATGAAAATGCATTGCTTCCAAAATAATGATTTTTTTTTAAATTAATTACTATCAGAAAATTTGAAAAGGAACAACAAAAGAACGAAGATTTTTATTTTAATTAGAGTTAAATTATAAACCAATTGGATTGGAAATATAACAAAGGGCGTAGCCGGGTTTCATAGTAAAATATGCCCTTGAGTCAACCAGATCGAGTGCTACATGAATCAATAGCCCTTCAATCATTGTTGCCAGTGGGTTACATTTTTTTAATTCAGTTTTCTTGATTGCCACCAGTTTTTTGAGAAAGTAAAATTCGTCTAATTTAATGACAGATTAAATAAAGGAAAAAGAAGGCAATTTATACCGTTTCAAAAAAGTGGTACCAATCAAGCAATCTGAATTTAAAAAAGTAGCCTACTGGCAACACTGCTTTCAATAGAGATGCGTTTTTGCCAAGTTTGAAGCATATATCTCAAACCCATGAGCTTTCTCTATGACCCTTTATGTGAGTTTTAGAAAAAAGTGCATTTTGAAGAAAGTAGTGATCTAATTTCACCGAAAAAAATCAGGAATGTATAATATTAAAATACAATTTGCGGATAGTATTTTCAGATTTGTTTCTGCAAAAAAGCCAGTTTTATTATTTTATTCTTGCCTTTAATTGAACTTTTTAATTAAGAACACATCGAAAAATTTCGGTGACCACCTTCATGTTTTTACCACAAATACAACGAGGTATGACGTATATGGTTGACTCAAGGGGATACATTACAACGAAACCCGGCTACACACTTCCTTTATTTTTAAAAAAATTTCTGGGAGTAATTGATTAAAAAATTACGAGGGTTGGCAACTATGTGTTTGTTTCCTTTTATTGGTAAATATCTGGTGGTTATTGATGGAGAAAAACAAACTTTGGGCAACTATGCTTTTCCTTATCCCTGAATAATTCATTCGAATGACAAAATCATTCACTATGCCTATCACTAACATTTGTTACTAGTATTTCAAAGTACTATTCATTATCTTCTTGATAGATTTCTTTATTACATGAAATAGGAAGCTACCACAAAAATTATATATCAGAAATAGTGGTGGCGAACAAAAAATAATATAAGAAGCTGCGACCACAGCCTTGGTGCCAGCATTTCGTTCTTCTTCCGGATTCTGACCCAAGATAAACATGTGTTGAACCAGAAAATGTATTTATTGAGATGTATCTTTCTGAACAGTTCTGTACATGTGATATTTATTAAATTAAAAAAAATAAAATTTCTGGTTTAAAGCATGTTTGAATTGTTTCAGATTTCGGAAGAATACTGAAATGTTGGCGTGTATGCTAGAAATAATAATAATGTAAGAAAATATATACGGGTTGTAGAAAAGTGCATCGATCATTCAACAAATAACATGAAAAATTGTGCAGAAATTTAAACATTAAATAAACAAAAGTTAAATAATTAAATTGTCACTTTCCGGTTGCTTTCTGTTTTTCTGTTTTGTTGATGCCTACGGTAGTAGGAGATATCCACTTTTGACTTTGAGTACTGACAAATGGAATATCTGTATATCTCGAAAATTAATGGTATTAATGACAAGCTGCGTATATTCCATGGAATTTCCAAGGAGTCGGGCACCCCTATTCCAGATTGTAAATTTCCAATATAATAATTAAATCGCAGAATTTGCAATCACCTTACACGATATTTCAATTAATAATGCTTTTGTGCGATTATCAGAGTTGCCAAGTCTTTGGATTTTTGCACACCAGTAATTTTTTAGAGAAAATGCTCTTTTTTTAAATCGCAAAATGCTCCGATTAACCTTACTACCCTGTTGAAATTTTACTCAACCTTGTTAAAAACATTTCGCACCAGAATGTTTATTTAAAACTATTTAACACATTTATTTAACTCAGTTTGCTGTGGATTTTATTTAACTTATTTTAAGAAGAAATTTCTGGTTCGAACTGAATGAAATAAATTATAGAAATGGGTCGATTCGGCCCATTCAGAGTAGGAAGGTTAAATAAAACAACATTTTCTGTACGAAACTACTGGGATCCAAGAAGCCGGAGACTTGGCAGGTCTGGATTATATAATACAAAAATTTCTATTAAAAATTGCAGTAAAAATTACGCATCCGGGTAATGTGCAGTAAAAGCACATAGCCATGTTTTCAATGACGCTTATCATTTTTATATCGAAATTAATCTCTGTCATAATTCATATTTATTTAATATGAATTTATGAAAAAGTTTCGCAAATAAATCATATTTTTGAATTGAAATTTTGTTTGGATCCATTCAATGTATCGAACTAAAAAGGAAACGTTTGATTGTCCGATGATATTGGGGAAGATATAAATCAGGTATACTCACTATGCTTCCCACCGGTCGCAAATATGCTAATTTTTTAAGATAAAAATCTTCATCCAATTTCATGGAAGAATGTCATTATGTAAGCCGAATAGCATTTTAAATCAATGCAAAATAAATTTAAGAACAATATTGAGAATAAAGAAATGTTTTAGTTCATTATTGTAATAAGATAAAATGTTATGCAGAAAACTTTTAAAAAATAAGTGTTCGTACAGTTTGTTACAGCCAAATAGAAATAAATCTATTTTGAAAATGTTGTTTGTAACACCTTGTTGACCTGAAATTTGATATAATGTCACTTGTTTATTAAGATTTTTTACAAATTTTTTAAATAACTTTCGCCTCATTTAATCGACTAAAAGCAAAGATTTAATTGAAAGAATATTCGTATTTAAAATTACTCGGATTACTATTCATAATTAATAGCAACAAAAAAAATAAAACTTGGCAGTTATGCAAACACGATTATACTCGCTCGTATCCGTTCAACAACATTTTAAGTAAATAACGAAACGAAAAAAAGATGTACCGTACCGTAATTTCCAGCCTGTAATCCGTGAATCAATCAAATATGTTTTGACCCAGAAATTTTATTTTATATAATATAACTTACTAAATCGCTTTAAATATTTGACTTCAATTATTAAATAAAATTTCTGGGTCAAAACATAATTGTTTGATCCGCGGATTATAGGCCGGAAATAACGGTATTATTTTAACCCCTTGGAACGAGCGACACGTATACGTGAAGCAAAAGATGCCGAGCATCCTCGATTATTCCCACCAGTAAATTTTTATGTAAGCTTTGCCTTATTTAATGACAGCATTTCTGCGACTCAATTAGGCGAAAATTTCTGTTCTGAGAAACTGGTGGTAAAAGATTAAAAATTCTGTAAAGGACGCTCGTCGCGAAGGGGTTAAAGCTATAGCTTCAAAATCTCCTGTCCATAAAATAATTCTTGTTTAATTAATAATTTTCTGTTCATGACATTTCAGAAAGTGAGAGAGCGTCTGTCAAATTAAGAACATTGGCGATTTTGAAAAAAAAATACTTTTGGAGTAGGGAAGTTCAACGTGATGTCTGCTGCCATCAACCTTCTACTACTTAAGTATAAGAAAATGTGTCTTATTTAGTAACAGAATATTTGCGATTTACAAATTTCCTTCATTAGCGTATATATATGTGCATTTAAAAGATATCCTTTTTATTCAGAAATTCCGAATTCATACCAGAAATCATTTTTTACTTTAATTAACCCATTTATGCCTTGCGTCGATGCTTTATTAAAATGGGAAAAAGCGCATTTCACACCGCTTTTTTCTTAACTAGAAATTTAGTGTCGTATTTTATCGAGTACTCCTCGATAAAATAAGACACCACATTTCTATTTAAAAAAAGTGGTGTTAAATGCACTTTTACTCATTTTACTAAAGCGTCCCAAAATTGGGACGCTAGGCATAAATGGTTTAGTGACAGACGTTTCGTGATTCTTTAAACTATAAATTCTTTTTTTGGAGTTTCCGGTATGCATTCGGAATTTTTGAAAAAAAAAAGCCAGATATCCTGAAATGCACGCATATGTACGCTAATGATGTAAATAAAATAAATAAGGCTAAAATTAGATTTTGGAATTTGTGCAGGCAGACAACTTTGAGGCAGTACGATTAAAAACCGCTATTCAGCAATGTATTTCAATAAATTCCCCCAAAAATTTCGGATTATTCTTATCGCATTTTATTTTATTCAAACTCCCAATTTTAATTTAAAAATATGTTTTTCGAATGTGTATGTTAGATTGAGGAAATTAAATATCTTTATCTGAAACATTTTCTCTAATCCCCTTTGGGAAAGCGGAATCGATAATTGAGCGATTCTCGTAAATCTGACAGCTGAAATGCACAAGAGTTTTCTTCATTTGTAAGCTTTGCATTATTATTATTAAGTAAAAAGACTTTTTAAGCTGTATTACTGAGGTATTTACTCTTCTCACATTCGATTTATAAGATAGCGATAAAAATATTTTTTCTAAATTCTCATTGAACCTGCTAATAAAAGTTATATAAAAGTAAAAATAATTTTAAGGATAAGTCCTTTGCTTTTTAGGCGCGTTCGTAATTATATAAATACTTTACACCTATAGTCGTCATCTGGTTCGTCTGCATATAACAGTTCAAAAATTACCCAAAAGAATCTTTTGAAAATTAATATGTATAATCGTTGCAGAATTTTGACAAGTCATTTCAAATGTTTTTGAAAATCCAATCAAAACTTAAAAAGATATTAATGAAAATTTTCCTCATTATATTAAATACTATCATCCCTAATCTATATAAGAAAAAACGCAAGTCACGTGACAGATGAATGCATATACGGGCTGACCATTTCTTTTTTTCATATGCCAGGCGGCCTTTTTTATTCAAAATTATTTTTTCAAATACAATTGATATAAAAGTTACATTTTTAGAATGATCGTTCAAAATATTGTTTGTTTGAGAGATGAGTTACATTCAAATATGTATAGATTTCTGAGATAACTTCAATTAAATTAAGTTGACAGCCCAATATCTCAATCAATTAAAGTAAATAAACACAAGGTATTCGATCATAGTGAGTCAAAAAATAGTAAACCATGGCGGTAATCAATTCGCAAAGCAAGATTTCCATGGTGAATTTTGCAGAGTTGTTTGGTGTCGAAAAACAAATCGCATCTGTAAATGTGGCATACGTAATAAGAGAATGCACATTTCGCTCGTAAAAGACGATATAATTCATTTACTGAAATAATAACGATTATTTTTTTTACATTGTAAAACTAATTATAGTAGGAACACACCTTATTTGTTACGTTTTACGTACAGTTTCCAACTTGTTTGTATATTAACATACCTCCCATAGTGACAAAATATAAACGTTGGCAGATTTATCTACTTATAATAAAATCCGAAGGCAAGAAAGTGTCTGTAATCATTCCGAGCTCGACCACTATGGTCCGTGAATCGACGGTGGTTAAACGCCATGTTGGGCTTAATGAAAAACAATTGCTAGCTACAGCTAAATGAGATAATATCTTCTACCTGAAGTCATGCCTGTCCAGCATATTTTCCTATAAAACATATGTATATCATATCCTATTATAATGTTTTATATTCTTAATTAAAAATCCAGATTAAACATCGGAATCCCAGATATAAACAAATGAACACTGTTATCCCAAGACCTCCTTATCATAGTATCAGACCTCTCAATCAGCAAGTTGCCTTTGACCGCTATACTTGTCCTGCTACTAGCGCCATCAATCGTCAGTAATAGTATTTACGACACGGAATCACACGAAATTTTTTCACAGCTCCATTTGTTCTATGCATTTGCTTATGAATTAGTAGTTTTCCTACCACTAAAATTTTATAGTAAATTTTATCTTATTAAATTGACAAGATCGTGTGATTACATGACGAAAAAAATTCTATTAAATTTTAGTGGTAGGAAAAAAGCGTAAGAGTTGGCAGCTATGCGGTAGCAGACCAGCTAGATTTTTCTATAAATTTTTCTATTATATTTTTGGATACCAGTTTTTTAGTAGAGACAATTTTGTTTTCTTTGATCGGAGAATTCTGGGATTTAAAAGAACAACATTTTCTCTAAAAATATACTGGTGTTCAAAAAGCCCGAAACATGGCAACTGTGCGGTAGTATCCACCAGGCAGCGATACTTTCCGGAGAAAGTCAATTAATAAGTTGGCAATTTTCTCCCATTTTCCGCGGACATTTTCTCCCATAGTCTTTCTCCGGATTGTCAAGTCTGATCTATGATAAGGGAGTCTTGTGTTATCCAGTATTATATTATGCGTTCTTTTTAAATATTCTGCGCCATCTACCGGCAGATACATCATACAGCAGGCGTGCAGCAGGCGTGCAGCAGGCGTGAAATATACAGCAGGCGTGAATACAGCAGACCAAATACAGCAGGCGTGAAAAAGTTCCTACTAAAGGAGGAATTCCATCTTTTTTAATGCAATTTTGGACATTCTCTGGATTGTAGCAAAAATGCAAAAAAATGTTAGGGGGGGGGGGGCAGGGGTCTGAAAAATGTAATAATCAGACATTTCGTCTACTCAAATCCTTGGAGTTTGTTTTTGAATTGCTGTGCAAAAGAGCCATCAAATGAAAGGCGAGCTTATATTATAAGTATCTGAACTATTATATATAAGTATCTGATATAAGTCATGTATATAAATGAAATTGTTTAAAGTGTCTTTGCAGAGTGAAATTGCTTTTAAAGGAAGTTTTCATAAGGTTCTCTTTTTAATAGAATAAATTGTCTTATTTATACAACACTTTTGGATAATTTCACTGATGCATTTTTGGAAATTTATTCTTGGAGCAAAGATTTATTTGACGTGTAAATATTTAGCATGGAGATTTTTTTTGGAAGAAGGGGAAAAATCTTCAACAGCCAAATCATCATGAATAATATTTGTTTTGTAAAATTAATCACTGTACATAAGCTGATCAGATATATTTGGATTTATACCTTTAGCAAACCGTATTTAGTTTTATTTTTTATTGCAATTATGTTATGCATTTATTGTTAGTTTAAATTTGTTTTTAGTACTTTCTAAGTTATGGAAAAAAATAACAATCACATGTACAGTTATATTGCATTTTATTGTATAAATAACTGTTAAAATGTGTCTAAATTATAAGAGTTTGGTGCCATTGTATAGATGGAAAAAATTCTCCAACTTTTTTCCTGTTTCCCACATTCATGCCTGATACAAACAAATTTTGAAATTTTGTTTTCATCGTAAATAAAATGATTTTTTCTTATGTATTTATGTAATTAAAATATAAGGAATAAATAGTATCGAGTAATTTTCATTTAATTTTGCTTATATAATCAAAAAATGAGTGATGTGGTGAGTCAAGTTCTTTAGAAACTCATTGATAACACTTATTTACAAAAACTTTCTTTTTTAACTTTCTTTGAATGTTTTGTCTAATCGTTGAACTTTTTCAAAAATTTAATATTGAATAAAAAGAAAAATTCCTCACCATTTGTATTTGTAGAAATCCTTTGTCATTTTTAAAATGTACTTTTCTACAATACATATCTTTCAATAATAAAATCTTCATGTTGTTTGTTGTATGAAGCCTAATGAAAATGCAGCACACATCAACTATATGTCATTTTAGACGGAGGTTATATATTATAATTTCATATAAACTGTAAACACGTTTTTTCAAAAAATGCGGTGATTTCTTCCGTAGAGAGGTTTTGCGGTGATCGACCCAGTATTACGCTTCGTTTTAAATATTTTTCTGGTGCCATCTACCGGCTTTAAAATGTACTTTTCTACAATACAAACCTTTCAATAATAAAATCTTATGAAAATGGTACGCAGATCAACAATCCGTCATTTTTGACGGGGGTTATATGCTAGTAGTAATATAAAGCTGGGGTGTCCAACATGCGTCCTGCGGGCTGCGGGGCTACCTCTGTTTCTATAAAGACAAATTCGATATATTTAATGACAGAATATTCGTGATTGAATAAAGCGAACATTACTCTTCCAAATTGGTGGGGACAGACGAATTTCAAGAAAAATGTTGGACACCCCTGATGTACGGCATATCCACATATATCAAATAAATATTGTTAATGTACTACTTGCTTTTTAATTCATGTTTTAGGGGGTGTTAAAAAGTTCTATATTCAGGGCCAGAATAAACAAAGGTGCAGTCAGCCCGTGCTGCTAATTAAACGGTACTTGAAAACGACAATTTAAAATAGTAATATTCCCTTAATTTTTCTTTTTATGTAATTATTTACCAAAAAATTTTAAATGATTTACATCAGTCAGATTTAACGAACAAATTAATTTGAAAATATGTTAGCTTTCTTTTATCCTTTGCATTATAAAAACAAGGTATTATAAAAAATATGGTAGATTTTGCAATCCGCGGTTAATATAAAGTGTTAGTAAAAGTATACCACCGCTCCTCAAAGGGTTCATGACAGACTTCTGTGGTTAAATAAAGCGAAGTGTACGACAGTTGTCAAGTTTCCCGATAACCGCTAATTCAAAATAGAAATATTTGCTTTATTAAACCGCAGAGATCTGTGATTATTAATTGAGAATATTTCTATATGGAATAAATGGTAGTCAAAAATCGGAAAACTTGTCAATTACTGTTCGGTAATTGTGAAACAATTGAAACCGAATAAGAAAGAAACATTATGCGTCAATCATAGATTGTGAAACACTTTCCAACACTTCCAGAATACTTTAACATTAACTTCGCCGCTTAAGAAAATGAACGATCATATATCTAACAAGGAAGATCTCCATAAGCGCATACTCAGAAAATGTTGAAAAAATTACAGAATGTTCTCATGAGGATATATAAGTCTATAAAAAAAAATTATACGGAACCTCGATATAACGTCCGTAAAAAAATTATTAGAATTTCGTTTATATGGTGATTTATCACAGGTTGGCGACGGAATGAAATTTAAAGAAACACGGTTTTATAACAAATGCTCTTTAAGGCAGGGGTGCAAAAATCTAAGCGCCAATCGGTCGATTCCCACCACTAAATTTTTAGTATTCTTCTCCTAATAAGAATATTGATAAAATTTAGGCGAAGTATACTAATAAAATTTGACGAAGAATACTAATAAAATTTAGTGATTGGAATCAGTCCATTGGCGCATACATTTTTGCACCCTTGCTTTAAGGAAAAACTTTTTCATGCTGAACTTGTTTATGTAAGTTTAACTTACTTAATAAATAAATTTTTATAAGTATGATTTTGTGTGCACATTTATATGCATATATAATGAAATTTAAAGATCGTAATTCACGATTTAAAATAAAATTTAAAGTGATTGAAATTGCAAAAATAAACCCGATTCTGAACATTGCCAGTTCAAGGAAAAAGTATTTTTGCTATGGAAACAACGACTTTTTCGATATGGAAATGCATAACTAATGCGTTTGTCATCGGGCTTTTCTTTTTAAAATACATTTAAAAATTACTTATATAACCAGTGAAGCAGTTTAAATTAGTAAAAATCGTGGAATTAATAACCAAAGTTGAGTACTTAATAAGAGTTTGCAATGCAATGGAACAAAGTTCCAATGTTGCGCATAAAAGTCAAATCATAAGTCTGTAGCGATCGTAAGGGCTGGTAGGATAAATTATTTTTATTAAAAGTGATCCTACAGTTTTATGAATTGAATACCACTATTCTTGTATAGTGATTTTCTATCAATTTAATCACTGTGAATTTTATTGATGATATATGTAGAAGTGTCTTAACTGTTACCGATACTTGTTTTTCTGCGATTGTGAAGCAATGCTCTGCTATGTCCGAAATCTGGCGAGTGTCGTATGCCAAACACTATTGAGCTATGGCGCAGCAATCGCGCAACTAGTCTTAGTATGGGGATGTCAGCCCTTATATAATAAACCTATGAATAAAATTCATATTTTGGTACTGTGATCAGTTCCGTTTGCAGGTGGGAGAGTTATGCACATACTATTTTCCAAGGGAATTTTTCGCATTATTTAATCACAAAGTGTCTATGATTTGATAAGGGAAACAATTCTCTTCGAAAAAAGTGTCATCCATATCGGCCCCCTTCTATTACACAGAGTAAGTCTCTGAGTCTTTTTTTTAGACCTGTAATACCACTCTAATAGCTTAAAATATACAACACGCGTCTGATTCTTAATTTTGCTCGAGTAGGTTGATTTATTGCAGAGAAGTAAAAACAATTGAGTTTGGGCATGCTGTATATATACCTCTAAAGAATGTAAATGGAAAATGGACAGTGCTGATAGAAAAGTGATATTGATGAAATTTTGCTAGTGACAGATTAGGCAGAAAAATTCTATTCAGTTATAGAATAAAACTGAATAGAAATAGTGTTCAGTAAATGTTCACGTAGACGCACATCTAAATCTATGGCAAGATAGCCACTAAAACTGTTTATTTTAATTTTAATGATCAAAATAGAGAAAAATATAACTGTTTCAAACAAATAAAAATATTTTAAAGATTTTTTCATGAAGATAAATAAAAATGATTATTTATGAAAATATATATATATATATATATATTGTCTTGATATGTTTGCTTAAGTAATTAATGACGAAGAATGGTTCAAAAAATTTTATACTCATTTTTTCCAAACGTGTGTTTAATATACTTTTCTATACTTTTGTATTTAAAAATGAGAAAAAAATACTGGTCAGATTTATGTGAAAAACTATTTCACGATAATTTATGTATGATTTCTATAATAATTAAAAGTTAAAAGCTCTTTATGATATATTTTGATCGCCATAAGAGTTTCGAGTAATTTTGCCAGAGTGTTTTTTTAGAAAATGTTCAGCAAAGTTAAAATGCTTTAAAATATATAACAGAAGGTCTTACCAAACTGGCGGTTTCGAAATGCCACAATTTTCAAAAATTGATTTTTGACTTATTTAATCGCAGAATTTCTCAGATAAAAATAATGAAATTTACTTATCAAAAATACATGTAACCTGCGGGAGTGTGGTTTGAAAGCCCAGGTACAAAGAATGTTTAACTAGTGTAAAGCATTTTCCCCTACATTTATGCTTTTTCCTTGAGCACAGCACTCTATATATTAATATATGACAAAATTTTAGACTACACCTAAATCTGTGTTTACACGATTATGTAAGAACATAAAATACCACTACTTTCCAACAGCAATCTTTACATTAAAATTTTGGTAATTAAAAAAATACTAATATTAATTCTTCGTTAACCTTTAAACCTCATGGTCGTTAAGAACAACAATTGTAACTACATTCTTATTTTGAACTAATTAATATAGTTTCATACGAAGTCTTAGCCATTTCAGGGGCAAAGTACTTCACTTTTGCCATTTCCCTAATGTTTTTTTTTAATTTTAAGATTACTTAATTGCCACCAATTTCTTGAAGTAGAAATATTCAACATATATAACGACAGATTGAATAATGCGAGATTAAGGCCAATTACCCATTTTTCAAAGTAGTGGCAACACTGAAGTACTTCTGTTGCTAAAATAATTATGTCATTGATTGGAAATAGTATTTACTTACAAATTTATTTGAAATATATAAAAGGTTTTCTTTACATACGTTATAACTGATTTTTTTCCGAAATTCTGGTGCAATTGTGGCATTTCCGGATTATAGTATTTAGGTGGTATAAATAATATCTCACCGCCCTTTGAAGGGTTAGTGAAAAAAAATTACATTGCATAAACGCGGGGCGAGCGCGAAATTTATTACTACAAATGTCAGGATAAACTGAAGCCAATTAGTAATAATAGGGCTTAGATTACGCCTTACGTTTTTTGCTGATTTTAGGTAGATTTCGTAAGAAATACTACCTATTACATTCTCACCTAAGTTGGAATTTTTGAAAAATTTTTGCAGATCTACACCGATTATGACTCCCAGAACCCAAAACCACCCCCAGTTCAAAACTTTATATATCTATCTACGTCACTTTTTTATGACCACGATAACTGCAATAATTCTGCACAGATCTCTTCGAAACTGATACATAAAATCAAGGGGCATAAAATCTCGGTCAAGTTCGTTAATGAAAAAATCGAACCAAGGGGGGAGGGTGGGGGGGGGGCTTTTGTGAAAACAGAAAAAAACCCATAATTTCTTAATTATGATACGTATCGAATCCGTTTAAAGACATTATTACTTCTAGGAGAAGGGCCGAAAATGTATGTATGACAAATTTTTGATATAATTAAAAATGGCCCCAAGGGGGGGGGGGGGAAAGGGGGTGTTTTAGAAGAAAAAAAATCATAACGTTGTCAATTCCCAATATATCAAATCCGCTTAAATTTATTATAAATCCTCTTAATATTATCTAAAACTTTTATTTTGACAAGTTTTTTATAGGACCAACCCTTATAGCAAAAAAAAAAAAAAATTAAAAACAAAAAAAATCCCTGCTGGCTCCGCCTGTAAACAAGTTATTTTTCGAAGTAGGCGGTTCCAGCTCCCGCATCTTTTCGAAACTGATACATAAAATCAAGGGAAATAAAATATCGGTCAAGTTCGTTAATGGACAAAATCGAACCAAGGGTGGGGGGGGGGGGTTGTGAAAACAGATAACCCCCATAATTTCTTAATTATGATATGTATCGAATACGTTTGAAGTTATTATTACTTCTAGGAGAAGGGCCGAAAATTTATGTATGACAGATTTGTGATATAATTAACAAGAACGAAAAATCATGCGTCAAGCATAGATTATGTAGCACTTTCCAACGTTTCCAAAATAATTTTACAAATCATTACCGTTTAATAAGCTGAAAGACAACATCTAAGTAAACAATTTGGAAAACGCATAACATATTTAAAAACATAATTTCAGGAATTTCCAACAGATACAATATTCGGAAAAATATCCGAATACTTTTATTCAGCCCTGTATATGATCTATAGATTTGTATATATACTATATAGGATGCTAAATTTTAGTTTAGTTAGGAAACGCGTAGCACAGTTTAAAATTCTCCTTCTGGAGTTTCTGTCAATAAACGGAAATGTGTTTGCGAACTTTTGTGCTGCCCTGTATAGGATCTACAGAATTTATGCACACCACGTAATAGACAAAAAGCGAGTTAAAATTAAAATCGCGTTCAGTTACTTAAAACGCACTTCCAGGAATTATTATTAACAGACAGTAGAGAATTCTTTTGTGTGTCCCTGTAAATGAACGATGACTGCTATACACACACTATTCTGTAGTAAGCCTCTTGTAATGCACCTTAGTAATATATATAAATTTCAATGCGTTTAAAATAGTGAAACATTATTTAAATAAACCGCAGATTTTTCTCCATAGACGTAATGTAACGGAATTCTTTTGACTGTCCCTGTAAAGTAACTATAAGTGCTATGCACACCCTATTCCATATTAAGCTTTTTCTAATGCACCTTAGTGATATATATATATTTCAATGCGTTTAAAATAGGGAAACATTATTTAAATAAACCGCAAATGATTTTTCCCCTTAGACCGCAATGTAACGGAATTCTTTTGAGTGCCCCTGTAAAAAAATTATAAGTGCTACACACTTCCGTTGAAATAGGGAACATGCTATAGATAACGACAATAACATATAAAAATTGCAGAGCAATCCGAGCATATTTACGGGAGTTAGAGCACGGACAGACGGCAGATGGCAGACGGCCATACGGCCAGACGGCAGACGGCCATACGGCCATACGGCAGACGGCCAGACGGCCAGACGGCAGACGGCCAGACGGCCAGACGGCAGACGGCCAGACAAACCGAAGTCATAAGCAATTTCAACTAGGTTGGAAAGTGTTAAAAATGGCCCCAAAGTGGGTGGGGAGAGGGGTTTTAGAAGAAACAATTCATAACTTCGTGAATTCCCAAGATTTTAAATCCGCTTAAATTTATTATAAATCCTCTTAATATTATCTAAAACTTTTATATTGATAAGTTTCTTATAGGAGTAACTCTTATATAAAAAAAAAAATCCCTGCTGGCTCCGCTTGCAAACAAGTTAGGTTTCGAAGTAGGCGGTTCCAACTACCGCAATGGCAAAAAGGTAATTTCTTCCGCAATTCCCAACAAACAGGCGCCCCAGGGTCTGCGTCTTCGAAATCTACCAGTGCCTGTAGGCCGAGCCGTCAGGGATTTTTTTTTACAAACTGTCTCGCACGTGCACTAATTTCTACTGTCAATCTATATAAAACGTGTTTTTACGTTTTCAGCATACAAGTGTAAAAATGAATATATTTAATACTGATATACGAAACGTGCCAATAAATTTTTACATTAAGCAAATATTTAAATAATTGGAATATTTTGCAGAATTCATACATTTTGCATTTATAGTCGTTTTGTATAAATTATCGTAACATCTAAATTTATTCAAAATCTTATCGCTGACACACTACACTTCGGCTGTAAATTTTTGTCGCTTTATCAAAATGTTATTAACTCATACTTAAAGGTCAAACCACAGGTAAAGCTACTTATCGAATAAATTTCCATAAAGCCTTTAATCCCTAAACGTTCGTTTAAATATTTATTAAACTAAAGCGCACATTTCTGATAAATCAAATTCACGTCAATGTTAATCATCGCAATGTTATGTTCATTAAACTATATTACTATGTTCCAACTTAGTTTTCTTCGAGTAAATAAATAGATAAAATAATAATACGTTAACAAATCTACGTACAATTAAGTACAATTGTATGTTTTTGGTCAAATAAACGAAAAAAAACATGAACGAATTCCTCATGAAAAAAAATATATATATACCTAGTCAATCGGATAAGGTGTTTTATAATTTATTTATAAGTTGCTACAGTAATTTTATTTTAGTTGGTTTAAATTTAGTCTTATGTTATATTAAACACGTATATTGCTGCATTAACTATAAATCTAAAGTTATTAAATTTATATAACACTATTATATATAGTTAATTCTTTATATTTCAACAGTTTTTAATTGAAAAAATTTAGTTAATGAGACAAATGTAAAATTTAAGCAAAAATATATAATAACAATTGGGACACAATAGCGTACCCAGAGAAGGTTTACGAATTTATTTTCCTGTACTTTCCCTACCCAAACACTCTTTGTACGTCACTATTCCAAAAGGTATATTTGATATATAATATCCAATTGGCGTTACAGTTTCAAAATACCGCAATTTCCGGCGTATAATCCGCGGAAGAGACAATCATGCTTAGACTTAAAAATTTTATTTAATATTTGAAGTCAAATATTTTCAGCGATCTTTTAAGATTGAATTAATAAAATAAAATTACTGGGTCGAAGCATGGTTGTTTCTTCCGCGGATTATACGCCAGAAATTATGGTAAATAGTGTAGTTATATAATAATAAATACAGCTCAATTTTGATAATATAACATACGTTTACTTATATCAACGATATGATCTTTTACAGTCTTAGTTTTTATTAGCTGGTCTCGGACCGGCCCCTTTCCCTTTTTCGCATTTATAGCCCGGCATGTGCAAAAGTCAATTACGTCCATCCGACCACTACCTCTTTAACACTAAATACCGATCGTATTCACAGGGCTCCTAAATGGTCCGCCAACGGAGTACCAATAATTTTGGACAGAAAATTTCATGGTAGGTTTTTACAACATTGCCCCAAAAATTTACCTACGAAGGTGGTTTCTGGAAAATTTGCAAGGAAAATCTAAAAATAAAATGTTTCTAAGAAAATACCGGTATTCAAAAAGCGGACCATTTGGGATTCACGTTTTCCCCATACAGAAATTGGAAGTTAATTTTTTCACAGAGTGAAGTACCATCTATCGGCGACAACTGACGTGATCTGAACTGACGTATCAACGTTACTCACAGACATGTTTGTGCTGTATAGTATAGATCGTTTCTGTTAACCCCTTAAGCACCACGACGTACCTGCATACGTCATGAACACCTCTATCTGAACACTACTTCCTGAATAATAAATGCCGATCGTAATCACGTTGTCCCCATACAGATATTGGAAGTCAATTTTTCCCAGAGTACAGTGCCATCTATCGGCGACAACTGACATGATGTTTCAATACATATCAGTACGCTACCTCTGTAATACATTAACGTATATATTACGGAGGTAGTGATCAGTAAATAACGTAAACAAATGCTGTATTGAGAATATTCTTATGAAAAATTAAAAAATAGCTTAAAAAAACTGTAATTTTTGAAAAGATTAATGCAAAATACCAAAGTAGTGGATTACATTTAAATTACTGGTAGAAACTGATAACACATGCCCCAGATGTTAGAGCCTAGGTGGCTCTACTATTTGGGACATGCTGAATTCCATTTTTGAGACAAATACGATAGGAATTTAGTTATTACAGGTAGTGCTACAACGTACCAAAATATTCGTCAATTCCACTGTGGCAACATTTCCATATAATTTATGCGTGGTCATTTGCAACAGAGTATACATGTCAGCGAAAGAAGGATAACCATAGAAGAATTCTTAAGGTTATATTATTCTTGAAAATAACACTTTCCTGTAATATATTTTATATAGAGATCATTTTTCTGTTGTGCCAAGCTGCTACAAATATCAAAAATAAAAAGTAAATAAGTTTTTTTATTAAAATTTCAAAAAAACTCCTGATTACATTAAATTTGATTTCTGGCGTTCTAAATGGTAATATATTAAGAATAATATTCGCTACATTGGAAATTTTTAATATTACATCTAAAATCTCTTTTAAACGAATCTAAAAAAAGTGCTTATGAAAAAATTAAAATTAAAATGGCATTTAAGTTATCATTATGTTTTATATACAAAGTTTTTGACTACCACTTTTTTCTTAAATATATATGCGTTTATGCAATCTCAGATTTCTGGGATTACAAAAAGGTGAATATTTCTATTATAAATTACTAGTAATAAAAATGGAGAGACTTGACAACTTCGTATGTATATTTATTTAAGTGTCTGACATTAGATTGCCTAAGAATCATATTATTGTATGGAGTCGAAAAATAAAATTTACGAAAGGCTCATTTCTACTAAATTAATTACTTTCTTCCAAGAAACTTTTCTTTAGTCTTTTAAGGAAGATAATGAATTCCGCAAAATTCTCTTGTGGTAAATAATTAAGTTGACCTTCTTCGTGTACTATTACTAAGTATTAGCTTCTGTGATACAAGAAAAGCTGATTTGGGTGAATTTATTTTAAATTGGAACAGATTAATTGCCATGCCTCTAAGGTAATTAGCTATTTGTTTATATTAAAAATATTCGTAAAGAATACTTATTAACAATCAAAAGTTCTTACATTTGAAACACTTAACATTTTTATGTTAAGGAGGCAATAAAGGTTTGATAAGTGGAAAATGGACTGCTGTTTGATCATAGATTAGGAAACCATTAAATAATTTAGACAGATTATGCTTTCCTTTTGCATTTATTAATTCATGTTCTAGAGAATTAAAAAAATGTTCTATTGTAAAAAACAAAAAAACAGAAATTTTAGTACAGTACGACAAAATTAATCTTACAAAACAAGTTTTTATGCGATTTTCAAATCGCCCGGATCCATATTTTTGAGACTTTATTTCTTCTTTATACTACTTATTGTATTCTCTCTATTACACCTGAAACAAAAAAAATTTAAAATTAACAAAATTATAATAAAATATTCAAAATCCATAAAATTTTGTTGTATTTTATGGTATACTCGTAAGTTGAAAAATAATGCTTGTTCGTTTTTTAGGTGTAATTTGTACTGAATTTAATTTCCTTTGTTTTAAAGAAAGAACATGTAAAAATGGTCAAAAGTTATTGCGGCAAAATAGCTGAAAAATTTGCTTCGATATAATAGGTTTTTAGTTTTTAGACGGCCTTGTTTCGCCGGCCTGCTCAGCTCAACATTTATGACTCATGCGACAGTACTTTTAGGAATTTCACTATCGGACCAACTGTACAATACTCTAAAATGTTTAAAAAATATACAAATTACTTAAAAAAGACATTTCTTCGTCATTTCTACATTTTCAAGTCTCTTTAACATTTTTTCTCCCTCTTGCTCATATTTTAATAAAATATATGTACTAGAAATCCTTAATGGAAATTTTCGTTTTATTTAATGGCATATATTATGTGATTAAAAAAGAAAATCTCATGGTTGCTATTTAGAATTGAAAACAACGCTTAATTATTCAACAAAGCATTAGGAAAGATTGAGTACCGTAATTTCCGGCGTATAATCCGAGAAATGGCGTAGTCATGGTGGGGATCTAGAGTTTCTGTATAACACTATTTTAATGTAATACGCCTTATCTAATTGGTTGTTGGTGAGTTGTATCATAGATTCCGACTTCAACAGGGTTCGTACGCAGTGGCGTAGCGTCAGGGGGGGCACGATCATTTTACTACCAGTATAATTACATACTACATTTAGCCTTATTTAATCTTTGAACGGTATGAATTAAATAAGGCCAAATATAGTATATAAAAATACTGGTAGTACAGTGATCCGTGCCCCCCTTGACGCTACGCCTTTGTTCGTACGGGATCCTGGAATTTTCAAGGGATGTACCAATATTTTCTTATAGAAAAACTTTCTTTATAAAATTGCGCGATTACACAGAGCGAGTTTTTCTGTAAGAAAATACTGGTAACTACCTGAAAATTCCAGGACCCCGTACGAACCCTGTTCAAGGGGGCGAAATAGGCATCAGGCATACTTCAACCACTATTCTAAAAAGTTTTTTTGTCTTATTTAATCACGGTGAATAATTAAAATAAATACCTCTATTTTAGAATACCAGTTTTCGTAAAAATAAAATTTGCGTCCCTAATAAAAGTACACTGCTCCATTCAGTTGATCATACCAACAGTGAAAGTTAGTGATTTGTTGTTGAGCATTTGACCGCGCGTCTCCCTGCGGACCCTCACAAGAGGTTTTTTGTCTAACTGCGCTTTATTCTCATAATTCAGCTAATAATGTTCCTAACTTCTCCAAACCAGTTCCATTTTGCTAAATTATCATAAAAATCAGCCCTCCTAGCTTCACGATGTATTTCTAAATAACATCAGATCCCAGTATTTCCGAATAATAGTTTAAGCCAAATTTGTAATTAAGTTCCTAGCTTAACAAAACTAACGAATTTTTAAAGATGCATAGTGGTCCTCCTAATTAGTAATTTCCTGAATAAAATTTGAACGTCTCCGCCCCGGCCCCTCCTTCAAGGTTATTTCTCTAACTATGCCCCGTTTTCATAACTCAGCAACTATCTCTCCGATTTCAAAGAAACTGTTTCTAAACATCTTATTTAACTTAATATTCAATCTCTATAACAACATGAAAGTAATTTTATGAGTAGCGGTTACCAATATTTCCGAATAATAGTTTAAGCCAAATTTGTAATTAATTTCCTTTCTTAACCAAACGAAAGAAATTTTAAAGATGCATACTGGTCCTCCTAATTAGACATTTGCTGAAAACAATTGATCATCCCCTCACCCCGGCTCCTCCTTCAACGTTTTCTCTCTAACTATGCCCCGATTCCATAACTCAGCAACTATCTTTCCGATTTCAACGCAGCTGATTCCAAACATCATATTTCTATATTAATAAAAGAAAGTTTTGCTCTGTATGTGCCTATCTGTCTGTTTTTCTGCGATGGCTAGCAAAATCTATCGTATCTAAAAGCCTGAAAATTTATATTCATGTAGTCGAAGTTCTGAACTGATGCACCTGAGACTCAGAATTTAAATTGTTTGATAATTACCCAAGATATTAATTATAATCTCATTAAATATCGCATCGAAAATATTTTTTTTTTCAAAATGGCTAAAGAAAAGAACACCTGTTCTCGATTTACAAACAGAAATGAAGGAATTCGAAATCCATTTACTAATTAGCAAATTTTAAGAAAATTAATTAATATATCGATTTGAAATTTTCTGAGTATAAGTAGAAAAATTTTCTGTATCCGACAATGCAATTTTTGTAAAATTCGACCGGCAATACTTCTTAATTTTTGCAAAAATTTGAAAAAAATCTTGCGGCGCCAACCAAAAAAAATCCGAGAAAGCTTCAGACAGGGATCGGCTTTCATTAAAAACTGACCTACAAAGATATCTGTTTCTCTGGCCGCTCCCTCTATTTAGTTTGTGAAAATGAAAGGAAATAATTGCCAAATTTTTTCTAATGAACAAAAATTAAGATAACTAATTAAGATATAGCTTTTAAATTGAGAATGAGAAGGGTGCCATCAGCGGCTATTTTATCATAGCGTCTCAGTTATGTTCTAATTATCAGATTTTTTTTAATGGTTGCGTTAATGTAATACAAGGTCGTGTCTTGAACAAATTATTCGTTATATTTGCGGGTATGGGGAGGGAGGCCGTTAACGTCTTGTTCTGATTTACACAAAACAAATTCCATTTAAGTAATTTAACATTTTAGTTTCTCGTAGCATTTTATAAATGCTCAATGTAGAAAATACCGGAAATTTCAACTAACAATTTAAGTAAAAATTAAATTTATGTTCGTAATAAAAGTACACAACTCGTGTTTACCTGGTATATGACAACAGTCAAAGTAAGTAATTTGTTGTTGAGCGTCTGCGTTCTTATCTTTGGTTCTATGGACCTGATCGCAACGGGGTTTGAATGATTCTACTTGGGTTTTGATCGCGTTACATATTTTTTTCCACCGTCAGGAGGCGCAGCATTTTCTCGAGTTCTATGGGACCGATTTCGACGGGAATTAGTTCATTGGACTCCCTTGATACAGCGGGTACCCATGTCGTGTGTTCGTATAGAACCAATTGCGCCCCTTGGTAGTGGAAAGTGGAACTAAAGGATTTTGCAGTGCGTGTTCAGAACGCCTGCTTTACGGTGCCGGAAGCAGCGGTGACACGTGTCGGAGTTTCGTTTGGAAGGTGGTTTGCTTGGAACAGAGTGCGGCCCTTGGCGGAGGAAGGTGGAACTAAAAGGATTTTGCAGTGCGTGCGCAGAACGCCTGCTTTACGGTGCCGGAGGCAGCGGTGACACGTGTCGGTGTTTCGTTTGGAAGGTGGTTTGCTTGGAACAGAGTGCGGCCCTTGGCGGAGGAAGGTGGGACTAAAAGGATTTTGCAGTGCGTGCGCAGAACGCCTGCTTTACGGTGCCGGAGGCAGCGGTGTCACGTGTCGGAGTTTCGTTTGGAAGGTGGTTTGTTTGGGACAGAGTGCGGCCCTTGGCGGAGGAAGGTGGAACTAAAAGACTTTTGCAGTGTTTACGCTGCACGCCTACTAAACGGTGCCGCAGGCAGAGGGAACACGTGTTGTAGGTTCCTTTATATCAGATTGCGCCCCCCCCTCGGCTGAAAGTGGGACTAAATATTTTTCCTCCTGTCCGCAGCACTTTTAAATGAATAATTTCGTACTAAATCGGATAAAAGATATAACATCATACAAACTTAAGGTTTGTTTAGTTTTATGAGGCGTCCTGGCAACGCCGCGCGGGTCAGCTAGTTTCTAATAAATCCATACATTGAATGATATTTCATAGCTGCCAACTTTTACGTTTTTTTGTTACCACTAAAAATTAATAGAAATTTTTGCCTTATCGGATCACGTGATTTCGTTGATTTAATAAGGTAAAATTTACTATAAAATTTTAGTGGTTTGAAAAAAGCGTAAAAGTTGGTAGCTGTGATATTTACTGATGAATAAACTTGAAAAAAATTTCTAGGAAAAATTTTACGAAAAGTTTTGCGGAAGAAGAATTTGCTTCTATTAATTTCAAACCCAGATTTCACAAAAACATACCGATGCTAATGTGCTAATACTAATAATATCATTCTGTTATAAATCTAGTTACTAAGTTGAAACCATCTTTATCATTATTTGAGAGTCTCCCAACGTACAGTGATACTATTAATTCTTGAGAGAGTGAACATAATAAAAATTACAAAAAAAAGTATTCTATAAGAGAATGTGCGAAAGTAAATTTATGGAGGGAGAAAACGCGTCTATTAGTCTTCTGATGCTTATTTGACTTTACGCAAGACTTTTTCACTTATTAAAAATGATTTTGGCTAAAGCTTTTACAGAACAACACTTAGAGACATATAAATTGTGAGTTGAATTTTGTTGAAAGAAAAAGTCAAATACCGATTTTTTCCCACTTCAACATCACAGTGTGACAGTAGTTGTTATTTATAATTAAAAAATATATATATTGGCAGTTATTTTTACGAAAATTATGTTTTCATAAAAAGTAAAATTTAAAAACTGTTTTAATATAAAATAAGTATGTTTTCTAGTGGAGTACATGCCTAGTTATGTTTGAATCCTAATTCCAATTTCATATAACTGAAATAGATCCGTTTAGAGATAATTTACCTGTAGGTCTATAAATAAATATGCGATTATACAATAATATGCAAGCGCCTCGCAAAACAAAATAGGGTCCGGCCCTTAAATGCATTAAGACTGACCAGTTTGAAGTATTGCTTCTCATTTTCAAAGAATTTTAATGCTCACATTTTTATCACAATGTGATTTCACAATATGATGTTATACTGACTTCAGTTGTGACGTGTCAAGCGCGACATGCGATAAAGTAAAAAAAAAAAATTAAAAAAGGTCTACAATATTTTAGAATGGATAATATGTTTTGAAGTGATCGAAGAAGTTGACATTTTAGTCCCATGGTTACGCCACTGCCTGGTGGCATTTTGGTCACAAATGTTATGTGACTAACGTGACTTGCAGTGATGTCCCTGACACGATGTCTGCTATACAGGCAGTGTAATTAATCACCAAACTCTAATAAAAAATGCAAAATTTAAGCGAAAATATAAATTTGAACATCTTTAATAGTAGCAATTCGAGTCAAATTTTTTAATACGATTGTCAATAATTAGACCTACTCTTATAAATTTTGTTTGTTAACAATTAATGAATATGAAATTGTTCATGAAATTCACCACATTTTCAAAGAAATATAGGGATCTTCTCACTAAATCCATGATTACTCACTACGCTGTGCGCGGACCACAGAGATACTGCTAATTTAAAAAAAGAAAATTTCAGCATATTTAACCCTTTAACGGATAAAGCACTTCAATTGCTAAGATGTTGAAATAAATGATTGACACCGGAAATTATGATCAAATTTATTTTTATATAAGAAAAAAGCGATACTTCACATATATAATAAATAAAAAACATTTCTATTAAAATTCTGCTGTCATTGTTGAGTTTCGTAATTAATGTTTTGTGGTTTTCGTGGGGAAACCAATGAATGTTAAAGGGTTAATCGCAGAATTTATGTCGTTAACCCCTTCAGCGTCGCTATATATTTGTGTAGGCTACTTTTTTTAAATTTCAAATTGTTCGATTGCCACCACTTTTTTGAAGCAGAAATATTCATCTTATTTAATGGCTGATAAAATGATGCGAGAATAAAGCTAATTTCACTCTTTTAAAAAACTGGTGGGAATCAAAGAATCTGATTTAAAAAAAAGTAGAATACACAGCCAGTGAATATCACGGGAGCGAGAATTAAGGGGTTAAATAAGACAAATTTTATTTTTCGAAAATAGTGATGTGAAAACACATTTCGTCAAAAGTAGTACTACTGCACTAATCCAGAAGTAGCATGTAAATTGTGCATGATCACATTGCAGAACCATAGCAGTGCACAGTTAATCTTTTGTTCTGATACGTGCACTCACTTTTTATATTTATTTCAAAAGTGGCTTTAGGATCAGACATCTGGACAGGCACATTCCTTTCCAAAGATTCAAAATTTAATCTTACTAAAAATATTTGAAATAAGATTAGCCGAAATCAGTTCCAAAAGAAATCTGATTTCATTGCCCATTGATATATAGCACCCATGTACATTTGACACTTGGCTCTGGTTCTGTGAATTTGCTCATGAACAGATAAAAAAACTCATTTATACAATATCTCTCTGCTGCAAATATTAAATCTAAATGGCTTTGCAAAAAATATTAGTTACAAAACACTTTATTCATGTCTCACAAATGTCCTTTTTACTAATACCACAGTTTACTAAGAAATATATCGTTGTAGGTGGTATTCAAAAAATGTACCATTTGGGAGCCCTGATAACTGTAACGCAGACCCAGGGTTGCCAATTTGGCCTCCTTTCAATTTAGAATTTCCAAATTCGTACCGGTAATTTTGAAATAAAAAGAAGTATTAGCTGGAGAAGCCAGAAAATGGGTCTCTAATTAAGTGAAACAAAATTTACACCTACTAATTTCTGGTGTGAATTCAAAATTCCTAATTTAAAACAAGAGTTCGAAATACGAAATTAAACATTCAAAAATATATACTTGAAATATTCTTTGATAAGCTGAAACAAGTTGGAAATTGTACGTCAAACGTGACAAATGAGGTGCGTTCATACTACAGCTAGTTATATAAATATTCAGATCTTGATGATTTTTAATTCTGTGAAATGAATTATATCGTCTGCAGATTAATTTCTGTCATAAAATAAGTATCTCGGTCGCTTGACGATTTAACCTCGGAAGCTCCTCTAACAAGAAAGCACCGATTTTTGTTTTTTTTAATTCAAATTTCTTAATAAATATTTTTATTAATATCTCCTAAAGTTTTGATTCGATTTTTAAAAAATTTGAAATGTCTCGACAAAATTCTGCAAAGATAATATATCTTAAATTACAAACCATTCGGTTGGGTAGTTTTTGCGTTGTTATATGCGGACGGACGGACAGACAGACGGACGGACCAAGCGACGACAATAGGTTCTACGTATTTATATAATTACGAACGCACCTAAAACGGCCAACCTGGCAACAAGGACGCAGACCACCATTTATCTCTCTATGTATTATCATTGTCATGTATTTGCGAAAGATAAAGTCAAAGCGATTCGAAAGTATCCAACGCAATATAACGCTAATTGATTTTCCACCTAAGCCAGCCCCTAAAGGCAAACATCTGACCAATATTTTCGTAAAATTCGGTCAATTTTAATCATGTGAAATAAACGTGTTTTAGAACTGGAAATGTTTACTTAAATAGTTGTACTAAATAATAACCACAAATAAGGAAGATACAATTTATTAAATAAGTGTTCTGGTTCACAAGTAATTGCAAAGATGCAAAAATTGCGATGCTTGTGTTAAAAGTACAATTCTCTAACTGTAAGCTTATCACTTGTCCGTTTTCTGAATATCAGTATTTATTCAGAAAATTTTTCGTGCTAGGATTTTACATTAGGACCATAAATTACTTTCCAGGGAAGTTTCCATAAAATTTGTAAAAAAATACTAAAAAGAAAGTTATTCTTTCAAAAAAAGCATTATTCAAAAAACGGGGCCTGTAATTAATAAATATGCATAGCAACAGTGGCGCAGCCTGGGAGTGGGGGGGGGGGTCCAAATAGTCTGGATACCAGTAATAATGTAAAGTTTTCTTTGTATCAATTATCGCAGAAATTTTCCGATTAGATAAGTCAAAGAAAACTTTACAAAATTAGTGGTAATCTGACTATTTGGACCGTCACTTAGCTGCGCCACTGCATAGCAAAAACAAAAATTAAATTTGAACGTCGCATGCACATTACGACAATCTGGTAAATCATTATTGCGCTTTTTAATGCTTTTGTTCTTTTCAATTCATATTAAGTTCATTAAAATAGTACATAGTGTGTTTTATTTTTATTAAATTAAAAACGGATATAAACAGACTTGGAAGCATTATTTTAAAGTTTTTTTTATATTAAAACTTTTTTATTTTCAATACATATCACATTACAAAATATATGTTAGTAATGCAGACTAATGTTTTCACAATTTTTAACACTTTCCAACCTAGTTGAAAAGTGTTTATGACTTCGGTTTGTCTGGCCGTCTGGCCGTCTGCCGTCTGGCCGTCTGCCGTCTGCCGTCTGTCCGTGCTCTAACTCCCGTAAATATGCTCGGATTGCTCTGCAATTTTTATATGTTATAGTCGTTATCTATAGCATGTTCCCTATTTCAACGGAAGTGTGTAGCACTTATAGTTTTTTTACAGGGACACTCAAAAAAATTCCGTTACATTGCGGTCTATGGGGAAAAATCATTGACCGTTTATTTAAATAATGTTTCAATATTTTAAACGCATTGAAATTTATATATATCACTAAGGTGCATTAGAAGAAGCTTAATATGGAATAGGGTGTGCATAGCACTTATAGTTACTTTACAGGGACAGTCAAAAGAATTCTGTTACATTACGTCTATGGAGAAAAATCGTCTGCGGTTTATTTAAGTAATGTTTCCCTATTTTAAACGCATTGAAATTTATATATATCACTAAGGTGTATTTCAAGAGGCTTACTACAGAATAGTGTGTGTACAGCAGTCATCGTTCATTTACAGGGACACACAAAAGAATTCTCTACTGTAAGTTAACAATAATTCCTGGAAGTGCGTTTTAAGTCGCGATTTTAATTTTAACTCGCTTTTTGTCTATTATGTGGTGCGTATAAATTCTGTATATCCTATACAGGGAAGCACAAAAGTTCGCGAACACATTTCCGTATTATTTAACTCCAGACGGAGAATTTTAAACTGTGCTACGCGTTTCCTAACTCAACTAAAATTTAACATCCTATGTAGTATATATACAAATCTATAGATCCTATACAGGGCTGAATAAAAGTATTCGGATTACTTAGATGTTATCTTTTAGCTTATTAAACGGTATGATTTGTAAAATTATTTTGGAAGCGTTGGAAAGTGTTACATAATCTATGCTTGACGCATGATTTTTCGTTCTTGTTTTGTTTACATGTGTATACATTTTTTAAAGAAAATATTTTCTGTTAACCATTCTCATAAGCAGTACCTTCTTTTTTTCACATATTATTTTAACATAATTTTGTACAATTATAGATTAATGATTTTGTTTTTAATTACAATATATATATATATATATATATATATATATATATATATATATATATATAAGAAAAACAAAACTACAAAGTCTCTACACTCAATTTTCTTCACTTTAATTTATTAGCGGATAGACAAGTGTGACTGCTAGGTTGTGAACATGATTCATGAATGTAAGACATGTGCATACCTCAACGTTTCTGAGATTTTCCCATCAATCAGTGACGTTTCGGTCTAGCAGAATGCATTCGTGTAGAAATTCTTTGACCCTCTTGTAAATGGCATCTACATTGACTAATTATTTATTTATGCGATAAGGCGGCAGAAAATAACATAAAAGAAATAAAATAAAGGAAAAAAATTCCACAGGTCAAGAACTTCCAATTTATTTTTGATAAATAGTGATAAGAAAATCGATACAACAAGAAAACAGAAATAACAGCTTAAGAAGGTTTATTTTATTAACTTGTAATTCGTTGATTAATCGCTTTAAAATGCAAAGAACATCGCAAATCAGCGGAACCAACCAGTGACGTAATCAGAGTGAGGGTCCAGATTTTCTGAATACCACTAATTTCGTAAAATTATTTTCATCTTATGTAATCGCATAAAATTTTTCGACTACATAAGCCGATAAATAGTACTTTAAAATAATGGTAACAAGAGCCTCTAGACCCCCAACTTGCCTATGCCATACAGGAAAAAAAAATATGTAAATAGAAAATATTTTTAGTATAATGTGTTTAAGCTATTCCGTAGTTCATGTAGAAATACAACAATGATTGTATCGAACTGTATAGTTCCACAACAGCATGTTTGACTATTGTGAACGTGCGAACATATGCAAGATGAAATACTTTTTATTAATCCATTTATGCCCAACGTCGATGCTTTAGCAAAATGAGAAAAGGACATTTCACACCACTTAAAATGTAATAGGAATTTGATGGAGAAGTCCTCGATAGAATAAGCCACCAAATTTCTATATAAAAAAAGTGGTGTGAAATTCACTTTTTCCCATTTTACTGAAGCGTCCCTAAATAGAGATGCTACGCATAAATGGGTTAAAGATAGTGATATTCACTATTTCAATATACATTTTTCTTCTAGAGCTACGTAGAAAATTGTGGTAAGAGAATGTTTAACCCCTTGAGGGGCGGTGGTATATAATATATACCACTTAATTTTAATTCCCAAACACCACATTGACACCGGAATTTTGGAATCAAATTTTACTTTTATAATATACGTGAAGAAACGCTTCTTACTTATTTTGAAATAAATTTTGTTTTTAAATCCCGGTGTGATTCACTGATTTCAACATTTTAGAAACATAAGTACTTTGCCCCTGAAAGGGTTAAGGCTTATCTCGTTAATTATTTAGAGTAGATCAGTGGCGTAGCGTCAGGGGGGGGGCACGATCATTTTACTACCAGTATAATTATATACTACATTTAGCCTTATTTAATCTGTGAACGGTATGAATTAAATAAGGCCAAATATAGTACATAAAAATACTGGTAGTAAAGTGATCCGTGCCCCCCTTGACGCTACGCCTCTGGAGTAGATTAGTAAAATTTTGTATATTTACTTTTGAGTGTGTATTTTAGTAAATTCTTAGTAAATTCTTTCATAAAGTCTTTTATTTTAAAATGTTGAATATTTATTTTGAATTTAGAGAATAGAGCAAAGCTGTATCCAACTATATATGGAAATATTTCGAATGTCTATGAAATGTTTTCACATCGCATTGTTAAATTTTAAATTCGTTTCAATACTTTTCTATTTCATTTATTTTATGTTTCAGCATATTTTCTTGAAAGTTTGGGTAATTTTGCTTCTATTATTTAATCAGAGCTTATATATAATTTCCAATTTAACACTAAAATGCCCAGAAGTTTTGCGCAAGTTTTATAAAAAAACACAAGAGTTTCTATTATTTAACTTGTTTATGTCTGTTTTACATTTAACATAATTTATGAAGCATTTCTGATTCGAATCGACATTTTATCATTTGGTTGGTGTTGAATCGACTCCTGCTGGGCGTTTTTTTGTTAAGGCCATCATAAAATCTAGAGTAAGTCCTATTTAATGATAGTTATTTAATTTTTCTAGAGAAAAGTGCGAAATTTTACACAATACTAAAATACATGTATATAATTTTTTCTGGAGCAGTATTTGCTAATTTTATATACGAAAGACTGATGCGCGAGACTGATAAATCATCCCTGTTTAAAAAGATTTACTGTGAATTCCTGTTTGCAAAAACAGATAACAATTTCCATGAACATAAGAAGGGGGCAGAAGAGTATTAGGCCTTTAGATTTTAACCAATTTAAAAATATACGTATTATATAGGAAAAATAATTCTATTACACGTCAGTAATGGTGTCATCGAAAATTATACTTTGGAATATAGGATCATCGGAAAGGTTGAACAGATTTGAATGAATCATAACTCTAAAAGTAATTAAGTAAACGCAATTATTTTATTTCCAAAGTACTCGTCATTTATTCAAGATTTGTTAGATGTAGTTTTTTAACCTTTTGCACTCCACTGACACCTATATAGTGACATGATAAGTTGAAATTGAAAAGCTGAAATGATTGATTGACACAAGAATTTAAAAACAAATTTATTTGGAAATTAGTAAAAGCTTTTACTCACGTACTTAATAAAAATAAAATTTTCATTCCAAAATTCTTGTGTCAATCAATCATTTCAGGTTAAAATTGTTATGTCACCGTATAGGTGTCAGCGGAGTGTAAGAGGTCGAAGTCGTGACATTCAGACGATACGCGGAATCGATTATCTGAAAATGCAAATTGCATCACTCATTCGCAATTTTTACTTTTTGCTTAGGTTATTTGTGTGCATAGTGGATCCTTTCCAACTAAATCTACAATGCTGAAGAACTTTCTAATTGACATTTTTTTCATACCTCCAATAGTGTTAGAACTATAGAATTTCCACAGCGGATTCATCGAAGAAAATAGCGAATGCGTGATGCGATTTGTATTTCATTTCGATTCTGCGCATCGTCTTAATGTCACAACTTTAAAACAGCTACATCTAACAAATCTTGAATAATTGCCGAGTACTTTGGAAAGAAAATAATTACGTTTACTCAATTACTTTTTGATTTATGATTCTTTCTTTGTCCAATCATTTTCGATGACTCTGTACATTAAACATAAATCGGCCAGTTTTCTTAAATTTACATTTGCTTCTTGTTGTTGTAATTTCAGCGTAAAGACGAGTATCAAAAATATTTTTGAGAATGTTCCTGGGATATTTGCATAACATTTGCGTTTCCAGATCATCGATTCCGCGCATCGGCTGAATGTTATGGCTTTGAAACAGATACATGTAACAAATTTTGAATAATTGCCGAGTACTTTGGAAAGAAAATAATTGCGTTTACTCAATTAATTTTTTAGAGTTATGATTCTATTAAATCTCTCCAACCTTTTTCTATGAACCTGTATATTAAAAATAAATCCGCAGTTGTCTTAAATTTACATTTCCTTCTTGTTGTTGGATTTCAGCGTAAAGACGAGTATAAAAAAAAGATTTTTGAGAATATTCCTGGTATATATATATATATATATATATATATATATATAACAAACTTTAAATTATCAATACAAATAAGGCTTAATCGCTGATTTAGCTTTCATTACAAAATAATTGCAAATAAAAGGGACAATGACAATGACAGTCAATAAAAATACTTACCAAGATATAACTGTAAATTTATAAGTTTTACTCCTTCATACTTGTTGCTGAAAAAAAAACACTTAAAGATAGCTTCTATGATGATGCCACTGTCCACAAATGAAATGTTTGGGAAATATTACTGTAGCCAGATATAGGCTGTTGCATTATTTCCATTTTATGACAGGGAATGACAACAAAACCAAAGAACATTTTTATTATTTTGGCAGAAAACAGAAACTACGAAAAATCTCTTTTTTTTTTTTTTTTTTGTTTTTTTGTATTATATGAAAGTTTTTAATCATTGAAACGTAAAATTTATTGCAAATATTTTTGGATGGTCAACTTTTAAAAACCATTTTTTTAAGGACAAAATTAATAAAATTATCAAAAAATTAACAAATTTATTTAAGTTTCTTCATATTAAATAATAATAATAAATAATATTATTTATCACATTATTCAAACATAAAAACATCTGATTAACGTTTTCTAGCATTCTGTTTCATTTTTATAATATACATTTATTATTTTTGAAGCAGGGACAGTAATTTCTCTGTTTAAAGAAAATACCTCTTTTTACAGTTAGATTATAATACATATATTGTGTTTCTCGGAAAGATCTTTCCGTTTCGAAAAGTTAATTTGTACCGAAAAATTCCATCATTTAATTATTAGACAGTAATTTCGATATCTAATGTCTAATAATTGACGGGCAGAATTTCCCGGTACGAATTTGTTTTCTCAAACGGAAGGAACTTTCCGAGCAACCCAATAAATACTTCGATTAGAAACAATACCATTATTATATAAATTCAGTTATAATATAAATACGAATAGAGAAAACCTTTTTGTAAGTACAGTCGAGTCCCAATAATCCGATTTGATCGAGACCGCCAACGACTCGGAATACTGAAAACTCGGATTATGCGGAATACATAATAAAATCGAAGAGAAAAATTCAGTATTATATATACACGCATATTTAAAAAATAGAAAGATAAAATTGCAAAAAAAATAATAACTATCACACATATTTGTAAATATAAAATATATTTTAAATAACACCGCACTCACTTGTTTTAATGTTTGAAAAATTAATCTTAAGTTGTTTGTTTTGAATAGAAAGTTTCTTTCTTGCTGCGTGGTCTCGCTTTTCAAAAATAAAACATCATGTGATAAAGCATCTGGTTGCTACTTAATATAGCGAAGGGCAACATCTAACGCTGCCGTGCCTTCTGCATGCAAAATTACGTTTCCTGTTTCATCGTTTAAATATTCAGTTTCACCATTTTCTTCTTTTTGGGTTATCATGCGAATTATTGCATCCTCGGTAATTTCATCTTCCTCATATCATCCACCGTAAAGCCATTCTTTGATGCAATTATGCGGGACATCTTCACAGCCGGGTAGTTTCAAAACTGTATTTTTAATTTCAAAATGTTCTTGATTTTCTATCTTTTTCTTTTTATTATTGTCTGGGAGGTCTTTGTTGACAGGATATTATGCCAGCTATTCTTTATTCTCTCGGGTTTAATTTTTTCCCATGATTAAGCAAGCCAATACGTAGCATTTTTGACGTTATATATATTTTTTTGATTTGTTGAATCAAAGATGTAGAGTCTTCTTCAAAACATGTGTGGGCATAATTTTTCGGTACTTCAATTTAATATCATTGATAACCTCTTGGTCCATAGGATGAATAAGGCTAGTAAAGTTCGGTGGCAAAAACATGGCTTTAATATTTCCACTTTTCAAATCTTCTTCAGGATATGACGGGCAATATCTATCAAGAGAAGTACTAGAAGCGGAAGCTTCTTTCCTTCTAAATGCTTTTCTACTTTTGGTACAAATTCAAAGAAGAACCATTGTTTAAAAATATCTCTATTAATCCAAGAGTTTTTTGGTTCGTATAAGGAAATAGTAGGGATTCAATAGCAATATTTTTAAAGTACTTCGCATTTTCGATTTTCCATTCACCAATAAGCGTAGTTTGTGCATCCCCGACGCATTGGAGTAACACATCACAGTTAATCTTTCTTTGCTTTGTTTAAAACCATTTTTTCCATCTGTTTAACCACCCGGTTCTGGGAAAAAATTGTTGGCTTCTTTCAGTTTTTGGCTAAAATATATGGCTTTTTCCTGCAAAATCGGACCAGATACCGGCATGCCCTACGACCTTTGTTGAGAAAATCACATAACGAGAGCCTAACTTGTTTTTTTATAATCTGTTTCGCGCATCTTTTTTCTGTTTTTTAAACAATCATCGGGTGTTAGATCTCCGGCACTCCACTTTTCGATTTTTGCACGACTCCTTCTCCAATCATCCACTTTCAATTCTCCAACACCTAATTCCTTTGCAGTTTTTTTTATATATTCTCTTGCATCTAACCGTTTTAAAGTTCGTCTTTAAAACGTCTAACGTCTAACGTCTTAAAGTTTAAACGTCTAACGTCTTTAAAACGTCCAACTTTTCGTCTAACGAAACATATACACGTGTTTCCTTTTACCGCTCATTTTTCTCACAAACTTATCGTCTTATTTCTATGAATTCTCGAACTGGAATAATACACTTGTCGGACAATGTTACAACCCCGAAGAGATTACAATATTCTTTCTACTCCTCTTTGGGGGTGTGATACCCCTCAGAAGCAAAATGGACTAGCCCAAACCAGAATGGCAAGTGGAGAAGAAGGAACAAAATTCCAAGAAAAAATGACCGCCCGCTCCAGGCCGGTGACAAATTTTAAATACTTGCGAGAGAGGAAAAATTTTAATTATTTTTCTAGTGACAGATAGTGCTACTTTTTTATTTAGCTACCTCGGCTTAAGCGGAACTTGGAATAACAGGACTCGGATTAGCGGGACTCTGCTGTAATGAATTATGCAAAAGTAACGCCCATAGTTGCGGCTTCTTACTTAACCCTTTCTGACACAGTGGTCCCACTCCGGGAACACCTAATTTTAATTCCAAACTTGCATTTGACACCAAGAATATTTAATAAAATTTTGTTTCTAGAATGAAAGCTTAAAATAAGGATTTCATATTTTATTAAAAAGTCGTTTGTAAATTCCGGTGTCAGTCAGTAATTTCTCATTTTACGAACAGACATTTTCTGTGCCGGAAAGGGTTAAAATGATAAAACAAGTCGTCACACGTCTGTTCGATTTGTATAAAAATTTCCCACCGCCCTTCAAAGTGTTAACTCGTCTATACGAAATATTCCTAAATTAGGAATAATTGCGTTTTATACAACTATACCTCAAAGAAAATTTTTTAAATGTATTTGCAGATTGGTGAATCAATCTTAACTAAAGATATGTATCCATATATAAACATAAAATTAATTTATCGAGTAAAAATGAAAATGTAATTGATCATATTACGATGAATTCATTATTGTACAAAACAAAACTTTAGATTTAACAAATTTCAAATGCAAAGAATCTTTAAAACAACTCTACATACAGTTCTTACTTTTGAGTACCGCTCTGTGTTGCCTATCGGGGGACATTTTTTATTAAAATTATTTGAATGCTACTACTTTTTTGAAATAGTTATTTTTGCCTTATGTGATGACAGGTTGTATAAGGCGAAAATTACTGTTTCAAAGTAAAACTGGTAACAAACATGCTATCTGGATAAAAAATATTACTCACCTAACAGCAGCGGTACCACTATTCCCAATTAGTAATATTCGCCTTATTAGTAGGTACCAAGTATTAGATATTTTCAATAACATTTTGTTTCTTAAAGTTTCGTTGCTTTATACAGTCGCAGAAATAAGGGGACAATTATTGAATTAAATAATAAAAAGAACATTTAAAAAAAATAGTATTATTCAAAATCCCTAACACGGTTTTTGTACGCTTGTACTGCAATTTTTTTATAGAAAATTTCTATTTCATTTTTAAATAGTAGAAATTGTAGACTCCTCGTGTAATTGCAGGATTTGTAATACTTTTCTGTATTTATATAAGACGAACAATTCTATTAAAAAATTGTGGTATATACGTATAAACCCTGTAACACTTGATATTTATGGCCTTATTTCATCGCAAAAATTGCATTAATTTTCTTCGTGTAAATATGCAAGGTTTTTTAAATTGAAATAATGGTTATTAACCCCTTCGCGACGAGCGTCCTTTACACAATTTTTAATCATTCACCACCGGTTTTTTAAAACAGAAATTTTCGCCTAATTGAATCGCAGAAATACTCAGATTTAATGAGGCAAATCTTACAATAAAAAATAACTGGTGGGAATAATCGAGGATTCTGAGCATCTTATGTGTCACGTATACGTGTCGCTCGTCCCCAAGGGGTTAAATAAAGCAATCAGTTTGTTATTAAATATTGTGAGAAACAACGAAGTCGGTGAACGATGAGTTGCAACAAAGTCGGAATATCGTCGTTGCTATTTCAAACTTTCGTTTCGAAAAAAAAAAAAATATTTTTCATTTCTTTTAAAAATGAGCTGATTCTTCACCAGGGTTCCAAATTTGGTCTCCTTTTCTATTATGAAATTTCGGATCATAACCAGAAAATTCAAATAGAAATTTTTTCTTTATTTAATGACAGTCGTAGTCTACTGAAGTAAGCGAGTACTGAAAGTACGAAAAAAAATGAATTTTGAGGTATGAACTGGGTATCTCTGAACAAAACCGAAGGCCAAACTCGCAACACTGTTCGTCGAAGAAAGTCGATTAGTATTTTCACTAGGCGAATAATTCTAATAAAATTTAGTGGTGATAGTGGTCCATTTTTAACCCCTTCGCGATGAGCGTGCTTTACAGAATTTTTAATCATTTACCACCGATTTCTCAAAACAGAAATTTTCGCCTAATTGAATCCCAGAAATGCTGTCATTAGATAAGGCAAAGTTTACAATAAAAAGTTACTGGTGGGAATAATCGAGGATTCTGAGCACCTTTTGCGTCACGTATACGTGTCGCTTGCCCCCAAGGGCCTAACCCTTTCCCGCGCGGGGTAAGTCTGTTTGTAAAATGATGAAATAAAAGACTGACACCAGAATTTAGAAACTAAATCATTAGAAAATAAAAACTTACTTATTATCCGGTACTTGATAAAAGGAAAATTTTAATTAAATATTCTTGGTGCCGTTTGTCAGTTTTGGAATTAAAATTAAGCGTCCTTTTTTGTGGACACCGCCCGTTAAAGGGTTAAAAGCAATGAAAAATGCATTTTTTTTTATATTCGATAGTTTGAAATGGTAGCGACGATATATGGAATAAATTTCACGTTGACTTCTATTTTCTTGTAAGCGGTTTCTACTGCATTTATTTTTATAAAATTTGTGCATGCCAAATGCTACTTTTTCAGAACTCCCAAATAGTCAGTTTTTTGAATACCACTTTTTCTTCATACAAAAATCTTCCTTCTAGATTTTTCTTGCAAATGTTGTTAAAACAAGCCGTGAGAATATTTCTTAGGAAAAAAGCGTTTAACAAAACGGCCCATTTGGAAGCCTTGCATTTTGCCACCACTTTTTCCGAAAACTAATCTTCGCCTAATTTTATCGCAGATACCTTATATTAAATGAGGCGAATATTACATTTTGGAAAATAAAGTGACAAAAATTGTAGCTGTTGAGAGCTCTTAATTTATCTGAAACTTCACATGATTTTAATGATTATCTTTTGTACTGTATTGATATAAATTTATTTTTTATTACATGATAATTTACTGCAAATAGGGTAATTATAAGACTCCCAATTTTTAATGAAAATTTTAAACGCATAATTATACTCATTTTATTACTCTAACAATGAGAATTTAATTTACATCAAAATTACGTATATTGTGAGACAGATAACAGTTTTTTCACTTCATAACATATAACGTTCGGCAGAATATTTAAGTAAAGCTCAGTAACCCATAGCTTTATAAAATATACGAGAATTAATCAAACATATTTAATAAGAAAGTACAAAAAAAAATAGAAATGCAAAGTAATAATTTCTTTTCAAACGTACGACATCAATTATAGTTAATTCATTATCGTTTCTGGGTACCTATTTAAATAATAATGATTTTGGAAAGGCTCAACTTTATTTTTTTAGCTCCATTATTTTTAACAATACACGTTTTTTTAAGTTCAGATGCAAGAAAAAAGGGTGAAAGATAATTGCTTTCTTCCCCCCTTACAATGATTTTCAATCAAGCATAATCATTCAACGCTGTTTTACAAAGACATTACACGTACGTAATAAAAAACAAATGTTTCCTTGTTTTTTTTATCTTTTTCTCTATTAGTTTATTTAATTTCTCAGAACTATACATTCGATTTTTCTGTCACTTTAAGGAATGTAGCAGGATTGCTTTTATTATTATTATCACACAAAACAAAAATAGTCCACAATTTAAATGTCTTTGTATTAATTAATTAAAAATTTAAAAATATTTCAATATTTTTAGCTATTATTTCGTATATTTAAAATAATAAAATAGAATTTTATTTAGTTTACATATTTTAACTAATTAATATGATATTATCAACTGTCTATGGGTACAGTTAATTTTCTTCAAAATCCCTTGTATCGTTTGGACATGAAATAAGGCTACTGATAAAATTATTAGTCTATTTAATTAGACTGTTTGTTATTACACAACTTGCATACTCTTAAAAAAATGAAAATGCATTATATATAATTTAATAGTAGAACTAGTTTGTTTTTGTTATTACATTAATCAATATTTTACGTAGAAAATATTTTATTTTATTTTTGAACTGATTTTAGTACAAAAAATACGATAATGAACTATACTTATTATATCACTTGTACACAATACGCGGGTGGCAGAGCTATCACTGTTTTAGAATGGTAATTCCACCTAATTTAATTGAAGAATTTCTGTCATTAAATAATGCGAATATTACTTCATAAAAATATTGGTGTGATGATACTTTCCCCAAAACGTTGTGAGTGACAGTAAGGAAAAATACACCAGAGGGCTTGTATGAAAGAAGCGACAGCATAAATGTGTGTAAAATTAAAATACGATAGAGTAATAGATTTTTTTCTTCTTTAATCGCTGAAATATATGACAAAATTTTCAATTAAGTACAGCGATTACAAATTTTAGGATTTAAATATTAAATTATTAACATTAAATATTTAAATATTAAATATTTTAATGTGAAATAGCCGTGCCATACTACTTGGGAATTCTACGGAGTGTGCGCAGCTTGTGCGGCGGTACACATACAGACAGAATGATTTGAATGTTCATGGGATTTTAAATTAAAACATGCCTAATCTGCCAATATCGTCAAGCTACTATCTTTTTAATAGTCTAAACGAGTTTTTTTAGGCGAACATAAAAAATTTAGTATTGTGGGCTGCCGTAGATTAAATAAAAATTACCAACCACAGCATCTGTTACTCTATTCTGTTGCCACTCTATTATGAAAATTGTTCTAAGCATACTAGAGCAGTAAATATTTTCTGAGTTGAGTATAGATTCCTTTTAATGTAGGGGTTCCAACGTTTGGCTTGAAAGTCGTTTTGTACCACAAATGTTTAAAGTAAATGTTTGCCTTATTTAATCGCAAAAGTTCCGACATTAAATAAGGCTAATTTTTCTATATTTAAATAGTGGTAGTTGAATATCCCTATATTAATTATATTTATGGCGCTAGTTTTGGAAGACGTATTTATGTTGCAAATGTCGTTGAAACCCACTTCGGGATGAGATTTTTTCTTGCAATCGTTGCAGTATTGAAAATAATAATAAAAAAAAAAATAGTGGTGGCCAAAAAGAGACCTACTGGTTAAAAAAATGAACATATCAGGAGATGTAAATACATCTAAGTCTATTCCTAAAATATGATAGGTTTTAATTCTTTCAGAGGCCAGTAATTGTGTTTCTGCAACGTTGCACTCCCAACAGAATTTTCGAAAAATTTTATTTGAAAATAAGGAAAAGTAATTTAATAATTTATATTCCCCGAAATTTTTCAAATAACATTTTATTCATTTTTTTATTTTTTTTTATTAAAAGTAAGTATTCTAAATAATGTACCACCACCCTTTAATTGTATAATGTTTTAGACATTCATTACCACTATATTTTAAAGTATTCTTTGTTTTAATTGATTGAAGAAATTTGCGACTAAATATGGCAAAGATTGCTATTAAAATTTAATGGTATATAATGTCCGTAAACCTTAAAAACTATAATCGCGTAAAAACAGAATTAGGTGTATATAAATAATATACAGGGTGTTTTTTTTTTTAACTGACGCTATTCAGAGCCGCATGTAGCTCGTTCTAATAACTGGATTGATAAAAAAAAATTGTGAATGGACTAAGAAAACCATGGGAAAAAAGATTCCAACAAAAAAAAAATTAGTTCCAATCACCACCGATAGGGGGAAATGTGGCGCTGTGGTAGCTTATGCAACTGAGAATTAGCATAAAATACGGGCAATAAATGAAAATGAAAATTTTTACTTACGGAAGCGACAGTAGCGCAAATAGTTAAAGTTATAAATGCATGAGAAAAACACCGAGAAACAATTTCAGCTCAAATTGAAAATGAATCTCACGTTACCGCAGCGCGCGTTGCTTGTGAAGTTCTATTATTGTAACCAGTGCAATGCACCAGCCGCTCTTCGTTTACTTAGAACACGCCATAAACTGCGCAAAGGACCTTTATCCGTTAATGTATTGAAAGCAATGATTCTGAAATTCGAAGAAACAGGCTCGCTAGCAGTTCGGTCAGGCAGAGGACGTAAACCGGTGGCAGAAAAAGTGATAATGGATGTTTCAACTGCAATCAACGAAAGGGGAATCGTAAATGATGAATAAAACATGGCATTTTATCCAAATTATTAATTTTGTCTGTTTCTGATGTTTTTTTTCAATGTACAGCGCCACATTTCCCCCTATCGGCGGTGATTGGAACTATTTTTTTTTTTTGGAATCTTTTTTCCCATGGTTTTCTTAGTCCACTCACAAAATTTTGTATCAATCCAGTTATTAGAACGAGCTACAGGCGGCTCTGAATAGCGTCAGTTAAAAAAACAAACACCCTGTATATATTTGATATCTAATTACATAATTATATATAATTAAAATATGATATTATATGTATATAATACCATTTAATCCAAAATACGGCAAACAAATTCTTGCAACGAATCTAGTCAAAAGCCCAATTTAAAGTTTGGTAAATATAAAGTGTATACAGAATGCTATTAAGTTAATAAACAATTACAAAAAAATCTAATCAAACTAATTCAATCCAATTCAAACCAATAACCAATCAAATTACCGGAGGCCCAATTCAGAGACGGCACGCAGCCAAACAAAGATAATAGTTTTAAAGAAAAATCAGAAATTAAATATATAAAGTGATAAAAGGTGGCATATAAATAGAACAAACAAGGGAATCTGGATATCAAATGATATTAAAATGGAATTCGAAAAAAAGAGAGAGATGTGCAATACATAATCATCAGTTTGGCAGTACACTGCATACGTGAAAAAATAATGCAATATTTCATAAAATATACTGGAAAATTCGCTAAGAAAAGTATATTTCTGCCAATAATATTGCGTTAATAGAAGTAAACGAATAAAAGAAACCAAAGAAAGATAGATAATGAATTAAAATTATTCACAAACCATGCACTGTGTATCACACGATGCAAACCCCAGCATACTAACTGAATATGAATTGAACACGCAAGATCACATAAAGCTATGACCACGATTACAGTTACTTTAAATTCAGAAATTAATAGATGAAAAGAAACCATAAAATATATCAGATAAAAGTTATTAGAAGTAAACTTACAGTAAACTATAATGAAACCACTGTGATGAGTTGACATGTTTCAACTCCTCCCTTATTTGTGGAAAAAGGATAATCTCTCTGGAATGAAGATAATATGACAGATTGATCTCTATTGAGAAAAATTCTATCAATAGTGTGAATTTCATTTTCTTTTTGAGATAAGCCAAGCTGCAATACATGCTTTGTATTTAGTGATATGTTATCTGAATGGGTGGATAAAAAATGTGAATGGCATTCTTTGGATACAATGGATCTAGCCCATATGAGTTGGAAATTCTAACTGGATAAGTATGGGATTAAGCTAGCTGTCACTCATAGGAAGGCCAGAGGGCGTTTCTTTCCTTATGGAGAGAAAAATACCTGTTTTGCCGGAGAGAAAGGAATGCGAGGGGATACGAAAGACGGCAGTTGGATTTGGAATACTAGAGAGTGAGGTTGTCTTTGAGAGACTTCAGAATCTTATGATTTTCTGAAATTGTAATTTCGCAGCATGAATATGAATAATCATATTTTTTCATTTTTACTTTTGTTTTCTTTTTTTAATGTGTTAATTTAAAAATAATTTTTTTTCGTTTCAAACGATAAATGGAATTTATTAATTATATATACAACGTCTCACGCTACCACAGCAATAGTATATATAATTAATTGGTGCAGCGGTGGGATATGTAATCTAGAATAAATTAGATTACGGATCTATGTTAACCTGATTAAACAGATGATGAGCCAGTGGAAAACGGACAAGCAGAGTTGTGGATTCGTGAAGTCTAATTGGAGTCGTGGTTTTTTCTCGGAGTTCTAGCAAGCAGAGAACTGGTAAAAGAACTTTATCGACAAAAGCTGTGTAGTGTATGGACAGTCAACTATAGATTTGGTGATACTTGTTTGTGCTTCTTAATATATCCAGTGGAATGAAGATATGCGGCATACCATCTGAGTTGTCTACATACGGATCTAAGGTGCAATTAGTGCCTCATCAGTAAATTGAGTGTCTTCAAATCTTCAAAAATATGTGTGCGTGTCATCTTTAAAAGCGCTTGGAAGCCTGGTATCAGTGTGGAGGAAATATCTGCATCTGGAGGTAAGCTCTTTTATGAAATCTTCTATAGAGGTCTGTTTTAAATTGAATTTTGTGTATAAATTTTAATTTTGGGGAACAAAACTCTATGTGAAATTTAAGAATTCTAGGGAAGCTATTAATTTGGTATTTAAATTTTAGTTAGAATTTTTATGTTTGTTGATTTTCTGGTATCTGTTTGGTATAATATTGGGTTAAGAAAATTATATACTTATGTATATGTTAAAATTTACTTGGGATATAGTAAATTGTTATTGATTAATTGAGATTATTAATCAGGGTATTTTAATCATAATTTTGTATAGAGCTTTTGAAAATAAGAGTTTTGTTTATATACATTTTATTTCTTACAGTAATAAAGTTATAGCTTAATTTTATGGGTATACTGTGGATGATTATGATTAATGTTTCAAAATAAATTGATGTTATACTGTACTGTTGGGTATAAAATTTATTTTGGGGGATATACTCAGTTTGAAAGACGTCACTGTTGCATGAGAATTTGCTATATTGAAATTGTGTCGTTTTTGAATACATTATTATACGTATAGGGAAGAAAATTCTATTTCTGTATTTATTGTATAATTGTAAATTGAATATATCTGATATTTTGAAATTTATTATATTTTGGGGGAAAATATGGCAGACTATTTAGTAAAATATAATAAAAACGTCTTGCTATTATTAGCAGAGGAATTTGAGACCAGTGTGTCAAAAACGTGAAAAATCAAGCTATAATTCAGGCTATCGTTAGTGCTGAGGATTATAAAGAAAGTTACGCAAAACTTCGCTTGCAATATATTCTTGAACAGGAGACAGAGCGGAAAGAACAGGAAAAACAAATTGAAAAAGATCGTAAAGAACAAGAGAGACAAATTGAAAAAGATCGTAAAGAAAGAGAGAGGCAAATTGAATTAGATAGGATTGTGCAAGAGGAAAAAGATAAACTTAGGAAATTTGAATTAGATAAACTTGAAAAACAACTTGAGGTAGATAAACTTGAAAAACAACTTGAGGCAGATAAACTCGAAAAAACAACAACAACTTGAATTACAAAAACTTGAAAAAGAACAGCAATTTGAATTAGAAAAATTGCGTATTCAAAATTCTGCGGATGTTGTTAGTGTTTCATCTAATGAATCAAATGTAGATTTTCAAAGGACTCCTAAGGTAAATTTAAAGGATTTAGTTCCGCGCTTTGATTCTAAGTTAATTGATATAACTCTTTTCTTTATGATTTTTGAAAGGCAAGCCGAGAAAGCTAAAATTTCTCAGGAAGATCTGGTTAGTCAATTAATTCCTTTGTTATCTTCTGATATTGCCGAAATTATTGTAAAACAACCAGCAGATAAATGTGATGATTTTCAACATATAAAGAAAGTTTTGTTAGATAGGTTTAGGCTAAGTACAGGCGCCTTAAAACAAAAATTTGAAACTCATCAAAGAAAATCTGGTGAATTATGGGTGGATCTGATTTATGAGTTAAGGGGTTATCTAGATAATTGGTTAGAGTCGTTAAAAGTGAGGGATTTTGAGTCCTTAAAAGAACTGATGCTCACGGAACAATTGAAAAAACGCGTCCCTTTTGAGATAAAAGAAAAATTTATGGATGATTGGGAGGAAATAAAGATTGTTTCTAAACTCGCGGAAAAATCAGATAAATTTGAGAGTATAAGAAGAGAATTTAACAGGTCGGATAGAAAACCTTGGGAAAATAAATCTTTTCAGGATAAGCAAAAAGACAATTTTAACTCTAAAAGTAGAAGTGAAACTAAACCTAAATCGGAAATTGAGAGTTCAAAAGAGAGGGGGGAAACTGACCAATTTAAGAGGGACAATGCTTTCGAAAAGCAGAGACAAGTCCAATGTTATAATTGTTTGGAACTTGGTCACATCCGTCCAAATTGTCCTGAATTGTTGAAAAGCAAATCCAATTATGAGGATAAAAGCATAGCTTGGATTATTACTAGTGAAGGGAAAAGTTTAAATAATAAGGAAGGTGTGGAAATCGAATTACCTATGGTTGATTTATGCGTGAATGGTAAGAAAGTAAAAGCGATTAAGGACACAGGTGCGCAAATTGCGGTTTTTGATGCTAATGACATTCCGTGGAGTGCGAAGAAAGTGGGAAATGTCTTTCTTATACCGGCCCTCGGAAATAGACAAAAAGCGGATTTGGTGTCAGTGCCGATTGCTTTGATAGAAGATGGAAAAGAGTACGTTGAAAAGAATGTGGTGGTTGCAGTTGTGAGAAAACTAAATTCTCCCCCACTGATAACACCCGTTGTTTATGACTTATTAAAGTTAGGAAATATGGATAAGAAAAATTCAGTGTGTAAACAGGTGGAAAATCAGAGAGAATTAAATGGGCAGGGAACCTTCAGATTCTCTAGCGATGATGAGCAAAAATTTGTTAGAAAAATGGTTGTAAATGAAATCTGTGAAAGGGATAATAAGTCTGTTAATGAGATAGAGATAAATTCATCGGGAGACGGGACTGATAGGAATTTGGAAAAAGGGTCTAAATTGATCGATACAAAAGATGATGCGTCTCAAATGGATATGGTTAAAAGGTCATGTAAGAGAGGTCAATTTCGTGAAAAGAATTCTGAGCATGATGTAAATATACCAAGGTATTTTGTTGGTAGTATGGGATTCATAGATGTTAGAAATAGAATTAGTAAGAAATTGAGTTCACCTATGACTGTGGCCAGTAAATTTAACTCTGGGATGAAAGATAATGATGGAGAAAATTGGGGGACTAAATGCCAAGAAAGTGGATATGGAAATTCGAAGAATTCAAAGTTAAAAAGAATGGAGCATTCTGCTTTTAAAACGGATCATAAAGAAAGATTTATTAAAATCAAACAAGATTTTGAAAAGAAAAATTATGATTATGAAGTTGTAAAGCGAAATTTATTGTCGAAAAGATTTTCTGATAGAAGTAATTTGGATATTGGCTTTCGGGAGAATTCTCTAAATTAAGTTTATTCTAAATTTGGGAGTACTCATTATTGTAATATCTGTATTGTGTTTATTTATCATTTAATGCTTAATATTATTTTCGTAATAGTAAAACTTCATTAATTTAATAATTGCATAATTTAGTATGCTTTCTTTTTGTTTGTAGAAGTGTCTAAATTTAGGCTTTTAAGCAGGTTTTTAAGAGAATCGTTTTAGGCATTGTGTTGTATATAGATTTTTACTTTCTTTTTATTATTATTTTTTTTGTTAGAATCATGTAAAGTGTAATCTGTATTTGGTATTATATGTATGTGAAGTATTTCAAAATTGTTTCTTAGGGCATCAATTGTATAAATTATTCCTGGAATTATACTTAGGTATTGTAGGTGAGGGAGTATAGTAAATCCTATTGACAGTGTGGTCTATCAAATACTGAGTATGGGAATGTGTTTGTATTCTATAGGGATTTCTTCTAGAAATTTTTTCTTAGGGGGAGGTGTTGTGATGAGTTGACATGTTTCAACTCCTCCCTTATTTGTGGAAAAAGGATAATCTCTCTGGAATGAAGATAATCTGACAGATTGATCTCTATTGAGAAAAATTCTATCAATAGTGTGAATTTCATTTTCACTTTGAGATAAGCCAAGCTGCAATACATGCTTTGTATTGAGTGATATGTTATCTGAATGGGTGGATAAAAAATGTGAATGGCATTCTTTGGATACAATGGATCTAGCCCATATGAGTTGGAAATTCTAACTGGATAAGTATGGGATTAAGCTAGCTGTCACTCATAGGAAGGCCAGAGGGCGTTTCTCTCCTTATGGAGAGAAAAATACCTGTTTTGCCGGAGAGAAAGGAATGCGAGGGGATACGAAAGACGGCAGTTGAATTTGGAATACTAGAGAGTGAGGTTGTCTTTGAGAGACTTCAGAATCTTATGATTTTCTGAAATTGTAATTTCACAGCATGAATATGAATAATCATATTTTTTCATTTTTACTTTTGTTTTCTTTTTTTAATGTGTTAATTTAAAAATAAATTTTTTTCGTTTCAAACGATAAATGGAATTTATTAATTATATATACAACGTCTCACGCTACCAGACCACATTTAATTTTGAGAAAAACAATTATTTGAAAGAATTGTATAATTATTATCTATCAAAAAATAGAACAGAACTTTTCCGCCCTCTATATTTTATTAAAATATTTTTAACTAAATTTATTTGCTATTCGCAGTGCTGCCATCTGTAACTTAACAAAAACAAATATAGAATGCTGCAAACAAGATATTTTAACTAAAGAGGGACGAGAACGCTCCTACCCGAATGCCCGATAGTCACCACAAAATTTTAACAGTATTTGTCACCTTATTTAAGGATGGAATTTCTGAAATTCTGTACGGTGGAGAATACTATTAAAATTTAGTGGTGAAAATCGGACATTCGGGGTCGGCGCGTTCTCACCTCTGACTGAAATAATTATATATATATATATATATACAAACAAATTTTTTTGTAAATTCTGGTGCCATTCCATTTTCAGACGCATTTCTCAATTTTTATCCTTTAAGCCTTTCAGGGGCAAAGTACTTTTAATACTAAAATGTTGAAATAAATGACTGGCACCGGAATTAAAAAAAAAAATTGTTTGTAATTAATAAAAAGGCTATATTTCACATACATATTAAATGGAAAAGATTTTAACAAAATTCTGGTGCCATTGTGGCGTTTTGGAATTAAAATTAGGTGGTTTCATAAACATATCACTGCCCCTGAAAGGGTTAAACGTCATTTGCGACCCCATGTTCCATTGCATTTTTTGTTCGTCTTCATGAGTACTATCATCCCTCTAAGTTTGTTGAAGCATTTCAGATACACCCTGTATATATATATATATACAGGGTGTTCCGTTAAAGGGGTCCAATATTAATAGGGGTAATAGAGGAGATCACATGGAGCATAAATCAGTATATAAAGCCTGGTCGGATCTCAATAGTTTTCAAGTTACAGCAAATAGAATGAAAATTCGGAAAATTGTAAAAGAACTCTCATTGCTAAACTATCGATAATGCTACATAAAAACGAAGCAAATATTTAGAAAGAGCAGAAAAAAACCTACAAAATGACATCAATTGTATTAAAATAGCAATATTTATTGACGAGTTACAAGCCCTGAAACAGTGAAAAAAGTACGAAATCCAATATACATCAAAATAGTTAATCGTTAATTCCAAAAAGACAACTCTAGCTACAACAAGGAAAATGTAGTAAAATTTGGTCCATTCCGAAAACTTTCGAAAAAGCTTACAATGAACCATATCGGTTTAATTGTGTGAGAGAAATTAATCAGTTTCTTAGTTACAACTCCGCTTTCTTTGACACTAGCAAAGGTTAAACTCCGCCCATCACGATTGGAAACACCGCCTTTTTAATTACTCTCAACTATACATTTTCGATCATGCTTCTTCTGAGATGCAACATTTTTAATTATTCAAGAGTTGAATGAACCAAAATAACTTTACAATAATAGTCTACATTTTAAAGGTGGTCTTTTATTGATATAAAGCTTAAGCTAAATTCCTTAAAATTAAACTGGTGGTGAAAATTCGGAAATAATTAAAAATATTGCGATTTGTAACTATGCAAGAAGTTTCAGTACATGTTTTACATGGACAATTATTGTATGTATATGTGCATCATAATTTATGATAGGAAATAATAATAACAAATAGCATAATAATTTTATTAATTATAAATTTAAAAAAGACACTAAATTTTAAATTAATTCATACAAACTTTGTAATTTACAATTTGAGTACACCACAGTCTGTGACTTACAAAATACTGTGCCAAAAAGTGTTGAAAATAAAAGAAAAATGACAAATAAAGAATTACATTCCACGTACTTTATGACATATGTGAAGCATAGTCTTCTGGCCTGCGCTGCACAGTTCAATGTCGGAAGGCAGACGAACGGACATTATTATAATAGGTGTTCGAAGTTGCGCCCATTAACAGAATCGCACAGCCGACAGCGACGTCGTAAAGATTGGCGAACACGCCGAAAAACTCCGACGGAGTTGGGAATGTCTCCTGCAGCGACAACGATTCGCGCTAGTAAATCCTCCGGTGTATCCACAGGCGTTTCATACACCAGCGATTTAAGGTGTCCCCAAACAAAAAAGTCTAACGGATTGAGGTCTGGAGAGCGTGCAGGCCAAGCAACAGGTCCACTGCGTCCAATCCATTTCCCAGGATATGTTGAATTGAGGTGATTGCGAACACCTATGAAAAAATGTGCCGGTGCGCCATCGTGCATAAACCACATATTGTGGCGCAATGTTGCTGGCGCATTTTGCAGTAACTGCGGTAAGATATCCCGTAGGAAAACCAAGTACGTACTGCCATTGAGTACATCTGGGAGTAAATATGGTCCTATGAGATAATCGCCGAGGACACCTGCCCATATGTTCACACTGAACTTTTGTTGTGCGTTCGACGGGAAAACAGTGTGCGGATTTGTATATGACCATGTGTGCATATTGTGCGTGTTTACCACGCCCTCTCTCGTAAATGTTGCTTCATCAGTAAATAAAATATTTTCCAGAAATTGTGGATTATTTTCTGTTACATTAAGCAACCAGCGTACGAATTCTGTCCGCTGAGCACAATCTGTTACTGATAACAGTTGTACCCGCTGCAGATGAAAGGGGTGCATGTTTTCTGCACGCAGAACACGCCACACACTTTGGTGAGAAACACCGACTTCAGACGCAGCAGCTCGTGTACTCGTGGAGGGGTTATCTTTAAAAATATTCAGTACATCTTCTTCCATTGCAGGTGTTCGTACATGTCGAGGTTTCCCTGCATCAATGCTTGCTGTATTAAACGATCCAGTCTCCCGTAATCGTCTATCGATTTTTATGAAGAGTTTCGAACTTGGGGAACGTCTCCTTGGAAATTGCTCACGGTACATGCGCTGTGCTAGACATGCATTTCCATGAGCTTGCCCGTACATCAGATGCATGTCCGCATATTCTTCGTTAGAGTATTCCGGCATAATTATTATACATCAACTTACTACAATCCCACTTACAACAGCCTCCCTTTAACATAACGCCCACTGATGACTGCTGTTTTGTTACACTTTTCTTCCTATACACATAGAAAATTTGCATAAAAAGTACTTCTTCTTCAGCATCCTGAAAGTTCATGGAGGAAACGCAGCAGTCACGGAGTTTGCTTTAAGACAAGGCGAGAGCTGCACAATATGTCATTCACTTGACCAGACTGAATAATGAAAGGGTATTGATAGAGGTTGATCAGAAATGTATACAGTAGATTTCCGTTACAACGAACTCCACGGGACCACTCAAATATTTCGTTGTAACGATTTTTTCGTTGTAACGGAATTACTCCTATTTATCTAATGAATCACATGTACACGTAAATAAATTATGTAAAATAAATGTACCTTTCATTATAGAGGATTTTAATGAAAGACTAGTTAAATTAACATAGAAAAAGTTAGTAAATTAAAATTCAATATTAAAATTACAAAATGACGGACTAACCTTTATTTAGTAATACATCATTGCAGAAAATCTGTAATTTTAGTTTGTACAAAGGAATGTGTAGTTGATTATAACAAAAACGTGTGCAAGGAATGAATGTGAGAAAATATCTCCTCTAGAACATTCTTTTGATGAGAAACAAAAGCACGCATTTTCTCCAAGCATGAGAGAGCTTCCGAAGAGGTAACTTTTGAATCGTCGGTGACACCAATATTGTCATAACTGCTTTCGTCATTTTGTTGGTCTAATGTAGTTTTAATGGTTAAGATGATATTTTCATCAGTCACTTCAGAGCATAATTGAATATTGTCATCCACAGATAAGAAATCCTCCCAATCCACCTAATCAGGGATTGACGTTAATTTTCTGGTAGCCTTCCAAATTGTGTTTAACTCAGAGGACTCATATCCAAATCTAAAACTTCTGATTAATTTTCTTCGGTGTCAGTTAATCGGGCATGTTTCTAACAGTTAGAAATTGTTTTCTGGCTAATTTCTTGCCACGAACCAGAGATCAATTCAATAGCTTCTTTGATATTTATTTTTGGTCTTTTGCCATTCTCTAAGCCGCGAAGAATTTCTTTTAGCAAAAGAGCTCATTTGCGAGATTTTACAGCACGGATGATGCCATGGTCTAGAGGCTGCAGAATAGAAGTGCAATTTGGCGGAAAGTACTCAAATTGGATGCAGTCTAATTTGGGGGAATTATCATGAGGCATGCAGTTATCAATCAGGAGAAGAATTTTCTGTTTTTTAGCTTTCATTTCTTTGTCAAATTGCACTAGCCGATCATTAAAGATATCTTGTGTCATACATGCCTTCTTACTGAATTTATAATCGCAAGACGAATGACAGTTCTTAAAGCAACGGGGCTTGCCAGAGTGACCAACAATTAATATTTTTCTGTTCTCGGTTCCAGATTTGTTACAACAAAAAAGTGCTGTAATTCGTTTCTCTCGTTTCTTTAAAGTTTAGTCTCCAATGCATTTGTCGTCATTAAATGTTAATGTTTTCTCGGTTCAAGTTGATAAAATATTCCAGCGTCGTCAGCATTAAAAACATCATCGGAGCTGTATGTCTTTATAAGGGCAGTTGCTTTTCCAGCTCTCCATTCATTTACAGTCTTTGTAGGTACATCACTTGCGTCGCCTCAAACTGATTTTATTACAATTACATGGTGAGTACGGAAGCTATTGGGCCATCCAACACTGACTTGGAAATTTTCGATAACAAGCATTGTTCCGAACTCTTGAGCTTTTTGCCTTATCAGAGGATCACATTGCGTGAACGTACATCGGCACAATCACTTGAACACGGCTTTATCGACATCTTGAAATTGGGACTGTCGCATTCGTTTTCTATGGGAACAAATGCTTACAATTTGGAATTGTCTGTCAATATTTTCCTTATCTTTTAGAAATGTCGATAAACTCGATGGTTTTATTAATTATTATTTTCGTTTCACACAAGCCATATTTTATCAATGAACGAAGCAAGAAAAACACTACAACAGGTATTGGCGACAAAGACATCCCAGAACAAGCACAAACACTTCTTTCACAGTGAAGTCTACATGCTGTCTGTCACGTGATCATTTTGAAGCGTATGGGCTAATGAAAAAAAAAGGAATTCGGAAACAGAAGTAAACAAACGAAAAAATAGCAAAGGAGAGAAAAATATGAAATAGCACCTGTCCCCAAAACAACGTTATTTTTTAACTTCGACGTGCTATTCGAAGTACATTTCATTTCTGTTAAGCAACTGACTAAAAAGAAAAAAAAGCTCGATAAAGATTTTTCGTTGTAACGGAATTCCTAGTAAAATGCACTTCGTTAAATCGGAATTCTTAATACATTGGGGTTAATGAAATTTGAAAAGGGGATTTGTCAAATTTCGTAATAACGGGATTTTTCGTTGTCATGGAATTCGTTGTAACGGGAATCTACTGTAATTGAAAGATATTAAAACGGGGTGTTTACAATCGTCATGGGTGGAGTTTCGCTCTTTCCGAGCGTGCAACAGTACAGAGTTGTAACTAGGGAACTGCTTGATTTCTCCCATACAATTAAACTGATATGGTTTATTGTCAGCTTCTTCGAAAGCTTTCGGAATGGACCAAATTTTATAACATTTTCCTTGATGTAGGTAGAGTTGCATTTTTGGAATTAACGATTAACTATTTTGCTAAATATTTGATTTTGTATTTTTTCACTGTTTCAGAGCTTGTAACTCGCCATTAATTCTCAATATTCTAAAACAACTTATGTCATTTCGTAGGATTTTTTTCTGCTCTTTCTAAATATGTGCTTCGTTTTTATGTAGCATTATCGATAGTTTAGCAATGAGGGTTTTTTTACAAATTTCCGATTTTTCATTCTATTTGCTGTAACTTGAAAATTATTGAGATCCGGCCAGGCATTATATACTGATTTATGCTCCGTGTGATCTCCTCTATTACCCCTATTAATATTGGACCCCTTTAACGGAACACCCTGTATATATTATATAATTATTTCAGTCAGAGGTGAGAGCGCTCCGACCCCGAATGTCCGATTTTCACCACTAAATTTTAATAGTATTCTCCACCGTACAGAATTTCAGAAATTCCATCCTTAAATAAGGTGACAAATACTGTTAAAATTTTGTGGTGACTATCGGGCAAAAAATTTATTGATTCATTTTTTTACCACATTATAAAACAAGTTAAACATGAAAGACATTATTTATCCTTAATTACCTTAAAAGCCTGTATAAAATTATGTTTATAATTGAGAAGTATTTTCTACATTGATTTATTATTTCTATACCCAAAACAATTTAATATAAATATAATTAAACTACCCAATTCCTTTGTAGCATCTTAGTATTTTAAATGATTATAATAATAAGAATATCAATCATTTGCTATATGAGTATAAATTATTCAAATTTTGGAATAAAAAACTCTCAATTTATTATAATTGACCACTTATATAACGATAACTTTAAAGTAATAAAATATTTATAGAAATTACATAGTGTATTTTTTATATATGTTTTCTTTTTCCTTTTTTTAAAAATATTAATATATATATATATATATATATATATATATATATATATATATATATATATCATCAGACTTTTCTTCTGATAGATTTTTCCAGAAACATTTGGAATTTTTTTAATAAAGTTCTTTAGTACTAGAAATACTGATTAGGTATGTGCTTTATATCATGACTAGCAGGCTACGCCCGTTACGCTGCACTGGTCCATTGTTTCAAAGTGAACCTGGAATTAAACGAAATATATTGGTTATTTTGTCCTTGTATTGTAAGCAATATGGACCTTCACTTGGAACGTCCGGCCACATTGCTGAAGAACGATTCAAACGCTATGGCACTATTATATTTTCTGAAACTTTGGACAAAATTTGGGCTATTATGAAGTAACTCTTTTAGTTGATCATTTATAGTACGATTTGATGGGGAAATGCCGTCGTTATGGCAACAGGAATTAAAACGTCCCCTAGTTGCCACACTACTAAAATGGAGAGTATTACAATGATATCGGATATTGATCGTTACACCCTTACTTGAGTGATTTATGCTCGTGTGTTACTTCTTGAACTCCAAATCTCTCATGCTTGGCATTTTGTGTGATTCTTATAGGTTTAATGATACCTGACTTTACATTCCGATATATTTCGTAATACATGTCCTCTTCTGGCAGGTGTAACACGATTTATGCATTCAAGTCGCGTAAATTTTGTCAAAAACGTATAGAATTAAGATTTAATACGTATATAATTAAGATAAAATAAAAGAAAAGTGTTTAATTTGCATATATAAAAGAAAAGATTTGCAAAAAAGTGGACTTAAAAAAATAATAAAATAACGTTTTTACGGGCTTTTTATTTTATTGACCAGTTGAAATCATGTGACCGTTAACCTGGCAAGAGGCCTGATTCTGGTTGAGCAATAAAGCTTAAATGTGCATCCAATAAAATATTCCGTAATCGGGTCCATAGCGCAGTTTGGGGTGAAACATGAGTAGGCCTTGCAACGAAAGGTTAAACATGCTTGCCGATATATCGAAATTTTATTTCATCAAGCGATTTTTATTTCAAAACTTCGGCTTTTGTGATAATAATAATACATAATAGCATAATCTCCGAAAGAATAATCTTTAGTTAACTTTTGAAGCCGTGAATGTGTCTATAACTGAAACTAAATAAAATGTAATGAATGGATAATATTTGCTGATCGGAGTCCAAGGCTATAAAAATCGCATGTTTCGGAAAAAAGAAACCGGCATGTTCTCGTTGTGAAGTATGACAGAAAATTTTTTAACTGACTGAAATTAAATTATTTTACAACACGTGCATGTGTAGCAGATATTTACACTTAAATTTAATTATTTTAACAAATTTTAATAATATTAATTGTTATTTATATAGTTTACATTTGAATATAAACAATGGCCTCCAAAAATACTCCGGTACACTTCAATAAAACAAAATTATTGTAAAAATCGCTCTGCTGATGTCAAGCACCTGGATTTTTGGCGTTAAATCACATTGTTTGGCGACAAAAGTTATATCCAAATCATAAATAAACAAATAACATGTATTTAAGACTCACAAGTACAGTTATTTTTACAGTTACATCTGCTAGTTTATAAAAGACAAACGTGTCCTCCCGTAACGCTGATGTGATTTTGACGTTGGCAACACCAGAATATTAAATTTCTCTTTCACTGCAGTTTATTACACATCGCACATTTTCAGTTCTTACCCCGGCGAATAGGCAATCATATGTACTTTAAAATGCAATTTGAAAACTGTATTGCAATTTACTCATTTTTTATGGTTTTAAAATTATTTTTCAAAAATCATTTTTTTAAAAATCCATATCTATCGCATGCAGACGATTAAGAAAGAGAAATCCGTTTGCAGTTAAATTAATATAAATTTATAGAATTGATGTGTCAGCGTTTATTTCTGACTTATATTCCATAATGAAAGTAAAACTGCATCAATAAATAAATAAATCAATGAAATATAATTAAAACACTAATTTAAAACATGTGATCGAATAACACATATAAATCAATGAACTTATCAGAATCAAAATTGCTACGATTTCATCCCTTTAAGCTCCTGGCAAAAGGCGAATACGAAAGTACCTGTTTTAATGTATTTCAAAACTTTATTTGAATACTTAATTGTTATTTTGCATATAAAAATTATCTTTGGCATTGTTAGAGGGCAATCTAAAAAAATATATTAAATATAAAAAATCTATTAGATTATCCTATTAAAAATATCGCTTTTACATATATTCTGTAACCCGGAAAGCCCGTGTTGGATTCCCGAGTTTATTAACTAAAAACCAAAACTAAATCTAAATGAATAGAAAAAAAATACCGTAATTTCCGGCGTATAATCCGCAGCTCAAAGAGTCGTTTTTCGACCCATAAATATTATTTTATAAAATGTAACTTAATAGATCGCTGTAATTATTTAACTACAATTATTGAATAAAATTTCTGGGTCGAAAAACGACTCTTTGAGCTGCGGATTATACGCCGGAAATTACGGTAAAAACAAAATTATGTCACTGAGATTTTATATAATCATTTTTTTTTTAGTTTTTCTTTTTAACCCGGGTTTAAACGATAAAGAGATTGTTTCAATCACAATTTTTACACTGAAAAATCTTTTAAGTATCACAAACATTCCTTTCATGTTTAAGTTAAATAATTTATTTTTAAAAAATAATCTCTGACTACTTTTTCTCTTTTCTGTCTTTCTTTTTTGGCATTTTACGTAAAATCAGTAACAGATTTTTCTTTAATTTTTTGAGGTGTTTGTATTACTTCTAACTAATAGTAGCATTTTCAATTCTTTAACCAGTGATAAAATGAGGCCACCAAGACAAACAAAGATTACCTATGGCAACCATTCAGCTCAAAAATGGGACAAATATAAAATTTTATTATAAAAAATCATGGTTATATTAGTATATTATACAGAATAATGAGCGCGGAAATTTTTTCTATCCAATGCTGCAAATCGGAAAAAATCCATCGGTAGTTTTTGAAATTACCCCGGACATACGTTTACAGACTCTTGTTTTATGATATATATGATATGATGTAAGAGGCCCACTCACCAGAATGATTAGTTAGCTACAGCAGTGTCGTCCAACTGCTGCCTGCGTGGGATCACTTTTTTCGAAAAGCAATTTTTGCCTTATTTATACCCAGAAATATTTGCAATTTTAGCATGAAATATCGACTCAGCACCATGTGTTTACATTTTTCTTGTAACATACCTTGTTGTTAAGTAAACTTGTGCTACTTTTTTTAAATATTCCTATTTAAAACTAATTTATCTGCTATAGTTGTAATTGATAACATTTTGAATGTAAAAACTTCTAAAACTAAAACTTCTATAATTGTAGAGCTTTTTTCTTGAAAAAATTGTATTTTACGTGATAACATAAGGTAAAGTTTACTATTCGAAAATTGTTGTACTGAATTTCAAGGGACTGTACAAAAGCTGAGAAAAGTAAACATACGACAACCCCCCATTTTTTGAGTCAGCGCATATACTTAGTGCCCGGGGAGCTGTATAAAAACGAGAATTCACGACAATACTAAATTACTACAACTGAATAATAAATAAAATTATTTCAATAAGAGAGCTCGGTAATTAAAAACGGTAGATTAAATTACAGACATTTATTTCCAATAATTACAATTGATTAAAAATTTCCTGCGTTAAAATTTGCGTGATGCATTTTTTAGAACGCTGATCAGGTCCCTACCTGCCAAGGTTTTGCCCAGGTTAACGGGTTGATGCCTGGAAACAAGGCGAGTATTCGCCTGCTATCCGCATGGCGAAGATGTGTTTGATAAAACTATAGGCCGATGTGGCTTCAGTGGGTCTTGTTACCTTAATTGTTTTTTTCTTACTTGGCCAGTTGCTAATTGGTTTTGGATGAGACGGTTCAGCACTGCACAGTATAGAGAAGTCATGCCGGACGGATGTGAGATGTTGGGATATTTAGTAATTCCTCGCTGCATCGCTCACCCATACGTCATCCCATCGCTACACGATTTGGTCTCGTAATTTGAACCTTCATCTTGTGATGATACCTTCACCTGACTAGGCTCCCCCAGATGTGTAATTCACAGGGAAGTGGCAAGATTTTACACCCACGACGGATTTTACATGTAGCGGGTGCCATTAGCATACATGATCGCCGCGTCTAAAAACTACTTTTAGACTTTGAGTACTATTACTTTACTTGCTTCTTTGTCTTAATTTATCAATAGTTCTACCCTATGGTTATTTTAACTGAAACTAAAAATTCTGCAGCGTTGCTTAATTTATATAACTTATATAAATATAAAGATGGGAGGGTACGGACAAATGGCTATGTAATAATTAAATATAATCAATTATATAATGTTTATAACTAGTACTAACATAGCTGTAGAGGTGCTGAAAAGCTTAATTTGAGTTAAAAATTGCTAATAAAAACTGCTTAACTAATACGTACAAAAAATTAAATATTGGAGGGGTTAATAAAGTTACCTGACACTTTACAGGGAGCATGAACTTGGATTTTATTCCTTAACTAGAAACTTTATTTATTTCTAATTCTAAAAAATTACTACTAACTACCTTTTTTATTTATTTGTAACTTCATTTATTCTATACTTACTGGCATTGTTATTTAGGATATCGCTGGAGTTTTCATCTCCTTTCTTGCGACATATTGCCTGTATCTTGTTTACAGTGTGATTTTTGCCGTTTATATTGGCTTGTCTCTATCATGGTGGTTTGTCGTTGGCATGGTTATCGCCTCTTTTATGGGCTAGTCTCATTTTTGCATTTGTTTACTTAAGTTGTTTGTTTTCTGTTAGTTTTTTTTTGCCACTTATAGGCTCGACCCTGTTGGGCTATGTTCGTCATTGTCTTTAGCTTGTTGCCGCTATCTTGTACTGGTAATGTTTGTCAATTTTTTGGAATTGGTCATATTGCGAATTTTTCGCTGTTTATTTTGTCATTTTCGGTAATTTGTCACATTGCGACTTTTGTCGCTGGTAGTTGTCAATATCTTTGTAGTTGCAGACTATTGCATATTGTTATTTACATATTTTTCACTTTTCTTCTCTTGCTTCATTGCACTGTGGTATTTATATTTTTTATCTCTTCGTGATTGCTCTTAATGCGATCAGTCCATTGAATCCTAATGGCTATTATCACTACTAGGTTTTGTGTGCAGCTTAAGTGGTTAGGTATTTGAAAACTTGGAGCACTAATATGGTGGGGCTTGTTCCATGGCCGTTAATCCGTCTCTTGCCTATGAGGCTGAATCGTTAGATGAGACACCCTTTATTTATGATTGATTTTTAGTTACGGAAGTGCATTTCACTGTTCACCTCTTGGTTTGTTGACACAGTTTGGCACGATTTGTTGATTTACTCTTCGCTTTTTAGTAATTTTACAGTCCTTCATAGACGACTTCTACTCCTCATTAGCACTGAAAAAAAAACGAATTTTTTGACATAGAAGAGAAGTTTCCTTGCTACATTTTTTAAAGAATTATATTATACTTACCAAAGGGGGGCTTTTTGGGTAGGGAATGGAAGTCAGGAATCACGCTGCTGGGAAGGTTTGTTAGTGTAATATAAGATCGATCTTTTGTATTAACCATTATATCACTGCTTTTCCTCTTCTTTGTACATGTTTAATCTTCGCTACTTGGTTTTGCCATAGTTTTTGGTTGTTTGGTGTGATGTAGATCACATGGAATGATTGGGTTAATGGGCAGGTTGTGAGGTAGTGCTTGGGGTTCCCAATTCTCCGCATGAGCAATTTGGTTGTTCTTTACGTGTGAATCTGTGTAGGTGGGCCGGGAATGCTCCGTGACCTGTGTATATTTGACTTAGTAAATTGCAGCTGATGATTCAGCGAGAGTCTACTTTTGGCAAGTATTCATGCCGTAATCTCCGGCGTATAATCCACAGCTCAAAGAATCGTTTTTCGACCCAAAAATTTATTCAATAATTGTAGTTAAGTAATTACAGCGATCTTTTAAGTTACCATAATTTCCGGCGTATAAGCCGCAGCTCAAAGAGTCGTTTTTCGACCCAGAAATTTTATTCAATAATTGTAGTTAAATATTTACAGCGATCTTTTAAGTTACATTTTATAAAATAACATTTCTGGGTCGAAAAACGACTCTTTGAGCTGCGGCTTATACGCCGGAAATTACGGTACATTTTATAAAATAATATTTCTGGGTCGAAAAACGACTCTTTGAGCTGCGGATTATACGCCGGAAATTACGGTATGTCGTCCTGCCCGTGTCCCCATAATTCCACTCGAACTGCCATTGCTTGGTTGTTAGTTCTTTTAATTTTCTTTTTAGGTTTGATATTGGCCTCTCTAAGTGATATGGGAATTCTTTTGTTTGGTTTTCTGCTGCCCTTTTCGCTAATTCGTCGGAATCGTCGTTCCCTTGGATGCCCACGTGTGCTTTTACCCAGCTATTTTTGAATTTTTGATTTGCTGTTTATTGTATATTATCTATTATCTACTAGATTTGTTACGTTGATAGGTTTGCTGAATGATTGAATGGCTGGCATGCAGTCCGAGCGGATGCTTTATTTCTTCCCTGTGCGGTTTTCCAATTCTGCTGCTTTGAGTATAGCCAGTAGCTCGGCTTGAAAAGCATTGTTATGCTTCCTTAGTGGTGCTGACCATGTTTTTATTTTTTGATGGTTTTTGAATGCCACGAATGCCTAACCTGTAGCACCTGTTTCCAATTCTGATCCATCTATGTAGATTACTGTGTCTTTAATGTTGTAGCTTATTCTAGGTTCTGTTGTACAGGTAGCCTATTGTCCTAGGTAGCACGAAGAATCTCATGTTGGAGTTCATGAAGAATCTCATATTGAAGTTTACTAAGGCAGTAGAAAAAAACTTTTTAAGTTACTCTATGCACTGTTGTAATTATTTTTGCTGTAGGCCTATTATTTTATTTTGTAATAAATTTTCGAAGTTGTACGGTGACTTTTGGGACACCCTGTATATTATTTTTACCGGACACTCCTTGAATACCAGGAACTCCGAAATTCTCTTTAAGAGGTGGTTCGACAGAGGCTCCGGAAGCGTGACCGGTACACGTTTGCAATCCTGATTTGCCTGCATTGGCTTCAGCATCATATCTTCGTTATCCGTCTGTGGATATATTCCAAGAATCTTGATTATCTTCCTCTTGCTGACTTTCAGATCTAATGCTCCGGTACATGAAAAATTATTATCCTCTTCTTTTTCATATGCGCTGTTTTTATTTGCAGGTTGCCGCTTGCGTCTTGCTCTTATGTCAGTGCCTCTTTGATTTTAGATGCTTCAGCTGCATTTTCACATTCTATTTTAATTCCTTTCATGATACGCCTAACCCTCTTTACACCCATGTGACCTTGGATTGAATCCTTTACTTGATTCTCTATTTCTTCTACGGTTTTTTGCTCTTTACATTGTATTATAACTGTTGAGGTTGCTGTACTCACTCCTTGTGCAAATGTTGCTGGTGGTCTTGGCCTCTTACTTACTTGAAATTTCTGTGTGACTGTCTCCGTACTGGTTTGGGGTACTATGCATCCGGTTGCTTTTAGCTGCTCCATGCATTCTACTTTCGCTTCTGCTCCTGTGGCCCTTACTTATAATTCTGCTAGCGCCTGTGTGATTACGTTCAAAGTTATATTAATGGCATCGCATTATGTATGAGATATAATTGTATTTTGTTTCATATCATCAAAATCCGTATGTGTTTTATAAAGGTAACCACATTATACACAATTTTTAAAATAGTATAATTAACGTGATTCGATTAAACGAATTTTAATTTACATTTTGAAGAAAAATATTTTTTCTGGAGCAGAATAAATGATACAACTATTTTTTTCTCTCTTTTTTTCCTAATCAGGAGAAAGTAATCGAATGGAAACAGAAAAATGAAAGAATAAAGAAACATATTTAAACTTTAATACATTCGAAGTTTATTTTTTTCTTATCTATTATTACAAGAGTTTTTATTTTCTTAGCACAAGGCAGTCCTTTATGTGACAATTAAAAGCTTTATTTTCGTTGTTAATCTTGTCATTTTCTGTATTTACATACATAGAGCTATAGTTTTTGAGTTTTATTATTTTCTTTTTTTAAAAAATAAATTAACTTTATGTGACTCTTATATTAATTATTTTTGTACGCAATTTCTGGTTTTTATTGATTAAAAAGAATACGAAGGTTGATAGCTGCGCTTTTGTGAATTCCCGAATGACCCTTTCGAATATAAAAACAACTCATTATGCCAGTCACTAGATTAAAACTTGAAGTGTGGTGGGATATTTTTTATACTACATTTTTCTTTTCGAGATTTTGACCAAAATTTTACTTCTGTAACTTTAGTAAAAAACAAGCTATAAAATTGCATTTACATATTTTCAAATAAACTTTTACGCACATTCTAGTGTGAATTCAACATTACATATACACAATTACTTGCCTCTGAGAGGGTTAGGAGATCCCGATGAAAGATTAATTATCTGAAGTTATAAAAATGTTTAGGAGCGTTTCTCATTTGAGTTACAGTATAAAAAGAAAGTTTTTGCCTAATAAATGTGCGTTTTGGCTTATAAAGCAAATAAGCATGGAATCCTAAAATACCGTGGTAAGATAAATTTGAATAAAAGTTTTTTGAATAAAGAGATCTTCTTGGTTCACAAACTCGTTGTAGTATAAATAATTTGTTGTAGTTTATAAATTCATTAAAATAATTTGGCATTGCAAGTAGTAAAGAGTGGGCTTATATTTAGCTGACTGTTTAACATAGCTAAATTTTATACAAGAATGTAAGCTATCATTTTAGAATTTATATTTTTATTCCGGAAAGCTTGTTCTCAGTCAGTATAATCCTTTGACAAAGTGTCGAGACATATACGTCCTATTGGACTATATTTTCAGTCTCTTCGTACAACTTTTTCAAACATAATCTCCGACATAGACTTTTACTAGAATATTTTCAAGTGAAATCTACCACAAAGGAAACTTTTTGTAAATTTTGGTACCAGTGGCGTATCCAGGGTGGGGGTCCAGATGCTCTTGATACCACTAATTTTGTAAAGTTTTCGTTGCCTTCTGTAGTCGGACAACTTTCTGCGATAATCAAGGCGAAGAAAACTATACAATTTTACTGGCATCCAGAGCGTTCGGAACCCCACCCTGGATACGCCACTGGTACCAAAATTCGAAACCGGGTCATCAGTATAGTGCACTGACGTTCTACCAACTGAACCACTTTGGAACGATACTCAGCCTGGAACTTTTTCACCATAACATGTTGGCAAGGCTACAAACGCAGCATAAGATGGAATATTTTTCCGTGAACCGCCAACCCTGGGGCAAACACGAAATCAAAGATAATCCAGTATGTTGCTGGATTTTCTTTGATTATGTTCTTTTTATCTTTGATATTATCTTTGATGATTTTCTTTAAAATTATTATTGCATCCCCGAAATTGTCCTCGCGACAAAATCTTCACTGAAAATAATGAAGTCAAACGTGTTCTTTACATCCTCAACGTTCAAGGGCACTCCTAGCATTTCCTCACCAGTTTCAGTAAAATATTCGACGAAACGTCTGAAATTGGTCACTGACCCTTAATTTCTGGACACCAGTGTAGATTCCCCATTTTCGAAGATGAGGAACGGAAGACTTGGGGAATTTAAATTCATTGACAGGTTTAAAGACAAAAAAAGACATGTTTAAAGACACTAAAGTTGAAGCGTTTTAAAACTTTAGCTAATTTGAAACATAAAGGAGGATAAAAGAACAATTAAATTATCAGGTATGGTTTTAAAATATTTAGAAAGTGTATAATTATTAGAGGGTTTATTAAATTTATTAACAGCGTTATCAATAATGCTGTAATATAGTTTATGAAGGATTTTCGACTATTTTTAAAATCAATCGTACCACAATTTAACAAAAGTTTCCATAGTGCATGATTTCTATTTAAAGTATCCTACTATAAATGTATCACAGTGATTAATTTTCAAAAGTGGTACGAATAGAATCAAAATTATTTTGCTGGAATTTATATATCCCGGACCATAGTCCATTTCCTTCTAATTTTATTAGAGACAAAAGTAGTGTTTACGAATTTAAATTTAAAGATTAGCTGATACACCGAATTCTGTTTTTAAAGAATAGCGTATTTAAAGGTTTACGGACTTTGAATAGCATTATTTTTTAATAATAATCTTTGCCTTATTCAACAGTTATTAAAAATAGACGTATTTAATGTTCGTATACATTTTCACCTCTGGGAATGTAAAAACAGATATAAGTATACACTTTTCAATGTAATTAGGAATAATAATAATGGAAAGTATGGTTTTTCTCAAGACGTATGAATGTACTTTAATCCAGAGTTTGTATTTAATACACTTTAACTTAATTATGTAACTTATTTCTTCGTTATGCAATTTCTGGTTCGAATCGAAATATACTTGTTTTCTACTGGTCAAAGTTACTGTTATAGCGCTGCTGGTAATAAAAGGTCATACTGGTACAACCGTAATTTCCTGTGTATAATCCGCAGATCGAACAATCATGTTTCGAGAAAGAAATTTTACTTTATAAAATGTAACTTATTAGATCGCTTTAAATATTTGACTTCAATTATTGAATAAAATTTCTGGGTTGAAACAAAATTGTTTGATCCGCGGATTGTACACCGGAAATTACGGTACTCTTAAATCTTCAAAAAAATCGAAGTGTAGAGGAACACGTATATGAAAGAGCAAAATTTTAAAAGAAACCGCATGTAAAATTCCTATGGTTATTAGGACTAAAAATATATGAATTAACATATATGAATTAAATATATGAATTAAACAATGATTAAAAGGTCATTGCTACGCCCACTTATGTGTCCAGAACGCAAACACTCAGTTGAGTTTTTCTCATGAACTGATTCTGAGCCCGATCGTTACATATAGATATCGAAAATAGGGTTTGATTTCCACGACATTTCTTTACGATTTTATAAGCAAAATGCCATGGATAAAAGTGTGCTATAAATCCTTAGTCTTAAATATGTAATTTTTCTTGCGTAAAATGTTTATAAGCTTTTGTGAGAAAAATAAATATTTATATCATATATTTGACCATATTTTCAGACGTAGTAAATTATATATTTCACCAAAACATTTTTTCTTTTGTATGCATTAACTTGGTAATTCTATATAAACTTAGAATGATCAGAGAAGGGCTTATAATATTTTCATAGTTAATCGCTAGTAAACAATATTTCATGTGAGATATCTATGGCATTTCTTAATAATTTTGAAAAAAATTATTTCATAAATTTTACATTTATAAAGACTCAAATATAATACAATGTAGGTGTGTCAGAAACTTAACTATCTCAAATTAACTTTTCATAAAATGTAATTTAAAGTGATTTAGCTAAAAATAAGGCTTTTCAGAAATGCACGAAAGATATCTCTGGAACTAATTGATATAATTATATTATATTTTAATAAGTTATATTATTGTATCCATGTCTCAAAACTTAGCATACATATGCTTCGGGTCTCACGAGCAAAAAAATAAAAAGGCATACAGAAACTCAAAAAAAAAAAAAAAAACACGATGCAATATATTGAACTTTATTTTAAATATATAAATTGTGATCTACGATGTCTAAGCCTTGAGCACGATTTTGTATTTATTTAATCGGTTACGAAGAGGGAAAAAGTCGCCATATTTTAACCACTTGAAGGGCGATGGGATATAATATATCCCACACAATTTTAATTCCCAAACGCCACAAAGACACCGGAATTTTGGAATCAAATTTTACTTTTATAATATACGTGAAGAAAATCTTTTACTTATTTGGAAATAAATTTGTTGTTAAATACCGGTGTGACTCAATGATTTCAACATTTTTGAAACATAAGTACTTTGGCCCTGAAAGGGTTAAGAACTGTAATTTTTCTATGACAAGCCCTATGGCAATACAAATAGCCCAAACTTTGAAGCCTCAAATGCCACAACCACAAAACTACATTTAGAATAAAATTTCGTTTTTATAATATTCATGATTAAAATCTATTACTTTGCACTACTCCCATTACATCCCATTACAGGAAATGTTTAAAAAGGGATTATAAAGGATGGTAAACATAAAACTAGCACTTTCAAACAGAAAACTAGTACAGAGTTATTTAAAATAATTCTCTTCCTCTACGATCTTTAAATAAAAAAGTTTCCACAATGGAAAATGAAACAAATTACTACACATAATGTATTTTGCAAAATAAATAAATAAATAAATAAATAACAACAATTGCATGTGTTGATTATACACATCTGGGATTAATCTAATTTGTTTGAAGCCGAGAATAGCCCAAATCCCTATGGGAAGATGATTAATGAAGAGAAAAAAAAATACACACTGTCGGCGAAAACATAAACATACAAAATAATATTTCATGAAAATACTAAAGGTATAAATAGAATAAACTACTTGAAAACAGAGACAACAAGGGGACTTGAGATACTGTCTACTTTTTCTGAATTCAGAAACTATGTTGATCATTTAACTTCAATTATTTATTCATTTATTTTGCCAGAAAGATATGCCGATATTGACGTGCTGAATATAGTCCTAAACAAATCTAAATCGAATGCAAATGTTGTAATAATTAGATATTGTACGGATATTACGATTTTATTGGTGTTATTATCACCTTGAAGACAAAAAATATTCTATAAAATGTAGAAAGTGGTAAAAATATCTTTAATAAAATTTTGCAATACTTGAATCTAACTGAAGAACTCAAACAAGTTTTATTCTCTTTCTTTGCATATATGGTCATATCTATAATAATATGTAAAACTGAATCAAGTTTCTGTAGGATGAGAAGATTGGAAGGAATTAAAAGGACCAAATTTTCTTAATAATCTCAAAATTAAGTTTTCATATTTGGAAAAAGGAGAGAAACATTTATATTCCGACATTACACAATGCAGTGGTGTAGTGTTAGGATACGAATTAAGGCCTTATTTAATCTTTGAACGTTAAATGAATAAATAAGACCAAACTTAGTATATAGTAAAATAATGCAGCATCCCCTGACGCTACGTATCTGATATGGAATGAGAAATATTCAAATATAAACGAAGTATATTATTTCACATTACAAAAATACAAAAATACCACTTAAAAAATAGTTTTTCGATTCTGAAAAATGTCCATCAACTTGAAGTCAAATTTTTACGGTTAAAACATTATTTTAAAAACAGGCTACTGATGATAAAAATTTAACAAAAAAAAAAAAAAAAGAAAATGGTTTTTGGAAGATAAAAAAGTTATTATCTCTAATTTATGAAAAAATAGCTTTCTTTAGCATGTGTCGTGTAGCATGTGGAGAAAATAAACTTGTGGCAACCGACGATGAATTCGATATACCTACAATGATTCCCCTTCCTTAAACACATGCATGAAGCTTTTAATTTTTTTTTATAACTGGAATAAAATATATTTCCCCAAATAAAAAATGTGTCAATTCAACACTGACGGAATTTAACCAGGCTCTTGTACATTAGGAATGCTTTATACAGTAATGTGCGAAAATTGAATAAATTTTTCAGAATCATGTCACCTTGATCATGTTTGCCATTTACATATTATTTAATATATTGACAAATTTTAATGAGTTTAGATAAGGGATACTTCCACAGAACCAAAGGAAGTAAAGCAATTATCAGAACAAACGTTAGAAATGTATTTGTAAATTTTTAAACTGTAAAAAACAATGTATACCCGAAAGTCGTTTTTTGAAAACAGCAATGGTGAAGGTGGTTCAGTTGTAAACTGCTATTATGTTGAAAAAAACAAGATATAATATGTTATCTCTGAGAAAAACTTTAAAATATATGGATTGAATCTTCATTTTAAAAATATGAACATTGCGAATTATCTTTTTTCCCATTTTAGGTGATCCGTAATTAAAAACATATCATCCAAAATAGCCAAAAGAAAAATGTAATTATTAGTTTATATAAATAATCATTAGTACAGCGACTAGAGTACATACTGATGAAAACGGCTACAAAATAGTACTACAGCGCCTAGAATACATAGTGTGGAAAACGGCTACAAAACAGTACAAAAAAATTAGATTCGATAAATGTAGAACGATGTTGAAAAGATAATGTGTCGATCGTAGCGACATCTTATAGCAGTGGCGTAGACAGGGTGGAGGTCCAGATTGTTTGGATATCACTAATTTTATAAAAATATTTTGACTTATCTATTCGGAGAATTTTTCGCGATATTGAAGGCGAAGAAAACTTTATAATATTACTGGTTTCCAGAGTATTTGGACCCCCCCCCCATCTCTGGCTACGTCAGTGTCTGCTAGATCTTTTCAACGCAAACATTGTACAAGAGTCGAACTGAAAAACGCTTCATCTGGTGGAAAATATTTTAAATAATTAAATTATACCCTATTTCCTGTGAATTGGATTGTGATTTTCATCAGCTTTGAAAATATGAATGATATTGTTCATGGCCAAAAAATATGATACGCATTATTTTGTGCCTGGTTGCAGTACTCGGTACAAGACATCAAACTAGAAACTATCTCTATTCAGCATAACCAAAGGATGAATCTCTGTTAGAAGACTGGAAAAGATTAATTACCTGATATGATAAAAAACTAACTTCCAAATCAGTTACATCTGAAATATACACTTACAAGGAGATTTTATTAACAGAAATTATGTTCAAGTTGTCAATAGTGAATCGGTTACTTTTGCTAGAGCTAAATCTATTTTTAAAGCAGTGTTGGGGGTTTGTTTACTTGCCTAGGTACTATTACCTTTTGCAAAAATTATGAATGAGTGCAAATTACCTATGACTAAAAATTGAAATGAATCCTGTCAATATGCATACTTACAAAATTATTCTCAAACTAAAATAAATTTAGAAAAAAAGTAAATGGATTAAATTAAACAGAAACAATTAAAATTTAAAGAATTTAAATTTAGTTGAATTCTAAGTTTTGAATTCAAAATAGTATAAGAATTAATCATTTAAAAGCACTGACAAGATTCTCAATTTGCACTACATCCAATTCCCCAACAATCAGCATTGTGAATTCAAGAATTAATATGAAGGGTAACAACAAGGAATTTTCATAGACAAAATAATTTAGACTAAGTGAAAATTTTGGAATAAAGGTGACAAAATCTTTCTTTTAAAGAAAGTACAAAAAGGGGAGGTATAAAATTGATGATATAGGTTAAACAAAATAATATTTGACAAATATTAAAAAAATGCAAAATTAATTCCAAGAATTCACAACATCGAAGCTGTGATCGTATAGATTAATCCTTGTTTAAGAGACCATGAGTAAATAATTAAATTTTGAATAAGTAATTCATTATTATAAAATGCTCCTCATAAGACTTTAGATCAAAATGTTAAAATTACTTTATATAAAAAATTCAGATAAGTATGTCCTGTAATTAATTAAAGAATAGTAAAAGGTCTCAGTTAATTAAATAAAATAAGTTTGAATATTAAAAATCTCAACATCCAGTAAATTAGCAGTTTATTTTTTTATTAGATTTAATGCTTAAAATAATATTTAGAAATTCCATGACTAGAGAATACAATAATTTACTTTAATTAATTAATTTATTTATTTATTTATTGTACCAGAATTAATATTTAAATCAATAGAATAAATTAAGCTAAAGATTACTATGCATTTTAAACTGATAACTCAAACTATACATAGTATTCCCAATTAAATTTTAATGATTAACAAAAAGTAAAATTACTGAACATGAATCTTATTGAAATGATTTACAATAAATTAATAAGATAAAGAAAACAAAGAAGGAATTTACTTAGTTATTTTGTTTATTGACAGAAACACATTATTCATAGCTTTCACGAATTATAATAGTAATCTAATGTATTGAGGTCATGATAATAGACAAAAACAATAACAAATTGGTTAATCCAAAAATCAGAAGTATCATATACTATAATCAGATAAATTTAACTAAAAATACTGATGTTATATTTACCACAGAAAGTACATAGTGATGTTAGAGGTGCTTCGGCCATTCTTTGGTAGGTTTGGTTACACTCCATTATCACACTAACACAAGTTCGAGAATTTAAGTCACAAAAGTTCTAGTCATAGTGGCTTGTTAGTAACGATCACAATGCTTGGCTACTACACTAAGTAGTCAAAAATGTCTAAACAGAATCCGAGACGGTAGAGGACAATATGCACAAGGAAATATATGTAAATGAAGTTAGTCAAGAATAAACTATTCACAAGAAGTTGTTGTTCCCACACCGGGAGTCGAATCCAATAACTATTCTGTAACTATTTATAACACGCTCCTGTAGAGTAGTTTCTGTCCCAAAACATGAATCAGAAATACTTTTCTGATATGGTGCATAGCCGGAAATAAGTGTCACTACTCTGTGTACTCACTTCCATTTTCGATGTTCAGCCACTCCGTGTGAATCTCCAGTTACACATCGGCTCCAAATACGAGCAGTGGTGCTAATCTCTGGCAACGATTATTCCTAAACATCAGTCTTTAAAGGCTGCAAAAAAATGTTTTTTTTTTCGTTTTATCTTGCAGAACGCTTGCAGAGTCTGTTACCAGGGCAAACGCATCTCTCGATAGACCACTAAATCTGCACGTCCTAACACTTCGACATCTAAAAACTTTCTCGGATTCTTAACATCTCTTTTTTTTTTTTTTACTCCAACAACAACATATCATTCTCGTCATTTCAGGCCGCGTAGCATACAACCATTTACTATCAACTCCCTAGTAATCGTCCGTCTTCCTACTCACTAAAAAAAATCTACCGCTCGAGCAGGCGGCGGTGGGGGGAAAATCCCCTAACCCACACACACCCGAACTATCCACGCTTCACAACATGACTTACGTTTTCAACTTAACAACATGATCAATCTCAAGACCTTCTGTCATTCTTCCATTTCCCGTTTAGTCCGCCGCAATATTCTGACATGTTTCAATATGCTTGGTACAAGTCTGGGTTACTGCAAATTCGGCCACTTCCATTTGAAAGGCCCTTGAGATTTTGTTTTTTGCAGGAGGCGGACTATTGTAATCATTGCAATAGAATTAAGTTCATGAACTGTTCTTCGTGCCACTATTTTCTATGTTTCAATCATTTTTTGGTTCAGTACCATATTCGCCAATAGCATTTTTTTGCGGGCTTCTTCCATTTTTATATTACTATATCTAAATATGTTTTGTATTTTGTATTAATCCGAATATTAAAATTTCTGAATCATAATCATGCTTTTCCTCTGTAAATTAAACATATAAATTAGCAAATTTTAAGATTTTGTAGCTCGATAACGAAGAGGTGAGGGCAAATGATTTATGTGTTAAAAAACGCATTTCACTATGCTCTTTCGATTGCTGCTTATTTAGATTTATTTTTTCATTATTACACTATGGCGTGGTTTCCTTTTGAAAAAAGCTTGGGCCTAGCACACGAATATACCCACATGCTCACAGGTCCGTTTTTTTAAATACCAGTATTTCTGGTGAATTATTTTCGTGCTAGGTTTTTACATCATTTGCAACCAAAATTACCTTCCGCGTAGGTTTTTAGCAAATTTTTAAGAAAAATCTTAATAGTACATTTTCTTTTAAAAAAGTGGTATATAAAAAACGGACCGAAAATGGAAGCCTATAGATACATTAACATTCAAGGAGCTCTAGCTTATTACTGGATGAGATAATCATTAAAATGCTTACGTCGAGCCTTATAAAACTCATACATTTGATTAAACAATGAAAGGAGAAAATTAGTCAATAGTTTCGTTATGACAAAAATAATATTTTTTGGATTTACAATTTTTAACATTCAATTCTCTTTTTTTAGAAATTTAGAAAACGATCTTTAAGCCATCTTATATTTTCATAGAAATGTATTTTTTTTTGTTTTATTCGTATATGATACTGTATAGCAATTGAACTCTCAAAAGGCTTTCCAAGTTACCAATTTTTTTATAATATAAATCATCACCTAAATTATCGCAGATCTTCAGTTATTAAATAAGCCTAAAATCACATTTCACAAATAACGGTGTGACAATACTTTTCAGAAAAAAGTAGTCTTTTTACGTCTTTTTTCCATTATGCTTTCGATGGTAATTTATTCACACAGTTAATAATGTTACGTTGAAACTTTTGGGGCATTTAGTATTGGTTTAAAAAAATATTTTTTTTCTAATAAAAATACACTTTTATCTAGTGTTAGCTTTAATTAGTGACAGGAATTTGCTATTATAAAAGGCGAAGATTTTTATTTGAAAATAATAGTAACTCACGAGCGCCAGGTTGGACGACCCGGCTCCAAAAGATAACTGTATATAGATCCAGCTGAATTTCTACGATTAAATAAGTGGAGGATTATTATAAACTGATGATCCAGTATAATGGCTTGAATGAAACCACTAATTTGAAAGAGAAAATTTCACCTTTTATAATCGCAGAAATTCTGCGATTAAATAAAGCGAAAAAACTCTCTTCGAAATTAGTGGCTCTACACACGTTGCATTTGGACTACACTGCTTTAAAAGTAGATGTATACTGAATGCGACAGATTGACAACCCTAATATTGACACTTTGTCAGTTTTGGATGTGATCGATGGCTCGCCAAATAATTACGAATAGGTTGATGTTGATTAAAGGTTTTATAAAATAAATAATAAACTTTATATTTCTCACAATGTACTAGCTACCCGCCCGACGTTGCCCGGGCCCGAGATAATAACAATCTCCTCAAATATAATCAATAATTTGTTCAAGAAAACCACCTTCACCTACATTAACGCGATCATTAAAAAAATAATTACATTTTTCTGATAAATAGAACATAACGAAGACGTTACGTTGAAATAGCTGGCACGATGACAACACCTCCCATCCTCAATTCCAGATCTATATCTTAATTAGTTATCTAAATTTTGTTCATTAGTAAAAATTGGCAATTATTTCCTTTCATTTTCGCAAACTAAATGGAGGGATCGGCCCGAGAAAGAGATCTCTTTGTAGTTCAGTTTTTAATGAAAGAAGATCCCTGTCTGAAACATTCTGTGATTTTTTTCACTGGCGACAGCAGATTTTTTGCAGTTTTTTGCATAAATTAAGAAAAATTACCGGCCGAATTTTTAAAAAATTGCATAGACGGATGCAGAATTTTTTTTTACATATGCTCAGAAATTTTCAAATTGATATCTTACTTAGTTTTCTTAAAATTCGCTAATTAGTAAAATAATTTCGAATTAGTTCATTTCCGCTTGCAAATGCAATGCGCCGATTCGTTTCTTTCGCCATTTTGATTTAAAAGATGGCATTTTCAATGCGATGTTTAATGATATTCTAATTAATATCTAGAGTAATTATCAAAGTATTAAAATTCTGAGACTCCGGTATACCAGGAGAGGGTTTGGACTACCTAAATCTAAATTTACAGACTTCTAGGTGCTCTAAATTTTCCTAGCCATCGCCAACAGACACACACACACACACACACACAGACACACAGGGCGAAACTTTCTTTTATTAGTATAGATATCGTGTTTTCTTAGTAATTCATTACCAAGGTAAGACCTGCCCAATTATGCTGGTATAATCGTTTTGCTGTATTTAAAATAATGCTCCGCTTTTCTTAATCTGCGATGAAACAATAGTTCCAAATAATCGATAATAATCATATTGGGGTATAAAACATCTGTACTTTTTTTTTTCGTTTAGACAATTAGGCAATAATTATTAAGATTTTTTTTCCTAGCTTCTTTTTTTTTTTTGTCCATTTTTTTTTCTAAATATAGAATTAGTGTATCAAAAGAACACTTGTTGATATTGAATCAGACGCTCACATTAACGCTAGAGCGACCATGAACAGTCATTTTGACCGCTACCTAATGAATATATTCCGATTCAAACCAGAAATTTCTTTTTAAAATAAATTAAATATAAATCTCTCAGAAATATGTTAAATGAATAAGTTAAATAGTTTTTAATAAAAATTCTGGTGTGAATGAGTTTTATAAAACTTGAGTAAAATTTCCGGTCGTTTTAGTGTTAAAGAAGTTGCCATAATTTTTGGCGTATAATCGGCGGATCGAACAATCATGTTTCGACCCAGAATTTTTATTCAATAATTGAGCACAAATAATTACAGCGATTTAGCAGCGTACATTTTATAAAGTAAATTTTCTGGGTTAAAACATGATTCTTGGATCCGCGGATTATACGCAGGAAATTATGGTAAATAAATTTAATTTAGCTCCAACATGTATAATATTCCACTTTTATTCTGATTTGTGTAATTGTAATTCTCATATTTCTATCTTCTAGTTATCATAGTCAAAAGGGATAATTCAGTTTCACATTGAAAATATGCAGAGTACAATTAATTGAAAGTTTGTTAACCCTTTCCGGCACAGACAAAGTATGTTCGTAAAATGAGAAATTGCTGACTGACATCGGAATTTACAAAAGACTTTTTTAGAAAAGATGAACTCCTTATTTTAAGCTTTCATTATAGAAACAAAATTTTATTAAAATATTCTTGGTGCAGTATGCAAGTTTGGAATTAAAATTAGGTGTGCCCGAAGTGGGACCACTGTGCCGGAAAAGGTTAAAAGAGAATATTAGTTACACATACGGAAAGCTCTGTTTTACAATGGTGACAAAACAACGGGCCGCAGTGCTACAAGTATTTAATCACCGAATAATTCACCTTATTTAATGGCAAAAAATTTGTAATATAATATGGTGAAGATTTTTATTAGGAAATAGTAGTGACAAACGCTTTGCAGGTAAAAAGATTCTGCGCCCTTGATGTAAAGAATTGCACGTTTAATTATCATATGTACTCGCGTTATATTCGAAAAAAATAACATGACCATCAGTTGAATTCCATATAATTAATTTTAATAATAAATAAATATTTTAATAATAATAATAAATTTTAATAATAATAATAAATTTTAATAATAATAATAAATTTTAATAATAATAAATAAAAAAATTAAGAATAAAAAATAGTTTATATAATTTTATAAAAGGATATTTCTGGGTCGAAAAACGACTCTTTGAGTTGCGGATTATATGCCGGAAATTACGGTACATTCCTCGGCTGATAGGAGGAGTCTGCAAGTAGTCTGATACCACTATTTCGGAATAGTATTTTCAACCGTTTTATTCATAATCACCACGGTTGATCGCAGAGCTGAGAATATTTTTCTGCGATTAAATAAGGCAAATAATTGTAATAAAATTTTGTTATAAAGCTGTACGCGTCCCCTATATATCAATACGCATTGTGAATATAGAGGGCGGTCCAAAATTAATGAGCGCATTTCATATTTGAAAAATAAAAGAACAAACTGAGGAACGTACATGTTTATTGTTTCTTGAAATACAATTTAAAAAAGATTTAAACAACAACATTTTAAACATTAAATAAGTTTCGCATAAGCCGATAGATTATACGACAACAATGCGCGAGGATTTACGGATTGCGTCAGTCGGCAAATGGGTACCGTAGAGGAAATCTTAGTGTACGCAACTCCATTTCCAGATATCGATGGCCTAAAACGACTAATCACTGATGTCTTTCGAGGAAAACTGCTGAAATGATGTAACAAACTTGGTGTGAAATTGAATATCGGCTGGATATTTTACCTGCAACACGAGGAGCTCATGTGGAACTTATTTAACGTTTAAAATGTTTTTGTGTAAAAATGTTTTAAATTGTCTTTCCAGGAAATCAATAAACATGTACGTACTTCATTTTGTTCTTTTTTTACAAACGTGAAATGCTCTCAATACTTTTGTACTGCCCTGTATATTGATACATATTATAAATCACATATAAATAGCTTAATAAATTGTATATTCTATATTTTCTTTTAGTCAAAACCTTTTAATTCAAATTATCACTAAATGATTTCTTTAAGTTATTTCCCACAAATCCGTAAATTGAGTCAAACCTCCCCACTCCAGTGAGGTTTCGCCCGCTATAATGGAGGATTGACCCACTAAATCAAAATAAGTATTTTGTCACCAGAAATTTTATTTATCCCTTTGACTATGGGTAGGGACACTTAAAGGTTTTCCTCCAAAATTTTATCTCTGCCATACACAATAAACTTGTTATGTGATATATTCAAGAGAGATCTACCACAAAGAAACTTTTTTCTTAGTTGTGGTACGTTTGAATATATGATATAGTCGCCAGTTTTGGATCTTACAACGGTAGCTATCGCCCCGTGTATGACATAGACAGGGTAAGTACAATTTTTACTATTCTGACCACTAATTCCACCACTCACTACTAATTCTCGAAAAGTATTCTTCAACTTACTTTATCGCAGAGTTTGTAATAATTATCTCCGACTAAATAAGGTCACGATTACTATTTGTATTTATTGGTGATAAAGTAAATGCCGCTCATACCCTGGGTATGCGCGAGTTCTCCCGGGTTAAAGAAAAGGTTAACCCCTTGATTACTGCTCAGTGGACTAATATTTATTCTCTTCGTACCACTTTTTGAAAAATAATGTCCGTCATACACTTTATACTAGGATATTTCTTAGAGAAATTTACAATCAAGAAAATGTTTTTGTAATTTTGCTGCAGAGGCGTAGCGTCAAGGGGGGCACGGGTGACTTTACTACCAGTATTTTTATATTCTATATTTGGCCTTATTTATTTCATACCGTTCAAAGATTAAATAAGGCTAAATGTAGTATATAATTATACTGGTAGTAAAATGATCGTGCCCCCCCTGACGCTACGCCACTGTTTTGGTGCAACAGAATATAAAAATAGTCGACATCGTAGTTTTTAATGAAAAGTTTAAACTCTTGACTACGGAATGGGATATATCTGCTTTCTGTACATACTCATAATCATACTCCTTGTATTATTGAGAAAATTTCCGTTTTATTACCATTATGACGTCATATTAATCTTTTTTTAAACTGGTGAAACTTTTTATTTCATTTTCATTTTTCACGTGGAAATCTTTCAATAGAATATTAATTATTGTAGAAAGAATTTTATTGTGGATTTTTAATTGTTGGCAACTGCTATAACGAAAAAGGTTTAAATTTAATAGAAAAAGGCTGTTAGAATTTTGGTTTTTTATCTCTATATATTAAAATAATACATTTTTTTCAAATTTTAATACTTTGAGCTTCATAGTATATATTTAGCTATAAGCACACAAATTTCCATGCCAGTAAGTTCTATAGTTTCTGATAACGGCTCTGTGACGGACAGACAACGGAGCGAGAGTAATAGGGTTTCGTGAGATGAACGAAACCCTAAAAAATTAAAATCTCTTATGATGCGGGACTTTTGGCGCACCCTGTAGTTGTTATTTAGTAGCAGAGCACACGTTGAACAACTCTATTATACATGATATACGAGGAGGTTAGAATGACAGTGGAGTAAGTCAAAAATTTAAAAAATCTAAATAACTACATTTTCAGTGAACGTTTATTAATATCTGTTCAGCGCGTCAGTCAAATAAGTCATAGTTCACTGAGCCGCTAGAGCGCAAAACAAGTTGAACCAATTAATACAACGGAAATACGACAAGTTTCACAAATTACTAATATTGACATTCTCCACTGTCATTCTAGCCCCCTCATATTTTTTTAATGCCTACAACAAACAAATATATAATCGGGGAACCTGGGGATGTTTGACCCTTTTTTATTAAAATCCTTTGTAGTTTGTCTTTGCTCTACAATAGCATCTCAACTGGCAACACAAAAACTTATTATATACAAGATGCTTACATTCCTTGGCTGATAGGAGGAGTCTGCAAGTAGTCTGATACCACTATTTCGGAATAGTAAATTCAACCGTTTTATTCATAATCACCACGGTTGATCGCAGAGCTGAGAATATTTTTCTGCGATTAAATAAGGCAAATAATTGTAATAAAATTTTGTTATAAAGCTGTACGCCTCCCCTATATATCAATACGCATTGTGAATATACAGGGCGGTCCAAAATTAATGAGCGCATTTCATATTTGAAAAATTAAAGAACAAATTGAGGAACGTACATGTTTATTGTTTCTTGAAATACAATTTAAAAAAGTTTTAAACAACAACTTTTTAAACATTAAATAAGTTTCGCATAAGCCGATAATTTATACGACAACAATGCGCGAGGATTTACTGATTGCGTCAGTCGGCAAATGGGTACCGTAGAGGAAATCTTAGTGTACGCAACTCCATTTCCAGATATCGATGGCCTCAAACGACGAATAACTGAAGTCATTCGAGGAAAACTGCTGAAATAATGTAACAAACTTGGCGTGAAATTGAATATCGGCTGGATATTTTACCTGCAACACGAGGAGCTCATGTTGAACTTATTTAACGTTTAAAATGTTTTTGTGTAAAAATGTTTTAAATTGTCTTTCCAGGAAATCAATAAACATGTACGTACTTCATTTTGTTCTTTTTTTACAAACATGAAATGCTCTCAATACTTTTGTACTGTCCTGTATATTGATACATATTATAAATCACATATAAATAGCTTAATAAATTGTATATTCTATATTTTCTTTTAGTCAAAACCTTTTAATTCAAATTATCACTAAATGATTTCTTTAAGTTATTTCCCACAAATCCGTAAATTGAGTCAAACCTCCCCACTCCAGTGAGGTTTCGCCCGCTATAATGGAGGATTGACCCACTAAATCAAAATAAGTATTTTGTCACCAGAAATTTTATTTATCCCTTTGACTATGGGTAGGGACACTTAATGGTTTTCCTCCAAAATTTTATCTCTGCCATACACAATAAGCTTTTTATGTGATATTTTCAAGAGAGATCTACCACAAAGAAACTCTTTACTTACCCATCATACGTAGTATAGGGTAAGTCTTGTAATCGTTTTGAAAATCGAAAATTTTTTTTTGCCGGATTTACACGTTTCAGACACTGGAGATTCCGAAAAACATATTTTTAGAAAAAAAAAAATTTGCCGTCCGTCTGTGTGTCTGTGTGTGTGTCTGTGTGTCTGTAAACGCTCTATCTCCCGAAAAAATTGAGATAGAGACTTGCAATTTGGTATGTACTTAGTATGTAATAATGGGAAGATGCCTATTTCATTTCAATAACCTCGAATAACCGGAAAAAAAATTTTCGGACTCTCGAAATATTCGTTCTGATGAAAGGTATATAAAAATTTTCGAAATTGTTTATTTTAAGAAATGAATATAAAAGACAATAAAAAAATATAAATTTTGCATAAAGCATGAAGCTGATCGGATAATTAGTTGCCGAGATATTGGAATCCTATTTTCCACACTCTTCGATTTTTCATGACCCTGTATTTCATCCACATTTCACTTCAAAGATATATTTTAATTGGAAATTTGACGCTTAATCAGATGCAATAAACTGCTAGTTAATAGGATTATTATTTTTGGAGTTATAAGGATGTTTCTTCCAAGCAATTCAGTAATAGAGACTTTAAAGTTTGTGACGTCATCAAGCCACAGTTTTATTTAAATTGCAATGCACTTTATAATTAGTTTTTATTTTAATATTTTACATAATGCATATCCATGATGGGTAAGTATTACGGTGTCCCCCAACGACTAGTTTCTTAGTTGTGGTACGTTTGAATATATGATATAGTCACCAGTTTTGGATCTTACAACGGTAGCTATCGCCCCGTGTATGACATAGACAGGGTAAGTACAATTTTTACTATTCTGTCCACTAATTCCACCACTCACTACTAATTCTCGAAAAGTATTCTTCAACTTACTTTATCGCAGAGTTTGTAATAATTATCTCCGACTAAATAAGGTCACGATTACTATTTGTATTTATTGGTGATAAAGTAAATGCCGCTCATACCCTGGGTATACGCGAGTTCTCCCGGGTTAAACAAAAGGTTAACCCCTTGATTACTGCTCAGTGGACTAATATTTATTCTCTTCGTACCACGTTTTGAAAAATAATGTCCGTCATACACTTTATACTAGGATATTTCTTAGAGAAATTTACAATCAAGTAAATGTTTTTGTAATTTTGGTGCAACAGAATATAAAAATAGTCGACATCGTAGTTTTTAATGAAAAGTTTAAACCCTTGATTACGGAATGGGATATATCTGCTTTCTGTACATACACATAATCATACTCCTTGTATTATTGAGAAAATTTCCGTTTTATTACCATTATGACGTCATATTAATCTTTTTTAAATTGGTGAAACTTTTTATTTCATTTTCATTTTTCACGTGGAAATCTTTCAATAGAATATTAATTATTGTAGAAAGAATTTTATTGTGGATTTTTAATTGTTGGCAACTGCTATAACGAAAAAGGTTTAAATTTAATAGAAAAAGGCTGTTAGAATTTTGGTTTTTTATCTCTATATATTAAAATAATACACTTTTTTCAAATTTTAATACTTTGAGCTTCATAGTATATATTTAGCTATAAGCACACAAATTTCCATGCCAGTAAGTTCTATAGTTTCTGATAACGGCTCTGTGACGGACAGACAACGGAGCGAGAGTAATAGGGTTTCGTGAGATGAACGAAACCCTAAAAAATTAAAATCTCTTATGATGCGGGACTTTTGGCGCACCCTGTAGTTGTTATTTAGTAGCAGAGCACACGTTGAACATACCCTATTATACATGATATATGAGGAGGTTAGAATGACAGTGGAGTAAGTCAAAAATTTAAAAAAATCTAAATAACTACATTTTCAGTGAACGTTTATTAATATATGTTCAGCGCGTCAGTCAAATAAGTCATAGTTCACTGAGCCGCTAGAGCGCAAAACAAGTTGAACCAGTTAATACAACGGAAATACGACAAGTGTCACAAATTACTAATATTGACATTCTTCTCTGCCATTCTAGCCCCCTCATATTTTTTTAATGCCTACAACAAACAAATATATAATCGGGGAACCTGGGGATGTTTGACACTTTTTTATTAAAATCCTTTGTAGTTTGTGTTTGCTCTACAATAGCATCTCAACTGGCAACACAAAAACTTATTATATACAAGAAGCTTACATTCCTTGGCTGATAGGAGGAGTCTGCAAGTAGTCTGATACCACTATTTCGGAATAGTAATTTCAACCGTTTTATTCATAATCACCACGGTTGATCGCAGAGCTGAGAATATTTTTCTGCGATTAAATAAGGCAAATAATTGTAATAAAATTTTGTTATAAAGCTGTACGCCTCCCCTATATATCAATACGCATTGTGAATATACAGGGCGGTCCAAAATTAATGAGCGCATTTCATATTTGAAAAATTAAAGAACAAACTGAGGAACGTACATTTTTATTGTTTCTTGAAATACAATTTAAAAAAGTTTTAAACAACAACATTTTAAACATTAAATAAGTTTCGCATAAGCCGATAGATTATACGACAACAATGCGCGAGGATTTACGGATTGCGTCAGTCGGCAAATGGGTACCGTAGAGGAAATCTTAGTGTACGCAACTCCATTTCCATATATCTATGGCCTAAAACGACGAATAACTGAAGTCATTCGAGGAAAACTGCTGAAATGATGTAACAAACTTGGCGTGAAATTGAATATCGGCTGGATATTTTAACTGCAACACGAGGAGCTCATGTGGAACTTATTTAACGTTTAAAATGTTTTTGTGTAAAAATGTTTTAAATTGTCTTTCCAGGAAATCTATAAACATGTACGTACTTCATTTTGTTCTTTTTTTACAAACGTGAAATGCTCTCAATACTTTTGTACTGCCCTGTATATTGATACATATTATAAATCACATATAAATAGCTTAATAAATTGTATATTCTATATTTTCTTTTAGTCAAAACCTTTTAATTCAAATTATCACTAAATGATTTCTTTAAGTTATTTCCCACAAATCCGTAAATTGAGTCAAACCTCCCCACTCTAGTGAGGTTTCGCCCGCTATAATGGAAGATTGACCCACTAAATCAAAATAAGTATTTTGTCACCAGAAATTTTATTTATCCCTTTGACTATGGGTAGGGACACTTAAAGGTTTTCCTCCAAAATTTTATCTCTGCCATACACAATAAACTTGTTATGTGATATTTTCAAGAGAGATCTACCACAAAGAAACTTTTTTCTTAATTGTGGTACGATTGAATATATGATATAGTCGCCAGTTTTGGATCTTACAACGGTAGCTATCGCCCCGTGTATGACATAGACAGGGTAAGTACAATTTTTACTATTCGGACCACTAATTCCACCATTCACCACTAATTCTCGAAAAGTATTCTTCAACTTACTTTATCGCAGTGTTTGTAATAATTATCTCCGACTAAATAAGGTGACGATTACTAATTGTATTTATTGGTGATAAAGTAAAAGCTCCTTATACCCTGGGTATGCGCGAGTTCTCCCGGGTTAAACAAAAGGTTAACCCCTTGATTACTGCTCAGTGGACTAATATTTATTCTCTTCGTACCACTTTTTGAAAAATAATGTCCGTCATACACTTTATACTAGGATATTTCCCAGAGAAATTTACATTCAAGAAAATGTTTTTGTAATTTTGGTGCAACAGAATATAAAAATAGTCGACAGCGTAGTTTTTAATGAAAAGTTTAAATCCTTGATTACGGAATGGGATATATAAGCCTCTGTGAATCATTTTTTATTCTAATCGTACCACTTTTGAAAAAATAATCGCTGTCATACACTTATAGGATATTTTATATATGAATTTACCAGAAAAATATTTTTTGTTAATTGTGGTGCACCTGAATATAAAAATAGTCGACTGTCCTGGCCCGTAATCATATGGTTAATGAAAAATAACATCTGAACGATATTTATTTAATTTCCTTTCATAAATAAAATGTTTGATGCGAAACACATGTATTTGCTCTGGGCACTGGACAAAGTTAATTACCGTAATTTTCGGCGTATAATCCGCAGCTCAAAGAGTCGTTTTTCGACACAGAAATATTATTTTATAAAATGTAACTTAAAAGATCGCTGTAAATATTTAACTACAATTATTGAATAAAATTTCTGGGTTGAAAAACGACTCTTTGAGCTGCGGATTATACGCCGGAAATTACGGTATTCTCAGTATCATAGCATCCTTAACCATTCAGCAGGTGAGCTAAAATTTTTCACCTGAACTTGCGTGCGTCGTACTTTTTAAAACATAAGCGTCTTGTTTGTTTACGATGTTGAAAATTCTAGACATTTCATAACAGTTAATAAGTAGGTAAGTTAGAAAAACCTTTATACATATCAAAAGAAAAAATAAATTTTAATAAGTGAAACAACATATACAGAAATATGCATTTTAAGAAAGTAATTTTTTTTTTATTAGTGAGGAAAAGATGAATATTGTTTTTTTAAATGCCCATTATGCATGATTTATTGCAATGTGACAAAGAGAAGGATGTTTTTCACCATCAAAAATACCTTTTTTTTAAATATTCAATTTCATCTACTGTATTTTTCGCAAACATTTTATGCCAGTATGAACTATTAAAATGTAAAACTTGTTTTGTTTTTTAGTTGTTGGCATATATTTTTTACTCCATTTCGTAGTTACAATGCTTATATTTGTAAATGTTTATGTTTGACAATATAAACTTTTTTATATTCAACTGATACTTCCGGATTGTCGGCAAATATACAATGAAAATCTCCCACTTTTACAAGATTTGACGTCATAACTAAAAACAATTGTACTAGATCAGGGTTCCTAAACTTTCAGAGAAAGAAACCGTATTTTTTAATAACAAACTTGGCTTATGTATACGTACGATTGCATAAACCGTAATCATGGCGTAATACTGGAATACGTAAATGCTGGTATTTTTCTGACTTAAATTCAGGGGAATTCAGTGACCAGTAGGAATACTGTAAATATTTCTCATAAGAATATGTAAAACTAGAGCTTTTCGAAATTCAATAGAAATGAAGATTATCTTTCAGAATTTCTGGGGACAAACCAGTTTTCGGCAAAAGGGTTGAATAAATCTATGTAAAACTAACTAATTACTCAGCTTAACACATTTCAATTTCATTATTACAGAAATAAAACTTTAAAATGTGAAATAATTAATATATGTACTTGTTATAGTCTCTGTGTGAAACACATCGCGAAACACATGAGAGGTCGCCGTGACCTATATGTTTTATATAGTTGATACAACAATGCAAACTGTTACATTCATGGTAACTTTTTTCATGGACAAAAGACGAAGATTTTATTTTGAAAATAGTGGTTGCAGATATACAAAAAATATAGAACACAGCCACACCTGGTTAACGCAACAGCACAAATTAATACTTCTAAAACAATATCTACCGAGATACAGTATTTTAGTACAAACAATTCCTTTTTTTTATGACAGGATATTTGCTATTAAATAAGCCAAATATTACTTTTCAAAATTTGTGGTGGCAAACGACTTGAGCAAAAGAAGTTTAATATCATTACCTTACAATTGTGGCGGTTAATGGGTAAATCCAAAAGTTAAATTTCGATTGAAGCATAAGCATGAACAGAGTTTCTAAGGGTTACAAATTTTGAATACTAATTATAAAATATCTTATTTAATCATATTTCTGCTATTATACAGGGTGGTTAAAATTAAACTGACGGTAATCAGACGCTCATAGCTTCGGATCCAAATTAAACTTCAACTATATATTATGTAGATCATTCGGCCAGAGTTTTCGAAAAAAATAAAAAGATATTTCGGCATCAGATGGCGCTGTACTGCTAAAACCATATGCAAATGAGTATCTAATGCAATTTTGCTATAAAAGCGAAATGTATGGTTCAAAGACATCATTCGTCAGCCGTGAACAGGACGTTGAAAAAGAAGGAACGCGCACTGATCGTAAACTCTTTTTTATCAGAATGAGACCAATGCTTCGGTAGCACTCCGTGCATATCGGCGGTTGAAAAATTTAAGGAGGGGACCCATGTTCGTAAATGCAGTTAGAGGCATTATTTGAAAGTTTGAAGAAATCAGTTCTCTAGATGTTGCATCGGGAAGATAAAGAAGTGCAAGTTAGCCGGCGATTGTGGAGCAAGTTGCAATTGCAACAGATGAAGTATCTGCAAGTTCTTCAAATGCTACTGTAAGTGGCCGCTCAATAGTACGAGCAATGGATATTCTGTGGGCAACCGTGCGCATGATTTTACACAAATTTCTGAAGCTCTACTCTTAAAAGATGCATTTCGTGCAACAATTGAAACCGCAAGATCACTCTGAACGTCTTGATTTTGCCTTGCGTTTTCTGGCGAGGATGCACGTGGATGAGTGCTGTCCACCGCACATCTTATGGACATACGAGGATCATTTTCACTTAGATAGTGCTGTGAACACATAGAACTGTCCCATCTGAGGTACCACCAATCCTCATACCGTGCAACAACTGCCGCTACATTCCCCATAGACATAACAGACATAACATGGTGTGAAATTTCGTCACCAGGTGGCGCTTTAACGACATAAAAAAGAAAGATAACATTAAAACAGGTGTTCATTTGTTAATGTCTGTAAATTTACTGTTTATTGTCCTTACTACCAATTTATATTCAGACATTATTTAAAAACATGGTTACAAATTTTCACGAAAAACGTCCCTCATTACTAAAAATGTAAAACAGCTTCAAATAAAAGCCTTCACCATTGCAAAAAGCGCTTTCGCTCTGTCTAGAGCATCATCAGTTTTTCACCGACCATGATGCTCTAGACAGAACGAAAGCGTTTTTGTGCAATGGTGAAGGTTTTTATTTGAAACTGTTTTACATTTTTAGTAATGAGGGACGTTTTGGGTGAAAATGTTTAACCATGTTTTTAAATAATGTCTGAATGTAAATTGGTAGTAAGGACACTAAATAGTAAATTTACAGACATTAACAAATGGACACCTGTTTTAATGTTATCTTTCTTTTTATGTCGTTACAGCGCCACCTGGTGACGAAATTTCACACCTTTTTTACAAAAACCTCGCAATACATAACATATATTTGAAATTAATTCGTATATGTTCAGTAAAACCGGAGCTATGAATCTCTTAGTACCGTTAGTTTAATTTTAACAACCCGGTATAAGGCGAAAAAAATCGGGGTATTTAAAATCCGCAATCCTTGGCACCTTTGACATTGAGCTTCAGACAGTTTCAGTGCCATTTAAGAACTATCAACTTTGCTGTAAAAATTGTGTCTGCGCGCTCTCTGAAATATATGTAAATACTTTTCGTTTACACACAATTCTTATGCTAAAAAAGGCAACAACATCTCGAAAAAAGGACGCTATGTGGCAGCATTGGGATACACATTTTGTATATTTAACACATTTGCAAAATTTTACACATTTTTATTACCACTTTTTAATAAAATTTTCGCCTTCTTTAATTACAGCATTCTGCGATTAAATAAGACAAAATTCATTTTCGAAAAAAGTGGTGGAAGTTTTAATAGGTGGTAATCAGTATATATAATCAAGCAATTCTTATTCTTGCTACGTTCTCTTTTCAATTGTTTCAAAGTTAATCAGTCATTCGTAAGAAATCCATTTATAGGAGGTTATGCGCAATATGCTACTATTTCACATTCACAATTTAAATAATTATTACATAATATACATAACTAGGGAATTGAAATACCATTTTTAAAGCTATTCATTTTAAACGAATTGTTGATTGGATGAGGTAGCTTAAGAATACCTTAAGAGGAAATCGACACAATATATTTAGCACAAGCTGTCATGTGTTTTTATTATGCATAAAAAGTATACATTTAACATTTATATAATTGTATTCTGAATGAAATATTCCGATTTGAAAAACACTTTTGCTTGATTTTATACTTCAAATCATTTATTAATTGGTAGTTTTGCAACAAGATTTAACTAAAATATTGTATTATGTCATTTAAAAAATATGTGTAAATCATGATATTACTGTAATTTCCGGCTTATAATCCGCGGATCAAAAAATCAAGTTTCTACCCGGAAATTTTGTCAAATAATTAAAATCAAATATTTACAGCAATCTGGGCCAAACTTGATTGTTTGATCCGCGGATTATACGCCAAAAATTATAGTAATTGCCGAAATATGTGAATTATTATTACTTTTGATAAAGTGAAAACAAATTCTTAAACTGTGCTTAAACACTTTAGATTTGAATCGGGAGATTTTACCCAGGTCGAACATACCGCAAATGCCATTTTGGAAATTAAAGATTAAAAACATTTTGCAATAACTTCACGAAATTCAATTTAACGATCATTCTGACTGCTATGATTTAGAACAATGGTTCTTAAACTCTTGGTTTCCACAGACCAGGGTTGGCATTAATCATTTTTAGTCTTTTGATTAGTCGAATAATTTTTCAATCCTGTGAAATATAATCATGATTAATTCAATTATGATTCAAATTGAGAAAGTAATTACTCTTTTAGAGAATTTTTCATGATTAATGCAATCATGGCAGCCTTTAACTTTCTTAAATTCGCTTTAGTTGGTACGAGATTTTTATTAAGGATCAATTTACTATTCCATTTTACATATTAAATATTACCCAGGGTCATACTCAATTATTCAGATAAACCTCGGTGATAATATGGAAATTATTTAGGAGGACAGGAAAAATTAAATATAGTTTTATAAAACTGGATTTAATATTTTTTTGTAATTATTATAGAGAAATGGGAACGTTATTATCAATAATTTAATTTTTCAATAAACTAAACAAATGATTAAAAATTGAATTGTATCTAATTTAATTTCAATAAAAATCAATAGCATGCTGTAACTATATGAAATTACAACGGGATTTAAATGCAGATAGAAACAATAATTCAAATTAATTTGGAATTAATAATATTTAGAATTAAATTAGTTTTGTTACGCTTCGTAATTGAATCAATTTCAGTTAAACTAATTGTAATTAAATTATCTCTACTGTAATGAATTGCGAATCCAAATTATGAATGATGTTGGACTTTTTTTATACACCAATAAGATGCTGTGCCCTCTAAGAGCTACTCTCACCAAAACACCCGACCTTGAAATCTATAAAAACGTGTTAATTTGTTCTGTTTTTCTAAAAATTGGCCGATTACGGAAGATTGAATGATATTACACGTTCATGAGCTATCTTTTGTAATCGGGTTGCCAATCATTTCGCTCCGAATGGAGATTTTTTTTGTTTCCAATGCTCATTCATCGTTGTCGCGACAGCTGACGAATACTTATATGATTGAATAAGTAATATCTCTTACACATTTGAAAAACAGCTTGTATAAAATGATTTAGTCAAAAAATGTCGCTTCCTCCCGGACATTTATGTAACGACGCTATATGAAAATTGTTTTAAATATGACGTTTTAAATGTATTGTTTTATATATGACGCAATTTTTACCGTTTTCGTACGTAATAATTTAGTTATCTTAAAGATTTATTTATTTTTCAATATTCACGTGTCAATATATTTTTCAATTAAAAAGGGTTTGGAAATACTACAAATTGTCTTTTTTTTTTCAAATCTGGCAACAGTAGATAAAAAAGGGCTATTTCAACTTATTATTATATCACTTATAGCGGTCGGCGATAACAAAAATGATGACTTCATCGAGTTTCGAGACGGAAGTATAATGTATAACAAGATTATTAACATTAGATGAAAGAGTAGCTAGTCTGCCTTGGCCTATCTTGGTACGATTTGAGCAGCAGGTAACGTCAATTACTCATTTTCGCAGTATTATCATGTCATCGAGTTTCTAGATGAAACTTCTACCAAATTAAACTTAAAAGAGTATTTTTAAAATATTGAAGTACGCCTGGTCATATCCTTGTAAGATCTCCGGCAAACTAAATTTTATATCAGAAAATGACGTCATGTAGTACTTGTGTGCCGCCCCCTGAATACTAGGCCTGAGCGCTGACACAAAAATGAAGGCTGTCGTAAGCCGATTTTTTAAAGCAATTGTCCCCTGAATTTACACATGAGCAAATTCTAAAAGTTTTCTTTGAATTATTTTATCTCAGAGAAATAATGTGAAGAAACTTTTAGAAATTATTGGTGTTCAAATTCTAGGGACCGTATAAATGCTGAAAAAATCCTTCTGCGACAGCCGCCATTTTTGTGTCAGCGCGCAGGCCTAGTATTCAGGGGCGGTTACTTATGACACACTATAAACTTAATACTTTACATTACATTACTCTATATACTACTACGTCAACGAGGTCCAAGATGAATGAATTATGAAAGAACAGATTAATTATGGCTTTCGAAATTTTTAGGTTAGATATCAGTATTTTCTTATAGAAAAACTAGAATTATATAATTGCGCGATAACAAAAGACGCATTTTTCTGTAAGTAAATACTGGTGTACGTCTGATCTAAAGTCAGGAAAATTCTCTGACCTGTAGGAACCCTGTATTATGTGTACATTAAACCAGGGGTGCAAAAATCTAGGCGTCAGTGGTCCGATTCCCACCACTAAATTTTTAGAAATCTTCGCCTAATAGGAATGCTGATAAAATTTAGGCAAAGTATACTAATATAATTTGACGAAAAATACTAATAAAATTTAGTGGTGGAAAACAGTCCATTGGTACGTAGATTTTTGCACCCCTGCATTAAACGGTCTGTCTCGTGATATCTTAGTACGATAAAAGCAGAACGAGGCGACAAATCGTTATTTTGAATACAAATATTTGAATTTTACTTCATATCTTAGTACGATATGTGTAAAATGACAATTTTTTTCTTAATTTTGACGGTGCTAACACATCACCGTGTTTCGGCATGTAATTTTGACATACTGGGTTATTCTAAACGATGGACCCATTTTCGAAAAATTGTATTTATTAAAATACAAATTCAAAATGAACAATCATTATATCATTGAAAAGAAGAAGTTTCAAAGTTTTTTTAAGACATTATAAATGTTCAATATGTCCACCGTTTGCTGCACGGCAAACATCTACGTGATAGAGGAAGAACGCAGAAAACCTTGTGCTCCACATTAGCCATCTCACTCACAACTGACAGTGAAACAAAATTGCGGCCCATTGCCACGCGACCTCTACCGTCCGCCTCGGGAACCATCACCGCTTTAAAAGCCGTGCACTCAGTAACTGCAGATACGCTTTCTCGTGTGTGGGACGAGTTTGGCTATCGCGTAGATGTTTGCCGTGCAGCAAACGGTGGACACATTGGACATTTTAACTGTCTTAAAAAAACTTTGAAACTTCCTCTTTTCATTGGTATAAAGATTGTTCATTTTGGATTTGTACTTCAATAAATACAATTTTTTGAAAATGGGTCCATCATTTAGAATAACCCTTTATTAACGCTATCGATTAAGACAATACAAATATTTTAGTCTGCCTCGAAGTATCTTGATACGATATGTGCAGAAACCCAGCTAAAATTAACTGCAGTTTTTCTACAGAAGTGAAGTGTTTTTGAAGTTTTTCTGCAGTCAACTGCAGATTTTCTGTAGTGCAATCTCGACTGTAAAAATACTTCAGTTATTTTGTAGCTAATATGAAGTAATTTTGCAGTAATTTATTTCAAAAATACTCTGAGCTATTATCTGCAAAAATACACTAGTTTATGTGAAATCATTTTACAACCATCAATTAAAAAAATAATGAGACTTTATATTTGTATTAAAACTGCAGTAAATTTGAAGTATTTTTACAGATTTTAATTCAGAAGTATATTTTCTGATGTATCTGCAGTATAACTGTAGTTACTGTGAGGTAATTTTACAAAAATTACTTTATAGAAAGCTTGTGTTATATTTTCTGTTGTTTATCTGCAGTTTTAAAAGTGATGTTAAAGCTTTTCGGTTTTTGTTATTGTTGCATAACTCACTATTTACTTTATTTAGAATAATTAATACTGTTTTCAAGACTTTTATGTTAAGGTCCTAATTTGAGCACCTATGAAATTCCTCCTCTTCCCCCTTCTTTAAGTGAAACAAAACAAATATTCAAAGATATTAAACTTTAAAATTCAAAACAAATATACATATAAAAATCTATCAGTGTTGTTTATCGTTAAAATGTTAGACCTAACCAGGGACTGACTTACAGTGTTTTGGCGGCCCTGGGCAGAAACAAAATAGCGGCCCTTTATAACATTTTAAGTGCAAAACTAATGCATTAAAACCATATCGTATATTATACTAATTTACTACTCATACATTATTAAATCATTATCTTACACTTTAATTTAAAAAATGAAAGTGCTATGAACCATAGTCATATTATATTTCATATTATAAAATTCAATTAAAACTTCTAATTATATAAAATAATTAAATATATATATATATATATATATACTTAATAGTTTTTAAACTTAATCGTACAAAGAAAATAAAACTAGTACGCAAATTAATTCAACTTATTTCTTAAATTACGAATTAATTTACAAAGCAACAACAAATTTTCTTATTTTATTCAAAAATTATTAATTATTAAAATTAAATTAAAATGATTTTACAAGCTATAACAATATAAACCCGTCTGTTCTAAAAAAAATGTATATATATATATATATATATAACGACTCTTTGAGCTTCGGATTATACGCCGGAAATTACGGTATATATACAGGGTGTTCCGTTAAATGGGTCCAATATTAATAAGGGTAATAGAGGAGATCACATGGAGCATAAATCAGTATATAAAGCCTGGTCGGATCTCAATAGTTTTCAAGTTACAGCAAATAGAATGAAAATTCGGAAAATTGTAAAAGAACCCTCATTGCTAAACTATCGATAATGCTACATAAAAACGAAGCACATATTTAGAAAGAGCAGAAAAAACCTACAAAATGACATCAATTGTATTAAAATAGCAATATTTATTGACGAGTTACAAGCCCTGAAACAGTGAAAAAAGTACGAAATCCAATATACATCAAAATAGTTAATCGTTAATTCCAAAAAGACAACTCTAGCTACAACAAGGAAAATGTAGTAAAATTTGGTCCATTCCGAAAACTTTCGAAAAAGCTTACACTGAACCATATCGGTTTAATTGTGTGAGAGAAATTAATCAGTTTCTTAGTTACAACTCCGCTTTCTTTGACACTAGCAAAGGTTAAACTCCGCCCATCACGATTGGAAACACCGCCTTTTTAATTGCTCTCAACTATACATTTTCGATCATGCTTCTTCTGAGATGCAACAGTTTTAATTATTCAAGAGTTGAATGAACCAAAATAACTTTACAATAATAGTCTACATTTTAAAGTGGTCTTTTATTGATATAAAGCTTAAGTTAAATTCCTTAAAATTAAACTGGTGGTGAAAATTCGGAAATAATTAAAAATATTGCGATTTGTAACTATGCAAGAAGTTTCAGTACATGTTTTACATGGACAATTATTGTATGTATATGTGCATCATAATTTATGATAGGAAATAATAATAACAAATAGCATAATAATTTTATTAATTATAAATTTAAAAAAGACACTAAATTTTAAATTAATTCATACAAACTTTGTAATTTACAATTTGAGTACACCACAGCCTGTGACTTACAAAATACTGTGCCAAAAAGTGTTGAAAATAAAAGAAAAATGACAAATAAAGAATTACATTCCACGTACTTTATGACATATGTGAAGCATAGTCTTCTGGCCTGCGCTGCACAGTTCAATGTCGGAAGGCAGACGAACGGACATTATTATAATAGGTGTTCGAAGTTGCGCCCATTAACAGAATCGCACAGCCGACAGCGACGTCATAAAGATTGGCGAACACGCCGAAAAACTCCGACGGAGTTGGGAATGTCTCCTGCAGCGACAACGATTCGCGCTAGTAAATCCTCCGGTGTATCCACAGGCGTTTCATACACCAGCGATTTAAGGTGTCCCCAAACAAAAAAGTCTAACGGATTGAGGTCTGGAGAGCGTGCAGGCCAAGCAACAGGTCCACTGCGTCCAATCCATTTCCCAGGATATGTTGAATTGAGGTGATTGCGAACACCTATGAAAAAATGTGCCGGTGCGCCATCGTGCATAAACCACATATTGTGGCGCAATGTTGCTGGCACATTTTGCAGTAACTGCGGTAAGATATCCCGTAGGAAAACCAAGTACGTACTGCCATTGAGTACATCTGGGAGTAAATATGGTCCTATGAGATAATCGCCGAGGACACCTGCCCATATGTTCACACTGAACTTTTGTTGTGCGTTCGACGGGAAAACAGTGTGCGGATTTGTATATGACCATGTGTGCATATTGTGCGTGTTTACCACGCCCTCTCTCGTAAATGTTGCTTCATCAGTAAATAAAATATTTTCCAGAAATTGTGGATTATTTTCTGTTACATTAAGCAACCAGTGTACGAATTCTGTCCGCTGAGCACAATCTGTTACTGATAACAGTTGTACCCGCTGCACGTGAAAGGGGTGCATGTTTTCTGCACGCAGAACACGCCACACACTTTGGTGACAAACACCGACTTCAGACGCAGCAGCTCGTGTACTCGTGGAGGGGTTATCTTTAAAAATATTCAGTACATCTTCTTCCATTGCAGGTGTTCGTACATGTCGAGGTTTCCCTGCATCAATGCTTGCTGTATTAAACGATCCAGTCTCCCGTAATCGTCTATCGATTTTTATGAAGAGTTTCGAACTTGGGCAACGTCTCCTTGGAAATTGCTCACGGTACATGCGCTGTGCTAGACATGCATTTCCATGAGCTTGCCCGTACATCAGATGCATGTCCGCATATTCTTCGTTAGAGTATTCCGGCATAATTATTATACAACAACTTACTACAATCCCACTTACAACAGCCTCCCTTTAACATAACGCCCACTGATGACTGCTGTTTTATTACACTTTTCTTCCTATACACATAGAAAATTTGCATAAAAAGTACTTCTTCTTCATCATCCTGAAAGTTCATGGAGGAAACGCAGCAGTCACGGAGTTTGCTTTACGACAAGGCGAGAGCTGCACAATATGTCATTCACTTGACCAGACTGAATAATGAAAGGGTATTGATAGAGGTTGATCAGAAATGTATAATTGAAAGATATTAAAACGGGGTGTTTACAATCGTCATGGGTGGAGTTTCGCTTTTTCCGAGCGTGCAACAGTACAGAGTTGTAACTAGGGAACTGCTTGATTTCTCCCATACAATTAAACTGATATGGTTTATTGTCAGCTTCTTCGAAAGCTTTCGGAATGGACCAAATTTTATAACATTTTCCTTAATGTAGGTAGAGTTGCATTTTTGGAATTAACGATTAACTATTTTGCTAAATATTTGATTTTGTATTTTTTCACTGTTTCAGAGCTTGTAACTCGCCATTAATTCTCAATATTCTAAAACAACTTATGCCATTTCGTAGGATTTTTTCTGCTCTTTCTAAATATGTGCTTCGTTTTTATGTAGCATTATCGATAGTTTAGCAATGAGGGTTTTTTTACAAATTTCCGATTTTTCATTCTATTTGCTGTAACTTGAAAATTATTGAGATCCGGCCAGGCATTATATACTGATTTATGCTCCGTGTGATCTCCTCTATTACCCCTATTAATATTGGACCCCTTTAACGGAACACCCTGTATATATATATATATATATATATATATATATATATATATATATATATTAATAAAACAGAAAAAAAACTAATTCGCAAATTAATTCTTTTTTTTTTTGAATTAAGCATTAATAATAAAAGTAAAAACTGTTTTTGTTATTTTATTTAAAAGTTATTAATTATTAAAATTAAATAAAAATTATTTCACAAGCTATAAAAATATAAACAGGTACCTTCACAAAAAAGTATTAATAACCTTATCAATAGTTACTTCACAAAATTACTATTAATAAAGCAGTGTCCATCACAAAATTCTCTTAATAAAATATGTCTCTTCACAAAACCTATTTTTATAATAACATACTATTTTTTTAATAATTTTCATTTTCAAAATTACTATTTATAATTTTTTTCAAGTTGAAATATATAACACATTTAAAAATATATATATCCTACATTAATTCTGTATGTAAATAAATATCCGCTAAGATATTTATTCCACACCTTTAAATAATAAATTAATTTCGAAGTACACACGCACAGAGGATTTATAAAAATTCACCTCAAAATCCCATCTTTCACGCCGTTAAATTACTTATTAAGAAAAATTTTCCTGCTTATAAAACCACCCTCTCCTTATGACACCATGCAATCAAACCATTAATAAGACCCACAGGCTCAGTAAGTAAGGCGCTCGACTTCCAAACATATCACCCTCAGTTCGAATCAGATCTCGGGCAGTGGGTTAAAATATTTACAAATAATTCTGCTAAGATTACACATAGAATACGCTACTAAAAAAAGAAAGAAAAGCAAAATACATTTTTTGCAGAATTACTACAGTTTATAAACTGCAGTTATTTTGCAGTTGTATCAACTTAAAAAAAACTGCAGTGATTTGTACCAAATCACCACAGACTTCCAATTACAGTTTTTTTTTAAATTTCACTGCAGTTCATTTTTAGCTGGAAAGGATCGCCAATTCGTATTTTCTACGGTACTGAGACGTCTTCGAGTTCCTAAATGAAGTTTTAACATGTTATAAATATAGACTAGTACAATTCAGGTATTTCAGCCTGTCTCGTGATATCTTGTTACGATATGAGTAAAATTGTCATTTTGACTGTAGTTTCACGTCATCGAGTTTCGGAATGAAGTTTTGACTGATTAAAGATACCTATTAGTTCAATACAAATATGTAAGTCTGCCTCGTGATATCTTGATCGATATGAGATTCGTCAACTGCTTTCAAATTCTAGATAATTAAAAGAAAATTAGTTGCACATGACGCCTTCGCGGACACCTGAAATTGCGCTGCCGATCCTTGGGTCCACTGAATATAGGTCCACTGTCCCAGATTATTTAAGCGTGATAGGCCGTTATATTACTGCCTATCTAAATCATTAAATAGAATACAATATAAAGCAAAAATCACTTCTTTAAATTTATTTACATCAAGATTTGGAGCTTCTGACTGGCCAATAGAAAACTTACATTTTGGTGAAAAATAATAAAATTCCATTTTATTTTGTTATTATGTTTTGAAAAGGGTGGAAAACAAAAATAAATAGTAGACAAGGCTTATACTGTCTATAAGCTTATATTGTCTAAAGAATACTTTATTGAAATAAAGGAAGTCGATCAAACCTCCTGTATGGTCAAACATCCCCATTTTCCTCTATATGTACTATAGGGGTCTTAAACAGGGAAAAAGCGGGCCCCAGAATTAATACATTCGGCTAGCACTATTCTAGAACAGAAAAACTCACTTTATTTAATTACAGAATCTTTGCGATTAATTAAGGCGCATACTGACTTTTTGAATTTGTGTTCACAAACGAGTTTCATGTAAAAAGTTTAACCCGTAATATAACATAAAGGACATTGAAATCTAATTTATAACGGAACACTAAAAACAATATTGTAATAATTTATTTAAACGTATTTTCTATAAAGCACCATTTATTTTATTTTTTCTAGACGTCAAATAACAACAAAAGTACTTAGTAAACTGATGTCTTCTTTACACTGGAGTCCATATAAGCTATAAATTGTTCTTTGAAAATTCCTTGAGATTTTGTTGGCATATAAAAGCAAGAATTGCTATTGTCAAGTTCTTCCGGAGCACATAAAGTAAAATCGTAGTGAAGAGAAAGTACAGAAAAGTTTGGAAAGATTGGAAAAAGGATTTATCTTGTAAAGAAAAGAGCACTAAAGATGATTCAACTGTACAAGCATACCTCATGTAGTTTATTTTAGATGCATGCATTATTTTTACTATTGAAAATAAAAGAAACTTTCTTGCATAAGAATTTTAAATAGTAGATTTTAGTCATTTTGTAAAGATTAAGGAAACTTTAAGGAAGTATAAATTTCTGCATATATTTATAAACTACATGCAAATAAAGAAAAAAACCACATCAAAGAATACGAAGAAAATAAATAAGAGAAAAAATATTTTGCGAAGATTAAAGAAACTTTTAGGGAAGTTTAAGTCTGTGAATATATTATTCAAGTATATGTAAAACAATAGCACGCAAATTGCATCAAAGAATACGAATATATTTATTTTTTTAGTGTTTGATCAATAAATGTATTTTTCTAACTTATAAACATAGTACCTTTCTTTCAACGTGTCATATATAGTTCTACAATCTATAAAGTGTAATGAAAAAAATCAGTATTATTTTTGTTATTGCCCGCGGCCCGTGGGCCACTAAGTTACTACTATTCATGAAAAAAATTTTTTTTTATTTATCGCAGTAACTTTGCTATGAAACAAGATAAAGTTTTTTTAAATGAATTTCTATTGACAAACGACTTTTGGACAAATGTTTGTTGTAGTCTTTTACGTTAACCCTTTGAAATGCGTCGATTTCTTATTTATAATACGTACCGTAATTTCCGGCGTATAATCCGCAGCTCAAAGAGTCGTTTTTCGACCCAGAAATTTTATTCAATAATTGTAGTTAAATACTTACAGCGATCTTTTAAGTTACATTTTATAAAATAATATTTCTGGGTCGAAAAACGACTCTTTGAGCTGCGGATTATACGCCGGAAATTACGGTAGTTATAATCAGAATTTGCACCAGAATTTTTGAATAAATTTTATGTATATTTATGGAATATATAATGTACGTGAAACATAATTTAAAATTGTATATCTATATTTTTAAATAAAATTGTACTTAAATTCTGATTATTTTTCAAAAACGTAGCAACAGAATGAAATGCCCCTGTAATGGTTAAATATCAGAACATATTTGATACTCAGAATTTTTGTTTTGCAATTTTATAATGAAAGTATTTTATTGTAATAGTAATTTTGTAGCAGTAACACGGTGCGTACAGTTCTACCACATTTTCAACAAACTCCAGTGGCGGAGACCGCTACCCAATCTGGGCATGCTCATTTCCACCAGTTTTGGGGATAAATTTGGCGATTTCATTAGAATACTTGATCGTAAAATCTTCTTAGAAAACTTATTAGACAAATTTGTTTCAAATTACTGATTTGAAAGTCTACGCCCAGTTTCAATAAGAGGATTTGTTCTGTCTTATTTAGTCGCGGAAAAATAATTTAAATTTGTACGATTGAATGAGGTGATATTATGTTATGAGATTTCAATATAAATAGAAAATTTCCAATCCGAAATTGTGATGGCGTACTCCTGGAACTTTATAACAAATGTATGTTCCTTGCGGAAGGGATTGTTTGTCTAATTGTCCAATTTTTTCTAGGGTATTCAAAGAAAAGTTACAAGTGGAAGTTTTTGAAAGTTAATGGGAAATCTATTTCATTAACAAAATCTCATTCTCTACCTTATTATGAGCAATTTCACAATTTACATTATGTACTTATCTCCGAAAAGTTAAATGGTTAAAGTACGTTTCCGGCTTTTTGAGGCGACCTGTATAAGATTATATTTGCAAAATTTGCAAAATTAAATAAAAAATAATTTTTGAAGAAAAAAGGATAAAACTTACCTTTATATCTGTAGTCTACTGTACGCTGGTAAACAAGATTTCGAAGCTAATGAAATTAAACCGTAAGAGTGTTAAAATAATTATAGCTTGTAGCCATGATTGATTTTCCTCTCTTTCTTTCTTTTTTTTCTTATGGCCAGGTGTTTATAAAGGGTGGGGGAGGAAATGCTTTAGATTTTGAACTAAAATATTTTTCTTTTGAGCAAAATTGTATGAAATGATCCTTCCCTACTTATTATGGACGATAATTCACTCTCCTCCTGTAACCTTATAACCCCGTTATGTCTATGGAATTGAGAAACATAGGTAATTCTTTCAAAAATATTTTATCGTTAAAGAATTAACTATTGTCCGTGGTTGATGTTAGGTACTTTGAACAACGCCCCCTTCCCAGAGAAAATACTGCGTTTGTCTATATACAGAGTAACATAAAATTTAGAATTATTCAGGGCACGATCAAGCCAAAGGGAAGCATAGTACTTGGTGCTCATTCGCCCCCAAAACTTCCTGTATTGACACAAAAAAAATAATATTTTCTATGTCATAGAATACAAATATGAATAAATACATATTTAGATAAATATTATTTTAACTTTTAAAATTATCCTACTTTGAAAGCACAAAATATTACTTATATGAAATACAAGATCAAACAAGATTTAAAATATCAGATTTATGAAATTTGCTTACCAAATTTTGAGGCGGTCAAGGTCAGGAGTCACAGGGCCACGGTCCAGTTGACTTATACTTTAACCCTTTCCGGCACAGACAAAGTCTGTTCGTAAAATGAGAAATTGCTGACTGACACCGGAATTTGCACACGACTTTTTTAGAAATTATGAATTCCTTATTTTAAGCTTTCAATGTACAAACAAAATTTTATTAAAATATTCTTGGTGCCGAATGCAAGTTTGGAATTAAAATTAGGTGTGCCCGGAGAGGGACCACTGTGCCGGAAACGGTTAATTAAGTCCTGCAGGTCCAAGTACTTTTGATTCGAATCGCGTTGGTTTTTTAAATGTGTATTATATCATAGGTTATAATCACTTGCTCCTCAATGACCACCTTTTTCCGAACTACACACACACACACACACACACATATATATATATATATATATATATATATATATAACCATTAATGAAACATTACCGAAACACCAACAAAAACTATGAAATTATGAATTACACTGTAATAATTAATTGACAACAATTGTGTTCCCCCAACACTCTGAATATAGATTCCATATACATAGTCCTAAAAAAAAAGAAGAAGAAGAAGAAGAAAATAAATTAAAATTTGAAAAAGTGAAATTTGTGGAATTTAGACAGAATCTTCAGGTCCCAAATGCCTAAATTTCCACAAATAAAATGTGTGGTTTCAACATCATATTAGCCATAACATTGCTAAAGAATATGATTTTGGGACTACCACACCAAAATAGAGAAATATACTGTGAAAAAATCATAAAGTTCAAAATTAAAAACAATATTAAAAAGGAAAGTAACCTTGCCCATAAAAAAGAGAAAAAAAACTGTGAAATATAATCATAAAGTTCAAAATATAACAAGATTAAAAAGGATATAGGGAAAAGAAAACAACAGTTACCAGATAGAATACATTATCCAAACAGGAAGTCAACACTTAACATAAGCTATGAATTGGAGAAAATCATTATATGTTGCCAAAACAAGTTTTAAAAGATGAATGACCAAGGAATATTAATGTACAACAAAGCCAAACGGAAACCAATATAGAACCAGCTCCCTCTGTAGAAAATTTAAAATAGAACATCAAACATGTTTTCAAATGAATTAATAAGGTGCAGCCATCTATGGGAAAAATAGTGAATATTCTATAATTTAATAAAAGCATTTGATTACTATTATTAGTTAAATATTAAAACAAATACTGTCTAAAGAATGATAACTGTTAGTTAAATGATAAATAAATATAATTAAATAAATAAAATTATGTTGATAATTTTATTTCAATTACATTAAAAAAAAGTAATGAATGTATTAAAGAAAAATTCTATGTAAAAAATGATTTGTAAAATGGTAAAATTAATAATTATTGATTAATGCTTTAAATAAATATTTGTACCTAGCAATGACATTGCCACAATTAAATACCTTTGTCAGAAATGCAAAATCACGTAAATTAATTTAAAATCAAATTTAAATAAAAAAATGTAATAATTAAGATGCTAAGGATTCAATATTAATATTAATAAAATATTGAAATTAATTAGTTACATTTAATGTTTCTACAAACATTCTTAAAAATTAAATACATATGATTTAAGTGGAGAGGGTAGAACAATTAATAAAAATTAATGCAAATGCATCATATTAGCATTTAAGAAAGTATAAATTGTATTAGAAGTTAATATGATACTGTCCACAGTGGGCATTTATCTAAATACAATTAATCGATAACATTACTAAATATTTATGAATATGAATACATTAAAATGAATTAATGAATATGTAAATATAACTACATTAATTTGCATATAAAAGTATCAACCAAAGTCCATTATAAAATGTGTATTAGCAAACGTATTTGTAAATAAAACTGCCCCCCCTTTTTTTTAATAAATAAATTAACCATGCGTATTTTCCAGAAAACCCCGCCACAACTCCGTAATCTAATATATATAGGGGAGAGGGAAGCACATTTGAACTAGGGGCAGTTTTGAACAGTGACCATATTCTTTTATTTGATAATGCAATATTCCTATTTTTCAGAAGTAATGTTGCAACACTAACTTATATATGAGTCACATGCTTTATACCACATTGTAGTTAAAGTTCAGTCATGAATAGTGATTGTGTGTTTTAACATCTTTTGTTCAAACTTTTAAGTTACTTTTTGTAAGCTTCTGAAGCCTGTGTTGTTGTCTTCTGCTGCTCATCTTTAGTGACATATTAGTTAGTTGATTTATGCTTGTCTTATCATTATAACAAATCTTGGTTAAATCTGTTTATAACATATATAAGTCTATTTTTCCAATATGCCCGCATGCGGGGCAGATTTGAACAAATCTAATGGGGTAGTTTTGAACATGTTCAAAACTACCCCAGACTAGCCTTAGAGATTGATATGTATTTATGAAGTATATTGACTATCATTTATATAATTTTAAATGTTAGAACTTATACTTCAGTTCGTTTGCGAAAATGGCATTGTTTTGTGTATATTTCCACCTCGCTGTACACATAAACTGCAACCATTAAATGTATGGCTGCAGGTTATGTGTGGCATTAAATGTATGGCTCAGCCCTTTCAAAACAAAACTTGCTCAAAAGCAGAATAGCTGGTTACTTAGTAATCCTTGTAAAACAATTTCAGTATATAATTTCACAAATATGATTCATGAAGCATTTGATCTGTCATTTACTCGAATGAATATGAAATGACCACAATTATGAATGAAGCAGGCATTGAAAAAACAGGTATATGATGGCCTTTTGATACTACTCTTTTCAATGATGATGATTTTGAATCCTCTACGGCAACTCACAGGCCAGTATGAGATAATACATCTTAACCCTTAATTGCATAGTGATGTAAATTTCCATCACTTTTTATTTAACTTTTAATAAATAAATCAACTTATTAGCCGCCACTATATTTTTATCATATATTCTAATACGAGCAAATCTTGTGTGTGGTTATATATATATATATATATATATATATGCAAAATTTATCTTAAAAACGGCTCTAACGATTTTGACAAAATTTTGTGTCCTAGCGTTTTGGGGCACCAGAAAACCATTGGGCTAGGTCACGTGTTCAAGAAAATTTGATTAGTGGGTCATTTTAGGTAATTTTGGGTCATGGTCTAGCTAATTGTATCTAAAAAACGGTTCAAACGATTTTGACGAAATTTTGTATCCGACCATGTTCAAACGATTTTGACGAAATTTTGTATCCGACTATTTTCGGGCACGAGAAGACTATTGGGCTGGGTCACATGTTCGAGAACTTTCGATTAGTGTGTCATTTTTGGGTCAAAGCGGATCAACTTAATTTTATCTAAAAAACGGCTCTAACGATTTTGATTAAATTTTGTATCCTACGAGTTCTGGGCACGCAAAAATCATTGGGCTAGGTCACATGTTCGAGAAAATTCGATTAGTGGGTCATTTCTGGGTCATTCTGGGTCAAGATCTAAAAAGCGGCTCAATTTACACTAAATTTTGCATCCAATGGTTTTCGAGCACGAGAATAGTGTTGGGCTAGGTCACATGTTCGAGAAAATTCAATTAGTGGGTCATTTTGGTCATGGGTCATTATGGGTCAAGCTATTTTATCTTAAAAACGGTTGAGAGGATTTGAAATAAATTTAGCACCCTACAGGTTTAGAGAACAAGAAGACTATTAGGCTAGGTCACATGTTCGAGAAATTTCGATTAGTGGAACATTTTGGTCATAGGTCATTATGGGTCAAGTTATTTTATCTTAAAAACGGCTCCGACTATTTACACTAAATTTTCCCTCCTATGGTTTTCGGGCACGAGAAGACTGTTGGGCTAAGTCAGATGTTCAAGAAAATTCAATTAGTGGGTCTTTTGGTCATCGGTCATGATATTTGTACTCAAATTTAATTTTGACCGAGCATAGCTCGGTCTTCCCTGCTCGTAGAAATATTAATCCAGTGAATTTCCCGTGAACTATGTTGCTGAACAAAGTTAAAAATCTATCTCAAAATTTCTGGTGTCTAATATTTAATATATGTATAAAAAAACACAATTATAAAAGAAAAACTCATGCAAAGAAGGGTTAAGTTTCAGATGTTGAATCTGTAGCAATTTCTTTGAACGCCATTAGAGTTATGCAGACTGAAGCTGATCATTCTTATGCTGCTGCGGGTGATTGCCCAGGAAATAACCTGCATTGATGCAGATGTAGAACCAAAAGCAAGTACTTCTAAATTTAATGACACTGTTACTACTACTCTAACACCAGAATCGAGCCGATCTTATCCATCAGTTTCACCTAGTAAAACATCTAAAATCTAGGTAAATATAGAATTTTAACATCCACTCTAGAAAAAAAATCGCTTTGAAGCTAAAAGTATTGAAAAATTAAGAAAGAGAACTAAAATAATTTCAAAGAAGTTGAAACACAGGATCTGTAAAAAAAATCATCATGAAAAAGATTTTTAGACTAGCAGCAATGATATGTCTGCAGATTTCTTATTAGAGAGTGATAATAATGATTCATTTCATCATGCAGAAAATGAAGAAGGTATTGAAATAGAACGATTCGATGTTGCTGGTATTAAAATAAATTACTTCATTTTAGTAAATATTGCAAGTACTATTAGAACTATTAGTACTATTAGTACTATTAGTACTATTAGAAGTATTCTTCATTATGTTGGACAAGTTGATGAGAAAAACAATGAAGCAGAAGAATTCATGGTAAATTACTTGAAAAAGAAGGAGGGTTATTAAAAATGTTTCATCCCTTGACCATGAAGAAAATTGGCCCGTTCCTTTTAATGATATTATTTTTAAGCTACCTAGACCATTCTTATCAGGAGGAACAGAATGAGCAATGCGCTTGTTTTCTTTTTTAATAAAACTTGGAAACTTCCAAATGGAATAAGTTTTGGCTTTAATGTTCAGGAGTCTGTCCACATTTTTTTTTTTTTACAGCGTCCTGTTTTTGTGAAACTCTGAACAGTTTTTATTATATTTGAGAAAATTATAGTCATTATTTTGTGAATTTGAAAATGTACAGGTTCCTGTGTATAAATCCTTAATGTATAAAAGAAGCGAGGTAATATGTAATTTGATGACTTTAATTGTTTTGTGACAGGTCAGATTTAACTTGTAAATGATTAAATTTGTGAAAAGTTCAGTTTGGAGGTGTAAAAGTTTTGTGAAACGTCTTTTTTTAAGGTAAAGAATTTTCTGAAGATTCCTGTTGTGAAAATGAAAAATTTTCTGAAAGGTAATGTTTTAAGATGTGTATTTTTGTGACATCAGATCCCTGAAGTTAACTATATTAACTATATAAGTAGAAAAATATTTTAAATATTTTTTTCATATCTGTTTAAGCAAAAATAAGTGTATATATGTTTTGTTCATGTCTGTCTTACATTTAAATGATTATATGTTCAAAAGTGCCCCATGCTTTTGGAAATGAGCCCCATGCAGGGGAACATTTGAACAAAAAAATCATATTTGTAAGTAAATAAAAAAAGTGTGTTAATTTAATTAAATCTTGTTTGTATTAATTTTTTCATACATAAAATAAATTCTTTATTATTATTATAAACAGTATTATTTCTCAAAACTTATATATAGTGGTGGAAATTATACTTTACTGAAAAGTGTTCATATCTGTCCCCCCTCTCCCCTAACTCCCGAGTTTGTAGACATTCTGACTGCATTTAAAAAAACATAGCAAATAATTATATTTGCTTTAACCTTCCATCCCTGAATGGGTAATTTGTCTAATCGATCAGTTTCTATAATTGATTTCATTGGATTCGAACAAGAAAATGTTTCACAAAATAAATTAAAAGAAAGACACAGAAAACTAAGTAAAATAAATACAAGTATAACAGTACAACGAGAATAATTACTCGTATATTAAATAGTCTTAACTAAAAATTCAGTTGTTATAGAATCAAGGTTGAGTAAAATTTCAACAGGGCATAAAGGTTAACATTACGTGTGAATGTAAACCTTTAAAACAATATAAATCACATATAAATATTTTATCAACTAACATAATTTTTATACATTATGTAGTGCTCTATTAGAACTTGAAATCGATACGTCTTTTGTAAATCTGTGATAGATAATTCCTGAAATATGATTTATGAAAGAGTTCGTTTTTTAACATTTACGCTAAAAGCATGAAAAATGCGAAGTGTGCAAATCACAGCTGCAGGCAGTGTTGCCGCATCTAGTGGACTTTTTATTTAGATGTTCCGAATTTTAACGAGAAATTTCGAGTTTTTATTTTTGGTTTATGTAATGAGAGCGATATAATGAGGCGTACCACGAATAAAGTAACATAAAATTACTTTTCAAAACTTCGGGTGAGAATTTGGAATTTCTGAATACAAAATTCGCCAGATTTAGCAAATGTGCCTGCAGGTATCTTTGTGTCCAGTGAGCCAACGGTTATGCATCCCAGTTTTAAGAAGTGAACAAAAATCCCTATTTTTACTACTGAAATATACTGATCTATGATAGTTTGAATATAGAAAATTTCAGATTTTATCTTTGGCACTAAAAACACGTCTCGCTAATTTTTAGATTGTAGTAGTATCGATATGTTTAAAAGAATGCGGTAACTTATAAGATAGAAGTGGGTTTACTTCAAGTAATACATAAAAGCATGATATAACGAATGAAACATTGTCAATCCAACATTTTGAGAGAAGAATTCATTATTATTTTTAGTTTCATGTGCGCCAAGAATTACAGATTACGCATACCACTTATTCTTTATAGAAAATTTTGCGCTATTTAATAGCAGAATTTTGCTAATAAATAACGTTAATTTCTCTATAATGGAAAGTGGTATTCAAAATTCACATTTTTTGGAATCTATGTAGTTTTTGAAAAATGAATAATAACAAGTCAAACATTTTCTCTCCGCGGGTCAAACAATCATGTTTCGACCCAAAAAATTTATTTTATAATATGTAACTTATTAGATCGCTGTAAATGTTACTTCAATGTGACTTCAATTATTGAATAAAGTATCTTAGTCGAAATATAATTTTTTGATCCGCGGTTTATAGGCCGGTACCTTAATTTTTGGCGTATAGTCCGCGAATCATTTTCAGACACAGACATTTTATTTAACACTTTACCGACCGGTAGCGGTTTGAACATACCATGCCCTTTCACCGGCCGGTCAGCCGCAGATCGTCCGAGACACCGGCTTGGTTTCGGCCTAGACTGACGCGCGGGAATATATGCCCTTTTCTTAAACTCTGGTAAAATTGTACGCTTCGTGTTATTCTAGGGTAACGAAATTTAATAAAATATTTTACTTTAACCCCTTGGGGACGAGCGACGCGTATACGTGACGCATAAGATGCTCAGAATCGTCGATTATTCCCACCAGTTATTTTTTAATGTAAGATTTGCCTCATTAAATCTTAGCATTTCTGGGATTCAATTAGGTGAAATTTTCTGTTTTGAAAAACCGGTGGTAAAAGGTTAAAAATACTGTAAAGGACGCTCGTCGTGAAGGGGTTAATCATATTAGTGTTAAACAATATTTATTTTATCTATTACAATCGTTTTCAGTTTATTATTTACATAAAATATACCTTAATCCATATAACAATATTTGTCGAAAAAAGAAGTTGTTTAGTATTTTTTTAAACTATGATAGCGCTCGAAACAGTCACCTTTGTGTAATGGGACGTTGCAGTATTTACAAGTGAAACATGTTCTAAAGGGCTAAATCTTATAAAAAAGCACCGATTATCTGAATAAAGAATGCTTGCTGCTTGCTACTTGTCAATCTAACCTAACCAAATCTAACAGAAAGATCAAAAGTCTATTAATCGACGACCGGTCGGTAATCGCTGGGGAGCAAACGTCGAATAATCGACGGCCGGTTGGTAAGCGCTGGGGAGCAAACGTCGATTAATCGACGGCCGGCCGGTAAAGTGTTAATAATTGAAGTCAAACATTTAGAGCGATCTAGTAAGTTACATAATATAAAATAAAATTTCTGGGTCGAAACATGGTTGTTTTATCCGCGGATTATTCGCCGGAAATTATGGTTATAAGAACATTTTGAATTTACAAAGAGACAATCCTTGAAGCTAGCTAACAAAATAAAAAGAGATCTATAGAGTACTAATGTTATTGGAAGCATAATAAGACGCAGTGCCGATGTTAAAAATCAGTGATACCGTCATAGATACGAAGTTTAGATCCCTGAAATTCTTACTGCAATTAAACAATATTTAAATATATACAACAAAGATTTTGCATTTTTCAATCACAGAATATTCACGATAAAATATAAAATAAAGCAAAAATTACTATTTGATAGATCGTGAATTCCGAGCCCACAGATGGAACAACCCTGATCTAAAGGTACATTGAATGTTGGGAGTTGGGCGGAGTGGGTCACTATGAAAGCTACCACTATTTCCGAATACCAATATTCACCTTATTTAATAACATATCAAATAAAGCTAATATTATTAATTAGAAATATTTGTAGATGTTTGAATATAAAAACCCGCCAAGTTACCAAAACTGGGTGCGCTAAATTGAATGTAATGACTTCAGTGTTGAATATAGTGACTTCAGTGTAGTCAATTTGAAAAAAAAATATATCGAGGTTAATAACGTTAATGCACTTAATTTTAGACTGCATATAAAAGAGAAACAAAATTGAAATATTTTTAGTAAAATAGACACATCAAAAGTATGCAAATAAATAGAATTGTAATAAGTACGATATACTACCGTGGCATAAAATTTAACCATTTTAAACGTTGTAGTATATTATATATACCACTTAATTTTAATTCCAAAGTATCAAGTTGCACCCATAATTTTTTTGTAAAATTTCGCTTCTACAATTTACGTGAAAATAAAACTTGTTCGTAAATTCTGGTGACATTCAATCGTTTCAACATATTTGAATCAGATTTACTTTGACCCTGAAAGGGTTCAAATAGGGATCTACAACCGTTTTGCTTGAAAGTTGTTTGTCACCATAAATTCCGAAAAGTAATATTTGTTTTGTTTTATTTCTAACTTTCTATCATTAAATAAGCAAAGTTTTCTTTTATACAAGAGTAGAAACTTGGTGAACCGCGGATTACATGTTGTCTAGGTTAAATCATTAAAGGGCGGTGCAATATTATTTGTACAACTTAATTTTAATTCTGAATTGCCAATCAGCACCAGAAATTTTTAATAAAATCTTCCTTTGCGAATATACGTGAAGACGTGCTTTTTTTTTCAATAAAAATCCTAATTTCTGTTCGCAGTCAATGTTCTCAAAATTTCAGCAACAGATTTAATTTAGCCCTGAAAGAGTTAAACCACCAACCACTGAATACTAGGCCTGCGCGCTGACAAAAATGGCGGTTGTCGCAGACGGAATTTTCTTTCAGTGTTTGTACGGTCCCTCGATCTTTAACACCAATAATATCTAAAAGTTTTCTCTGACTTAGTTGACCTGAGAAAAACTAGGCGAAGAAAACTTAAAAAAATTATTAGTGTTGAACTTTGAGGGGTCGTTCAAACGCTGAAAAAAAATCAGCCTGCGGCACCCGCTATTGCTGTCAGCGCGCAGGCCTAGTATTCAGGAGGCAGTGGTTAAACAACCCCTTACGAATTCAGTTTATCCTTCCTACTCTGAATGGGTCGAATGAGTTTTGCTAGTAGGTTACTTTATTTTAATTGAGATGGTTTGATTCCAACCACTTTTTTTAAAAATAGCGTAATTGGCCCTTTTTATAGACCGCTGAGCAGGTCCCTACCTGCCAGGATTTTACCCAGCTTAACGGGTTGATACTTGGCAACGGATCGAGGATGTGTTTGATAGAGTTATAGGCCAACGTGGATTCATTGCGTCTTGTTGCTGTAATTGCTTTTCCTTAGTTGGCCGGTTGCAAATTGATTTTGGATGAGACGGTTAAGCATTGCGCAGTGTAGCGAAGTCATGTCGGGCGGAGAGAGATGCTGGAATATTTACTAATTCCTGGCTGCGTCGCTCATCCATGCATCATGTCATCGCTACTCAAGTTGGTCTCGAAATTTAGAATCTTGATCTGGTAACGAAACCTTCATATGAGGCACCCCCAGAGGTGTGATTCACAGGGAACTTGTAGGACTTTACATGCACCGGACAATTACTTAATGATAGATTAAATAATGCAAGAATAAGACTAATTAAATTATTTTTAAAAGTGGTGGAAATCCAACTCTCTCAATTGAAAATAAGTAACCTACTTGCAACACTGTGTCGAATCGACCCGTTTCTACAATTTATTTCATTATATTCAAACCAGAAATTTATAAGTTAAATAAAAGCCTGACCGAACTAAGTTAAGTAATTATGTTAAATAGTTTCAAATAAAAATTCTGGTGTAAAATTTTTTATCAAGTTTGAGTAAAAATTCAACAGGGTAGGAAGGTTAAGAAAAGACAGATTTAATTAAAGAAAGTTTCCAGTTATTTAATTATTTATAAAGACATTTAAACATACATCGTATGTAATGTGAAGTAGGTAGTTTAAACAATGTAAGACATATTAATCATAGGCGTAGCGTCAGAGAACGGGCACATGTAAACATCCCAAATTTCTTTCCGAATAGAATCGTGCGCAATATTTAAGACAGAAATTCTGAGTTTTTTAATATAGCGATTTCCGGCCTCTAATCCATGCATCAAACACCCATGTTTAGACACTGAAAATTAATTTAATATATGAAGTTTAATATTTAGAGCGATCCAGGAGGTTGCATTTTATAAAATAAAATTTTTGGGTTGAAACATGATTGTTTGATCCCCATATTATAAGCCGGAATTTATGGTACTTATCGGAATAAGTGGTTTAAAGGTTGTCTGTGCCCGCACTATGACTTTAATTAATCAGGAATACAGAAAAATAAGTTTGTCTTATATTATTTGTTATAGATGTAAAATAGTGATTATTTTTTTTCTGTAAATTTTAATAAAATGCTATATATCAATGAAAAATAATATTTACTTTTTCATGATTTACAATTATAAATCTATTAAAACAAGATTTAACAAATCTACATTTCGAAGAAATAAAAACAATTAGCAAAATAACTTACATTGCCATTACATAAATGTACCGATCATATATGGCTCATCTCTCCGAAATATATTTTTAAACTGAGACTTTATTATAGTCGCCTGTTATGAAAAATTATTAATCACAGCGAGTCACAATCAAGTTATTGACATTTTGCATAAACTAATTATCTACTTTGTACCAGATGACATCAAATCTTGAGCTACACATCTTAGAAAATGAATTTATAAATCGATTTTCAATATTTATTCTTAATAATATACTGCTAAACATTTGCTCTTCATAATCATTTTGATGGAATGTCGAACATAATATTTTATAGACGAACAAATTACGTTTAGTTTCATTTATAATATAATAATAACCTCATTATATCCAAAACGTTGCTTCACATCTTCAATAAAGGATTTTCCTTAATCATATTTTCTAACATACGTTGTAAATTATTACAATTTGCCCTCTACGATTATTTTTCATTTCAATCTACAATGATAACACTATCAATCAAATACTTTTATGTTATATTTCTACATTTTTTCCGAGAATTTAATTTCTGTTTTATCATTCTACCATTATTTTATTGTTTTTGATAATGTTTATTCCTGATTTATATATTTTTTTATTGAAAAATAACTGATGTGAACTTTTCTAATAATGATTAGAATGTACAAATACACTTACCATAACGGCGTGCAGTAAAATATACAAATTAATAATTTTTATTGGTATGCAGCAGTTGAAACTTGTACGGTTGCTACAGTTACTATTGCTAGGGAACTGTTACTATAGGTTTTAGAACTAGTACTTTTTAAGAATAGGATAATTTGCTTTATTTAACCCTGACAGAGACAATGTACTTATTTCCGTAAAATTCTGAAATGACTGAATGATACCAGAATTTACACACAAATTAATTTTAAAATAAGAAAAATATTATATTCACGAACTTAAAAAACGGAAAATTTTAATTGCAAAATTCTGGTGCCGAAGAGGCATTTAGGGATTAAAATTATCTCGTCCAAAAATGAACCACAGTCCTTCAATGGGTGAAAGACAGAAACTTTGTGATTTAACCCTTCTTTGCATGAGTTTTTCTTTTACAATTGTGTTTTTTATACATATATTAAATACTAGACACGAGAAATTTTAAGATAGATTTTAAACTTTGTTCAGCAACATAATTCACGGGAAATTTACTGGATTAATATTTCTATATAAATGTACTGGTGGCGAAGAAGTTGATTTATTTATTAAAAGTTAAATAAACAGTGATGGAAATTTACATAACTGTGCAATTAACTGTTAATTAGATAAATATTACAAAATGTGAATTGTGGTGACATAAGGGTTTCGGGAAATTATTTGAGGACTTCTTGCAAAAACGGGATTATACCTTGGACGATAAACCTGCGTGCTTTAAGGCAAAATGGCACAACTATTTTTGTAAAAAATCTTCTTCGACTTATATCACGAAAAAAATAGAGATTTTAAATAAGACGAAGGAATCGATTCAGGAAGAGTGCTGACAGATGGACAACTTATACCTGGGTTCAGAGTCTTTCTACACTCTATTTCTTATCAGTTTCTGTAAATATTTTAAAAGTTTAAAAAAAAATTAAACTTTTATTCTTCGGAAACCAGATTTCCATGCTTTTTTTTTATATTAAATGTCTAAAATTGTTCTAATTGTCAGTTTAACTTGTTTAAACTCTATTTTATGAAATATTTTTGAGTAATTATCTTAAAATGTTTATTTAAGTAATGAGTTTCTTGTGCATTTTGTATATACTTTATACTGAAATATTTATACAAAATGCCTATTATTAATTTCGTTAATTAATTATAATTTCTCATAATTTTTCTAAATTTAAATGTTATAATAAAATTTTTTTCGTGCGAGGAAATATATTTCGTTTAATCTCGTATAGTTCCAAATACTTTTAAAACGCAGATTGTCATAAAATATAAAACTGTGAAAACTGTAAACAGTGTCTTCAACTTGATGGGACTGATTATATGAATAAGTAAAACATAATTATATAAGTATATGCTCTTTATAAAAATAATGTAGGTATTTTACACTTTTGTTTTAATTTACGATTTAAGAACATTGTTAAATGGGGAAAATGTCGTCACTAATACTGACCATGCTAAGCGTAAAACAATCACCGCCATGGCTGTAGTGATAGCCGGAATGAGTGGTTTTTATATTCGAATGAATCATTTTCGCATGCACAAAAGCATAGCTGCCAACTTTCGTTTCTTTTTTAATCAACTACTACCAGACAATTTGTAAATGAAAACGAAGTTTCATATTTCAATTAAACCGAACGCCTGAGCCGCATTAAAATGGCAAACTTCTTTAAAAAATAATATGAAGGTTGTCAACTATGCATTTGCTTATTTTTTATATGAAATTTCTAGTTATAATTAATTAAAAATTATACAAAGGTTGGCTTTTGGTCATGTCCGAATGATTCATTCGAATGATAAATTCATTCATTCGGCCCATCACTATATGGATGTTGTGCACATTTTAATGCTTGCAGGGGAAAAGTTCTTCTGCTGAAAAAAATGTTAAACTTATTGAATTAAACAAGAATTTACGAACAAATCTATTTTAAAATAAATAAAATATTTTCTTCACGTACATCACAAGAGCAAATTTTATCCCTAAATATGGTGCCCTTGTGACATTTGCCAGGTGAAAAATAAGTGGGATAAGTAATATCCCACAACCGTTCAAGGATTTAAAACACCAGGAATGTACTTTGCACGTTGTCCGTAGCTAAATATATCAGTCGACTATAAGAAACAAAGGTCCTTTTCAGGACCAAATGTATTTTAAATAATAATGCCTTTCAAAAATTAAGAAAAAATATTTTTAAATGTTCCTTTGGAAATTTTAATACACGATTTTTCGTAAATATATGTTTATCTTATTTATTGCAGAAATTCTGTGTTTAAATATGGAAACCATAACTTTACAAAATATCTGGTTTTAAAATCCCCCGAATCCCCTGAGGCATACGAATCCAGGTTTTCCACCCTACTACTTGCTGCAGAATGAAACCGTTCACAAGAAGTATTTTTAAGTGGTACGTTGAAGGTATTGCAGTGTGAAAATCAATGATGAACGTATATATACACTAGAAAAAGAAAAGGAGAGAGAGGAAAGAATCGCACAATTTCCTAGAAAACGATACTGTGAAATACTTTTATTACAATTTAAACGCCGTATCAGGAACAAGGATATTAGACGCAATGCCCTGGTAAAAGACTGAGGAATAAATTATAAAAATACAGCTCCCGTGTTTCTTTTCATATGAATTAATTATGTACTATCACGATACTACTCTCGTGATAGCAGTGTTGCCAGTGGGCTACCTTTTTTAAATTCAGTTTTCTTGATTGCCATCAGTTTTTTGGGAAATTAAAATTCGTCTTATTTAATGACAGGTTAAATAAAGCGACAGCAACACGAATTATACTATTTGAAAAAAGTGGTGCCAGTCAAGAAATCTGAATTTTAAAAAAGTAGCCCACTGGCAACACTGCGTGATAGTACTATCTATTGTACTACTATAGTACAGAATCTACCGTGATAGATTCTATACTATCACTTATATTACTGTAAAAGAGGCATAACATAATAAGACAAAGATTACTATTAAGAAATAGTAAAATTCAAACTTCGTAACACATGCATAGCTAAATGATACGACTTTTCGTCTCCACTACTTTTGAATAGAAATTTTCATCACAGAAATCTGTAGTTAATTAAAACTGAGATTCCTATTTCAAAACAGTTGTCACAGAGTCGTAGCAGATGGCAGTTATGAACATATAGTGAAATTCTACAGTCCGAAAAAACAAAATAGAAGAGCTGAAAAAGTATCCTACCGCAAGACAAAAGGTGCATACTTATTGAAATCTAGATTGAATTATCTCTCATTCCTTTAAGAATTGCTCTTTTACCAACATTGTGTAGAATTCTCTGAATGCCTAATCACAACACAACACATCTGCAAATTTGAATACTTTTATGCGAGAAATATGTACTAATTTTTTATCGTTAGATATCATTAGTATTATTAAAAGTTCAACATTTACAATTCCAGAGGAAAGTAATTGTGTTTCTGTAATTATTTTAAAGAAAACGAACCAGAATTTGAGAACTATTGCATTTCAAAATAAATAAATATGGTACGTGTTATAAATGATATACCATCACTCTTCAAGTAGTTATGGAAGATCTGCGAATTTAATCGAATCATTGATTGAGATTAAAACTCGTTTAACCCTTTCCGGCACAGAGAAAGTCTGTTCGTAAAATGAGAAATTACTGACTGACACCGGAATTTACAAACGACTTTTTTAGAAAATAAGAACTCCTTATTTTAAGCTTTCATTGTAGAAACAAAATTTTATTAAATATTCTTGGTGCCGAATGCAGGTTTGGAATTAAAATTAGGTGTGCCCGGAGTGGGACCACTGTGTCGGAAAGGGTTAATCCAGAAAAAACAACAAGGGCCTATCCTCCCACCTCACTGATTTCTTTCTTTTTGCGGCGTATTATTGAAATAGTTTTCTTATCCATGTGTTTTTGTTTATATTTTGCATTTAATAAAATTATTTCTCCTTCCGTAAATAATTATACATATCAAAGTTTTAACGTTCTTCCACAGTAAAGGAAAATCTGCGGATTGCATTATTGAAAATACTCAACAGACATTTGGAGAAGTAATTTTCTTTTCAGCTAATTCATGAAAGTCATACAATAAATTAAGCGAAAATTACCTACCATTCCAACATTCCAGTAGATATTTTAAGTAAATTTGTTCGCTAAATTGACGATATTATTCCTTTCTCTAGCTCAAGGTTTTCCAACAACTCAACCACGGTCAACAGAGCTACAAGTGAGGTCTATAGAATAATCTCCACCTTTTATGATTGTAATATTTGAATTAACTTTCTGTGATTAAATAAGATGAAAAATTAGTATACTTAACTCTTTTTTTATACGAATATAGGGTTCAAGGTTTCCAAACATTGAATATTGGTATTTTTACTAGTAATCTTCGTCTTATGTATTTGCAGATATCCCCGATTAACCCTTCTTTGCATGAGTTTTTCTTTTAAAATTGTGTTTTTCTATACATATATTAAATATTAGACACCAGAAATTTTAAGATAGATTTTTAACTTTGTTCAGCAACATAGTTCACGGGAAACTTACTGGATTAATATTTCTATATAAATATAGTGGTGGCAAAAAGTTGGTTTATTTATTAAAAGTTAAATAAAAAGTGATGGAAATTTACATCACTGTGCAATTAAGGGTTAAATAAGGCGAGGATTATTATTAAAACAGTGGTACTCAAAATCCGAAAATCATTAAATATATAATCACGCAAAAACAGAATTATGTGTAAAAGAAAAATCTATTAGCGGTGGAGATTTTAGAAAACCCTGCTCTAGCTGTTATCTACCAGAGGGTTCGTAAAAGTGTCTAATTCTCAGTTACTTTGTACTTTTGAATACGAGTATTCTATATAAAAAAATTCGTTGTATGTAATCGCAGACTACATACAATGAAATTTTCTTTATAGAAATACTGATATTCAAAAAGAAAAAGTCAGAGAAAAGTAATCACTAATACGTCACTAATAGTTTTAAGTACATATTTCTTTCTACTTTCAACTTTCTCTACTCGCGTATATGCTTTCCTAATATTTGTAATTTTTCACCTTAGATTTATTTCGTGCCAACTTTTGCACTTGGCACCAAGTGGTGCTCCGCTAACCCAAAAGTAAACCTTTTCTATGCAGCATGAATTTTAACCATACACAAAGCTGCCAAACATCCTGATTGTGAGGATAATCGGAAACTATCAGTAAAAATTTTAAAGAGTGGTGGATATGGACCAAAATAAACACTTTTTGTCATGGAATGTTTGTCCGAAAATGCGCATTTAACGCCATTTGTTGACGCTTATACGTTCTTTTCATTGCATCTTTCACATCTTTCTTCGTCACCAGTGTTTAAACGTGACATTTCCAGATGCACATTTTATGACGAAAATGCTTTTTTACGTTCCCTCTGCCACATTTTATAATTTTGCGAGTTTTTTCCGACCACCTGTATAATATAATTATTTCCTGATAGAAATATTGAAATTACTTAATGACAGAGATTTTTAGTTAATCAAAAGAAGGATTACTATTCGGAAATATTAATACTCAAAACATGGAATTTTTTAAAGCTATGGTTTCTCAATCTACGTACAAGGGTTACCTGTCAGGACTTCTTTTGTATTCCTAAATTCTGAATAGTACTTATTTGCTTCCGTTAATGAAACACTTTTCGTGATAACTTAAAATAAAAATACATTTTCTGAATTTCCGGTATGAATTTGGATATTCTGAATAAAGGAGGCCAAATTGATAACCTTGGTGCGTTGGATTTAACCTTGGATTTTTCAACGAGTCTGCCACCGCTTTACTACATGACATTTTATTGAATAATTTGTAATCGCCTCCTTTTTTACAGATTTTTTAATAATTGTTATCGGTTAAATAAAGCGAAAAATGCTCTTAAGAATTATGTGTATGCACCCTGATTCTTTTTGAAAAAATAGTGTAGAGTAGTGCTGCACAATATTTTTGCCTGAACTTTGTTTGCCATCGCAATATTCGAAAGATTATTTGCCAATTATTTAATCCATTAACTGTTTCGTTATTTGGACACCAGAAACTAAAAATAGGGACATAAACACCACTTTTTCCGTACTAAAATATTTGCCTGATATAATTGAAAAATGCCTAAAAACTAAAATAACGAAGATTAGAGTTAAAAGTTAGTGGTATGCAAAAGCTTTTAGTCACTAAGTAAGCAAACTCTGGGCACTTAAGTGGTTAATAGCAAAGTTTCTGTCATTAAATAAGATAAACTGTTCATTTTAAGAATAGTTGTTCGTTGTAGCCTGCGGGCAAGCGGTTGTGTACCACTAGTATGAGGCATCTATTCTATTTCAAGGTTATATATTTAAAAAGAAATATTAATTAATATGTATTAATTATTTTATAAAAAAGTAGAATTATGTATCGTGACAACATATCGAAGAACTCTGCGATTGAATAAACCGAATATTACCGAATATATATATATATATATATATATAATATTGGTATTCATATTGTTTGATCTGTAGTAACCCTGTTTTAACCCTCATGTGAATTTGTATAGAAAAACGACCTCAGAAAATTGTGCATAGGTTATTTTTAGTCTTGTATCTTATATAAACCTCACATATTGATCAATGCTACTTGTGAAATACACCAATAGATACATTTTTATCCACTTAAAAATATTCAAGCATGCGAGGGATAAACATACCATATGCAAATCTGTATCACTATATTCTCTTTAATTTTTTATTCTCTTATTATTTCTTAAACTCGGATAAAAGAAATTTCTGAGTACCCTAAAAATCAATAGTTATTGTTTTATTAATATAAATGATACGAAGTTGGAGACATAGAAAAAAATCCCGAAGTCTATATTAACAAAAGGCAGTCTGCCGAACGCGATTTCTCTTCCATCGGCATTTTACTAGACTTATTAAATTTTCCTGCGATATTTAATTGCTAATAAGGGGAAGTTTAATAAATACATTCTTAACGCTCAGCTGAAGCATATTTTGAAAATAACTATTTCCGAAGTCGATGCGTTCCGTAATTAGTCTAGAAAAGAATTTATTTTTTTCATAATATCTATTATAATAAATCAATTTCAAAAAGTGTACCTAAACGAAAATGTGGTGCTTTTTCTTGTTTAATAATAAATCAATTATTATGAGAGGGCATAATGACAATATTTCTGCTATTGATATATTTTTTATGAATGGAGCAACTGAAATGTTAAGTATTCACTAAATCTTCAGAATATCTAAATGTGAAAAAAATAAAAATGTAACAAATTTGAGATGGTTTAGCATCAATAAAGGATTTTTTTATCAAAAATATAAAATAATACATCTTAGACATAGGAGCTATACCATTCAGTTTTTGAATACCACTATTTCGGAATGGAAAAATTAGCTCTATTTAAAAAGAGAAATTTACAATTAAATAATATAAAGAATATTATTCTGAAATATTGGTATTCCAAAATAGTAATATTGTGCCGTTATGTTCGTGTAACAGAATGGAATGTTTATGAACAGATTAAAATCAAAATCCTTAAATATTCGATTTAAAGACATATAATTACATTATAAATTAATCAGCGAAATTTTTCATATATATGTATAACATATTACATACTCAGGGATAATTTCTTTAACATGCATTTATATAAATTGAAGGTTTGTATAATCTATAAAATTTCAAAGAAATGTGACACCTTTATATCAGATTAGAAATTGTCTATTTAATATTAATTGTCTTATATTATAATCTTTAATTATAATAAATATTTAATTATTATAATGGTTACGTCGCCTTGTTTGGTCATCGTAATTATATTCCTAGATTGGATAACTTAGTTCTATGGTATTTTGCTGCCACCACCGGTATTAAAGTGATACCGGACACGTTGGGAAAGAAGTTCTCATAAAACAACCAATTAAAAATGTATTGATTAAAATTATTATGCAAGAAAAATGTTACAGTGATATTTATTATATTGTCACTAGCCGTATGTGACTGTCATATGGCAATCTCCCTGATCACCCGTTTTAGTATATATCTGAAATGTACTACTCGTACATATAATTCCGTCTAAGCAATAATTAGTTTTACTCTGGATCAAACTGTCCAATACACATTATCTCTGTAATTCAACACAATTATCTAAGCTTTTAACTCTACACGTCTATATCCAACAATGTGCACTGACGACCTTTGCGTCTTATGCTATCTGCTATACATCAACCATACACCTCCGTCACTCTTCACGCCACACCAATGACTCTCTGGCGTCCTACCCTCGGCTGCACATCCACGAGTGACCAGTCTCTCACTGTCCCCTCACACTACCAATCGACGGGCCTGTCATTCTTCATTCACGGAGCTTCCATCCACGTGGGGGCGTTTATTCTAGACCTTTCCACCCCGGCCTTCGTCTCGATCATCTTCCTGTTGCATTCTTCTGTGTAATCCATCACCCTAGGAATGTGGTGTCCATTGTATTTCATTCATTGTATTTCTTTCCAAAACTGGATTAGTACTTTACAAACGAATTGAGAACCTCCCTCAAATAGATAATAGTATCAGGGTAAATACCACTGTCAATCACATACGGCAGTGTTACAGCAAGAGAAAAATATATATTGGTATACAGTAATATAATAATGAATAAAAATAATTACTTAAATTAATTAGAAATATACAATATGAGTCTTGCTAAAATCAGAAACGTAACAGTTATAATCGTCGGATAATATCCGATGTAACTTTTTGGCCTTTATTAAGCAAAGATATTCAGTGATTAAATAAGGCAAAATATATCATTTAGAAATAGTGGTGCCAAAAATTTTTAGCAGTTGGCAGCAACGCATTAACGTTTTCGAACGTGCAAAAAAGTATTTTTAATGTACTTCCAAAACAAGATAACTTGAGAAGCATTTTATTTTTTGTTACTATGCATATTTCAGTACTGAAAACAAAATACAGATTTAGAAAGGTACATATTGGTGCATAAATAAACATATGGATTCAGGTACTGCGAATTTTGTAACATTTATTTCTACTACACGGAAAAAAGTGCGTAAACAAAATGAATCACGAGAAGAAGTTTAGTTATTCGTAGTTTTTCAAATACAAATTTGTGTAATTAAAAAGTAAGGTTTGTTTACTGATACTTCACATTAAATTTATTTTATCTTCCATGTCTAGAAACAATTTTTTCTATAAAAACAAATTTAACAAACTGATTCACAACTTTCCAAACAGGAAAGTAATTTCTTTTAAACATGGTATTTTTACTGAATCTTTAATAACTTGGAGTTTTTTATGAAAAGTATGCGTAAAAATATCAATTGAAAACTCGTAGAGCTGACAACTCTTGGATTTTTGTCATCTACTAGTTTCATATAGGTCATATATTAATATTGTATGGTTTTGATCTATGTCTTATTCAATCACAGAATTTCTGCATTTATTAAAGTGAAAATTTCTATTTGAATCAGTTAGGCAACGAAAAATCTTGAGGGTTGCAGATGTGGACTAGCACTAAAAGTAATAAAGTTAACTACAATATGAATTAGGTATATATAAAATTAAAAATAAAGCATACGCAAAATAAATATTATTACTTGAATAATTTCATAATATACACTATATTCAATTCTAAATTCAACATTCATTTAAATACGAAAAATGGACATATTGTTACACAGTATAATATATATATATATATATATTAGATTTAATGTGAAAATATTATTTATCACAGTTTATTATGCTTTAGATGTTATATTTCACTCTTTCTATATTACTGCTACAAGTATCTATGTCTAAAATTTACCTGTTATTTTTATACATAGTATGATAATTGGGAACATATAAATTATTTCCGTACATTCCTCTAGCTACAAAAGACCTACATGTCTCGAGAGAAACATCTAATAAATAATAATTAAGTTATGGTTTTGTTTCGAGCTGCAGTTTTATTCTTGTGAATAATTAAGTGGATTATTATTTAAGGTTTATTTTAGAGATTTGTTTTCGCGAAACATATATCAATAAATATATATTAAGAAATTCTCTAATTAAAACGAAGTTTTTAGAATGTGAAAATAATATTCAAACATGCCAGAGGAAATGAAATATTAAAATTAAACCATTGTATTTTATTATGAAAAATGCATTTTATTATTCGTTTCTTTGGTCCATATGAAATATTTTATAAATAGGCTTTTTTATTGCCATGCATTAGTATAATTTCGTAGTGGCGATTCACCATTAAAAATCTATTTATTTGAAACAGAATATATCGTCGCTACCATATCAAACAATGGAATGTGCAAAAATGCATTTTTTAATACTTTTACAATTTGGTCGATTGTCACCACTAAATTTTATTAGAATTCTTCGCCTAATAAGAAAATTTCTGTAAAGTACAGGGTTGCCAGTTTGGCTTTTTTTTTATCCAGAGATGACGAATTCATACCGAAAATTTTTAGAGAAAGTTTTTTAATTTAAGTAATCTCTGAAAGTCTGTCATTAAATAAATCAAAAAATTCAATTTGAAATTTCTGGTATGGATTCAGTATTTCTGAATAGAAAAGGAGCTAAACTGGCAACCCTGCTGAAAAATACTATTCACATTTAGTGGTGACAATCGGCCCATTTTTAATAGTAATGAAAAATGCATTTTTTCACATTCGATAGTTTGACATGTAGTGACGATATTGTGGCCTAACAAAATTACAAGTGCCAGCCCATGGAACTATAAATAAAGAGGAATTTATGTAATCTCAAAAAGATGAAGCTTCAACTGTAACTTGTTCCAGTACGGCTGATTACCACCGGTGCAAACTTACAACAATAAAGCTGTGTGCATTCTATGTGGTAGTCAGTAGCGGCTGGTCAGGGGGTGCGACATCCCTTTATTACCAGTATTTTCGTATACTAAATTCTGCTTTATTTCAGCGTGGAATGTTCCACGAGTGTTGATATACGAAAATTGATATACGACAATATTGGGAGTAAAGTGACGCCAGTACTGGAGGTAGACATTTAAAATCTACTTAGTTTAATTTATTAAATAAAATTAATTTTTCAAATATGTTTTCTTTAACAAGACTATCCCGTCCAGTTAAAACAGTAGAGTTGGCAATTATGCCAGAAGCATGTGCTAAGCTGGAAACATTATATTTTTTTAATTATTTAATAATTTGTCTTATTTAAGTGTAGTACTTACGTGATTCCATTCATCAATAAACGATTATTGTTCAAAGAACGTTTATTTGATTTAAAAATACGGAAGTTTAGCAAGTACGTAAAATACAGGGTTATTCAAAATTAATCATTCGATTTCAAAATTCCATATTTTCAAAAACACAACGACAAAGAATGATAAGTAATACATGAATACAAACGGAAAATATGGAAGTTTTATATTGTGAATAATAGATGTGTTCTTGTGTGTTCTTCGTTAAAATATAACATTGTTGTTTTAGAAGATTTTCAGCGGCAGAAGTGATATTGGCGACCGCGAAGCAGAAAGGTTTTTGTGTGTTGTCGTTTGCGTGATATGGATCTATAATCACCGTTTAGCATGAATTTCGTAAAAATTACCGAACAAATCCCCCTACGGCTAAGAGTATTAGAAGGTGGTATAATCAGTTTGAGAACAGTGGATGAATTTCTAAAGGGAAAAGTATAGGACGACTAGGCATATCTACGGAAAATATTTTAAGAATGAGAGACACTTTTCTACGAAGCCCAAAGAAATCGAATATTTGCGCAAGTCTAGAACTGGACATTTCTACGTGACACTTTACAACGTGTTTGAGAGGAATTTACATACCGTCTTGAACTTATACGTGTAACTAAAAGAAGTTATATCGAACACTTGTAAAAAAGAACTTCAATATATTTCCTTTGGTTGGTTGGTTGGTTGAATAGGGTTTAATGGCACAAAGTCTCTTCTGGAACATGCTGCGCCAAGAAAAAGTGAAATAAAGTACATAAAATTATATCAAGAAGTTATCCAAAACCTTGTCAAAAAAATAAGTAAATAAAAGAACACAGTTTAATGAAAAAAGTAATGGGATGATATATGTAATTAAAATCACTAAAATTACTTCATACTGATGTTTAAAAAACGCAAACAAATCTTTCATTCTGTATAGTAACATTTATCTAAAATAGTATAAAATATCTAAATAATGCTGAAAAACTGGTATATTTACACACAGAATATTAAAAAACAAAATTAAATCATGTCGGCTGAAATTCCTCAAAAACAGTATTTTCTTCATCTGTATCAGAGTCATAGCTGTCGGACACCATAGCCTCTTCCATATAGTGGAGTAGCTGTTTGGAATCCTTCGTATTGGTTATTAATGGGCTGAGACATGATTTCCTGTTTTTTCTCTTCACAGTTTTTCACTGTGAAGAGGCTTGGGTTGAGCCTTTCTTTCTCTCTTTCTGTACACATGATTTTTGGTTTGCTTTATGACTAGGGAAAACAGGTTTTTCTATTTTGTTTGCAGATGAAACGGAAGTTTTTCCTGACTCATGTTTGATTGACTGTTTAAAATGATGATTATTAGGGTATTCTATTTTCACAGGTTCTGATGATGGTGCCCAACGTTCTAGTGCAGGTATGGCTTATTTAAAAGTCGGACAGTACACATCACGGGTTTTCTTTTTTTTTTAGTGCTGGTTAGTGTCATAGAAGGATCATTTGGTGGTAAAGAGAATTCAGTTTGGGTACTTATGTGTCTTAAGGGTTTTGTTTGTTGCTTAAGTAAACTGGAATAAGAAACTCCTACAGATGGAGTTCTGGATTCAACAAGTTTACGAGCTTCAGGATAAGAAAGTTTTTGAGAGATTTTGACTGCAAGAATTTCTTTTTCACGAGTCCAGTTTTGGCAATAGCGGGAGTATATTATATGGTCACCTTTACAGTTTGTACAACGCTCAGGCTTTTCACATGACTTACCATCATGGCCGACTTCTGCACAACGTAACAGCGCAGGTAACAGAACCACGACAGGTAGTTGTAGTATGACCATAACGCTGGCATTTAAAACAACGGAGTGGGTGAGGTATAAAAACTAAGCAGCGTCGCAGACGCCCACGGGGGCGTCCCGCGAACAATCCGTCTCATCGTGCCCAAGTTTTGAGGAACTTTCAATGCGCCATCGGCTTTGTCTCACCGTGGTGCTTACGATCGATTCGGTGGGTCGCCATCCATCGACGCCTCCCAATCTATTACCCGAATGATTGCTCGCATGACGACATAGGTCGTTACGATTCGCCGGAAGTTCCAACTCTTAGAGGAGACTTCTCCACGTGACACTCGATGAACCGTAGGGACTGCCGAACGACTTCGTCGCCGATATCCCATAAGGGAGTCGGGGATTCCACCATATGTTCGGCATATCTACGGCCCTTGCTTTCCCGCAGATTTCGATCGTGAACATGCATGGGACGGCAAGCCACAGGTCTCATTCTCCGCGGGCGATGCTACGTGCGCCGGAAGGTACCTCTGACCGACCCAAGACCACGAGGAAAGTCTGTCTTGTCTCATAGACGAGACTCGGCTAGGTTGCCCGCGCGAGTTTAAACCCGACTAGGCAGAACTAGCCGGTAAACCAGTGACTGGGTCAATGACAAGTCAATGACCCCCGTTACGTCCAGTATGGCAACATAGATATCACAGACACATATCACAAATAAAAACAAATAACAAATTAAAAATCTAAAAACACAACAAGGAAGGAATCAATGAGCCGCTATCGGACTCTAGAGGGCGCGGAAAGCTCCTCTAAGCGCGCCGTAGAGGCGGGCCCGATCGAGGTTAGTGGTTGGTTGAAACTCAGAAGACGAGCCACTCATCCGCCTGCCAGACGTGGTAATTTCTGGCTGCACGAGAGACGTGCTGGACTAGGTTTCAGCCCATGATTTGATTTCGAGCTCAGACATCGTCGTTTTACCGACGAGCCACCGGTCCGCACTCCGTGGCCCTATTTCGAGAAAGGTTCCCCCCCCCCTCCCAGAAACTCTGCAAGACACTTATCGCAGGCTAAGTGCCGAGCTCCTGTGTCGTTGCTTGTTCTGGTCGGGCAATCTCGAACCAGGCTTCGAAGGCGACTCACAACTGACCCAGCCACAGAGGACTCGCAAGGCGGCCTACGGGGTCCCAACCCGTTACGGTCGCAAAGTTCTTCACTGGGAACCGAGCAAGTTGTGTTCATCAAGTCCTGCCTGAGCCTTCATCTCCTCATAGACAAGTCTTGCAGCTGCCCGATCCGATTTTGTTAACGTTTGCCCTCGCGTCACCCCCCCGGCAGCGCTCCGGGCACGAGGGATCCGTCTACGCAGTGTCCTTTATCCACCTTTGTCGTCCCGAAGGTCCCGCGGAACGAGCATCCCGTGAAACTGAGGCCTCTCGGCGACTACGACACGGGGAATTCTGCACTAAGGACCTTCAAGGGACTGCATCGGCCTTCTAACTGGATCACGAGAACCGCACCAATATGGATGAGGGTGAGGCTTCACCGGCTAGACAGACACCGCCTTTAAGCTGTCCCACCACGGCAAGAAGATCGGATTCGTCGGCTGCTGCTCCCATCGTGTCGACTTCAGCTCCATGTGTCGAGCACCCGGTCATCTTCCCGACTGAACGGTCCGATTCGGAGAAATCCGACGAAGCGTCCGCGCAATACTCGGCTTCCGGTCACCTCCCCCACCAAAAGGTCCCCTGCCAAATTTTTTCAAGAGGGAGCTCGGGACAGGAGTGGGTTAGGTATATAAGGTCGGACAGGACAGCTCAGGTAGGCAGCTTTAATTCTGGTTGGCAAAATAGGGGTATTAAAAGTCAGAATAATGTGCTTCGTAGGAAGAACTTTCTCATTCCGACGGATTGTAATATGGCGTGCATCTATAACATTTTCATCTTTTAAATTTTCTAGAAGTTCTTCCTTTGAAGAGAATAAAAGTTCTGGTTCAGATATTACACCACGGCTAGTATTTAGAGTTTGATGAGCCTGAATAGAAACTGAAAAGGAACCTATTGTTGTTGAATTTGAGCGAACTTGTGAATGTTTGGCTTTAGAAACCTCAACAAGCAAATCACCAGACTGTAGTTTTTTAAGTGAGTAACCATCTTCAAATACAGATTGGAATGTTTTAGCAATAAGAAACGGTGAAGTTCTCTTAAAAGAACTATCAGAGTGACTAACAGTGCGTTTAATTATGAAAAAACGTGTGAATGACTTATTCTTAACAATTCGTTGCTCTCCAGATGGGAGGGAGATAGGAGGAGTTAAAGTTCTTCCATCCATGTTAAAGAGAACACTAACTCAGACCCCAGCCGCACCACCCACTACCAAGCCCAACAAGGGGATGCGCATTCATGCACCAGTGCTACCCAGGGCCCATACGCTCACATGACACACCTATTTCAGTTTCCACTCTTAACGAAATGACTAGTATGTGCCTTCTCACTTGATCCCGAGCCAGTGACAGACAAGTCAGCTGACCAGCCGATTGATGCATATGAGACCAATATGCAACTCCCGTCTACCTGAAGCAGAGGCCAAAGCAGTGTGTTGGTTTCCCTCAACTGCCAGGATCTCCCTTTCCAGTTACACGGGAGGCAACGCACGGCAAACACGTGGGTGGTTTACAATTCTCCATAAGTCGATATAAACAGGATGATATCGGCTTATACAGCATCGCCCTCACTTCAGAAGAGGAAACCACAATGAGAGTGAAACAAAGAAGAAAGATTAGACAAGAGAATGGAGAGGAAATACGAAAAGAGAAAGATCCTTCAGGTGCCCGGGGTTGCGAAGCCCGTGAATAGCTGAAGAAGGTATCCCCCTGGGGGGATTTTTCCTTTGTAGTCATGTATTGCTTATCATTCTGTGCCATTTATTTATGAAAATATAGCATTTTGAAATCGGGTGATTCATTTTGAATAACCCCGTGCATGTATTAACAAAACTGCTAAATACCCCGCTTTTTTTCATATAAAGTTAACATAATTTGAACCAAGAAAATTATTTTACGAAAAAATTTTTGCTTATATGTCAGGGTTCTTACGCTTTTACCACATTTTTTTAATAGAATTTTTTGCTTTATTTAAAAGCAGAAAAGTATTAAAAATCTTGCGATTAAACGGGGCATCTACAATTTCTGCAATTTAAATATTAAATAGAAAACTTTTATTAAAAATTATGATAAAAGCGTACGAACCCTGTATGTTGTTATTAATTAATTATTTTTTTAAATAAAATTACTGGTTTTAACGCAGCGTTGATTTTCAATACTACCAACATTTATAATTTTTGTTACCGGAACATTTGAAGAATAATCATCGCCCTATTTAATTGTATAAATGTGCTATTAAACAATTGATAATATTTTTTTAGAATATAGTGGTAACAAATAATCATTATAAAAAGTGATTTTATATTAAAGTCCCGGGTCAATAATACCTTAATTGATTTGAAAAAGACGTAAAGTTTGCAACTATGCGTTAACAAGTTTTTAAAATATATAGTTATTGATGATTAATTACACTTTTAACCACACTATTCGTCATTCTCAATTACGTATGACATTGAATAAAACCGTGTATAGGAGTGCTTAATTTTGGTTACCACTATTTCCATATCATATTTATCGTCTAATTTAATCAGATTTTTCTACAAATTAATACGAGCAAGATTACTATTCGGAAATTGTAGTTATTAAATATAATTTCATCTAAAATTCCTAAATAATAATAAAAAATACTCTAATGAAAATATAATTTTTTCAAGAAGAATTATTTTCCTTGAAAACTATTAGCATCAATTTAATACACATACTTCATGCATACGTGGCATAATGAAAATGTAAAATATTCTGAACACAACCTAATTTTCTTTCTACACGATCTTAGATTTAAAATTTACGGCCATTTAATACCACAATTTCTAATAGTATTATTTGCCTTATTTTAACACAACATTCTGCTATTAAATAAGTTCGAAGATTACTATTAAAAAACATCGGTATAACATGCTCGTAAACTCTTAAACCTACAGTCAAGTAAAAACAGAATTAGATGACTTGCAGTTTACTAATTTAAACTTCAGAATTTAAATTTTGCTCGAATAATAAAATTCACTGTAAATACATTTGATATTTGTTAACATATCGATGCACAGTTCGAGGGAAAATATCTCTGCATCAAACATAGTAGTACATGTTTAATTCAAAAATAAGAAGCAAATGGTTTAGATACAGGTGTCCCGTTATTTCTACATTAATCCTACGGTCGGAAACAGCAACCAGAACATTTGTGTGTAAATTTCTATTAAAAAGAATATGAAAAACGGAAGTTTATTTCTATTTATGTCTCTCTCAGACGAGAAAAAATCTCGAATAGTTTAAAATCGCCACCCTTCCTAGCTGTTTTTTTTTCTTTTTTGCCACTAACCAACCGGTTTCAAAAGCACACAATCATCTAACGCAGGATGCCACTTCGGGGGAAGAAACAGTGGTCGAAAAATAGACGGAACTAACTGGAGTGTCACAGATCCGCTGGAGAAGAACAAGCGAGGGAAAAATTATGCATTCAGGAGTGTCGCTTGCCTCTACGAGTTTTGTAGAACATTTGCGAAATGATTCTGGGTGTTCTCGCTGATATTATGAAGAGATCTGCGCTGTACTGGAAAAATAGTTCTTTTTGCATCTTGCGCTGTATAGTAAAAGATGTTTAACGTCTTGTGCTGTGTTGGGAAAAGAGTTTTTTAACATACTGTTTGAAAAATGTGGTTCAGGTGTATTGAATGTTGACACTTGGACGACATTTTTTAAATTCAAAAATACACCACTCTCCAGAATAGTAAAAATTACCTTATTTAATAAAATATTTAATAAGATGAATGTTATTAATCAGAAATAGTGTTATATATTTAAGTTTAAAAAGAAACCCTGAATGTTAGATCTGTGTGAGTTTCTGCAAAATTACTGTAGTGACTTGAGTGTTGAATTTAAACGAATACGCAGGTTAATCTAATTAATGCACTTAATGTATTACTGTATACACAAAATGAAAAAAATTATGACGATAACATTACAGAATTAGAGAAAAATAAAACTTTGCAAATATTTCATATTGGGTGTTCCAATATTTGCTCTCATGACAGAATTTAAAAAAAAATCCAAATTCAGTTTATCACATAAAATCCTCTTGCGGTATTTTCTACCAACCTATATTCTCATGTTTCGTACCACTGATTTTAAAAAATAATATTTATCTTATTTAATAATAGAAATTTTCTATCAATTAAGGCTAAGCTTACTATTTGAAAATAATACCGTAATTTCCGGCGTATAATCCGCAGCTCAAAGAGTCGTTTTTCGACCCAGAATTATTATTTTATAAAACGTAACTTAAAAGATCGCTGTAAATATTTAACTACAATTATTGAATAAATTTTCTGGGTCGAAAAACGATTCTTTGAGCTGCGGATTATACGCCGGAAATTACGGTAGTATTCAAAAGTTAATTCGAACGAAAACTTCGTTGTACACTGACATCAGATACATAGAATGTAAAAGCAACAGCAATTCATTTTTATATTTATTTTTAACTAAGTGCTGTTACACTAACCTATATACTCACGTATAAATCAATGCCAAATTTCAAGAAAATAGCTTTAATACCAGTGTATTCTAAAAGATTCTTTTCTTAATTTAATGCACAATTTGTAATAATTTTCAACGATTCAATAATTCGAAAAGTACTATAAGAAAGTACTTGAACAAGAAAGGAATCACATGTTATATTCTCGAATTTTGCGGTGGACTTATACGCGAGTACATACAAAACTTTTTGTATTCTGCATAAAATTCAATTCCAAGATCTGCCGTTGTCCAACGAAATTTCCCACCATTTTAATATGCCGTTTCCCACTTCAAAAGTGTCGTGTCAAGCATAAAACAGCCTTCAATTCAACAGTAAATGTCAACTGTGTCTTCAGATATTAGATGAAAAAGAGATGTATCATATCTGCCAACTTTTACAATTTTTGATACCACTAAACTTTAATAATAAATTCTGCATTTTTTTAATCGCAGAAATCTGCAATTAAATAAACAAAAAAATTGTATTAAATTTTAGCGGTATTAAAAAAGCAAAGAATCTTATGAAAATAAATTTTTGGAAAAATGGGTTCATAAAATATTTATTTAATCTAAGAAAGCTACTATTTCCCTATTTATTTATGAATCTTTTTGTACAAGCTTCATATGTAATATGAAATAAATAGTTTAAACAACGTAATACACCTTAATCATAAGCGCAGAGTCAGTGGAGGTCATAGGCAAACTTCCGACCACTTTTTTCGATTAGAATTTTTGGTGTTATTTAAGACAAAAATCCTGCGCTTTTAAATATATCGACCATTACTTTGCAGAAAAAGTGGTGGAAAATTTTCCCGTGCCCTCATGTTCACGCTACGCCTATGACTATATTTAATAAAGTGCACAGAAAAATGAGTTTGTCTTTCATTATTTGTTATATATGAAAATAAATTCATGTAAAATTTATCGGATAAAGTTTAATAAACTCTCATATGTAGAGTACTACATGGAAAAAGTATAATATCTAATTTTTCAGGCATTACAGATCTAAAACTATTAACAGAAGATATAATAAAACTACATTTCGTAGAAATAACAATAAGGCAAATTTTGAAAAATATATTCCATTAACAATATATAAGCATGCAGATAATATTGCTCAGCTTTCCGAAACAGAAGTTTTAACTGAGATTTTATCTTAATCTCCTTTCATGAAAAATTAATAATCACTGCGAGCCACAATATAATTATCGGCATTTTGCATTTAGGTAATTATCTTCCTTGTAACAGATGATGTCAAATCTTGAGCTATACGTCTAAGAAATTGAATTTATAAATCGATTTTCTATATATATTCTTAAAATATACTGATAAACATTTGCTCTCCATAATAATTTTGGTTGAATGTCGAAAATAATATTTTATAGACAAACAAATTACGTTTAGTTTCATTTATAATTGCAATAATAACCTCATTATGTTTTATCGGAAACGTTGTTTCGAATCTTCAATAAAGAATTTGCTTAATCCTATTAGTAACATACGTTATAAACTAGTATAATCTGCACATTGCGATTTTTTTTCAATTGCCTTTCATAATATTACAAATCAAAAATTAATATTCGTCTTTCTTAATGGCAAAAAATGTGCAATTACATAATGTGAAGATTATTTTTTAAAAAAGGTGGTATCACAGGTGAAAATTTGGTAACCCTGGTTTAATATCTCTTTTTTGCCCGATATTTTATTTTCTGCTTTATTATTTTGCTATTTTTAGGTAGTGGTTTGGCTGTACTTGGTGAATCTTTTGATTTAAGAATAAGGATAGTATAATAATAATTATATTCCTATATTCCACACTTTACCCCTATGACATTCCCTGTCAGATTTTCACCTCAACATTGTCATCCTAAGAGATTCTCAGGAATCGAAAATGTTCACTTATTTAGGATGCGAAGGACTTCCCTCTCTGATAAATAAATATTGTCCATAATTGAAAACATGCTTATTTAATAAATATGTTATTTATTTTAGTTTTTTTAAACAGGAATTCTATAACATTTATTAGAAATCAAAATGAATACAATAACATTTTCAGGGATCCTACAGGTGAAGGAATTTCCATGAATTTAGGTAAATACCAGTATTTAATTAGGTAAAAACTCGACTTTCACAATCGCGCGATTATATGAGTCTAGGTTTTCTATAAGAAAATACTGATATTTACTACGAATGTAGGAACCCTGATTTTATACAGATACACATTTAAATGTATTTTGAATCGATATCCAGGAACATAGCGAACAAATATCTCTTTAAGAAAATTAAACTATCACTGGATTTTAAAATTTTGTATGAAAATACTTTTAAAAAAAGAGCAAAAAAAAAAAATATAACAAATATATATTAATGATATAATTGCGTATTCTAGTCAAATATTAAATACCGTAATTTCCGGCGTATAAGCCGCAGCTCAAAGAGTCGTTTTTTGACCCAGAAATATTATTTTATAAAATGTAACTTAAAAGATCGCTGTAAATATTTAACTACAATTATTGAATAAAATTTCTGGGTCGAAAAACGACTCTTTGAGCTGCGGCTTATACGCCGGAAATTACGGTATTTATTATATATGTATATATATGTGTGTGTGTGTATGTGTGTGTGTGTGTGAAACAAGAAGCGGTCAGCCCCGTATCTGGATAGGACAGTCATGTTACTTGCGCTACTGTAATGTATATATATATATATATATATTACATTTTGTAACAATCGAAGAAATATATAGCAAACCTCTCCTATCAATGAAGTCGTAAATTGAATTTTCATATCAGCAGCCGAGAAGTGTGGATTGATTACAAGAAAAACACGATGACAGTCAAATTCTTTTTATTAAAACATAATCCGATTCAGGGAAAATGCTATGTTTAGATATCGATAAATTTAATAATTCTCTACAGAAGAACATGTGAAGTCTAAGACAAGCAACCGTTTATTTTAACTTCCTTCGCTGACAAAATCCCACTGCTCTCTCTCTGTGGCTAACGTTCATGGGTCTCGTTCCCTCTCGAATTTGCTGCGCTTGCGTATTTAAGTTAAATAGCACAAAGTGACAAATCAAGTCACTTGATTTCCTTACTCCAATCATAATCGATTTAAGAGGGACTTATTAACAGTTCCGGTAAATTAATCTTGAAGTAAATTTACTTCCGGGCGCAAAAAAGACCTTCTAAAACCATCTAATAATTTCGAACTCAGGTACACGTCGTGTAAAAAAACAATAAGATCTGATTTCGAGAGTGCTGCAAAAAATAGATTTCAGACGATGTTTTCAGTGCGCGCTACAGAAAAAGAAAAAAGAAAAAAATGAATTTATTGATGCGGAATAAAAAATTAGAAGATTAAAACACTGAAATATTCTAAGAGACATTTTGATAATTAAATAAAAGAATGATTTTAAATAAATAGTTTTTTTTAAAACGGGATAATTCAGGAGTTATGACATTTTACCAAATTAAGAAAAGAATCATGGAGGTTTTAATATATACGGGAAATAACAGTGAATTTTAATAGGAATTTAAATAGCAAAAGGGTTTTATTTAAGGAATATAAATAGGCAGCGTCATTTTTAGATTTAAGCAATTTGGAATAAATATTATTAGGTGGATTAAGATCTTATACTTTTACATATGTAGATTGATATATTAGTTTAAGAATAAGTTTTAATTTAATAAGCCGGTATAACATATGAAATCTTATTAAAAGGAAAATTTATATAGTATAATGCTAACCTTGGAGAAACCAATTTTGAATTTTGTAATATATATATATATATATATATATAATATTTTTCACTTTTAATAAACTCCATGTTTATAACAAAATTATTTTATTTTATTATCATCTTTGTTAACATAAAAAATGTTTGTTAGTGTGTCTGTTTGTCGGCAATGGCAGCAACACGGCAATTCAACCGCACATAGGTGTTTGATAATTTGAATGAGAATAGATGAAGACAAGTCTGAATGCACCTGATACTCAGATTTTTCAATGTTTGATAATTAGTCGAGATACTAATTAAAAACCATAATGAATATCACAAAATGGCAAGTGATGACAGATTTTCACACAGAGGAAAGCTAGGCGATCGTTTTTTTCTGCATTATAAAACCGCTATCACCTGGTCCCATTTACAGTTACAAAAAAAAAAAAAAAAAAAAAAAAAAAAAAACGAACACTTTTGTCATGCCTCTATGGTTATCATTATTTAAAAACATTATTTTCGGTACTGGCGGTATCTTTGGTTTTGAAAAATATTAATATTTGCAATTTCAAAATATATTTTTCGGGTTCGTTATTGTGTTTTCCGTTTTCTCACCAGTTTTAAAATGTCATTTCCTCTTCCCACACAGAAATTAAAAATAATAATAATAATAATAACTATTTATTTACAGTACTTTTCTGTTTCTATCGATATCTTTAGTTTACAAAATATAAATATTTACTATTACAAAAAATATATTTTCTGGAAGTCGTTTCGCGGATTAGTAAGAGTTTTTTTCCCAATGCATTTGAAGATATTGTTTCCCATTTTAAGAAAATTGTTCTTTGGAACATTTTCGGAGGTGTTTTTGATTCTGTGCATGTCCGGGGACCTCTACGTTTTCAACACAGGTTATCAATACTTGAAGATAGCATTTGGCGTTTTAAAAGAGTGAAAGGCGCGCAAGCGTTTAAAATTATTTAGGTTTTCTCAACAACTTTTGGATAAAATTGATAGTTTAATCATTCTAAATGCTAGAAATTAAAACGACAATCACTATAAAGGGGTCCTAACTTCGTTTAGAATGATTTTTGTTTAATAAATATAAAATCATACAAATTATAGGTTCGTTTGCAAAAACAGACAAGAGCGTGTGTCACATGTCCGGCGTAAGCTGCCGGTGCCAGTGGGGAAACCTAACTCTTGGTTCCTTCGGGTAGATTTTCGTTTAAAAATTAAAAATCATACAAATTCGAATGTGTACATTCCGGAAGGCAGTTGAGCAGACAACATTACTTTCCTTTGGGATGATTTTCGTCTACAAAATCATTCAACACTGATTTTAGATACACTTATCGTTATTATCTCGGACCCGGACAACAACGAGGGTGGAGGGGAGGGCGGTCAGCTAGTAGTAAAGAAAAATCATATATTAGGAATAACAAAATAAAAATTATAAAGAGAGTTTAAAATGATCACAAGATATATAATCAACAAATAAAATTTATATTTAAAACTAAAATAGTTATTAATTTAGGATTTATTTATTTACTTTATTTAAATTAATTTAAATCAATTCAAATTAATTCATTAGTAAATAAAAATGCAATGATAAAACGATAAATATAATACAATATTTAAAATGTAAGAAAAAATTAATATTTATGTAAAATAGTATTAATATTAATTACATAATTAAAATTTATATTTAAAAATTTAATAAAAGTAAAATAACATTGTTAAATTACATTAATAAATAATTAATTTAAATATTTTTATATAGTTTATTAATTAACAAGGATTAAATTTTAATTGAATTTTATAACTTTTTATAAATTAAGGTATCCGACTACGTAAGGAGACATTTTTTAAAAAAACTTTACTTTTGACACATTTTTTGGTATTTTTCAGTGTAATCTAACACAAAATAAAGAAAATAGTCAAAAAATATAAAATATTTATGCAACTTTTAGAAATTTTGAAGAATTTTAGTCATTTTTTAGTATTTTTTTTATAAAAACGGCTCCAGCTCTAAAAACAAAAAAAAAAAAAATACGTATAACACAAATATTTTTTTAACATATGCATATTAGACACTCTTGAGTGTAATGAACTAAAAACTAGTCAATATACGGAAATTTAAAAGAGATACAGCTGATTATATACAATAACATAGAAAATTTTAGTAATTTTACGTGTAATTCTTCATAAAAATAGCTATATATAAAAACAATAAGTCACTTAGAGCTAATTCTTTAGTTCATTACACTCTAGACATTATCGAAAAGCTACACAAAAAATTGCCTGGTTAGAGGATGATAAAATTTTGAGTTAGAGCAATAGTCGTTTACCTTTTCCGATAAAAATCGAATTTTTCAGAAAACGCGTTTAAAGTTTAAATATGAGTTTAAAAGAACTTTTTAAATTAAATAAACACTTTAAAAACCACTAAATTTATAACTATAGCCTTCTACTTGCTTATTTTACACATATTTCTATATTTTTATGCATTTAATTATTTTTGGAGCATTTTCGAGTTTACTACTGTAAGTCGTTATGTTAATATTTATTGCTATCCGCCTATTTAAAAAGCCATTTTTCAAAAATAAACTGTAATTTTGGTATTGTTTTGGCACTTTTAAGTATAGTATAATACAAAATAAGAAAAATAATGAAAAAATATAAAATATTTATGCAACTTTTAAAAATTTTGAAGAATTTTAGTCATTTTTTCGCATTTTTTTATAAAAACGGCTCCGACTCTTAAAACAAAAAAAATGCATATAACACAAATATTTTTTTAACATATGCATATTAGACACTCTTGAGTGTAATGAACTAAAAACTAGCCAATATGTTGAAATCTAAAAGAGATACAGCTAATTATATACAATTACATAGAAAATTTCTGTAATTTTTCGTGTAATTCTTCATAAAAGTAGCTACATATTAACAAATTATTTACCTATAATCAATTCTTTACTTCATTACGCTCTAGACATTATCAAATAGCTACTCAAAAAATTTCATGGTTATAGAATAATACAATTTTGAGTTAGAGCAATAGTATTAAACTTTTCTTGATAAAAATCAAATTTTGCAGAAAATGCTAATAACTTGATAAAGTAGTAAGAAAAAACAACCTTTTGAGGCAGTGCTATAGGTAAAGCTAAAATATAATATTAACTGTAAAAACTAAAAAATGCGCGAAAACAGTTTAATAAATCTCAATTTTCGATCCACTTCCGGTTTAGATATCTCCACTTCCGGTATAAATTAACGACGTCAGCTGTTTTTTAAAGGTCTCTAATTTCATTTCTAATAAGCGTACAAGAAAATTAAAAACAGATTTAGAAACAGAAATGTTCATTCTATAAGAAAATCAAATAAAAAAATTGCGAATTTTCATCGAAATTGACGTTTTAAACGTAGGCGGATACCTTAATTACATATTAGCAACATTAATCTGATGTACTAAAAATTAAACCAAATTCAACAATTTGTAATAAATGATCAAGAAACCAAACCAGATCAAATCTGATTCATTGTTTTTAACAAAAAGTAAGTTATTCTAGTGTATGAATCACTCCACTCATCTGTTGGCACTAGCATTGTGATTGTGGTACGTCCTGACGAATGCTATCATAGGATGATTCCGTAGGACGTACCCTGGAGTTTCCTTTTTAACACTTTCCAACCTAGTTGAAAAGTGTTTATGACTTCGGTTTGTCTGGCCGTCTTCCGTCTGGCCGTCTGCCGTCTGGCCGTCTGGCCGTGCTCTAACTCCCGTAAATATGCTCGGATTGCTCTGCAATTTTTATAAGTTATAGTCGTTATCTATAGCATGTTCCCTATTTCAACGGAAGTGTGTAGCACTTATAGTTTTTTTACAGGGACACTCAAAAGAATTCCGTTACATTGCGGTCTATGGGGAAAAATCATTTGCGGTTTATTTAAATAATGTTTCACTATTTTAAACGCATTGAAATTTATATATATCACTAAGGTGCATCAGAAGAAGCTTAATATGGAATAGGGTGTGCATAGCACTTATAGTTACTTTACAGGGACAGTAAAAGAATTCCGTTACATTACGTCTATGGAGAAAAATCGTCTGCGGTTTATTTAAATAATGTTTCCCTATTTTAAACTCATTGAAATTTATATAAGGTACATTACAAGAGACTTACTACAGAATATTGTGTGTATAGCAGTCATCGTTCATTTACAGGGACACACAAAAGAATTCTCTACTGTATGTTAACAATAATTCGTGGAAGTGCGTTTTAAGTTACTGTACGCGATTTTAATTTTAAATCGCTTTTTGTATATTACGTCGTGTCGGTGTGTATAAATTCTGTAGATCCTATACAGGGAAGCACAAAAGTTCGCGAACACATTTCCGTATTATTTAACTCCAGACGGAGAATTTTAAACTGTGCTACGCGTTTCCTGACTGAACTAAAATTTAGCATCCTATGTAGTATATATACAAATCTATAGATCCATTACAGGGCTGAATAAAAGTATTCGGATTACTTAGATGTTACCTTTTAGCTTATTAAAGAGTATGATTCGTAAAATTATTTTGGAAGCGTTGGAAAGTGTTACATAATCTATGTTTGATGCATGATTTTTCGTTCTTGTTTAGAGGATATCCTTAGTATCCCTTCCTCAGTAAGACCTAATTATTTTAGTAGACGGAAGAATTTGGGATGACATCAGGTGTTTTGGTGTTATATGTGCTCTTACAATAAAGCAATGACACCCTATACGCTGGTCGCACACTTAGAACATTTTCTGAAAATAAATTTTAACCTTAATTACTCGCAGAATTTCTGCCAATATATAAGGTGAAAATTAGTTTTCGCAAATATTAGAGTGCAAATATTTTTTGCAAAAAGGAATTTTGCAAATTCTATGCAAACTCTCCAACAGCAATTTTGATAAATATAAAGAACGACGATAGTAAGATATCTGAGAAACTTTCGGTTGTTTTCAAGTGAAATACACATATTTGGAACCAGACATTTCACTTAATAATTGTAATAAAACAGGTGCCCGGTTGAAATAAAACAAAATATATGTTTTAAATTATCTGGTTCACTGTACGTTTATTGAACTTGAAAAAAAAATTCCCGGTAGGTTGGCAGCTATATGCTCATCAATGATCCGTACTTAAACATATAAATATGCAAAACAGAACCATTTTTGCCAGTTCAATAAATTATTTTCAGCTGATTCTTTTATTTCCAATAGTAGTATTCGGTTTGTTTAATGGTTGGTTAAATAAGGAGAAAATTGTGCGAATTATGCTATTTCAAAAACTTAGTACTCAAGCAATCTCAGTAAAAAAAATAGAGCAACTAGCATTGAAACAGACAGGTAGATACTTTAAAAAGTTTTATTATCTAGAAATTCTAGAAATTCTTATCTAGTAATTCCACCCACATGCGGTACTTTAGCATTTTATATATTACATTATTCCACATAAAACATACACAGTATTCGTATTTCTACAATTAGAGTGCATATAAATACCTCTATTAAAAAACACTATTATTACATGCACCCATTAATATAATATAAACACGAACAAAACATTTTTATTAAATAATACAGCATACAAGAATAATAGGCGGGGTTTTGTGTTTAACAGACGAAAACTACCGTCACCAAAGTGTTAAAAGAACAAATGCTTAAAAATTCTTTTAAACAATTTTTGCTGGTAGACTGTGTATAACAATATCTTGTACATTACTCAACATCATAGAGAGGTATGTTAGGTTAAAGTTAGAATCGATGTACAGCCGTGGAAAAAAAACGCGACATCCCTACATTAACTCCACCTCGAATCTTCGTATAAAAGTGTCCCTGGCACCAGTGGATTAATAATAACATGTACTAATTAATTATTTACTTAAATTGTGCATAAATAGTTGTTGGCATATAAAATTTGAAACGAACTTTAAAATATTCAGTGCTTGTACCTAATTTTATATCACATTTGGTTCTTTGGTAAATATTACCTTAGGACAGCAAATGGGAACTCATTCGGTCAAATAGTGTAGGAATTATAAAGTTTAAAGTTCGGAAGTCAATGTTAAATTCATTTTTACTCATTGGAAAACAAATGAAAATGAGGATAGCGTTTTAAGAATAACTTAAATATGAATTATTAAAAATTTACCTGCATTGCAATTTGTTTTGCAGCGATTAAAAATTAATTTAACATTGAGCGTTCTGAACTTTAAACCTGTATAATTCCTAAACTGTCCGACAGATTGACATCCCATTTGTTATCCTCAGGTAAACTTTATCAATATATCCAAACATGATTTTAACAGGTGTTGGTACGAAATGTTTGATCTTTGGTGAAATTTCTATATGTAGACGACCCCTAAGTAACCTTTTTGAGTAGAATTAATTAGTAGACGATATTACTAATGAACTGGTACCACTAACATATAATACAATGATAAAATTCAAAAGTACCGCCTGTGAGTGGAATTACTCAAGTCTAAAGACGTGAATTCATGTCTCCCGTTGACAATGTGTTAATTTGGGTTGAGTTACTACTATAGATGGTGCGGGGTGGTTTTTGAAAGACTCTACATCAATTTTGTTTTTAACCTAGGAGCTAGCACGCACGATAGAACATACCCTGGGTGCGTACGATTTTTATTCCGCTACCAATACTCTGAGATATTTATTGCGGCCTTATTTATTCGCAGATAGTAGCATAATCTGCCCGTGTACTCTATGGTTAAATAACCCGGTACCATAACATATCCGTCAATTTATATACTATTTTGTAATTGTAATATTTGTCTTATATAATCACAGAAACTACGAATAATTAGGACGAATATTTCAATTCAAAAGTAGCGGGGAGAATACATTGGCCTTGTTATTATTTAAACTCGGTTAACCCTTTGACTACTGGTCGGGACATATTCGTTCCAATGGAAAATTTTCTATTCTACTCTTACTACTTTTTAAAAAAAAATCTCTGTCGCACACTTATACTAGTATATCTTCAAGAACAAGTCTCCCACTGGTCCATTTTTTGAATACCAGAATTTCTGAAGAAAACGTTTCCTGATAGGCTTTTACACCAGTCACAAAAATATTACATTCCGGCCAGGTTTCTGAAAAATGTGTAATACAATTCTAAAAAGAAGAATTTTCGTTAAAGAAGCGGTATTTGAAGAACGCACCCAGTATGAGGCGTGAACAGAAGTTTACAACAATAAAAACATTTTGTAAATATGGTGTGATATGAAGACAAAATAGCCGCTAGTACTGGGGACCAAAAGGTTGGTTCCTCCAAATTTTGGCTAATTCGAACTAATCAGAAAGTTTCGAAACTCTTACATTAAAACTAATGATAAATCTAGTTTATTATTTTAACATATTTTTATCGCATCAGTTAAATTAAACTAAACAAATTCAAAAAAATAAACAATAAGATACTGCTAGGGATCTGTGAATCGTTTTCTTTTTTATTGTTTTATTTTCATTTTAATACTTTCTTATTTTTATTAAAATCTTTATTTCATTATATATTCCAGATTCTACTGATTTATTCATTACTTGTTGATCCGCCCGGCGGCGTTGCCCGGTCCCATAAAAAATAATACGAAACGCGAAATCACTCTAAAAATCGCTGCACAAAACCCTTCCTCTAGTAACTCTTTCGTATTTCGGAAATTAAGTAGAGAAATGAACACCGAAGTGGTAGTCAATTCAATACCACCTCCTCAAATGTCGGAATCATTTGATTCAAAGCGGGTCAGTTTAAAGTTAACAAAAGTTTACCATCGGATTTTTACAAAATTTGCATTTTGGAAAACAGAAAAATAATATGTGAGCTTCGATTCAATTAATCCAATACCCGCATATCATGCACAGTCACAGTGACGTCAATGTGAGTCACGTACGTCACGTCACATCTGTGACCAAAATGCTACCACCTTGTAACGTCACACTGTGACCAAAATGTGAACGTCTTGGAGATCTAAAGAAAACTTAAAATAAACTTAAAACATCTTATAACATAAAGAAAATTACTTTTTGACAGTTTTAAAAATTTTTGTGACGTTGCATAGACGTCACTGCACGTCACATAAGTCACGTAAAACCTATGACCAAAATGCCAACACTCTGTGAATTCACGGTGTGATCGAAGAGTGAATTTGAAAAAAAAACTCATAAAATATAGATTTGAATTATGTCATTTACCTAAATCATTAATACAAATATTGTCACACACTATTTAAATATATTGAGTATTTCCAAAATAAAATAATAAATAAATATCTGTCTACATATATGATGCAGATAATTTTTTACAATTTTCATTACCATTTTCATGAAATTTAACAAAATATACTATATAATACAAAGGTAAAAATCCTTAAATAGAAATTTAGTTATTTATCGAGTTATAAGCAATTCGTGTCACGTGACGACCAGTTTTTCACTGTCACGTCGGATATTCAAATCAAAACGCCGACTTTGACATTCTTTTCTGAAAGATCTTCTGCTTTTAACAAAAAATGGAAAAGGTTTTTCAATAACATAGTTTCTGAACAAAACACGATCCAATTTCGTGTATTTCCGAGCAAAAAGGAATTAAAAACATGTTATAAAGTATATGTCATTCCTATAGCAATTTATCCAAAACTGGCCAGTGCTTAGTAAGATGTCACCTCTATTAAATATATTGCTCTTTTCGATAGAGTGTAAAAAATGAAAAATTTGTACTTAGGAAATTTGATTGCAATTTAAATTTGGCGACAGTGGACGTTCAAAATCAGCAAAATCGCTCAAATTTTCGAAAAAAATTTCTTGTCCCCAAAAAATAAAGCTCCATGTAAGCTTTCATCTCCAACTTAAATAATTACAATCGGATGATTTTTTCGGATTTTATTTACATTTTTATAATTAATTAAACGGCTGTCGTGATCAGCTGATGTTGTTTACAAATATTTGCAAATGAATTTTTTCTTCTAATTAACTGTTTATTTTTAATTTTCATTCAATTGCAACCGATTGATGAATTTCTCGGTTTCATCTTGCGACAGATTACCAAAATTCTTGATTCCCCCCCGCCCCCCCCCCCTTGTTGAGTGACCAAAAAAAAGTCATTTTTTACTGGGAGTAACTGAAAAAATTAATTTTTTTTCTTCGCAACGACTTGATAAATTTGTCGGTTTCATCTTGCGACAGATAACGAAAATTCTTAAATCTCCCCCCCTAGCCCCCCCCCCCCCTGTTGAACGACAGAAAAAATTAAGAATTCCAAAGTTTTGCTAATATGCCGCTAGATAAAACCAAGAAATTCATCAGATGGTTGCGAAGAAAAATATAAAAATTTATTAATCAATTGCAGTAAAAATTTAATTTTATCAAGGGGGGTGGGGGGGGGGGAGAATCCAGAATTTTGGTAATCTGTCGCAAGATGAAACCAATAAATTCAGTAACTGGTTTCGAAGATAAATCTCAAAATTTATTAGTCAATCGCACTAAAAAATGAATTTTTTAGTCGCTCAACAGGGGGGGGGGCAGGGGGGGAGAGAATCGAGAATTTTGGTAATCTGTCTCAAGATGAAACCCAAAAATTCATCAATTGGTTGTGAAGAAAAATCTCAAACTTTATTAGTCAATCGCAGAAAAAATGAATTTTTTCAAGGGGGGGGGCAGGGGGGGCGAGAATACAGAATTTTAGTAATCTGTAAAAAGATGAAACTGAGAAATTCAATAATTGGTTGCGAAAAAAAATTAAAAAATTTATTAGTCAATCATACTAAAAAATTAATTTTTTCAGTCGCTCAACAGAGGAGGGGGGCGGGGGGGGGATAATCGAGAATTTTGGTAATCTGTATCAAGATTAAACCGAAAAATTCATCAATTGGTTGCGAAGAAAAATCTCAAACTTTATTAGTCAATCGCATAAAAAAATAATTTTTTCAAGGGGGGAAGGGGGGGCTAGAATACAGAATTTTAGTAATCTGTAAAAAGATGAAACTGAGAAATTCTATAGTTCGTTGTAAAGAAAAATCTCAAACTTTATTAGTCAATCGCAGAAAAAATGATTTTTTCCAAGGGGGGGCAGGGGGGAGAGAATACAGAATTTTAGTAATCTGTAAAAAGATGAAAGTGGGAAATTCAATAATTGGTTGCGAAGAAAAATCTCAAAATTTATTAGTCAATCGCAGTAAAAAATGAATTTTTTCTGTCACTCAACAGGGGGGTGGGGGGGGGAGAATCGAGAATTTTGGTAATCTGTCTCAAGATGAAACCGATAAATTCATCAATTGGTTGTGAAGAAAAATCTCAAACTTTATTAGTCAATCGCAGAAAAAAAATAATTTTTTCAAGGGGGGGGGCAGGGGGGCAGGGGGGGCGAGAATACAGAATTTTAGTAATCTGTAAAAAGATGAAACTGAGAAATTCTATAATTGGTTGCGAAGAAAAATCTCAAACTCTATTAGTCAATCGCAGAAAAAATGATTTTTTCCAAGGGGGGGGCAAGGGGGCAGGGGGGGCGAGAATACAGAATTTTAGTAATCTGTAAAAAGATGAAAGTGGGAAATTCAATAATTGGTTGCGAAGAAAAATCTCAAAATTTATTAGTCAATCGCAGTAAAAAATGAATTTTTTCTGTTACTCAACAGGGGGGTGGGGGGGGGGAGAATCGAGAATTTTGGTAATCTGTCTCAAGATGAAACCGATAAATTCATCAATTGGTTGTGAAGAAAAATCTCAAACTTTATTAGTCAATCGCAGAAAAAATTAATTTTTTCAAGGGGGGGCAGGGGGGCAGGGGGGGGCGAGAATACAGAATTTTAGTAATCTGTAAAAAGATGAAACTGAGAAATTCTATAATTGGTTGCGAAGAAAAATCTCAAACTTTATTAGTCAATCGCAGAAAAAATGATTTTTTTTCAGACACTCAACAGGGGGGGGGGGAGGGGGGGAGATTATAAATAATTATTTTGGTGGAATCATTCATTAAACATGTAAAGGTTTTGCATATATATGATTTTAGTCCCTTTCAGGGTATATTTTCTTATGTTTACCAATACTAAAACTTTAAAATTGTTTTTCTCATTTCAAAAATTTTGTCGGTTTCCATTTTTTCAAAATGCTCCATGCGCATACTATTTCATCTGAATAGTTTGAAATTTTTTGTAGCTATTTATCATTATATTTGTCATAAAACTTGGTATGGTTTTTTGAAATGAGGTATAATTTAAAAAGTTTAAAGGTAGTTAATTGAAAAAATATGATGCAAAAATGCGGAAAATTTCAAAAAATTTTAATTTTTTTTTTTTTTTTTTACCTTTATATTCAAATATATAAAATATGATACCAAGTTTTATTTGTATATATAAACCAAACCTGCATAAAAAATATTGATGATTTTAATTGATATGGAATGCGCATGGGACATTTTGAAAAATTCTGCGTAACGGTTAAAAAATTCAGAAAAATTCCTTATTTTTCTCCAAAAAAATTTTTTTTTAAATTCTGGTGTGATAAATACATGCCATAATGCATATAGTGTGTCCTTGAATAGTATTTAAAGTGAAATAAAAAAATATAAAAAAAATGAGTTTGAACGTCCACTGTCGCCTTAAATTTATATCGAAATTACTTTATAAAGCCTATTAAATCAATTATTATTTAAAATATATCTTTACTTTTGACGACTAAAGCAAATGCAATGGATTAAAAATATATAAAAATGTAAATTTTCACAGCTTATTTCTAAGAATACAAAACTCTCTCATATAAAAAAAGAATATTATAGCATCATTAGAAGTTCATTTTTCAGCCATATAAATTATAAAGGTTTTGAAATGTCTTTATTTAAATTATTTTCTTCCTATATCATTTGCGGTAAAAGTTGGAAACATCTGCTAGCTGTTATTTTGTTGTGTTTAAACAATACTGCGCGCGCATATTGAAGGCAGACGACTTTTTCTCATTCGAAGCTAGGATCAGCGTGTGTTGGGTTCTTTGAAGTTTGTAGATTTATACTGTGTAAGTAAATTAACGTTTTAAAGTGAACAATCTCCATTTTAAAGTAAACCCTCCATTTTAACATCTCACTGTGTCTAGCCGGGTGCTTTCATAAGGCCTGGGTGATATTTGATTTCTCAGATCTATGAACACATCGCTTCTGCTGGAATAATTTGAAAATTATTGTAGTGGATCTACATTCTAATTTTTCAATGAAAGGGAAGCAGATAAGGAGCATTCCATCATAACCCCTTTATCTATAGATCAGCAGGTAACTTTTAATGTCTTCGCAGTTTTGTTAATAGTGCATGTTTAGTACTAGTACATTTAATAGTGCATTATTTAAAAGTTAATATGTTTAAATTTTCTTTAAAAAAATCACTTGTATTAAATTTTATCTTTAATGTTTTATATTTTTTAAAATAGATTGTTTGGAAAAACTGTATTTACTAAGAATATGTATTGTAAATGTAAAGTGTTATATAAAATGAGGAATTTATTTAATATTTTGCGTTTCTTAGTTCAATTTTCATAGTTATTCATTATAATTAAAAACATTGCAATTTTTAAAACTATTAATATTTGATTTGCAATTTAATAATTTCGTTGCTAGTGTAGGTTTTAAGAAATAATTTTCCGGTACATTTTTTAAAAAAAGTGACAATTTAATGCATTGAATAATTTATTTGTCGAGATATGTCAATGTTAGATGCACAAAAATAATAAATATTGATGAAACAATAAAATAACTGTTTAGTTAAGGTAATTTTTCCAGCTGTGTTATCGAATGTTTTTACTGTAAAAATTTATATTTAAGTTCTGCATTTAGTATTCTATCAAAAACTATAAATAAAATAATTTGTAAAGAAAAAAAATATATAATTTTTTTTTTTGGCATTTATGATCTTAAGTTCTATATTTCATTTACAACGAAAACTGTTTTACTGCTTGATACAATGTTTATTATTTAATAATATCGCACAATAGGTATATCTATTATTTAAATTGATTCCTAATATAAATTTTTCAGAATGCTTATTTGAAAATGTGTACTTATATTTTCTTTAAAGTTGTTCTCAAATACAAAAAAGCTAATTTCTGGCATATTTCTGAATTCATTTTTATTCGGAAATACATGAAATTGGCAGGTGTTCTTATTCAGAATAGGGTAGATGTGCCAGTAATGAACCGCCTTCCAGTAATGGGACACCTTCAATGTTTTTGGTTTATAAAAAAATAACCAATAAAAATTCAGCTTTTTATTTATTTCATTAATATGCTATCTTTAAATTCTAGTTTTAAATGCAATCATAATATCAATTATCTATTACTTTTTGTGAGGTGTCCATTACTGGAATTTAGGGTGTTTTGATTTATTTCTGTTATTTACAATTAAATTTAGATTCACATTGGGAAATATGAATATGAGCATGGTTAAATATTGTTGGTAGAGTAATATAATATTAAAAAATGTTGAATACAACAATTATAACTATTAATTAAAAAATAATTGTTAAATAAATTCCTTAAGGGTGTCCATTACTGGCACATCTACCCTATATATAATCGAATGGGGTTATCCATTTTTTGGTAACGGCAGATGATGTTTCAGAAAACACTATCAAAGTCGGTGCTTTGAACCAAATTTCCGACGCGCAGCGTCAGAAACGGGTAAAACGTGACCGACATTGATCTTAAGTATTACATTTATCTAAAAATGGAAAACGCTATTCATTCCAAATAGCTTTAATAATCAGGCATGCAAGTGCCATTCGTTTAAAAGTTTGTTCATAAATGTGTCAGAAAGTTTCGTGTTAACCGGTTTCTCAATCAGATGCAAAGTTTTAATTTGAATACGAGTTGCATCAATAAAAATGATTGCCGATCCAATCCTTATCGTCGATCTTATCCGTATTTGGTGAAATCTTGTTATCCGAATCCATGCGAAATCATTTATCAGGTTCTGTCGGGTTGTGGGCTTACAGATTTTTTGTTGTTGTTGTTTCTGGGTTAGGGTAAGAATATGGGATGAATCAAAATATAGTTTCAGTCAACCATCATTCATGTTCAAGTTGACATTCAATCATGTTCAAGAAGTATATAACCGTATTCGTGTATGACTCTAGATCCGAGCCGACATCAGAAATTGTATCGTAACACAATTTCTGATAAAATCTGGTTACTCGGTCGTATGCAAGATTCTATTCCAAACAAGACTTACAGTAAAAACATTATACCCGACTCGGGTCAGATCGGGTTCACGAAAATCAGGTCACACGACAACTAATCCAAATCTATTCTGTAACCAAACAAATCCTAAAAGATCGATCCGAAGTTTCTGGATTGGATTCGGGTAAAATCTGGTCACCCGACCCGGTGCAGTGTCGTCACAAACGTCACAAACTTGAACCATAAAAAAATTTTGATCCGAACAATCCGTATAGGATTCGGTTAAAATCTGGTCACCCTATCCGATGCAGATTCGTCACATTTTTCACATTTAAGTCGCACGGTGACTTCACAAAGTAGTCACATCGTGAGGTCACAGAAAGACTTGAAAACGGCCATAACGACCTCGCATTTACGTCACAATGACTTCACATCGACGTCACGTGACGTCACGACGACGGTCACAAAGTCACAGTGTGACTTCACAGTGACGTCACCATGCCTTACGGGTACTTTTCTTAATACTCGAGGATGAGTGAAAATGAAACTTTTCGTTGTCTGGGATTATCAGATCGGTAACTTTTTTTTTAAGGTTTGAATAAAAATAGCCATTTTTGATGCATGCTCAGTAAAATCTTATAGTTTCACCGCCAGGGGATGCATTTTATTCTAAACAAATTTTCCGACACGTGTCCCCGCTGCCTACGATACCGTGTATAGCAGACGTGTTAGGCACGCGCTGCAAAATCTTTTAGTTCTAATTTCTCCCATCAGGTGGAGCATTCTGTTCTAAATAAACCTATTTCCGAACGAAACTCCGACACTCGTTCCTGCTGCTTACGGCACTGTGTAGAAGGCGTGCTGTGCACGCGCGAAAAATTTGTTAGTTCCACTTTCCACCGCCAGGGAGTACCTAATTAATTAGCTATATCTTAATTAGTTCATGTTAAATTTAATAAACCAATTCCCGTTTAAATCGGGTTTATAGAACCCGAAAAAGTAAATCACCCCTAGATATTAATATTCATAAATGGAGGTAAGCAAGACCTCAAAAAATTATATCGAAGTTTATTTCGTACCAGGGGGACTTCGGAAGAATGTCAAAAAATATTTTGTTTGAATCGGACCAAGATTGAATTCAAAATATTTTAGTTACATTTTCCATCGCCGTGCACCTGTATGCACTCTGTTAGAAACAAACCTTTTTCCGAACGAAACTTCGGCACGTGTCCCCGCTGTTTATGACAACGTATGGAATGCGTCCTGAGCACGCGCAGAAAATCTTTTAGTTCCAATTTCCACCGCCAGGGGTCGTCAAATCTATGTTTTAATTAGATATCTATATCTTAATCAGTTCATGTTAAGGTGAATGAATCAATTGTCGTTGAAATCGGGCCCTTTGTTTGAATCGGACAAATTTTAAATGGAAAATTTTTCAGTTCCACTTCCCACGACTAGAGTTGCACTCAGTTTTAAATAAAACTCTTTCCCATCGAAACTCCGAAATGTGTCCCTACTGCCTACGACACCGTATAACAGGCATGTTGCGCACGCGCTGCTAAATCATATCGTTCTATTTTCTACCGCCTTATAATCTTCATTAGTTATCGAAATCTTAATCAGTTCGTTGTACTTTGAATGAACTAGTACTCACTGTAATTGGGCCCATAGAACCCGATAAAATACTCCTCCCTGGTCATTAATGTTCAGGAAAATTAGTAACCAAGAGCTGAAAAAATGATACCGAAGTTTATCTAGTACCTGGTAACCTGAGATAAGGTTTCGTTCGAATCAGACCAATAATTAAATAGTTCTGATTTTGAAGGCAGGTGGGAAGGAGGGAGTTTCGATTAGAGCATTAACGCGATATTTAAACTACAAACGAACATTCACCTCCCCCCCTCCCCCACAGAATTAAACCAACGACGTTAAGAAATTAGGAATTATCATTAATTTTTGAAACAGAAATAAAAGGATTTTTGTTTACATAGAAAAACAATTAGTTATCGTTGTTAATTTCTGAAATCAAATACATAAATGACGTATACGTGAAAAAACTCTAAAAGTCGCATAAAACCAATAGCAAAAATTCACAACTCGCTGTTGGAATTGCAATCAGCTATCGACCTTTACATGTGATAATCACAATTGTTCAGTTGACTTCTAGCTGTATCTACAATACTATCAGCTACCAATACACAGCTGTCCTCCAATGGTGTTTGACATGTAGTGGGCTATTTGTGACGTCATTTGAAACAAAAAACGCTGCAAAACATGAAAAAGTTAAAAATCGCATAAAAAATTAAATTTAAAAAAAGATCTAATGAAAAAATCGCAATAATAAATAATCCGCCCTTCCCTTTTAAAATCATGATTTTTTATCTGTAAAGAATTACCAACTTTCTCCAAGCTAAAAAGAGTAAATATAAATGACTATTCTGAGCGTATCTAAGGCTAAAATGGAAGCAACCACCGAGCCAATTAACCCCTTCAGGGGCAAAGCACTTTTGTAGCTAAAATATTGAAATGAGTGATTGACACCAGGATTCACTAACAAATTTATTTTAAAATAAGTAAAAGCTTTGCCTCATATACCTCATAAATTTAAAACTTGATTGTAAAATTCTGGTGTCATTGTGACATTTTGGGATTAAAATTAAGTGGTATGTATAATATACTGGTGCCCTTAAAGGGGTTAAGCATTCTGGGCAAAATTACTTATTGTCAAAGAAAAAAAATCGCTGTACGAATTTCGCATATACTTTATTGAAAAGAAGATAAAATTTACTATATTGGCTAAAAGATTGCAACCGGATACCGGTTACTAATGCGGAAAAACTGCAGCAAAACGTGAAAATATGCTAAAAATCACATAAAAATTTTAATTTAAAAAATATATTCAAAAATTCTAAATTCCGGCTTTGAGGTGCAAAACTACATGCATAGAGGTACCTTCCCTCCAAATTTTGTAGCTCTGCGTGCAGCGGTCTCTTCAGAACACAACCCAGAAACAAACACACAAACACACAAACACACACACACACACACAAACTTCCTTCTTTATTATAGTTGAAGATGATAAAACTTACGATAAACGTTTTTTTTTTTCATTTTAACCCTACACCAGAGTTGCCAAGTCTCCGGCTTTTTGCACACCAGTAATTGTTTAGAGAAAATTTTGTTCTTTTAAATCGCAAAATGCTCCGATTAAAGAAAATAACATTTTCTGTGCTGAATTACTGGTATCCAAAAAGCCGGAGACTTGGCAAGTCTGCTACACTGCATGATTTTTTTCTTTTGGAAGTACGCTTTTTTGTATTTATATTTAGAGTTTCATACCAGAAATTTTAAAGATAAATTCTTTGTCTCGTTTATTGCTTTTCGTTATTCTTTTCGAAGTGTTTCCGTACTTGACCTTACACGACGCGACATATCTTTTGGAAGTATGTTTTAATAATATTATGTACAGAAGTGCCAAGTCTCCGGCTTTTTGGACACCAGTATTTTAGTACAGAAAATGTTGTTTTATGTAATCGGAACCGTCTGCGATTTAAAATAACAACATTTTCTCTATGATAATACTGGTGTGCATAAAGCCGGAGACTTGGCAAGTCTGTATTTAGGGTGTGATACCAGAAATTTTAAACAGAAATTATTTTCCTCCTTTATTTCTTTTCGGAGTGTTTCCGTGCTCAACCCTACACGACACAACTTTTCGCTATTTCTTTTGGAAGTGTTTAACCCTACATGACACGACTTTTTTTTTGGAAGTATGTTTTTTATACTCAAATTTATTGTTTGAAACCAGAAATTTTAATGATAATTTCTTTGTCTCGCTTAGTTCTTTTATTTTTCGTTATACTCATATTTATTTTAAAGAAAAATACTTTGCTTCGTTTATTTCTTTTCGCTATTTCTTTTTGAAGTGTGTCCGTGCTTAACGCTATACGACACGACTTTTCTTTTGAAAGTATACTTTTTTTATACACACATGTAGGGTTTGATACCAGAAATTTTAAAGAGAATTTCATTGACTCGTTTATTTCTTTCCAAGTTAATGTAAGGAAAGTACATTATCGGGACTTTCCCATAAGTCGCCTCAGTTGAAAGATTTAGGATGGCAAATTTATGACCAGAGACTCGCTGGCGACAATTTTAAGCCATAAAAGTCAAATAAGAAGAACTTTGATTTAAGTTGGTCTGGGAGATAATATCAAAGAACACACACGTAGTTCCGAGAAAGAAAACAACACGATACAGAAACAACTGATGCATAGCCATTGGTTGGGGTTGGTAAAGAGGAGGTGAAACTGACCCTCTGTTATGCAAATTTCAGTTAAAACGGGAGATCAACTACCCAATGAAAAAAAAGAAGGATGGGCTTAAAGCACTGTCATGCAAATTTTGGGCAGAACGAAGTACGGCCCACCGTGGTGATGAAAAAGGAGTTGTGAAAAAGAATGAAAACAGAACACACATCGATCTCAGAAGCGAAAGGAAGAGGTGAAATAAAATGACGCGATGAGTTTTGTGCGGTCCGAAAGAGGAAAATAGAGTGAGTGGTATTCTGATGGTAAGAAAGCAACGAACCCGAACAACATATATGGAGAGTGGTGAAGTTGCGCTAAGTTTTGTGAAATGAACATTTTCAATAAGTGCAGCGCTATTTAGTTAGCGGAAAGAGCGTTCTGATACAAAGAGAAACCTTCTTCAAACAATGTGTAGAGGTAAATATGACTCTGACCTAAGTAATTCCCCAGTTTATTTGATTTTATCAAAATATTATAAGAGAAGCTGGTAGTGTGACCTTAGTCACAAATGGAAGTCAGTATTTTAATTGTAAACAAATAATGTTGTCAAAGATCAATTTAAATATAAATACAAACAAATATAAGTATCCTTTGCAAGGATCAAAGTGTTAATGTCAATATTATAGGAGAAATTTTGTTAGGAAATTAAATCAGATGTGTTCTGATAAATCTTTTTTTTTTTTCCTTGAAATAACTGTAAATATTGTAAATAAATAATAGTGTTAATTATTTGGAGTCTTCTCATTTAAATTATCTAGTATGTGTTTGTTTATTTAGATTTCCATTTTAAAAGTCAGCTAAGGGCAAGAATGATCATTCTCAAAAAGAGTAATGGGCTACTTCGAAATTACCGTAATTTCCGGCGTATAATCCGCAGCTCAAAGAGTCGTTTTTCGACCCAGAAATATTATTTTATAAAATGTAACTTAAAAGATCGCTGTAAATATTTAACTACAATTATTGAATAAATTTTCTGGGTCGAAAAACGATTCTTTGAGCTGCGGATTATACGCCGGAAATTACGGTACACAATGCAATGGGGGGAACATATCCAAAATTTAATCTCTATGGATTCCTTTTATTATTATTTTCTGAATAAATTAATTTATTCTATTAGCCAACCCCAGAGAAACCTTTATGTATTTAATTCTAAGCTTTAATTTTGATCAACTTGTCCCAGCAAAAGGGTTATGTTGGAATGGGCAGCAATTAGAAGGGAAATTAAAGGATAAAAATTTTAAATAAATATTATAACTGAGCCATGCATATTTCTCTTCAACATCTGCAATTCCTATATAATTCACTGGTGCCGTCCAGTTCTTAATTATTGTTAATTGAGTTTTCAATTTTAATGATTAAAAAATTGCAACTGGGTTATTGTCAAACATTAAGTTAAAGACCTTTAATGTATTCTAAAATACAGGCGCATGTTAAAAGTAATCAATTTAAAATTTTATATTCAAATTGTGGAAATTTACAATCTATATAGTATATGGCAAAATAATAATTATGAAACTGTTAATTAGAATAATTTCAACTCTTTTATTTTAATGATAAGTTATTGGAAGATTAAATGGAGATTTTTTTTATTTTGATGGTTTGTTTGACTTCCTCTAAAAGGCTCCACTACCAGCAAGTCGGTGATTTCGTAAATATCAGTATTCAACTTAGAAAAATCAGTATATTCGTAATTGTATGTATATTTTATGTTACTCTTATATGAACTTTGCATTTGATCTTTAACAGTATACTGAAACATTGTGCTAAGAAAGTAAATCATAAAAAAAAAATCAAATGATATCGTAAAATGATATGAATAATAAAAGAATAAAAAGATAAGGATTTATGTAGCAGATAAAATAGTGTATTAGTAGATTGTTAATGCATATATATTTTGATACTGTATACTTTATTATATAATGCATTTATATTTTGATATCTTTGAAATTTTGCAAATGTTTACACTTGGCTTAATAATATTTTTAGGTGTAGGAATTTCCATGCATTTTTAAAGTTAGATTTAGAATTCAGTATCTAAATAAATTTTAATTATCAAAAAGCTGAATGCCAAAAAAGAATCGTAGAAATCATAGAAATAGCTTGAACTCGAGTTTTTCTGGCGTATTAACGCGAGGGCATATAAAAAAGTTAAATAAACAAAAGCAAATTGATTCCAGTAACACGATGGCAGATCCATCAGTGGACACAATAATTTCTCTAATTCCGAATTTCGATGGGAAAAAGTTAAGTGATTGCGAGTATTTTCTCAGACAATTTGAGGACTTAACTAAACAAATATTAAAAGACGATGCGAAGCTTACAATTTTGAAAGCAAAATTGTCGGGTACTGCGAGAGAGAAACTATCACAAAATAAATCGCTTATAGAAGAGAAAAACTACAACGAATTCAAAAAGAAATTGTTAGATTTATTCAAAATCAAGAAATCATTTACGCAGGTACAGACTGAGTTTTTCAATCTGAAACAGAAACCGGGACAAGACTTAACAAGTTTTATTAGCGAATTCAAAAACGCAGCGTCTCTTTATATAGGGAAAAGCCATACAGAAGTTGATCCGAACGGACACGGGAAATTTTTGGACTTAGTAAGATTGACATGATTTTTGGATGCGATTAGACCGGATTTAAGTATGGATTTAAGGAAAACCTTTCCCGATAATTTTGAGGATGCTTGCAAAACAGCAATTAAATTAGAAGAGGCGTACAATAATATAGGGGCAGAACAGGTAAATACTATAACAGCTAACAATGAATCGCAACTTTTTGAGAAGTTATTGAAATTAAATGTAGAAACGGCGGAGCAGATTAATAATTTATCAAAAGAAATAAATAACATAAAATTGGGAACAATCGAAAAAAGAGAGGAAGTCGAAAAATTTTGTAATATCTGCAAGAAGGGGTCACACAATGAGGATAGTTGTTGGTATAATAAAGCTAATAAAAACAACAACCAGAATTATAGGCATAGATTTATAAACAATAGGGGTAATTACAGAGCAAATTACAAGAATTATAACCAGTATGAAAGACACGATTCTCACAATGCATTTCCGGAGGGTAATATTTACTATAATCATGTACCAAATGCTCAACCTTTTCCACCCCCACCACAACAACATTACAACACGCCGTATACTTATTATCAACCTGACTTTAATAATTATGATGCACAGGGGTATTACACTCAACAGAGAGGAAATTATAGAGGTGCACAGAGGAATAACTATCGCAATAAATATACGGACTCTAGGGAAAACAGAGAAAATCATACGAACAGTAACAAGGATAGTAATCAAAGGGGTAAATTTCAGAGGGGCAATTATAAAAGATACAAGCAGAACAAAGATAAGGATGCGGAAAACTAAATACGAGACTTGTAAATACAGATAAAGAAGACCCGAGCAAGTCTCACGATAGCGGGCATACTTTAAGGGATAAAACTATTGCAAGTGTACAGAACGATACAAATGAACTTCCTCTAATTAAATTTAAAATTAAATATATTGTAATTAACAGCCTTTGTGACTCAGGCGCACAGGTGAGCTTGATCTCACCGCTTTTGTTTGAAAATTTAAAACAAGCAAATATAAAATTTAAATATTTGGGAAATCAAATTAAGATTCAAACACTTACAAATTCACTGATTACATTCAAACAGTGCATTAGAATGTCATTTAAATTACAGGACACTTTTGTAAAAGGAACTTTTTATGTTACAAAAAACAGATTTTGGCCGCAAATATCAATTATTACTAGGGTTGAAAAAAAAAAAAATAAGTAAAATAAAATAACATAAAATAAGATATCCCTGGCACATTTTTCAAATTTTGATAAGAAATAATTTCATAGTAAAAGCGACCCAAGGTATCACAAACAATAATAAAAAAAACCCAAAGAAAATCACATAATCAATTGAATAAATATTTGGATAAAGACAAATAAGCAAGTAAGTAATAATAAATCCCTAGGCTAGGTTACGCAGGGCAATAAAATCTCTGAGGCGGTGTGAAAGATTTTGGTGACGTACCAGGTAGGCGCGGAGTGGGGATTTGTTTATCAACAAACATCCCCAGTTGCCATGTCAACAAGCATTGCTGACAACTTCGCGGAAGGAAGGGTCAGTAAAGATAAAAATAAATAAATAAAAATAGATAAATGAGGGTATCACTTACTCGGTTGATGTCTTCTTCGCGAGGGTGCACTCTTTGGGTGTGTGTCTATTCCTTGGGGGAAAATCCAGGCGTCCCTGACACACACCAATTTTTTCCATATTACACCAAAAAAAAAAAATAAAAAAATAAATAAATTGCACACACACACACCGGGGGGGGGGAGTTTTCCGTATGCGTCCCCCGGTCTTTTCCTGTTGACACTGATACATTCTGGACGCTAAAATCGGATGGTAATTTCTGTTTCCTCCAGGGGCGTGAAACGGTAGCAGTTGGTTCCTAGCTCGTCCGCTTGGTCAGGTTGGCAGGGGCCACATCATAAAAAGGAAAAAAAACGAAATCAGTAAACAGATAAATAAATATCGAACATTCGTTTTTCATGGTATCATTTTGTTTTAATTTCGTGTTTATTTTGGAAAATTTAGATAACGATTTTAAACTCTTAGAGAACGATAAAATAATAATAATAATAATAATAATAATAATAATAATAAGACGAAAGGAAATAATTCAGTTAATTAATTAAGTGATAATGATAATAATGACAGAATTTATTTTCTTGTTTCTATAAATTAAGGCTCACTTTTCAAAAGACTGCATGAAATTGGGAAATGAATCGGTCAAAAGATCATTTCATTCACATTTGCATGGTAAAGCCAAGCCGTTTAAAAAAAAAAATAAAAAAAAATAATTAATTAATTAATTAATTAATTAATTAAGTTACATTATTTTTTTTTAGTTTAACTAAACAATTTGGATTTAACATTTAATCTCATTAACTAATTCGTTAAGCTGAGTTTTAAAAAATAAAAATTAATAATAATGAATAAATAAATAATAATAATAGAAATAATAAAGTATATATACATATAATTCCAGCTGTGTAAAATTTTTTAATTACTAGGATGCTAATTGCATATTAAGTTCCAACACTAATTGGAAATTTTTGCGGGAAAATTTTTCTTAACTGCAGTAATTGGTGGCGGGCAATTAATATGTAATTAAAAACAATAATAATAAATAAATAAATAAATAAAAGTTTTTTTTTTCCATTTAAGTTAGGTTAAATGTTCTAAGATATTATTTCTTAATAAGTAGATAGGTAGTAAAAAAATAAATAAATAAATAAATAAATACATAAAAGAAATAATAATACAAAAAAAAATAATAATAATATTAATAATTATTATAATGATTAATAAATAAATAAATAAATTTTATCGGTTTTAATATATTCAAACTTTTTTTTTTTTTTTTAAATGAGCATTTGGAGATAATCTTAAAAGTTGTCAGTGATTCAGAGGCTTTTAAGTACTATGCATTTCAACGTGGGCTGCTCATCTAAAGGGGAACCGAAATTGATAAGATTCCCATATGCATATTTAGGAAATTAATTCGATAACTGATTTTAGGAAATAAATGTATGGCATTCCGGTAGTGGACATATACCATTTAATAATCGTTTAGCGTGGAGATGACTTAGTTCACACGATCTTGTAGGCTTGAAGTCATTTTTTTTCCTCCTTCTCGCTAAGTGTTTGTAATTATAAGGCCGTGATTAGATGATAATAAACTTTAAAGGATATTTGTTTTATATAAAGATGGTAATTTGGTAACATATTTAACGGGAAATGGATTTTTGTCTTAATATTGAATTTCATGAAAGACCACGTGCATGTTATTTGGTGATCTCAATTTACGGGTCAAGACGAAGGGTTAGTTTAAACAATTGGCTTATAGTCAGTTTTAATAATTAAGCTTTTAATATATATCAAAAAATTATATATATAGATATAAATATCATTAAATAAATAAATAATGAGAATAATAACTCGTAAACTTACATCATAATTCGCAGCCATACTCCATGTGACGGGGCAAATCAGGAAGGTAGATCTGAGATGAGTTGAGGTGTTATGCATACGAGAGGATCGCAAACGCCATTCACCTGCAGGGTTGAAAAAAAAAAGGGTGCGTTCAGGGGGCGTGTTAGAAACGCATTATCCCAGGTAAAGAAGCATTTAGGTGTTGAACCGGTCGTGGTATGGGATTAGGCCAGCATTTTCAGGTGTACGAGGAAGGAAGGAATCACCTGTTCAGTAGGGCTACATGATTGACAGAAACGGGGTGAGAGTATGACCCGAGGTCACGCAGCTTTCCGATTCTTATCATTGAGTAGAAGTTTTTTTTTTCTTCTTTCTGTCGGGCAAAAAAAAAATTAACAGTGAGGGAACGGGGAGTTATTATTTTCAACATGTTAGAATTAACATGAGAATTTTTACGCTTAGGCGTTTAAAAAAAAAAAAAGAAAAAGAAAAGGAAATAGAGAAATAAATAGAAAAATAAAATAGGAAAGAAGGGAAAATTATTAAAGAAAAATTTCATTTTTTTTTCTTTTTATTCATTCTTTGTTGTTTAATAATTCGAAAGAATTGTATGTATATAATAAAATTACAACAATCATATGAATGGACAATACAAATTGTAACTGAATTAATCCATAAAATTGGGTCAAGTAGTAGATGAATATCATAAAGTTACAACATCATGAATGTGTCATGTTTTCAGATTGCTAGGACTGTTTTTGTGTCCATCTAAAATATTTGTCTGTTTGCATTTATTAATTAGATATAGTGCTGAATTCATTCATTAATATGTGTAAATATTGCAAAGTGGAAGACATGCCATTTCATCGAACTCAGAAGAGTATTGCTATTATATATATATATATATATATATATATGTATGTATAGATATACATTTGTTCCTTTTGGTTTGTTTTGGCCTAATTTTGGTTTCAATTTTAGTAGCACTAGATATAATTAAATAATTTGAAAAAAAAAAAAAAATCTGAGAATGTGGATGTACAGTTTTATATTGGATTAAACTCTTTGCTCTATTGGTATATTGTTGATATACTCATATGTATATTTTATCCAAATCACGTGTATCTATAGGATTTTTTTTTCTCAACAAAGTATAGAGAGGTAGAGCTAGACAAAAACTTTTATTGCTCTATATAAATATGTATATATATATATATACATATTTTGAATGTATACTCATTATCATAATTTTTCTCTCAGGTATCTTACATATTCAGTTATGTATCTGTAATTGTAAGATTTTGCCTGAATTGGGTTTTATATATTGTATGATGCATCTATTGTGTTAAAAATAATTATCAAGAATCATTGTAAAGTTGAATACTGATCCTTACATATCACAGTGTATTATATCTTTTTGTTTTGTATGGTCTGTTTGGCTATATAGATATTTTGAATTTGGTGAGTGCTCTATCTTAGACACACCGGTTATATTTAACCACAAAATTTAAATTTTTTGTACTAATGATAATATTTTATCTCTAAATTGTTTGGGAATACTTAGGAAATGTGTACATATATGAACTGTTCTTTATTAAAGTCACACAAGTAATTTACAAATGAACATTTTCCTCTGCATGAACTTTAGTCTAAAATATGATTCTGTATAGATGAACGTGGACTGATATCATCTATGTGATCTATAGATTATCTACAAGGGTGATGGACGTCTTGGAAATGCAATGCTAAAGAAAACTGGACGTTTTCTTTCTTTTAGTACGGGGGGAAAGATAATGTAAGGAAAGTACATTATCGGGACTTTCCCATAAGTCGCCTCAGTTGAAAGATTTAGGATGGCAAATTTATGACCAGAGACTCGCTGGCGACAATTTTAAGCCATAAAAGTCAAATAAGAAGAACTTTGATTTAAGTTGGTCTGGGAGATAATATCAAAGAACACACACGTAGTTCCGAGAAAGAAAACAACACGCTACAGAAACAACTGATGCATAGCCATTGGTTGGGGTTGGTAAAGAGGAGGTGAAACTGACCCTCTGTTATGCAAATTTCAGTTAAAACGGGAGATCAACTACCCAATGAAAAAAAAGAAGGATGGGCTTAAAGCACTGTCATGCAAATTTTGGGCAGAACGAAGTACGGCCCACCGTGGTGATGAAAAAGGAGTTGTGAAAAAGAATGAAAACAGAACACACATCGATCTCAGAAGCGAAAGGAAGAGGTGAAATAAAATGACGAGATGAGTTTTGTGCGGTCCGAAAGAGGAAAATAGAGTGAGTGGTATTCTGATGGTAAGAAAGCAACGAACCCGAACAACATATATGGAGAGTGGTGAAGTTGCGCTAAGTTTTGTGAAATGAACATTTTCAATAAGTGCAGCGCTATTTAGTTAGCGGAAAGAGCGTTCTGATACAAAGAGAAACCTTCTTCAATCAATGTGTAGAGGTAAATATGACTCTGACCTAAGTAAATCCCCAGTTTATTTGATTTTATCAAAATATTATAAGAGAAGCTGGTAGTGTGACCTTAGTCACAAATGGAAGTCAGTATTTTAATTGTAAACAAATAATGTTGTCAAAGATCAATTTAAATATAAATACAAACAAATATAAGTATCCTTTGCAAGGATCAAAGTGTTAATGCCAATATTATAGGAGAAATTTTGTTAGGAAATTAAATCAGATGTGTTCTGATAAATCTTTTTTTTTTTTCTTGAAATAACTGTAAATATTGTAAATAAATAATAGTGTTAATTATTTGGAGTCTTCTCATTTAAATTATCTAGTATGTGTTTGTTTATTTAGATTTCCATTTTAAAAGTCAGCTAAGGGCAAGAATGATCATTCTCAAAAAGGGTAATGGGCTACTTCGAAATTACACAATGCAATGGGGGGAACATATCCAAAATTTAATCTCTATGGATTCCTTTTATTATTATTTTCTGAATATATTAATTTATTCTATTAGCCAACCCCAGAGAAACCTTTATGTATTTAATTCTAAGCTTTAATTTTGATCAACTTGTCCCAGCAAAAGGGTTATGTTGGAATGGGCAGCAATTAGAAGGGAAATTAAAGGATAAAATTTTTAAATAAATATTATAACTGAGCCATGCATATTTCTCTTCAACACAAGTGTTTAAGTATTTAATCCTACACGACACGAATTTTCTTTTGGAAGTGTTTTTTATACTCATATTTAGGGTTTTTTGCCAGATATTTTAATCAGAAATTCTTTGCCTCGTTTATTTCTTTTCGCTATTTCCTTTCGAAATGTTTCCGTGCCTAACCCAACATGGCACTCCTTTTAATTTTGGAAGTTTTTTATACACATAGTTAAGGCCAGCTACCACATTTAAAAAATAATAATTATCCGCTTTATTTAATAGGTACGATAATAATAACTTTTGCGATGGTATAAGGTGAATATTTTTATTTAAATATAGTTTGCTCTGAACTGAATTTAATTATTAAAAGTTAAATTTTAATTGATTCATATATGTGTCACTGCATTGTGTAGGGTTAAGATTAATTTCCGGATTCGTACGCTTACCACAACTTTTTAATAGAATGTTTTGGCTTATTTAAATGTACAGATGTATTATAAGTTCTGCAATGAAAGAAGGCATCTACAATTTCTTCTATTTAAATATTAAATAGAAAAATTGTATTACAAAATTTTGCTAAAATTATAAGAACCCCGAATATAAAAAATTAATTTCAATTTTAGAATGTAATATGCTTTTAATTTTTAATTCATTTAAAACAATTCAAAATATAGAAAACGTATTATTTTCAAATGTTAGACAAAATATTTTTCTGCAACGGTAGTGTGAATAAAGATTTCATTTATTAGAATCGGATAATTTGAACTTTGAATACTTCGAACTACATTATCGGTCTCTTGGAGTTTTAATTAATGAGCTTTAGCTATAAATGAATTCCGTAGTCATTTTTTATAACATCTCATACTACGAAAAAAATGTGTAAAATATTTTAATTTCATACATTAACACCAGTATCAGGTATTCTAGAAAACATTTTCAGTGATTTTTGGAAAAAATATTGAAGCATAAATCTTGATAGATGTTTTTAGGGTTTTACTAGATCGCTATACATCAAGTCGAAATTGAAAAATATAGCTTTTTGCAGAAATTGAGAAACATGTCTTGGTATGAAATATTTGAGCTGAAAACTTTTCTTATTACATAACGATACTTTATATTTTAAGATTTATGTTTGCAGAAATCAGGAATCAATATATTTACATAGTGCCTGCCATATAAGATGTATATTATATCTCAAATTGGACACAAGGATGTGACTTCCATCTCATACCTTTGAAAAAAGTCATTATATTAGTGTCATTAATTTTCATATATTGTATTCAAATTAAAGAGCTCATTTTCGAAATATGCTTTATAGAGATTTCGAGAACTCCCGATTTTTGAATACCACTATTTTCGTATAGAAATACTTGCTTTATATTGGTGCAAAAATCTTAGATTTATATAAAAAGAATATTTCAATTTGTAAGTAGTGTTACTCAAACATTTGGAGACTATGATATTGTGGCTTTATATATTTAATTAGTAATTTCGCAAAATGACAATTCGTTTTTTGTTCAACACTTCTAGAATTAGTTTTGTTTGTAAAAAATAATATAGATGTTCAAGGATGCTTACAAGAGTACTAAAATGTTTTAAGAGAAATTTCCGCGTAATTTAAAAGCAGAAAAAAAATTCAGCGATTAAAAAAGGCGACTAGAAATTTCACGATTAAAGTATTAAATATTTTTTCTAATCTGAAATAGTGGTGCTAGACTTCTCGAAAATTCTAAGAAGTACACGCACCTTGATACTCAAATTTATTGAATAGGTTTTTAGTCGCTGCGTATAAAAGATATACAAACCACGGTTGTTAAGGTGAGGGAATATGAAGCGAATATTTTTATTTCAGAATAGTGGTATTCAAAAGCTAAACTTTAGTTTTTCACTGATGATGGCCGACTAAGTTCGGTTGAAATCGTTTTAATTTTAAAAGGACTTTAACCCCTTTGGGACGAGCGACACGTATACGTGACGCATAAGGTGTCAGAATACTCGATTATTCCCACCAGTTATTTTTTATTGTAAGCTTTGCCTTATTAAATCTTAGCATTTCTGCGATTCAATTATGTGAAAATTTCGGTTTTGAAAAACCGGTGGTAAAAAAAAGATTAAAAATTCTGTAAAAGACGCCAGTCGCGAAGGGGTTAATGTGCTTTTAAATGTTTTTATGTATGTTTTTACGCACCTTCAAGCAACATATTTACGTTTATTTGTATCTTTTTGGATTTTAAAATATCTGTGTCGAAACTTGATTGTTTGATCCGCGGATTATAGGCCGAACATTACGGTATTTGAATGTGGTTTTCCTTAAGTGTTTGATTAATTTACTTACAAAAATATGTTTTTTTTTTGTATTATATGTATGATTTGCCTGCTTTTATAAACATACATAGCTGCCAACTATTCAGCTTTTTTGTTACCTCTATTTCTTAATACATTTCTTAGCCTTATATAACCACAGAATTTTACGATAAAAAAGGCGAAGATTACTATTCTGAAAATGTGGTAACAAAAAAGCGGAATAGTTTGCAGCTACTCTGCACAATGTAGTTCAGTTTATCGTAATCTAAATATAAATAATCATGCCGAATCTTAAAAAAATGTTTAAACATTGAGTTGTATCAAACTGATAATAATATTAATTCAGTGTTTTATAAAATTAATGTTTATTCGTTTGGAGGACGGTTGTATGTTATTTGTGCCACATAATTTTAATTTCCAAAGGCCAAATTTGCACCAGATTTTTTAAATAAAATTTTGCTTTTAGAATATACGTGAAGAAAATCATTATTTTATTAAAAAATAAATGATTTTTTTAATGAAAAATATATTAATTAAATTTTTCAGTTTTTGTTTTTTATTCATTAAATAAAACAAAAATTTATATTACAAAATTCTGGCAGGGCGGCATTTTTTTCAATGTTGGCATCACACTCTGGAGGATTTCTTTTTTTTTTCGTTACTTTATCGCTTCGAGACCTACCTGTTCGAAATGTACTTGTACATATATGCATCTTCAAAAGGTGCATTCTAAAATTTCTTCTCTTACCAGCAATAAAGAAGAGTAATATTTGTTTTATTTAAATAGGCATTTCCAAAATTAAATAGTTAACGGCATCTGCTTTAAAACAAATGGTGCCAACCGATTAAAATTCAAATAGGAATCTGGTCGAATAGGAATACTCGAAAAGGCTAAGAAAAAATAAAATTTATTTCCATAACTTTTCCCACCTTCTGTGTGTGTTTTTTTAAGGAGGAAGATCACATGGTACAAGAAGATTTACTTAATGTGATTATTGAATAATTTTCCTTGTTTTTATGTGGTATTTATTTAATTTCATTTCTCAAGAAAAAATTCTATTACAAAGTACGTTAACTTGAGTCTTAAAAAAACGGATGGTCTCATCTACGCGCATCCAGTTTGCTATTACTGGAAAATACTTTCAGTTATTTATAAAAATGATAAAATGCATTATTACTTTAGATTTGCATTAACAGTGTATTTTCCACCACAACTAAGTTCAAATTAACTTGCGTCGTAGCATTTTTACTCCTTCGAGAAACACTTTTCGTAAAGCCTTTCTAATTACAAAAATTATACAGGTAAATGTTTTCAAATAAGGTTTTCGGTATGTAAAATAAATAAACAAATAATGAAATTTTGTTTGAAATACATTTTTAAAGGCAATCTTATTTTTCAATAAAAATATTTGTTACACAGAAATTCATTATAACAACCCAAATTCCTATATTAAAGTTTACGCAAGAAGAATTAAGAATTATTTCATTTCTTCCATAAGTTTATCATAAAAATAATTAATTGAACGAAATCAAATTTTGATTTCGTTTATTGAGTGCGTAAAAATGGGAAAAGAGACGTTAAAAATAAAGATGAAGTAAATGCAATTAATTTAGTCATATTAATTTTCCAGTTCAAGAAAAAAAATCGGTAATATTTATTTTAAAAAATAATGAAAATTCTGAAAGAAAATATTTTTTTTTCTTTTCATTCCTAATTATTCCACAAAGAATTAATATGTGTTTCTTAAAGAAATTTATATTCATCCATTTAAATATTTATTAACAACTTATCCTAATAGGATCAGAACTAAACACGACCGACGTTAGTACTTGCAGAAAAAACTGTTGTTTTTTTTCTTCCAGTTTAGGGCACAGTTTAAATCGTGATCTTTGGCCAACCCTGTGGACCGAGAAATATCTTGTTTACTTTCTCCAAAACAAGACAGCTTTCACGGTCAAATGTGTCGTTGGAGATCACGTGATCTTGCGTCATGAACGCTGTCCAAAGCCAGCGCTTTAACATAGAAGAGCTTCCTCTGCCGATTCTAAAATCGGCCGTGGACTAAGCCGATTCCAAGGATTTTCGTATGAGAGCTACCTGGTAGAATATGTTTGGTTTGCATTCAATGTATCACACGAAAAAATATAAAGGAATCGGATGATTATTTGGGAAGATATAAATTAAAAGATACAAGGAACTCGAATATGTTGTAAAAAGTGAGCGTTACTATTTGAAAAATCGAAGTTCGTGCAATACTTAATATGTAGACGACCCAATTTTTCGTAAATGGCATTCACATTCTGACAGAAGACATTAATCCGAGTCTAATGACATCTTTAGTCTGATTTTATCATACACGGTCTGCGAATACTATCTGGTGTGTATTTTATTTTTACAATGACTGTGTGACAGAAGTCCGCTTTTTCACTTTTCAAGGAAAGTAACTTGAAAAATGTAAATTGCAGTAAATTACACTAGGTTTGTAAATGTTTAAATAGGGTTTTCCACCAATAGTCAAAACAAAAAAAATTCGCTTTCTTTAACCCAAAGCCATTAAATAATAAGCCCAGTCAGATAAATGGGAAACTTTTCGCAAGTTGAAAATAGCGCCATCTAGCGGATGGAATGCTTGCCTTCGGCACCAAGAATATTTTAATAAAATTTTGCTTCTAAAATTAAAGCTTAAAATAAGAAGTTCATATTTTCTAAAAAAGTCGTTTGTAAATTCCGGTGTCAGTCAGTAATTTCACATTTTACGAACATAATTTGTCTGTGCCGGAAAGGGTTAATTGCATAGTGATGTAAATTTCCATCACTTTTTATTTAACTTTTAATAAATAAATCAACTTCTTCGCCACCACTATATTTATATAGAAATATTAATCCAGTAAATTTCCCCATTTTTTTTTTATTATAGTTTAGCTTAAATGTGAAAGATCCCAATAATTAGCAAGCTTTTAAAGGAAGTGCAAAAACAAAACATCGATACAAACGATAAAGATATCGATATAAATAAATCGTATCGTTTCTCTGCGACGCACTTCTGTTTCGCCTTCCTTCCGCAGCAGATGAAGTGGTGCTAGTGTGCAGCTAACAAATTTAACACTATCTGACTGGGCTTATTATTTAATGGCTTTGCTTTAACCCATTCGGGACCATGGGTGCATATATGCACCCTCAAAAAGAGCATACAAAATTTGTTTTAGGCACCAGTAAAAAATAAAAGTAATATTTGCTTTCTCTAATTCGAGCACTTTTGCGATAGTTTAAGTAAAGGTAGCTTTCTTTTAAAAAGTGGTGTAAAAGCCGCCAGTCCCGAAGGGGTTAAGATAAAACATTATGCGATTAAACTAGTAACGGGCAGAATGACTGATTTTGATATTCGAATAAACCATTCTGGCATTCGCAAAAGCATGGCTGCCAATTTTGTTTAAACAATTTGTACCAGAAATTTTGTGATATATATTTTTTTAATTAGAATTAAATTAATAGCCACAAAAAATAAGATACATTTTTACAATGTTTCGTGTGGTAATTCATTAGAAAATATACGAAAGTTGTCTTTTTTTTTTTTTTTTTTTTTTTTGCGCATGACCGAATGATTTTTTAGAATGAAAAAAATCCTTATCATGAAAAAAAAATAACAAAGTATATATCAAAGCAGTGTTGCCAGTAGTCTAGTATTTTTAAATTCAGATTCTTTGACTTCCATCACTTTTTTAAAAGAGTGTAATTGACCTTATTCTCTAATTATTTAATCTGTTATTAAATAAGGTCAATTAGACTATTTTTTTAAAATGGAGTAGGAATCAACCACTCTGAAATTTAAAAAAGTAGCCTACCTGCAAGAATTTATCGAAGCCATTACGCAATATATATATATATATATGCCTATATATATATATATTTACAACTAGTATATGACATATATATTTACATATATATTTACAACTGGTACCTGTATCATTAAAATATAATTTTTAAGACAAAAAAATGATTTTTTTCTCAATGATTTTTTTTCCATTTTTCATAATTATAAATTTTAAAACGGCGCTCCATTTAAAATAGTTTGGAAAAAATTACTTAATGGATACCAAAAAAAAAAAAAAAAAAAAAAAAGTAATGAGTGCAAAGCAAAACAAATATTGTAAGAAATGTAGAATTTTTAATCACTGCGAAATTGCCCTGGCTTGTTTTGTTCATGAAAAAAATGATAGACATATTTTTTAAAAGAGAGACAATGCAAATAATTTAAACTAAAAAGATTTTACAGTTTAAATATTTTTTGTTGTTGTTTTTCTTGTTCTGGTTAGAGAATAATTTATTTTTTATTTATTTGGTTTATGTCATCCGGGAAAGAGCTTTTGAGGCTCAAAACTATTTAAACATTTTTTCTCTTTACTTTTGGCTTAAAAAAAAATCATTTTTAAGCCTCATAAAATCCACCACTTCTAATTAATGTCAAAATTCCCCAAAGTCAACAAAGCAGTTCGGAACGAAATATGTGAGAATCGTTTAAAAATTAACCATACAAGTGAAAATTAAAATAGGGTTTTTTATTATTTTATATTAACCTATTTGCTCTGAAAAGTATTTCTTGAAACTTAAATTTAATATTAAATGTACCAACAACCGGCCATTTTACCGGTAGCAAATGAAAATATATTTCGATTAGAACAAGAAATTTCTCTAAAATATATATAATAGTAATCACACAGAAATAATTTAAATAAAAATATTAAACAGTTTAAAACAAAAATTCTGGTGTGAAATATTATTTTTATAAAACTAAAAGTAAGAGAAAAATTTCCGATAGGTTTAGTGTTAAACTGCCTATGTTTAAAAATGGTAATCTTTGACATATTTACACACACATTTCTGTCATTAAAATTATTTTTCGAAAATAATGGGGGGGGGGGAACTCGAAAATGTCTGATGGCACGAAATACTGCCATGAGCGTTAAATGGGTTAACATATGAATAAAGGTTACATCAAGTATTCATTGATTTTAACAATCTTTACTTATTTCAAATGTTTCAGCTAAAAATATTTCATTATTCTAAAACATTAAATACTTCAGTGCAGGGCTGGTCAATTTGCATCCTCGGAACACCCGCGTTTTTGAAAATATATTTCCGCTGTTGTAGTATTTATTCAGATAAATAATACGAAATTAATAAAAAAAAAAACTGGTATTCAGATGGTGACAGGCTGGTAAGTCCTGCTGTAGTTGAAGGTGTTCCAACTGCGGCCCACTTATTTCTTACAGAAATTTCTGTCTTCTTTAATACCAAAAGTTACGTTATTATATAAGGCAAAAACATGTGAGGACAAAAACCTGATCAAGGTTCTAAATTACGAGACCTATTAAATCTGTCAATTCAACAAAGATAAACAGAAACCTTGAACCTGCAAACAAAGATAACGGTAGCAAATCACAAGAGAGCAAGCACAGCAGCGATGTGAACAGATCAATAGTCAGATGGATCACAGCCATGCTGTGATCAGGCGATTTCCGCCCCGCACCCAGGTAGTAACCCGTTAAGCTAGGCATTCATGCCGGGCATGTAGGGGCCTGGTTAGCGGTATAAAAAAAAAGGCAAAAACATGTGTAAATAAATACTGGTTCCACGCGGTCAGTAGCGCAACAACAGCACTTTAGTGTTTATTTCTTATAAAAACACTGGTGGACAGTGTTGTAGCCAGGGTAGAGGTTTAGATGCTCTGGATACCACTAATTTTGTAAAGGTTTCTTTGTCTAAATTAATCGGAGACCTTTCTGCGATAATGAAGACGAAGAAAACTTTTCAATATTACTGGTATGCAGAGCATTTAGACGCTTTCCCTGGCTACGCCACTCCTGGTAGACAAAATTTAAGGACCAAGAAGAAATAAACATGTAAATGAAAATCTACGTGTGATTGTGGATCAAGAGGCAAACAGTAGTATTGACAATATGTTCAACAGGATTTAATATAAAATTTTGGTTGAAAGGATTTATACAGGATGTTACAAGAGGCTGTTTTTCTGAAACTTACATATTGTCCGAATACATGACTGTTCACAGAAAGCAAAATGCTTACAATAAACAATCATCAGTGCCATCACAGTAAGGAATGTGGCTACCGTGTAATGCGAGGCAACTTTCAACACGCCGTGACATACCCAGAACAACATGATCCAGTAGCTGTTGAGGCAATTTACAGCAATTTTCTTTCACTGTATGGATGATGGATTCCTTTGTTTGTGGGATGAAATTATGGAGCAGCAATACGTCTCCCTAAGGCATCCCATACCCATACACTTTCAATGGGATTCAGGTCGGAGTCACCTGCTGGCCAGGTTATGCGATGGATATATCTTCGGTGTCAAGATAATATTGTACAACCTGTTATCGATGACAAGTTACGTTATCATCCATAAATCGAAACATTTTCTCCGACAGCACTTCGTGAAAGTCGAACATGTGGGAGCAGAACGTCTTCAACGTACCGTTGGGCGGTCATGGATCCTTGGTTAAGCACACAGAGATCCGTGTGACCATTGACCATGAAGCCTGCCCACATCATGGTACTGGATGTCACGTATCGATCTATTTCTAGAATATTTTCTCGACAGTAAGTACTGTCAGCCTCGCAGTTTACGTCTATAGTGAGACGATAGACTGAATCTACTCTCATCTGAGAAGAGCATGGTAGACCAGTCGTCCTCAGTCCAATTGCGATGCATACGGCATCACTGTAAACGATGGCTACGGTGACGTTCGATAGTGGGACACACCCAACTAATACCCTTATAAGAGATGGCTGACTCATATCCATCTTGTTGCCCCAAATAACCACCATATGTTAACCCAGCTCAGCATTAGGAAACCGCCCGAGCAAGTGTTTACCTTCCCTGTCACTGTCACTCGCAGTCCACTACTACGGTAAACTGACTGGTGTTAGATTGGATTTTGGTTTATTGAGTTATTAAATGGCGTTATGATTCAGCCTGTAGTATAGGAGCCCTACACCCAACAGGTCTAAGGGTGTATAGTCTATCCTTTTTCAAACGTCTTGCAACAGTTTTACGGGATATATGAGTTTCCATGGCAGCACAAAGTTTATTTGCTGATTCTGTTATACGTTGTACCAAAAAATATTTACATAATAATGGAAACAAAGGATACAATCTTTCTAAATTATTCTTAAGTCTTCGTTTGATTGTACATGTTGAATGTTTACCAGATTTTATTTTCCCATTATTATATCTTAGGGATATTTGTATTATTATGATTCCAATTATTATCCATTAATTTTTTTTGTATAACGCTTACTTGATTTTAGTGTTCCATTATTATTATTTCAATATGTTCTATGATTATCTTGATTGTTTTGTCTATGTTGCTTTTGCTAGAAATGTTGATCTGAAAGTGCAGGATTTGTTCATACCTTTTAGCTTTGTGCTTAATGTAGCTTAGGGAAAAATGTCTACTACAGCAGAAGCATTTATGAAAATTCTGTGCATTGTCTTTACGATGGAACTATAAATAAAGAGGACTTTTCATAACCTAAAAATATGAAGCATAAACTGTAACAGGTTCTGGTGGTTAGTTTGCACGTTTCACCAGTAAATTAGAATAGAAATTTTCCCCCTTTTTAAATGTCTCATTTATCCAAAATTTCTATCGTATTTAAAGCAAAAATATATATTTGTGTTTACTTGTGGAAATTCTTCCCGGTGATAAGCAGGCAATGCGGTTGGAACAACATAAATAATCATCTTGTCAATGAAGGATAATTTGATTACTGCTGGGACAAACTTCCAGCAGTAAATATAAACAGAAATTTTCGCCTTATGCATGCAAAATTTAGTTCAAAATTAAGGTTAAAATTTCAATTCGTTTTAACTATTAGAAATTTGTTCTGGAGTTAATCAGCCTGATCCGATGTATGCAAACAACAGCCGCCATCTTATGACTCCATCCTCAGGTAATTTGATCGCAATCGGTAGAATCTACACTAGGTGTCTCCTCCTCTTTTTTCATAGCCCAGGTGTCTTTACCTCAGGATTCTGAAATGTCATTTTTATATATATTTTAGAAATGGGTCAAACATAAATCTCAGTTTCTGAGATTTCACAGTTTCTGAGAAAACATTTCTGAAAAATGGAACCCCTTCCCTACTTGCAAATTTTGGAAAAGACGTTTTTTTTTAATTTTAGAAATTAGTTGGTTTCTGAAATTTATAATTTGTTCTTCTAAACGTTTCTTAACCCTTTAACGTGTGGTGTCCACAAAAAAGGACACCTAATTTTAAATCCAAAATTGACAAACGGCACCAAGAATATTTTATTAAAATTTTCCTTTTGTTAAGTACCGATTTTCTAGCAAATTCGTTTGTAATTTCTAGTGTCAGTCCATCATTTCATCATTTTACAAAGAGACTTACTCCGCGCCGGAAAGGGTTAACTTGTTAACTGGGTATGACGAAGTATTTCGTGATACGCGAACTTCCACTGTAATATTTGAACCCATTATTTTCACCATTAAAATTTTGATAGAAATTTTCGTCTTAATAAAACGGAAAATAATAAAACGGAAAAATTCGTGCAAAATTACTGCCATGAATAAGCAAAAAATTCTATTCTTTATTACAGGTGGAAGTGTTCCCAGTTGGTAATCAGGCATATCAGTTAAACAAAAGTTTATTCTCCGGTTAACAGGTTAACCCTTTCCGGACTGACACCGGAATTAACAAACGACTTTTTTTGAAAATATGAACTCCTTAATTTAAGCTTTTATTATAGAAACAAAATTTTATTAAAATATTCTTGGTGTCGTATGCAAGTTCGGAATTAAAATTAGGTGTGCCCGGAGTGGGACCACTGTGCCGGAAAGGGTTAAGAGAAAGAGGACTTGTCCAGCATTGCGTGTAACCATGGAATTATACTGAATTACATAATAAACTCTTTTTCCATATTAAAAAAAATGGCTCAGAATTTTATTTAACACTGTTCGTAATTTTTCCGAAAATAACAAGAAGGAAAAGAAACATTTGTTTATAAAAAGCGGCTTACATTTTCGTATATCTGTTTTTTATGGATAAAGGAAAGACTTTTGGAACTGTGGGTAACTCAAAATGTTTATATTATTTTTTCGAAATCGTTTTGCTGTATGAAGGCATTTTTAATATATATATATTTTTTCGTATATCTATCTGTTTTTATGGATAAAGGAAAGACTTTTGGAACTGTGGGTAACTCAAACGATTTTATATTATTTTTCGAAATTGTTTTGCTGTATGAAGAAATGTTTATTTTGTTCATTACGTCTATATGACAATCATTTCATATAAACAAAACATTTTAATGATTATTAGAAAACTTTTACGTATTAATTATATATTTATAAGTAATAGTTCATTTACTAACAGTTACTTCCTTTACCGTTCCTTTATGTTCTTTCAGTTAGTTTTACATATAATAAATGGAAAGTTTAGCAAAATTTTAAGTTTTACTGTGAGATTAATCGACATTGTATGAATAATTAAATTTCAAAAAGTGCAAAATTATATTTTAAATATAATTACAGATATAAGTAGCAGAAAGTAAAGCATACATATTCATTTTTCTTTTGAATATACGAGAGTATACGAGTATACGAGAGCAATAAAAAAAATTATGCTTAAATATATGAAACATTTATCTGAATAATATTTAATCAGTTACTTAAACATTTAATTTAACATTTTTATAAATTAGTAAATTACTTAAAAAATTTAATTTAGCATTTTTATAAATTAGTAAATTGAAAACGTAGCCATAAAATAATCGTTATAATAAATTTTATCGTACATTTTGTAAAATACGTTAAATAATAATCTAAAAAAGTAGTTTTAGATAATTGTACATAGTTAGCAACCTTCACGTCTTTTGTATGTTTGGCTTGTTGCTATTTCCAAAAATAGATAGCAACTTTATTTAATGATTAAAAAAATGATAATATCAAACGAAGTTTGCTCATAGGTGGCGAATATTACGAATTTTGTATACCACTATTTAAAAAAACATCTTCTCGCTCTTTCATCGTAGATTTCTGTGTTAAATAATGCGTAGCCAATAAAAAAAAAAAAAAAAAAAAAAAAAAAAAACAGTATTATTCGAAATCCGTAATCCTCCTCACATATGAGTTTACTATTAAAAATGTGTGGTCTCAAAAAAGGGAGAATTTGGCGACTACGTAATAGTATCATATCTATCAAAATAACTTTTGATTTTGCGTTAAAGTTCCTTTTTTGTGTAAACTTCGTTTGTCACCGCAGTTTGGAATATTTGCTATTCGCAAATCTTGCTTAATAGCAAAATTTCTGTTATTGCATAAATCAAAATATTCTGTATGAAAACAATGGTATCTCTGAGGCCCCCGGGGGCACGTTTGACACCCCTGCATTCATTGAAGCCACAATGATGTATATGTTATCACCAAACTTTTAAGAATGGAAAGTGACAGTATCGGAATTTGAAGTGAGTTTTAATGTCTACTTTCTAATCTTATGAATATTTAAATGAACGCTTTATGATAAACGAGGTCCTGTTAAATATTTCCATAAGTGGATTTAATTATGATTTATTTATGTGGTTGAAGAGCTGACATGAGAATCTATAATCTGAAATGAACAATTAATCCTTAGTATATCTGCATCAAATATTTTATGGCAGAACACACACACACACACACACGCACACACACACACATATATATATATATCAATTATATATATTCGTTTTATTAAAAAAATATTTATTAAAGCATTGAAGAGCCCCAAAATCATTACACATATAATGTCTGTTGGATTTATATTTAAAAAAATGAATTACTGAAGCATTACCAGGGATGAGATTTCTCCGCATTTTTTCTTACCAGCATAATCTTAGAGAAAACGTTGTTCTGTTAAATTGTAGAATGTTCCGATTAAATAAAGAAACATTATCTGTAAGATTACACTGGTACGCAAAAAAAGCGAAGAAATCTCATCCCTGCGCATAACTGCCGAACCTCCCGATTGTTGAATACCACTGTTTTTGAAAAGTAAATAACGCTTATTTAATAAGAAAGTACTTATAAGTAATCATTAACTAAAGTAAATATTTTTTTACGTTTCTACTTTCTAAATTTCTTTTTTATTCGGAGAGAGTGGAACTGAAGAAATCGAAAGGTTTTGCAACTATGTAACTAAGTTAACTACGGAGGTTTTTTTTCCAATTTCTTCGACAGCACTGATTTGACTAATATGTCTTAACGTCTCTTGTTCAAAATCAAATTACTTACAAATAATATTTTCCTGTGAAATACCAATATTGGTTAAATATTGGTTTTAATTAAAAATATTTTTAATGCAAAGCCGCTATCGCAAATTTATTGGCTATACATTAAATTATTGTCATTGAAGTTGCGAAATATTTCTTGCCAATATTGTCAATAGTGGTTAAGATATATATAACATATAAACAATATTTACTAAGTATAACGAAAAATAAAATTTTGGCTTGATATTTATTTTAGCTTCTTGAAAAGGAGAGGCCATTTGAGTACGAATCAAACCAGTGTTTTTCAATGATAATTACAACTTTTGCTTGCAGAATCAAACCAGTGTTCTTCAATGATAATTACAACTTTAGCTTGCTGAATCAAACCAGTGTTCTTCAATGATAATTACAACTTTAGCTTGCAGAATCAAACCAGTCCAATCATAATTGGAATTTTAGCTTGCAGACGTTTCATAATTGGAAGGAATCTTTGAACACATTATATTTATTTATTCTCATCCTTAGTCTTAGAAGGCAGTGTATGTGTTTTAGTTGGTATCCCTTTGAATAGAGATATGAATAAAGAGGAGGAGACAAATGGGGTTAGAATGGTAAGTCAATATTTAGTAATATGCGAAATGAAGGGTTTAGTGAAACTTGTCGTTTCGCGGTTGCATTGAAATGTTGCATTAAGAACTTGGTTTGCCCTCTAGCGACTCCCTAAGTGAACTATGACTTATTTGACTGTCGCACTGAACAAAAATTAATATACGTTCAGTGAAAATACGGTTATCTAGATTTTAACATTTTTTTACTTACTCCACTGTAATTGTAACCCCCTCATATAGTGTAGCGTCTACCAGTTGCGAGTGAGGTAACTCAGGATGTAGTCACAAGATGGTGGCTGTTGTGTTTTTTATATCGAGTAAACAAGGCCTGATTTCCACCGGGACAGACTTCCCCCCGATAATTTGAATAGAAATGTTAGCCTAATTTAAACGCCTTTTACAGGTGGAACTTCTGCTATAAGTAAGGCAGAAATTTTATTTTACTCTTGAAATCTTGTGCCGGCGATATTAGAATAACTTTCACTGACATTGACAGGGAAATTGTTTATGTAGATACAATATGGTATTACCTTAGGGCGTGACTACCTCCGGGGGAAAATTCCACCAGTAAATCGAACAGATATTGTTGCTCTAATAATGAGAGAAATTCTGCATGAATCAAGCATTTAAGTGAGAAGTAATTTTCTATTCAAATTTACTAGTGAAAACTTTCGTCTTGGTAATCAGCCCCTGCGGAACCTGGTACTGTTAACCTGTTAACTGTGCATGACGAAACACGAACTACTGCCGTAATATTTTGAACGCATTATTTCCACCAGTAAAATTTTAATAAAAATTTCAGCCTTATCAAAACGCGCTATTAATGCAAAATTACTGCCATGAATAAGGAAAATATCTCTACTCCTTTTTACTGGTGTCAGTGTGCCCTATTTGTAATCAGGCATCTTAGTTGAACAAAAGTTTATTCCCCGGTTAAAGCTTCCCCGTTGCGAGACTATGTCAATTCCGCTTTACTCATTGTTATATCTCTCTTTGTGTGGACTTACAGACATTCGTGGATTTTCTTGTCAGAAATTGACGGCTCAATGCTATAACGATTATATCCTTGATTTTTTATTGCACACTTATCCTGTAGCAATACGTAATCACTTTATTTTATAACATGACAACGTTTGACCACATATTTCTCTTTAAAACATTAATACCGTATTTATTCAAATCTATATATTATCTTATTCTTAAGACAAAAAACTACGAATTTTTATTTTAAACTCTTAAACACATAAAAGAGTTTGAAAGAAATAAAATATTTATAGAAAAAGAAAATTTACTAAACATATAGTAAATCTTATTTTCTTTTATTATACGCGTTTTTTCAACTTAAAATTCATTGCACACCAGGTCTTATTAATGACACCCTTTGGGCTTCAAGAGCCAGTCCGCAAAAAGTTCAGAGACCTCCAAATAACACCTTTCAAACATGATCACATGATACGAAATTTACATTCAATTATTATTTCTCCCTAATATGACTACATTTCAATACTTTCTGAGCTTTAAAACTGTAAATATTTCCCCAACACAATCCCAGGGCTCCCAAATTATCCACTTTTTGATTAACAGTATTTTTGAGGAAAAATTATTTTTTAGATTTTTTTTTTGCAAATTTCGTAGAAACCAACCCTGAAGGTTATTTCTATTGAAGATATTGTACAAACCTACCACGAAAACTTTTCTCAGAATATACTAGTATGCAAAATGCGGACCATTTGGGAGCCTTGCACTCCATACACATCTGGTCTTAAGGTATTACGAATTGTGTTCATTTGCATCACACACCCACTTAAATGGGTTCTATTTGGAGAAAGAAGTGCGCCTTATATTTAAATAAACAAGGTAGTGTGATTGAGCGAGCTTAAATCTCTTGATATTTCTTCTTTAAATGAAAATTACTTTAAAATGACTCAAAGAAACACTAATTATTTAAAACAAGAAAAATACATCTTGCATAACACGCAGACTATGAATTAAAGACGAACATTACTTGAATATTTTTATACGGGAGATGTAAATTTAATTGCAAAATGATGAAATAATAGACTGACACCGGAATTTACAAACGAATCCATTAGTAAAAAGAAACTTGCTTATTTTTCTGGTTCTTAATGAAAGGAAAATTTTAATTAAATACCGGGTGATTATAATTAAAGTTACGATTTCAAAAATCGATAATTTTAATTAAAACTACTGGTCAGATTGACTTGATATTTTAGCAGAACAATCGTGAGGCAATGGAATTTTGTTTGACGAAGGAAAAAAAAAGTTTCAAAATGTGCCCATAGATGGCGCTGTCTGGGTTCACATTGTCTGAAGATATGCAAATTACTAATACGTGACATGCGCACCGCAGACATAGCAACCATAAAAATGCAGAGCAGCAGCTATTTGCTAGAATGCTTCATCATGACTCTGACTATGAAGGATCGCGCTCTGCTCTTGAAGCTTTTTTATAAGAACGATGACTGTGCACTTACAGCTATTAGTAAGTTTCGGACATTAAAATCCATAAAAAAAGGTCCAATAGCAACAAATGGTCTGCAAAAAATGATTGCTAAATTCGAAGAGACCGGTTCATTTGACGTTAAACGGGGTAGAGGAAGGAAAACAGTTTCAGCTGCGGCAGTGGAAGATGTGGCTACAGCATTACAGGAACATACTGACAGTGATGCTGGAATCAGCAGTGCAAGGGGGATTAGCCGAATGCTGGATATGCCGAACAGCACGGTGCATAAAGTCCTACGGAACGTCTTACGCTGTTATCCGTACAAGATAACTCATGTGCAGGTGTTGCTACCTGCTGACCTGGAAGCACGTCAATCTTTTGCACTACAATTTCTTGCCCGGATGGAAGTGGACAACGGATGGCCATGGAACATTCTGTGGTCTGACGAAGCCCAGTTTCAGACGCAAAATTGCAGGATATGGGCG